>CM046882.1:300966793-302166793 GCA_025667525.1 Glebionis coronaria | reverse complement strand
ACCTACGGGTGGACATTTTGGGCCCAACTATACCGCCAAGAAAGTCTTTGATTCGGGTTACTATTGGCCTTCCATATACAAAGATGCCAAAGAGATGGTGAAATTTTGTGATGTATGTCAAAGACAATGAAAAATTACTCAACGAAAAATTACTCATACAAGAATGTGAGATTTTTGATGTGTGGGGAATATATTTTATGGGACCTTTTCCATCTTCTAAGGGAAATAAGTACATACTCGTAGCGGTGGATTATGTGTCAAAGTGGGTTGAGGCCAAAGCCTTACCTACTAATGATGCTCGAGTTGTAGTGAAATTTTTTAAGCAATTATTTGCTAGATTTGGTGTACCTCGGGCCATTATAAGTGATCGTGGGACTCATTTTTGTAACGATCAATTTAAAAGAGTCATGAAGAAGTATGATGTTAACCATAGACTTTCTACCGCGTATCACCCTCAAACCAATGGTCAAACCGAGGTCACAAATCGTGGTTTAAAGAGAATTTTGGAAAGAACGGTGGGACAGCATCAAGCTTCTTGGTCGGATAAGCTTGATGATGCTTTGTGGGCTTTTAGGACGGCTTTTAAGACACCAATTGGTTGTACTCCATATAGGCTTTTCTATGGAAAAGCATGCCACGTCCCATTCGAGTTAGAGTAGAAGGCTTCTTGGGCTCTCAAGTGGGCTAACTTTGATTTAAACCAAGCCGGTTCACATAGAAAGGACCAACTCAATGAAATGGATGAATTGAGAGCCAATGCTTATGAGAACTCATTTCTTTACAAGGAAAAGACTAACCAATTGCATGATGCTAAGATCAAGAACCATGAATTCAAAGTTGGAGAGTCAGTTCTCCTCTTTAACTCAAGGTTGAAACTCTTTGCGGGCAAGCTTAAGTCGAGATGGTCCGGTCCATTCACTATTGCTCAAGTATTTCCATACGGAACTATTGAGTTGTCACAACCCGATGGTCCAAATTTCAAAGTGAATGGTCACCGTGTTAAGCACTATTTTGGGGAGGACATTTCCATGGAAATGGTCTAAGAGATCCCCATTTTCCCCATGAATTAATTCATTGTGGGAAAATTCGAGCTAGAGACTCCTTAAATCAAGCTTGAATAACTAGGTTTAGAGGTTTTAGACTTAGAGTGTGGTAAGTTAGCAATAAGGATATAGAGTTGATGAGAAGTGTAGGGGAGACCTTCCTTTTGTCTTCATGTTGTTTGTAGGGTTGCTCACTCATCACGTGCTTTGGAGCTTATCGAGGAGGCCCTTGTATCCGGTTCACTTCGTTACTATTGTGATTTTTCATAAGACACATTGTGCTTAAAAAATGAATTCACTATAGTTGATCCTTCCTTAGATTGGGTTAAGCAAAGTCTATTCATTGTGATAAGTGTAGGGGAGTTTATACTCCCATGCTCTTAAACATTAAGGACAATGTTTATCTTAAGTGTAGGGGGGTCTTCTATCGAAGTGACCTTACCTAGACTTTTTCATTGACTTTCATGATAACTTGGAAAATTAATTTTTCAAACATTTTCCAAATTCTTGATCTACTTTGGCCACCAAAAATATGCATTCATAATTTTTGCATCAATCATTTTTCATTTGCATAACAGATTTGCATTGTATAAATTTCTTCTTTTATTTTGCATCAAAAATATAAAAAGAAAAATATAATAAAGGACATGGTTTAACACATTTAGATCTCTTTGACATATTGGCCCGCCATGAATACTTTGACCCAACCCGAGTCTGCTTATCTAAGCATACTCTAGCTAGTATCCTTAACCATGTAGTCCTTCATTGGTCTATTAGGCTAAGCATCCACTAGTCTCATTATTTAAGATCTTAAATTTGTGGAGAATGGGAAAGGATAGAGTTGAAGCAAGTATAAAAGGGCTAGATAAAGTTCATGACAATTACTTGTGGCTAAACCCTTCTCTTTCTTTGCCTCTATTTTCTTCGCATGTATATATGTTAATAAATAATCAAGTACGGTTTTAATTGGTTTGTAGTCTCTTATGCATTTTTGACTAATCATTCATGGTTGGTATAAGTACGTCTTAAGATTCTAAGTTAGAACGTTTTATGTGTAATAGACTTATGTCATGCTTAATACTTAGCGGGTTTTTTTTCCTTTTATTCTTTTCAACTTTCTTTGTGAGGAATAAAGAAAAATAAGAGCGGCTTATAAAAAATGAGTGGCTAGAAAAAAAAAGAAGAAAAGGAAGAGAAGAAAAAAGAAGAAAAAAAACAATTATACAAGACTCCCAAGAGGGGCAGTGAAGTTTTAATTATAGTGACTATTGAATTCCAATATTACCTTGACGGATTGCAGGGATTTGATAGTTTCTCCAATCCAATATTACCTTGACTGGTTGCGGGATTGAAGATCCAAAGTCCCAAAAAGGTGGCGGATGTAAATTATTTCGTGAGTTTTATTTTTCTTTCCTTAGCGAGTGTGTAGCTACTTATTAATCTATGACATGAGGATTTTACACATAAGGCGAATGACTTATTATTCTTGAGACTGACTTATACTAATTGTGAGTGGTTTTTCAAGTAATGGATGAGAGGACTACTTAGGATTAAAACAGTGCTTCCTTATTTTCGGATTTTACATTTCTTATATTTCACACTTTAAATAATAACAAATTTTCCCAAAAGCAATTTACTCAAATAATAACCGGTTTCACATTTAATTGTCATGAATAAGTTGAATCACTTTTTACTTGTGAATACAATGATCCCATTTTTAATCTTGGTATGGGGAAAGTGAAACTTGAGGGTGATAAGTGTTCATTGTACCAAAGCCCTAATTCAAGTCATTGATCTCTTTTTGAGTTTTTCCATCAAAACCATTTATGAAAAATAAAAAAAATATATAAATAGAATTGTTCTTCTTTGCATTGCGCTGTTCAAAATTGAAATCATGCATCATATAGTGTAGAGTAGTATTAAAGCATTTCATATTGGCCAAGGTGGGTTAATTATAAGAAAAATGTAAATTTGTGCTTTAAAATATAGCATTGCATGAGGTCATGGCAATGTTCAACTGTGGGGAATTTGATATGAGTAAATTCTCATATCAATAGGTCAACAAATCACCCTAAACACATAGAAAATACCTAACTTTTGTGCTATAAAGCAGTGTTATGTGGTATGTTTTGTGTTTGCGCTTTAATAGGTAACAAGGATACATTTTCAAGCAAACAAGTGAAAATCAAGCTCATTTATGATGAAAAGACAAGAGAAGGATCAAAGATGACAAGCCATTTGAAGGAAAGGACCTATCTTGACAATATTCAAAAGTTGAAGGACTTAAATGAAAAGTTTGGAAAAAGTCAAGATTAAAGTCAAACTTGGTGAACCTTCAATTCAACCATGTCAAGGGACTTAAATAATCAAGATTCCAAGTCAAAGGACTGAGATTGCCATTGAAATGAAGAAAGGAGCTACAATGAAGAATCTTCTAAAAGTGAGGGACTGAAATTGACAAAAACACATTAAATTTGGTTATGATCCGTGTGTTAATTTGTTCAACCAATCAAAATGCAAGGAATAAGGGGTGCGGATTGCCACATAACACGCCAGCTGGGCTACTAATAACTCACATTTATTGAACGAATCCAAGCACAGTTAAACCCACTATCCATTTATTACCCAATCACAAGCCAACAACCAATAATCATTTTATCCAAATATGGATAACAATCCGTGTGACTATCTGAGCTCCAGTAAGAACATGCCACGTGTCAGCGTCAACAAGCAATAAACCCATAATCGAATTAGAGCTACACTACATTTCAAGAAGAGTTTTCTACATGAAACTTACTCTAAATTGAAGGATGAATCCAACTATGCAAACCAATTAGACTGAGATTCATTAGATTAAAAACCCCCTTTGGTGTTCTTGGAGGAAAATTTGCAATCAAGGAGAAGAGTACACCTGGCACTCTCTCATTGGATGAGACACGTCACACTCCCTAACATTTCATCATCCAAGCTCTATAAATAGCAGTTAGGACCCTTATTTGTAACTAAGTAGTTAAAGTATGAAAAACACACACTTGTAATTTCTCTCTCATTTCTAGTTAATCTTTCAGTTATTTAGTTTCTATCAAGTGTTTGACACACACTTGAGAGGTAGTTATTCAGTTAGCCTTTGTAACCTACTTTCCCTCCAAATAAATAAAACACCAAATATTCAGTTCATACTCTTATCTTCATCTACTTTACTCAAATCTTCATTCCTGTTGATACATTGTAATTCTGTTGATCTCCATTGATCAATGGTGTTTGTGTTGTGATTTGGAAGCTATTCAAGTGTTCATTAGCAAGTTCAGTTCATTTCCATACTTGTTGAAGCCATTTAAAGCAGATTAGATGAAGTAGATCAGAAATAGCTGTTGAAGGTGATTTGGTTGATGATTATAGTTGAATTGGGTTAAAGGAAGTGTAATATAGAGAGCTCAGCGCTCCTCTACTCCTTCAGAGGAGGCTTCAAGCTAAAAGGTGTCTAAAATCCTGTTTTTGGTTCCCCTGAAATGTTTTACATGCTAAATTCCTAGATAGCTGATAATTGCTGAACTGATCAAGTGTTTAGATTGATTTTATTGTAATTGTGATAGCTTGTTAGTATTTGAGTGTTATTACAACTTAAATCTTAGTCTATTTGTTTTTAGCTTTGAATTTCATCAGTAATAGGTCTTAAGTTTCATTTGCAAGTCAAGAGTGTTTACCAGCTTAATTTCAGTCCTATTACATCTCATTTCACATAATAAACAACTGATATAAGTCATAACATGTTTCACTTCTGAGTTCAGATTTCCTTTGCAAAATTCTTTGACAACTTTTTGAAGTGGTGTTTGGTTTTGATTAATTTTGATAATCAAAGTCTGTTAAAATGGTTGATTCTTGTTCATTTACATCTAGTAGCATTGTGTGATCATTTTTGTTTAGTTTTGAAGTCAAAATATCAGTCAAAGAGGCAACTGGTCATAAAAAAAGGTTTGGGTCAAAACGTACTTACCAATTATCCAGTTAACTAGCAAGATTCAATCCAATAACATTACTTCATTTCTTAATCATTTTGTTTGAAACCTATTTCTAGTTGTAGTCTAACATCCAAGCTTTTAGTGTGTCAAAGGAAATTATGCAGTTTGCTTGTTTGAATGTGAAATCAGCTTATCAATCAGCTTATGAGCAAATGCATGTTTCTGTGATAAAGGCTATACTGATTTCTAATATCTCAATTTCTACTTCATAAATCTGCCATTTTTCTTTCAAAAATCTTGTTGCAAACATGTCTTGAGTGGATTAGGTGATTTTCAGCTTTTAGAATTTTTTGGTCAATGCTTGGTTAAATAAGCTCTTTTCACCTTAATTTCAAATTCTGGCTTAACCAGTGAACCATTTTCAATTTGGAAAGACATTCCAATCTTTTTGTCAGCTTATTAGTTAGTTTGTTCATAAAAATCAAGTTGTGGAAGCCTGGATTACTAGTTTGCTTATTCTCGGCTAATTAGAATAAGCTATCTTGTGATTTTTAAGCTTTTAAGCTGTTTCCTTGTGCATGTCTAGCTTAAATTCCATTTTAAGCACTTTGAAACAAACTAGAGCTTATTTGATTTAGAAATAAGCTCATACCAGCTTATTAGAAGTCTTATGCCTGTTTTTGTTAAACTTTTCCTTATAATTGCACTTTAGTCCTTCTGATTTGTAGTTGTTTTAATTCTTGGCTAATCTTACTTATTTTTAGGGTTTGCTAGATAATAGTCCCTAAACTTTCAGTTTTTGTCAAAGTTGGTTAACAAGTTTGTTAGTTTGTTAAAAGTTGTTACTAGTTTGTTGAAATTTACACTTTTGGTCCTTTAAGTTTCTGAACTTTACATTTCAACCCTTGTACTTTCATTTAGCCTATATTTCAAGCACATTTACCTTTTATGCATTTTATATTTTTACTTTGTGAATAGTACTTGGTATTTGCAAGGTGTTTTACGGATATGTAGCTTAATATTTTCCATTATTTTTACGTGTTGATTGAATTAGACACAGATTTCCAAATACTCTAACAACCAAGAACAATTAAAGGCTTGATATTTTTAGGACTTACAATTTGTCAAGAATCGAGAAAAAACGAACTTCAAAATACTCAATTTAAGTAGCCGATCGACTCCTTTTTTCTGTTAAAAAAAATTATTTTATTATTTTTTATTATTCTCTTTTATCCAAACCGAGCCTTCCCCAAACCGTTCTTAATTGTGTTTTTAACTCGTTTGAACGTCCGTTCTTCGAGATAAGAACCAATTAATTTTGTTTGCTTATAACCCACCCAACCACCCCGTTCTAAACATTTTGTGCCTTGTTCGTATTTCTATTCGCTTCGGTTTATTCCCTCATTCGAACCGTCCGGTTTGATTGATTGGTACAATATTTGTTTGCGGTTTCGTTTTTATTTTTCTTATTTATTTATTTGTTTTACAAAAAAATGCAAAAATATTTTTTGTTTTAGTTTACTTTAATTTTATTTATCTTTTCGTTTTTTTCTTAGTTTTAAATATAATTTTCGAATTATTTCGATTTTTCATAAATCCACGTCATAGAGGTAAATGCCTTGTCAATAAATTCTACGAGCTTACACGTAAGTTCAAGAAAAAGACTCGTGAACCTGACAAAATCATCTTTGGTATCGAGTCGCCCGATCCGTGTTGTCATAATCAACATACATGAGTTGAAATTTGAAAATCCGCTTGATATCGAAGGAATCATTTCCTATGAGACACAATCTGATTCCTCAACCGTTATTATCGTTGTTCCCAATGATCAACCGATGTGTTCAAACACTAGGATTGTTGCTTTAACGCTTAGTTCCTCTTATTCAATTCCCTATTTTGAACAATTTCACTATCAAGAGTAGCCACATGCAATTGATTTGTGAGAACAAATTCGATGGAAAATTCCTATTCGATCATCACCAACACGTCGTTGAATGAACTAGATTAAGATTAATAGCCTATACCAATATGGTGAAAATCAAGAGGAAACGGTTAAATTGAGAACATTTCCATTCTCATTAATCGGAAAAGCTAAGACTTGGTTGAATGAACTAGATGAAGGAATAATTACTTCGTGGAACGAATTAAGAGAAGCTTTTATAAACTGATTCTTTTCACCAGTAAAGTTTAAACGTCTCCTAAACGACATTCATGACTTTCACTAACTCGCTAACGAGACTCTCGTTGAAGTGTGGCTCTGAATTATGCTTTGTGCTTGTTATGGACATGATTAAACGAAGATAAAGATAATTCAAACATTTTCTCGTGGTTTAGACAATCCAACTCAAGTAATTCTCTATGTCAGAGGAATCTTCCTCTACAATAATCCTAATGAAGCATTCCAAATCCTCGAGGACAAGGTATTTCTCAAGCTCGATCATTCAAAGGATTCTCATATCCAAACTTACCCGAACGCCGTTGTTTCCGCCAGTGGGAATAACGTCATCTCTAATCACACCGTGTTGATAGAGAAATTCGAAGCTCTCACTCTGCTTATCAATTCCCATTTCTAATCATAAAGAAAAAACTCAAAGAGATGCGAGACGATCGTTGATACGATCACTATTCACAACCCACCAAGAAGGATGACACGCCGATGTGTGAACCTCATGAAGCGAATTACGTCGAAGAATATCACGAAGGATATCATGAACAAAATTCAAGGAATTCGTATTCCTATCCTTACCAAAACTCGAATCGTTATTACCCTCAATCTCGACCGCGAGATGTGACGTCATACTCATCACGATATCACCAAAAACCTGAAACCTCAACGGATGAGATGATGAGAGAATTTATTGCTTGGCAAACGGAAGAAAACGAACTTTTCAAGAATGATTTGGTTGAATTGAAGACTCAAATCTATCAAAGGTTCCAAAACCACCAAGCCATGATCGAAGACTTGGAGAGACAAACCGATCGTTTAGAAAAGTTCATCCAACGTACCAAATACATTCCTCAAATCACCAACACCAAAACGAGATATAAACTACCCTCTATCCGAAACAAGAGTGATAAGGGTGATATTTAATTGATGGAGGAAAAAGAAGTTGAACTTATTCCAACCAAGCCAAAACCGAACCCTATCATTTCTCACTCACCTTTTCTCGAGGATTGCACCGTGCAAAATCTCATACACGAAGAGGAAGACGTTCTAAAATGATGTATTATCATGTCATGGCATGGAGTTGAAATTAATGGATGGCGTTGGAAGTAGAAGGATGATAAAGAATGACAACAATGATGTGCCAAAGAAACCATTCGAAGTTTGGAAGATGAATAACAAATTGCTTCCTTTCAATGTAGATGACTATCAATATCAATGGCACCCAAACGGAGTTCCCCATTTGATTTGTACCATCAAATAATCCTAACACCAAGGGGAAGAGTCTTGCAAACGACTTAATAATAAATTAAGCGCTTCTCGGTAGGCAACCCGTGTTTTGAATGTTTTATGTTTTTTGTTTATTTTTGCTTGCTAGTTTCTTTGTTTGTTTGTTATAATTGAGTTTTTGTTGAATTGCTTGTTTCATTCTCATAATCTGGCATCGTGACCATAAAGTTTTGGTGTCGTACGTGTGTGTGTTTATGTTTGTGTGTTTTAAATAAGTATGTAAACCCCAAAAGAAAATATTTTTCAAACTTGAAAAATCTTAAGTGTGAGGGGGTGTAATTTTCTAGTAGTGTTTTATAGATATCTATGTGTACTTGTGTCTGTTTTGTTTTGTTTTGTCTATATAAATACAACAATAGGTAATGGAGGAGAATGCATCGAGAAGATAGAAGTATCAAGAAATCGATTGATCCCACAAGCCTATGCTCGAAATGGTGTAGCATTGTATCACATGGAGATCAATTGCAATTTTGTAGCCCGAGAAGTTTCGTTTCTCTTGGAATATTTATTTATTTTTCTCACTTTTCATGCTTTGAAGTTTATTTTTCACATCAACTCCAATACAAACCTTATTATGTGAGAGGAAATAAATGGGTAAACGAAACCAATTTTTAGTATCTAAAATTTTTTAGGCTAATATAAAAAAATATATAAAATAAAAAAAAGAAAAAAAAAGTTGTGTACTTGTTTGCCCTTAGGATTTAGTTTCTGTTTTGTCAAACCTTTATAAATAAATATCTTTTGATAATGTTGGAAATACGTTTTACGTATTAGAAATGATCGGCCACTCCAACAATAGTCTAAGTAATAGCTCGTAGTGTAGTTTTACTAATATTAAACAACTAAGGCCAAGCCAAGCCTACAACATGTGTAGGCCGGCCCAACTTGTAAGCCCAAGCCCATCTCATGGCCTTGGGTATATAAACCCTCTCCTTAGATGGAGAGGGTGTGGATTCATTCATTTTTCACATAGTTCTTACTTTCTCTCTCAAGCAGTGTGTGTGATTCTACCAACTTTCTATCTCTTTCTCTCTCTAAAACATAAGCTAGATTTACAATATCATACAAATGGTATCAAGAGCCATGGGATGATTGTTTGGTTTATGTGTTTGTGTTCTTGATTCATACGCCTATTTTGATCCAAAACTATCGGACCAATTTTTTTTGTGTTTTTATGGTTTAATCTTAATATACGTCATCTACATACTTGTAGTAGTGATTTGGTATTGTTACTTTGGATAAAAACACAAAATTTTTTGGGGTTTGATTCATTTTTAGGCTAAAAATATCGAATTTGTTGTGTTCTATTACTATCCGAGAAAAGTGGTACTTTTGATTCCATATTACGATCTGAATATTGCTATCGCATAAACTTGGGGTTTCTACTTGCGATCGAATATCACGATCACCTCTTACGATCAGTCGTTGCGATCAGTCGTTGCGATCAGTCGTTGCGATCAATCGTTGCGATCAGTCGTTGCGATAACGTGTTACGATCGACCGTTGCGATCAGTTGTTGCGATCAGTGGTTGCGATCAGTTGTTGCGATCACGTGTTACGATCAACAGTTACGATCAAAGGTTACGATCATCCACTGCGATCAAGAGTTGCGATCACCCACTACGATCAAGAGTTGCGATCACCTACTGCGATCAAGAGTTGCGATCACCCACTGCGATCAAGAGTTACGATCCAACATTTGTCAAAAACGTGTTTTTGAAAATTTTTAACACATCGTGTGCAATTTTATCTTGGAATTTTTGGTTTATCGAGAACAATTATTAGGGGATTTTAACATTATTTCTCGACTTCAACACACAACAACAAACACATTTACTTTCTCTCATTGTTCGATCAACATTTGTAAATCTTAACTTATCGAAATAAAGTAGCCATCTCTTACGGATAAGTCCATCCTCCCGGGTACGGATAATTGTCCACCAATGTTGGTGAAGACTATGTATGAGGATTGGGCTTCCCGAATGGAACTTTATATGTTGAACAAATAAAATGGACATCTCATTTAGGCATTGGTGCTCAATGGACCATTGGTATATGGTACTGTGACGGAAGGTGCTGTTACCCATCCTCGCACAACGGGTGAATTAACTAGAGATGCTAAGATTCAAGATAAGTTTGATAAACAAGCTACAAACATCATTCTCCAAGCCCTTCCTCCAGATGTCTACAAACTTGTGAGTAAACATAAAGTTACTAAAGAGTTATGGGATAGAATTCGTGTTCTTATGCAAGGCACCTCGTTAACGAAACAAGAACGAGAGTGTAAGCTTTATGATACTTTTGATAAGTTTGCCTATGTCCTCGGGGAGGCTCTCAATGATTACTATTTGAGATTCACTCTTTTGATGAATGAGCTTAACATCTATGGCCTGGAAATTCCTATGTTTCAATTAAACACCAAGTATTTGAACACTCTCCCTTCTGAATGGAGAAAGTACGCGACGACTGTTAAATTGGTTAAGGATTTGCATCAAACCAACGTTGATCAACTTCAAGGTTTTCTTCAACAACACGAATGCCATGTGATCGAGGCTCGGTTGTCTACACCATAAGTTCGTGATCCACTTGCCATGTATGCTTCTCAACAAATGACTCCCCAATAAAACATGGCTTACACTTATCAACAACCATAATACTTGCAGCAGTCTCCACCACACACCTATCAGCAACCACAACAACCACCTTATCAACAACTAATGATGCCACAACAAGCATTTCAACAAAGTGTTCATCAACAGTCTTTTCCACAGCAACCAACACATCAGGCATCGCCCTCACAAGCTATCACTTATCCAATGGGATATACTCCTCAGCAAGGATATTTTCCAATTGAAGCACAACCAGCACAAGCCTTCTACTCCAATGAACTTCCACCAATCCATGCACTGGTCTTTACTCCAAATGATACACCTACTGATGTCTTAAACCATCTCACTGCCTACTTGTCAAAACTTGTTGCAACTAGAGGATTTCCACCAACGAACAATCAGCTCCGCACTTCTTCAAATCCTCGACAACAAGCCACTATTCAAGATGGTCAAGTGACGGTGAAAACCATTCAGGGAAGGAAAAATTCATATGGACCTCTTACAAGGACCGTAAACACTCAAGCTGTAAATTCTCAAGCTACTTGTAATCGAAGAACTATTGGTCATCAGAAGGTTGTGACTTGCTACAATTGCCGAGGACAAGGTCATTTGGCGAGGGAATGCACTCAGCCAAAAAGGAGAAGGGATGCAACGTAGTTTTGTGAGAAAATGTATTTGGTCGATGCTCAATCAAAGGGAAAGATCTTGGATTTAGAGGAATTAGCATTTCTTGTAGACCCAGGGGAAGCAGAGAATGAAGGCATTGCAGTCGTCTCTACTTCTAATGCAGCATATCAAGTGGACGATCTTGATGCATATGATTCAGATTGTGATGAGATTCACTCAGCCCAAGTTGCTCTCGTTGCTAATCTCTCTCACTACGGTTCTAATATCGTCAGTGAGGTACAAACCACATCTAATAATGTTCATGATAATCCACATCAAGTTGAGCATGAAAATGACAACCTTGAACAGCATTTGGGAATTAGTAACTCAAATGATGTGGTATACAATCCAACATATTTGAGTGAACCTCAACCAAATGCTACGACGGGTTTGTAATCTTATGATCAACGTGATCTGGTAATGGTACCTAAACATATTATTGATAACATGAATGTGGCTGTTCGACAAACCGTAGATATGAATGCCAACCTAACAGCTGAGCTTGTGCTGTATAAGGAAAAGGTCAAAACTTTTGAAATGGTCCCTCAAGCGGAAAAATAACTTATTATGATCTTGACCAATTTTGTTTTGAAAAGATTGAACACTTAAAAGAAATAGAATCATTAAAAGCTAATCTTTCCAATGAATTAAAAGTTTGAATCAGAAATTAATGCTACTAAACTTCTCAAATTCAAAGAACAACAGCTTTTAAAACAATACGCTTCCACAAAAAAGGTTAATCTTTTAACTAAATCGTTTAAAGAACTCGAACTTAAGCGTCTTCAAGATTTACCACCTAATCCCGGTTATGCAAAACAAGCTCAGGAATATATTCCTTGTCTTTATGATGTGACCCTAATCGGCAAATCGAAAGAAGCACCTTATGTTCGTAGTACTGAGGAGACTATGTCACTTGCGGAAGAAACTCGATCTAAAATGCTTTCAAAATTACATATGATTGATTATGATCAGCATAATAAAGACCAATTTTCTAAAAAGACTCGTATTCGTTTACAGAAGGAATTAGCTCAATTAAAAGTTTTTGTGCCTCAAAGTTTGTCAACGGAAAACCTTCCTAGTACGTCTCCTACACTTGTCAAAAAGGATTTAACTAAGTTAATTCCACCGGTAAGTAAGGTATCAGATAGCTTAAATGCGGTGCACCGACACTTTTCCAATTTTGACATTGTCATTACGGAACGTATGACGGCTACGGCCATAACGGAAGGTGAATGGAATTTTGAGCACACTAGAGCTGCGTTTCGAGACAATTGTTCCATTTGTAAACAATGTTAAGGTTTGGCTTAGCACTATTGATCAAGATTTGCTTTTGGAGATAGAAGAAGTTAGACGTATTTTCATTGAAATGGATGATGCATATGAAAAAAGTTTACTTGAAATTGAACGAATTTCACGCCAAAATGATCAGCTTCTAAAGCAAGTGATGTCTCATGATATTGTTTCCGTCTGTGTGAATAAAAGTGTTGATAATGATTCTATTGTGCATAATGTTGAATCTGTGGATAATGTGGTAGATAGTACTTGTCACAAATCTGACGCTAAATTTTTAAAGCTTCAAGATTCTTATTCTTCTCTTTCAAAACATTTTGATGAGATTCAAAAACATTGTATTTCGCTTGAATGTAAACAACAATTTATTCAAGAGCTTTTTGAAACGTCTTTCGAAGGTGTTAATATAGATGATGCAAATTTTCAAAAGAATTTTCGATTGTACTTACAATCAAAACAGCGTCAGCACAGTGACAAGGTTGCTAAATCGTTGCCGATAGACATAGAGAAATCTAAGGAGCTTAACTGGTTGAACGTACTTGAGGCTGCTGAGAATTTTAAACTTGATCTAGATAATCGAGTTTCTAAGATTTTATACAAAGTTGATAACTTAAATAGAAAAATACACAACTCTTCGATTCAGTAAAGCCCGCATGTGCTAATACCACTGCACAGAATCGATCATTGATTGAATGATTGAATCGAAAGTCGGTGGAAATATCTGATTTGAGGGAACAAATTTGTGATAAAAATCTGGCTTTGACTGAGTTAAAGGAAACACTTCGTACCCTAAAAGGTAATAATGTTGTGGATAACGCAGCCACTGTCTCAGCATCGTCCTCTAGTGCAATAAAAAAGAACCTTATCGTCATCACACCACTTAACAAGGGCCCTAGGACTAAAACCTCTTAAACATTGGTCATTAAGGATAAGGCAAAATCAAAACCAGCTTCCAATAATTCCGTGATGCCTTCTACAGCAGTAAGAACCACTACTAAGGCTCAAAGATCTAAGCTTAAAAGAAACAAGAAGAATGATAGGATCTTGCCCCCATCAATTAGTCAAGTGAAGAAGAAAGTAGAAGCCCACCCTAGGAATGTTATTTCTGTTTTGAATAAAAAGAATCATGTAGATAATCCTAAAGGCTCTGCGGTTGTGCAGCGTTCTAAGCCTACTGTGAATTCTAATTTGAAATGATGGAATTGCAATGAATATATGTTTTCTAGTCGTCATGATTCTTGCCTTATTTACCATGTGAATGAAATGAATACCCATAAAAATGGTTTAGAATGGAAACCAATTGGGAAATTGTTAACCCAAGTTGGGTGGATGTGGCATCCCACTGGTAGAACTTTCACTATAGTAGGAAATGCGTGCCCTTTAACTAGGATCACTCCCAATAAAGCAAAGAAAGCGTGCCCTTTAACTAGGAGTACTAAGGCTACCAAAACACAAGCGTGTCCTTTAACTAGGAACACCAACACTACCGTAGGAACCAAGTGCCCTTTAAATAGGTCTACTCCCACTGTAGTGCCCGCTAATACTCCAAAACCTCATGAAGTTGGAACAATAAAACCTGTTAGTGATAAAACTCACATTAGAAAACACAGGAAATCTAAGGGTCACACAAATGTTAGCAATTCTGATAATATCATATCTGTATCTACTAACACTCCGTAACCAATATTTTCCAATGCATTGTCTACTATTGTTATTGAAAACAGGTGGTCCAAATTGTTCTCTAGTATTTGGTCTCTGGTTGCTCCAAGCATATGACCGGAGATCGCTCTCAGCTCAGAAATTTCGTTAGCAAGTTTCTTGGTACAGTTCGATTTGGAAATTATCATATTGAAAAGATAATGGGTTATGGTGAATATCAAACTGGGAATCTTATCATTTCAAGAGTGTATTGTGTGGAAGGACTCGGTCACAACCTATTTTCTGTGGGACAATTTTGTCATGCAAACCTAGAAGTTGCTTTTCGAGAGCACACCTGCTTCATTCGTAATTTGGAAGGGGTTGATTTATTAAAAGGTACTCGAGGGAATAATTTGTACAATTTGTCTCTACAAGATATGATGGCCTCTTCTCCAGTATGTCTTCTCTCCAAAGAATCGAAGACTAAGTCATGGTTATGGCATCGACGGTTATCTCATCTTAACTTTGATGCTATTAATCATCTGGTGAAAAACGAACTTGTTCCTGGTCTTCCTAAACTTAAATTTCACAAGGATCACTTGTGTTCCGCGTGTACAATGGAGAAAAGCACTAAGAAATCATACAAACCCAAGACTGAAGACACCAACCAAGAGAAACTTTATTTGTTGCAAATGGATCTTTATGGGCCAATGCGTGTTGAAAGTCTTAGTGGTAAAAGGTACATCCTCGTCATTGTCGATGATTACTCTCGGTTTACATGGGTGAGATTTCTTACAACAAAAAATGAGGAACCTAAATTCATCATCGGATTTCTCAAGATGATTCAAGTACGTCTCAACACTACTGTCCGACGCATTCGTACAGATAATGGATCCAAATTTGTGAATCAAATATTGCGTGATTATTATGAAGAAGTTGGCATTTCTCATGAAACATCCGTTGCTCGCACTCCACAACAAAATGGTGTCGTTGAAAGGCAAAATCTCACACTTATGGAAGCTTCTCGAACGATGTTAATTTACGCAAAGGCTCCATTGTTTTATGGGCAAAAGAAGTATCTACAACAGTTTCACCCAAAACCGCTCACTAATTCGTAAACGTCATGGTAATACACCTTATGAGCTTCTACATGGAAAAGTGCCATATTTATCATATCTTCATGTATTTGGTTCTCTTTGCTATCTAAATAATGATGGTGACAATTTGGGAAAAGTTCAACCCAAGGCTGATATTGGTATTTTCATTGGTTATGCACCCACAAAGAAGGCATACCGAATCTACAACCGTAGTTATCGTAAGATCCTTGAAATTATGAATGTTGATTTTGATGAGCTGACATCAATGGCTTCTGAGCAAAGCAACTCTGAACCCGCACTTCATGAAATGGGACCCAGTAACATTAGTTCTAGTCTTGTCCCGAACAACCCTACTTCATCATCATTTACACCAGCTTCTAGGAATGAATTTGATATGTTGTTTCAACCGTTCTTTGATGAATTCGTTACTCCTCCATGTATTGTTGCTCCAGAACCTAAGGTAATAGCTCTGGTAACCGAAGTTGTTGCTCCAACAACCGAAGCACAATCGGATACGTCTGAACCTATAATTGGTCAAGATATACCTTCAACAAGTAATTCTCAACCAACACCCGAATCAACTACCCATGTCATGCCTATTGATGATGAAGAGGATGATGATGATCACGACTTTGATTTCGCTCAACTGCGTGAACTTCCATTCTTTGGTGTACCTATTCCCGACCATAATCAAGCCTGGTCGTCCACCTTAGAGGAAGCTCCTACTACGGTTTACTCTAATCCACAGATTCGTGAACATGACAGCAAGTGGACAAAGGATCATCCTATAGATTCTACAATTGGTGACCCTAATCGTCAGGTATCCACACGAAGTCAGTTACAAGAAAGTGCAATGTTTTGTCATTTTGATGCTTTTCTCAGCGAATTTGAACCTAAGACGTGGCAACAAGCATTTACCCAATATTGTTGGATAGAATCTATGCAAGAAGAACTTAATGAATTTAGAATCTATGCAAGAAGAACTTATTGAATTTGTACGTCTTGAAGTATGGGAACTTGTCCCACGCCCGGATCAAGTGCAGTTACTCACTTTGAAATGGGTGTACAAGGTGAAACTCGACAAGTTCGCGGAATATTGAAGAACAAAGCTCGACTAGTAGCTCGTGGATACAAGAAATTATTGGCCATCGAATTTACGGAATCCTTTGCAACTGTTGCCCGTTTGGAAGCTATTAGACTATTCTATGGTTATGCAGCCCACATGAATATGATCGTTTATCAGATGGATGTGAAGACGACATTTCTTAATGGTGAAATCAAGGAAGAGGTCTATGTTCAACAACCGGATGGTTTTGTGAATCCTAAATATCCTAATCATGCGTATAAGCTTAAGAAGGCTCTCTATGGGTTAAAGAAAGCTCCACACGCATGGTATGATCTATTGTCACAATTCCTCATTACGCAAGGCTTCGCTAAAGGCAAGGTAGATCCCACGCTGTTCATTCAAAAACGAGGTAAAGATATGATTATGGTACGAATATATGTTGATGATATTATATTTGCTGCCTCAACCCAAACCTTATCCGATGAGTTTGGGACACTCATGTCCTCCAAGTTTAAGATGTCAATGATGGGCAAGGTATCATTCTTCTTAGGACTTCATATATCTCAGAGTCCCAGAGGCATCTTTATCAATCAATCCAAGTATGCCTTTGAATCACTTAAGAAATATAAGATGGAATATTGTGACCCCGTGGATACTCCAATGGTGGAACGAACTAAGCTTGATGCAGATCCACATGGAGTTGCCGTTGATCCATCACTTTATCGTGGAATGATCAGTACCCTTCTGTATATAACAGCTAGTCGACCTGATCTTTAGTTTGCTATATGTATGTGTGCTTGGTATCAAACTCGGCCTACTGAGTTACACTTAGCTACTGTTAAACGGATCTTTCGGTATCTTAAAGGAACCATTAATCGGGGACTTTGGTATTCGGAGGACTCCTCGATTGCACTAAGGCATATGCAGATGCGAATCAAGGGGGTTGTCAAGATACAAGGCGTAGCACGAGTGGAACTTTGAAACTACTAGGAGATCGACTAATCAGTTGGGCATCAAAAAGGCAGAAAAGTGCTGCAATTTCAAGTACGGAAGCAGAATACATAGCTATGTCCGGTTGCTGTGCTCAAATTCTTTTGATGAGATCGCAATTAACCGACTATGGTCTAGGTTTTAACAAAATTCCGATGTACAGCGACAACAAGAGCGCAATTGCCTTATGCTGCAACAATGTTCAATTCTCCCGGTCGAAGCATATTGACATTCGCTACCACTTTATCAAGGAGCAAGTGGAAAATGGAGTGATAGAGCTTTACTTTGTCCGATCTGAGTATCAATTGGCGGATATTTTCACGAAGGCATTAGATCGCGCTCGAATGGAATTTTTGGCCGACAAGCTAGGTTTGAGAACTTTTCTCTCGAAACTCTTAAGGAACTGGCAGATGAAGCGAAAGAATAGTGGTGGTAAACTATTATCCGTATCCTTGGTGATCATTCGTATATATTGTTTATATTTTTATCCATAAAAGAAAAATACAAAAATATAAAACCATATAAAAACCATAAAAAATTGAAAAATTCAGAAAAATCCAAAAATATTTTTTTACTGTATTTTTCAAAGGCATGTCTTTCGGTACGTTAATATTTACGGCCTTAGAAATGTCTATTAATATTGACACGACGCCATAAATAGAGCTCGTACAAAAGTTGTAAATATTTCCTAAAACATGCCCATATGGCTTGTAGTTACTTCTGACTGCAACCCGTTTTTCATATTAAAGTCAAGTATTTCATTTGAAAACTTTGGCTATTAACGAAAATTAAGGTTTACTTTAAAACCTTGTAAGGGATCAAGTTTACTTTATAACTTAGTCTAACACGGATATATGTACACATCAGTGCACTTATTTGTCAAAACAAGAGAAATCTTGTTTTTATGAAGCTGTCATCTCTACAACCATAGCTATCTACAATTGGTATCTACATACTCGACGATGCGACTACTCAAACGGAGACTACAACTCTTTCAATAGAACACGGGTCAACAATTGAGGGGGAGCAGTTGTCCAGCATTAGAATCTTCGAAGCCGAAAGTGCCAAGTTCAAAAACTAGTGTCAAGACAAAAATACCAATCGTACATGCGGTTTCAAGAGATGACTTCAGACGTGACGAGGCGACCAACATTTGCTGACAAGAACCATGTGATCTTATCATATGATGTTCACATCAATCAGGTCCAACCTTGTCAATTCATTCTAATATGGTGAATATGTGATCATGTTATAAATCGGTATTATATCTCACAAGTTGATCTCATGAAGATTAAACGGACTTGCATTTCTTCCCAAAACTTTGGTAAAGCTTAATTAAATCAATTGATATTAAAAATATCGATTGGGTAAACAAATCCATCCTAAAGCCCATTCACCAAATCAAACATGCAATGAGGTTTACCCATTCTAAAACATCTAAAAACATGAATTAAACACAAAACCCATAAGCAAAACATCAAACACCATGATCCACCAAACACCCCATTTGGCCCGTGGAGTGTGGGTGATCAAAAAACCCCAACCAAATTGATTTTTGTTGGTTTGTTGGGTGATTATCCATCTACTATACCCCAATTAAACATGCATGAACTCAATTAACATCAAAACAAATTTTTGAAAAACCCATTTGATTCTTGAAAAATTTTATGAATGCATGTTGGATTAAAGTATATCAAAACACTTGGAATGATTAAACTAGATGTGGTCTAACCTTGGTTTTAATCAAAACAAGCTAGAAAAAAAATGTGGTGGTGGTATGGTGGTGTTTGGCCGTCGGCCTAAAGAGAGAAAAGAGAGAGATTGAAGAACATTTTTAGTTTGTTTTGTGTTGTGTGTGTGTTTGGTTTCCACTTTGTAAAAATTAGAGGCCCTTGTGTGCAATAATAGCATTCTTTTGGCCTTAAATGAAAACGACCTCAAATGTTTGCGGGAATGACTCACTAGTCGACTTGGAAAATTTTGTGGGAGTTGGGGGTCATCTCGAACACTCCAAAATACTTTTAGGACAATTTAAATGTACCCGGAAAGCAATAAAACGCACCCGACTCGACTTAACACGAACCGAAAGTAAAATCCTCGAAAAATTATAATATCAATAAAACGACAATAAACATAGAAATTTGGGCATCCGTCGGGATCGTAGTCGTCATCGTTCTTCTTAAATCGTCAATCGTCAAGATTACGACCTCAAACATTGGTTTCAACCAAAACGATAAAATATATAGTAAATAAAATGTCTCAAAAATTTCAAAAATAAGCGTAATTTAGGGTAAGATAAGTGACCTCGGTTCTGGGTATCACATGAGTGGAAATCCTTCCAGTGTTAACCTTAAACAGCACTTGGTAGGTAACTTGCAAGATTCAATATGAATCAAGCTCGTGACAACTAGAAAGCAACGACGGTGCGATTCTTTAATGAATCAAACTTGTTCCAGGAATCGGAATTGACGGCTTTAATCATGCGGATAATTTTATCCAAATGATTCACTTTTTACGTTCGCAGTCAGCTTTGGACGGTCGAGTAAAGAGAACGGGTTTACCCGCAAAATCTTTTCAAGGAGACTTTAATTAAATCTACCTGCCACAAGTACGATATTTTATATCGTCCAACGGTCTTCACTGACAGGAGGTAAAATGCTACCGAATTAGAATGAAATGTTCAAAGCCATTTCGTTTGTGTCTACCTATGTTGCGGCATTTGAAGACGGTGGCGTTGTGGAATCCGAGAAGAAGTCGTCCCCGCATGCTTATACTTTATGCACTTAATACTTCATTTAATTCTAGAAAGCCTAAAAGTCAAGTCTTCTGCTGTATCAAACTCTGAAGTTTTCAAGAATTACAAAGGTATAAGTATGTGGGACGTGAAGTCAAAAAGAGGCGCATATCACATGTGAAGGATGCACAAGATCAAGGCAAGAAATTAATGCTAAAGATTGATATCAAAGATCACATCAGCATGTTCACCAGAAAAGAAAAAGAAAAGAAAGACGAAGACTACGAGCTCAAGACAAGCATAGTATGCTAGGTTTATTTAATTATTGTAACTTGGGTAACGCCCTTGTTTGGAGTGACCTCCCTTAGGGGGAGATTGTTGGAAATACGTTTTACGTATTAGAAAGGATCGGCCACTCCAACAATAGTCTAAGTAATAGCTCGTAGCTTAGTTTTACTAATATTAAACAACTAAGGCCATGCCAAGCCTACAACATGTGTAGGCCGACCCAACTTATAAGCCCAAGCCCATATCATGCGCTTGGGTACATAAACCCTCTCCTTAGATAGAGAGGGTGTGGATTCATTCATTTTCACATAGATTTTTTCTTTCTCTCTCAAGAAGAGTGTGTGATTCTATCAACTTTCTATCTCTTTCTCTCCTTAAAACATAAGCTAGATTTACAATATCATACAGATAACTAGATCATCCCTATGGTGAAAAAAATATAGTGAGATCACAGTTGTGTGATATAAGTGTATATGTGTGACAAAAAACAACCTTCGAAATAAAACGCAAATAGTCTTTTCCATTTTCTTCTTAGCTAGTTGCATCAATTAGCTAATCGCCTATATTAACCCTTTTGTTAGCATTCTCGTGTAGTAATAGATATCCTTAGAATACCCGTTGAGCCATTCTTTTCATTTTAGTTAAATCCACTCAGAAGAAAAATATATTTCATCCTAAACCATAGCCTAACCCCTTGTCAAAGTCCAAATGATGGGTTGCTAGTTGCGTGGTATGGTGGATCGTTTTTTATGATACATAGTTTCCACACTATGCTATGTGTATGTGTTATTCCAACAAACATGGAGACGTTTCTTCTATTTGAATTTTTTGTGGTGTGTGCTTAAGTGAAGTCTGAGGGGAGAATGTGATGTATGTTGAAAAAAAATGAAAAATGGAGGTTGAAAAAGAAAAAGAAAAAAAGAATAAGTCATCGAAAAAAGTAAAAAAAATTGATGACGAAAATAACCAATGAGCTATATTATGAAGATGAAGGAAGATGAAGTATATTTGGATATCTTTTAGCCAATGTGCTAAGACATGATATATATATGTTGATCGATGTGTGATGAATAAAGTTCGTAACGATAATCATTTGTGGGCTTGTGATTTGTTCGATAACTAGCTACATGGGACTTACACTTTAACTTGTATATTTGTGACACCTCTCATAAAATTCCCATGCCTTATCCATATCCCATTGACCCGAAGCCTTAACCTTAAAACCTGAATAAAAGTCTTCTTTAGATGCGTACACTTGGTGCTCAGGCCATTCGGTTTAGTCTTGTTTGTACTTAGTAGATTTGCATCTTATTTTTCTAAACCATTTTCATGCACCATGTGAGAAGTATTTTCTTTTACTTGTTTGAGGACGAACAAACTCTTTAGTGTGAGGGAGTTTGCACCTTTAGCGATTTCTTGTAAAAAACAAAAAATATTTTTATTTTTTCATACAATTTTCAATTTTCCATAAAATTTTATAATTTTCTTTTCTTTTAGTATCTAGGTATTTTGTTTCTAACTATAATTTTCTTTTATTTGCTTGAGCGAAAGCAAACCTTTTCTTTTACTTCCTCAAGGACGAGCAAAACTTAAATGTGAGGGGATTTAATAACGCCCAAATCCAACATGTTTTCTTGAGCGTTATCCATATATTCTGCATGGGTTTTGGTTACACTAATGAGCCTTTTAGCTTATATATGTACAAAGTTGTATTTTACATTGTTAGTTAGCCAAGATCATGGGAAGTGAAGAAACGACAAAGAAAATAAGTGAAAACGAAGAATAAATGAAGTTTCATGCTAACACGAAGAATCCCAACCAAGTTCAAGACCCATGTACGAGTTACAAGCCTTTGATGATCAATTTCGGGTGCAAGAATAAGTGTTTTCAAGAATATAAAAATATTACAAGTGATCTCAACTTGGGAAATGCAAAAGAAATGAATAATCTACTTGTAGTATAAAGTGGGCAAATAACTCAGCTTGACCGTAAATGCCAGCCGTGTGAGTAGATGGCAGCCGTGCTCAGCTGCCACCATCTCCTTTTCCTTCACTAGCCACCAGCCATGAAAGTAGATGCCAGCCAACTTCAGTTGTCACCGTCTCTTTTTCCTTGGGCATATTCTACTACAAGTCATTTGCATACATTCTTGAAGCATCTATGGAATACACATGAAGCTTCTATTGGAGAGTTCTAGAATTACTTTGACACCAATCAAACATCTATGGCTCCAAGTATTTTCCTTTGGCTCCAAGCCAAATTAAAGTTCATGCCTTCAATTTCACCATAAATAAGACCCATGGGGTCATGTAACCATAACACTTACAACACTTTCATTACCACCTTCATTATTCATCAAGGAAACTCTCTTCCTTGGTGAAATTCGGATTTGGTCCAAGTGTGCCAAAAAGTCATAGTTTTGAAGCGTCAATCATCAAAATAACCTTGCCAAACTCTAATGGATCATTACCCTTATCATTGGTAGTGTTTCTTGATACATAAATCACCGGCAATCTTCACCAAACCTCTCCTAAACCATCCTCAATTCTCAAATACGAATTTCCAAATACATATCCCGAAAGATCACAAACTCCTACCATTTGTTCAAAACTTGTAGTCAATTGGAGGCCTAAGGATTGCTCTAATTCATTTCATTTACTTATTGTAATCATACTTTAGGTATACTTTTGTTACTTTCATGATGTTGAACTCTTTATCATATGTTGAATGTTGGTTGTTGATTAATAATGATATGGAGTAGTTTAATTTACACTTGTTTGAATGAAGTTGTGACATGAGGATTGCTTATGTTTTATCATGGTTTTGAGAAATTTAATGTAATGTTTGAAATCAAATTATGCTTAAGTTTCATTCCATATGCTGATCATACGTGACTAGTTGTTGGTGATTTCATAGGTCGAAGGTATCATTCATCAGCTAGATATAATCGTTTTGTTTATGGATGATTATCTATTGTATTGACCATTTATTTAGTGGTATGATTATGCAAAGGAACTTAATTGTGGTAATTAACAAGTTTATCAAACGAACAGCGAATCAAACTTGTTAAACTAAACATTGTCTTGTGTTGGTTGATTTGTCTTAATGCTTAATTTTATGGATGTATGATCTTTCGCGAGGGTTATATACTTTAAAATCAAAGATTAGAATTTGTGACCATCATCTTCTTTACTTGTAATCAATTTGTCAAAATTATCCTCATATGAACAATCCAAATGTTATGAATGAATCCAAGAAAATGTTATGTAGAATCTTTTTGAACTAGCTTAATCATTTTCGTGTTACTTGTTGCTTATTTGCTAAATTATTACATACATGGTAATTTTAGGAGTGACAACCATTTGTACCACTAGCCCTACATTGTTACTTAGATTCTCTACAACCGAAAACACCCAAATCCTAGTGAACGACTTCGGCTTACCACAACAAGCTAGCTACAAAAAAAAGGGCCATACTTTCTCGTGTGGTCTTAGCTTATTCGGTAATCCGTGTATAAATTTAAAACTTGTGTCAACATAAAGAATGCATCACCTTTTCTTGTTAATTTTATTAGAGCTTTTATTTGATTTTTAATTGCAAAAATCATAACTGGTATAAGTTTAAGAGGTGTTAGCTTTAAGTGAAAGTTTAAGATCTGGTTTAATCCTACACTTAAATTTGTCAATTTAGTCTTACACTTGAAATTGTTGCCAATATTTAAAATAGGTTATACATATCTTATTTGATACATAATTTATAGGATGTAAGTGTTATTTTGTGGCTCAAGTATGTTTCATTTATTTAAAATAAGGTTTGTAGTCATTAGAAATAACCAGTTAGATTAAGTAGTTAAATATAAGAAAATTTAGCTGCTAAATATTGACATATTACCTGGTACGAGGACAATTGTTAAGTATAAAGATTTTACGTTTGACATTGATCTGTGCAAAGTGTGTGTCAAACAAGTTTAATCTCACTTGGTTGTTGTTGGAAGGTTATTTAAATATTCATAGAGATTAAACTAATGTGTTAATAAATGTATACACATGACTTGGTTTTATATAAGTTTTTAAAACTAAAAGAAAGTAATGTGATCTTAACTGCTTAAGCAGGTAATTTCAGGCCAAAAATAGCACAACAAAAATGTTATATTCATTGGAATTGTAACATTACATGAACTACTATTTTATTCATAGAGAAACGAAAATACTTCCTATAAAAATTAGGTACATGCGTATTATTACTTTGCTTGGTTCTTGCTTCCTTAGTAGCTCATTCCTCCAGTCCTTGTGCTTTAGTAACCCGGTTATTATGTGTCAGAGTCTGATGCAACATACCTATAACCACATTACAAACAATTAGTGAGATAAAAGTTGATTAAAAAATATCATAAGATATCTTATCAGGGGAGACGTTTTATGTAGACTGATCGGCGCTTCTTTCTCTGCTTAATTGAACCATTGTTTGTGCATTCCTTAGAAGTTGTTTCCATGTCCGAATCTTCAAGATTGACGCTGAAATAATGTAAGTATTAAAGAAGTTAGAATAAAGAGGGATGAAGTTGATTCTTAAAACAATTTGGTTTTTAGTCAACAACCGAGAACATGCCTCATATTTTTTTCTTCTCAGATGTCTTAGCGGGAGTTGGCACTAAAGGTTGTTCTAATAATTTCTTCAAGCGGGTACTTTTGTGGGTAGCGATTTCCACCGCAGGTCCAGGAACTGAATCCATGGTGCTTGAGCCGGCACTACCAAAAATAATTTCCTCAACTTCCTCAGGGGGAATGATTGCCCAGCATGTAAAGCTTTCAAACTGTGAAAATTCATAGTAGGTATGAGTCTTGATTTCCAGAGTGTGAGTTTCCCTGATGATATTGGTTAAAGAAGGAGGCAAATCTGAGTACTCTTCAGGCTAACCATAAGCGATGCTTTCAACCGAGCACCCAGTCAACTGTGTAGTTGTTTCATCAAAAAACACAATTACAGTATGAGTTGTTTCATCAACGACACCAAGTTTAAGCCGATATATGCAACTATGTTGAAGCGTAAGCGCGGTTAAGTATATGTTTTTTGTTATTTATGAATATACATGAACGTTAATACTGGATATTCCACAAGTTTAAGACAGGCTTCGCAACCCCCCCATCTTGTCGTGTTACTCCTTTCTTACACGTAGCAGAAGCACAGGACGGGTAGTTCCAACCTTTCCTTGTCCACACATTGTCAATCCGAACCTTACAATGGAAAATGGCAGACTGCATACAAAATCATTGTAAGTATAATGAAATACAGTTAAACCTAACATTAAATCGTGACCCGTAATGAAAAAACATACATCATTCCAAGGATTGCATGCCACATCAATAGGTTCTCCAGTGTCCCTACTCGTGGTTGCGTCGTATCAATCAACTCACCCTTGATCACACTTCGAGCTTCACTGCTGCCATTTACTTAAAGGTGCCATACTCGTTAGTATGCCATAATTTATATCCAAAATAAATTAAACTATTCGTGCATACTTACCCATTTTAAGTTCTTGGATAATAGGTATCTTTGAATCATCATAAATAGTTTTCGAGGAGCTGCTGGAAAATCATAACTTATCTGAAAGGTAATTCAATCTTTATAATTACAGTCATAAATAGAAACACTTTATATGGGTATAGAGGGTACTTACTCTGCCAAATCTTAGCTGAGACTGAAGTCAGCACAACTAGACAGTCACCAATGTGCTTTTTTCTTATCTATCAGAAACTCAACAAGTGAACCCCATAAGGTAACCCTAAGCGACTCGCCGCTGATTCATGAAAACATAGTGTAAAACAAATTTGCCTAACGTATATGTAACACCCCCCAAATATTCATACTTTAGTTCAGCGGAAGAGTCCTTGGTGTTACGGGATAGCACATTACTCAAATCATAGACAACGTTTAAAAATCGCGTCGTTTAATAATAAAGCATTTTCCATTCATAAATATCAAATTACATAGGTCTCAAGTCATAGTATTTCATAAAAATTTTCAAAAAAATTGAATGGAAATTGTTATTTAAGAGCGGGCCATAAATTCTTGTTGTCTTCCCAAGAATTACCTTCAAGTACCTGAGATAAAACATGTTAAAATAAAAGGTCAGCGAAAAAGCCGAGTGAATTCATAGAGTTTAATAAACCATTAATATATTACCGGTATATATAATCGGTACCGAAAATCATTTTATACAATTCCTTGTCGTAGGCCATAGAATAGGCCAAAGACATTTTATACAAATCCTTGTCATAATTCATAATATAGGCTTACGCCTTCAAAACCATTATACGAACCAATGTCGTAAAAACATCATACAATACATTTTATAACGTTGGATGAGGTGTAATAAAAACCGTTATATGAATGGTTATGTAAAACCAAAACACGAACATAATATCAATAATACGACCCAGTATTGCTAGTCAGGCAATATATTATAATTTAATTCGTATATCAGTGATTTTGTTATTAGATTATTATAAGCCGCATGACATTGCTACCTTACTATAACAAACAACGGGTAGCTAACCTGAAATTCTTTGCCCATCTAAAACAGCGTGTCGTCACAATAATCACGCTTATATAAATCTTCTCATACATAAATTCGCTTACCAATCAATGTGGCACGACGGGGATCAACCGTCAAGGCGCGTACTAGGGTGATCTTCCCCAAATAGTACTATTATATGCATAAGCGTCTACCAAATCCCGGTAGTTCACAATACATGCTAATGGGACATTTAGTGACATAACCTAACTATAATAATCTATTTTATTTCATTCATCGGGTCATATAATCATTCATCGGGTCATATAATCATTCGGGTCCATATCAATAAGCAAATAATCGGGACAACTGGTGTCCTATTTTATTAAAACTAACATGTTATCTCCCTCACGGGTTTATAAAACATTTCATAAAATATTTAAAAGAGTGCGAGGCTATGAACTCACGTTGATTGGGAAAGGCGGGTTATCGGCGACTTGGATGTACGGTGCGTGCTTCAATCACGGAAACCTAGACAAATACTCGTCTTAGACTCTTGTTCAATGACTTTATAAAAACAATGGCTATGTATATATATGATGACATAAGTATGATGATGATCAAGTAGGATTTTATCTCTTCATACACATTATAGTGTTATGTGTTAGTCAAATTTTTGACTACTTACACTAGTTTAACTTGTTTATATGTTGAGGCCCAATAAGCCCATTATAAGCCCAATACATTATATTAGCCCATTTTATACTTTTAATTTTAGGCCTATACTCATATGTTGGGCCCAAGTTGGTTAAGCCTAATAAGTAAGTCCATTAGTGTTTAGCCAAATTAGTTGGATTTTATCTGTTTTTACATGTAAAATACTTATACATCAGTATACGAGTTATAAAAAGTTCAACTTAGACGGGTCCGACCGTGTATGTTTTAATTGACGAAAATGTTAATCTTTTGGTTTTAGCCGAAAAGACGTAAAACTTATGTATATAGTTTTATACCTTATAAAACATATCAATTTGTAATTTTTATAAAATGTCACATTTACTTATCAAAGTATATGACTTATTTATATGTAATATATAAGTTAGTAGGTTTTAGGTATACATTTTATATTAGTTTTACTTGAGTGCTAATTTTATAATATATACTTTTATTTTACAAATCCGATTATAAAACTCACTTTCACCATTTTTATCATATCTTGAGTTCTACAAGGAGATAGAAGCTCATTTTTGGGCAGCACAAACTACATAATATGTGATACATTTAACTCCATTTTAGATACTGCTCAATCATCCTCTAAATGTCTCTAACAATTCGTCCAAAACAGACTATACAGATTTGAACTTCAATAATGTTTTGATCATATCTCACTCATTTTATGGATTACATTGAGTGGCCAACTCTCACATATGTAGAAGTCATATACCTTACTGTATATTAAATTATCCAAGTTATTTTAGCAAGCTATCATATGGTTCTTTACTGTTTTATACAGCCTATAATTCTAGTCATGATTTTAACATCTTTTCATGTAACTTTTAATCTTTTTCACCAAATTTATCAACACAAGACCCCCACATAATACTTTGATCATAATTCATCATCATATACATATACATAAAAGAAGAAAATAAAAGATTACATATTTAAAATAACAAAATGATAGGAAGAGACTGATCCATATACCAATCCATATGGTGAAAAGATGGGATTTTGATGAACAAGGCTTGGTTCCTTGTTACTAAATCTTCAACTTTAGCAAGACAACTTCTTGGATCCTTCAAATGGATGAACACCTCCATGAAATCATCCCTTGAACCTCATGAAAACTCCTTATCATAGGTTAAGATCACCTCCAATCTTCATGTCTTCAATAGGTTATCATCATATGTAACATATACATAAGATTTGTGGTTGAATTTTAGATGGAAATGGTGGTGGTGGTGGTATAGTGGACGACACAAAGGAGGAGGGTGGAGAGAGTTGTGTGTGGTTTGCATGTAGAAAGTGGAAGTAAATGGTTTAGCTATTGGTTTTAGCTAGTTTTGTTACTTTGGAAGACTTATGGGATAAGTGTCCCAAAGTTGATATAAACTTGCCACATCAAAGTGTGGTGGCTAAGCTTGGACGCCACATGTATTAGGGGTGGGCAAGTGTAAACTTGTCTCATCCCCAATAATTTACGGGTACTCCTCGATTCTAGTTTCCTTGATTTGCGTGCCCTCAGGTCGTTTTACGAAAAACGTTTTTATAAATTATGAATCAACGCACAAAACGAATATAATAAAATTTGTCTCATCAAAAACGGAGTTTAAAAACATAAATACGTAAACGTAAGGTTTCCGGTTTAGTCGTAAAGGACGTTAAATTATACACGTAAGCCCTAATTTCAACCCGTAAATTTGTGAGTTTATGAACCAACTCAAATTAAAATTCCAATATAATATTCAAGAATAAATTTAGTTCCTGAAATGTCGGACTGTCACAAAAAATGGTGTATGTAAACGTAAGCACGTAACGTGAAGTCCTTCGGTTTAGACGTAGTCGATGCTACTTGATAAGTGTGAAAACACTCATCAATAATGATCCAAATACCACTAAAAACACAGTCAAATACCTTATATTAAACTGTAAATTATCAGAATTACACGTGTATTTATGTTTCATGTGTTTTCAGGTAGAAAGATACATTTTGGAACAAAGATGCGTTTTCAAGGGATTTATATCACAAAAGACGAAGAGAAAGACGAAAAGATGACTCAAGGACCAATCATGCCATATTATTAAAGATCGAGGGCTTAGCTTGCAATTTTCTACAAGACGAAGGATGAAAAGAAACTTGATTTCAAAGTTTATATACATTTTGCAAAGAGATGAAAAAGAAAGGACCAAAAAGAAATTAGAAGGAAAGTAAAGTTTAATAGCTTGGTCAATTGACCAAACCGGTCAAAGACACAGACACATACTCGCGTCTTCTCCAACGTTAAGAGAGAGAATGACGACTTTTTCTCCATTCCACCACCAGCACCTACAAGTGATTATCAAGAACGATCCAAGGGGTTTCAGCCAAAGCCTATAACTACAAAAAGACTCCTCTTCTTCTCCTCTACAAGATGGTATTAATTAATTAGATCAAAAAGGAAGATTGAAGAAACGCCCAAATTGGAAGATGATGAAGAACGAGTTCGATTTATCCTCGTATTTTACACGTGTCATCAAGTGATTTGATGAAACACGTCATCAAGAACTCTACTCCACTCCTCTCGACGGCTATAAAAAGAAGACGAAGCTCTCATTTCAATCGGTTAGCTTAGGTGTAGATTTACACATAGATAGTTAGGATTAGTTAGTTAGTTTTCTCACAACTCCATTTGTTAAAACTTTCTGTTATAATCAGTTTAGATATTGTAACAACTTTTTCGGCCATTAATGAAAGTTTAGCTTAACTCATTCTGTTTACTTACTCAATAACTGTTCTTATATTCAGCTTTACAGTTTTAGTGATATGCGTTTTCAGTTTCAGTTAATTCAGTTAGATGAAATACATGTTTCTTGAAGTTCTGTTTCGTGTATCTCCATTAGTTGATTCGGTTAGATGTTAGTTTTATTCAGTTAATACAGTTTTAACCGATTTCTCCATTGTTGAGCTTTTAATTTCTCTCAAAGCTTAATTTCACTTTCCAACTGTTTTTAAATACACATGTGATTCCAATCAGTAAATGAGATTTTAATGGATTGATTAAGTCAAGGATTTAGAAAGTTGCTCTTCTAGTTTGTTATCAATAGTGCAAGTAATCTGTTTTGCAGGATTTGTTATGCAAGAATTCAGGATTTGATGATATAGTTTTCACCGCTATAGGAGTTTTAAACGTTTTCAAGTTTTTTTTAATCATTTACTTCTTATTTCAGTTTTTCTTCACTTTATTTCTTAGATCAGTCTTGAGTAGTGAAAGCTCTGCTCTTCCACGCTTGTTTTGAGATTTGTCAGTTCGAGATAGATTGGATTGTACAAGTATTCTATTATGCAGGTTTCGAATCGAAAGATCTTGTCTAGTTTTTCTTGTTTTGTAACAATTTTGCAGGTTTCAGATTTGCTGTATGATGATAGCAGGATGAGTTCCAATTTCAGTTTAAAGGCGTAGCTTCGATTTCAGTAGTAGTTACAAGCGAGCTCAGCGCTCCGCTTCTCGACATCAACGGGCTGGCCTGGATGTAGCAGGTCAAGCACGTTTAATTTTCTGCATTCGTAGTGTAATAATTCTAGTAGATAATTGTAGCGTAATTGAGCTTGCAATCTGCTTACGTGTTCTTGTTAAATGCTGTCTAATTACTGTTTCAGTTCAGTTCTTTAATTTTCACATTAATACTCTATAGATTTGCAATCTGTTCATAGAGGAGTGTTTGGCTCGATTCCAATTTTCTGCATATTTGAGTAAACTACTTGTATCTTAGCCTTGTTAATTTCTGTGAATCTTGTGCGATATGGTTTTATGTAAACTTGTTTGTCTAGTTACTGTTCGTGTGATCTGTTCTCATACCTGCACTTTGTAGTTCGAGTGGTGGTTTATCAGTTTTTGGTGCATTCTTGTTAAGCTGTGTTTGGATTAGCTGATTCAGAATCGAATTAGTATAATTAGGGATAAAGTTTAGTTAAAATTCTTTTGTCATTCGCTATTCTAGTTCAGTAAGAGGATAAATAGTAAATAGAGAAAGTAATAGTTTGAATCTGCTTAGTTTCTTGCAGTTTATTAACTGATTATACTAGGACTTAGAAGCTGAGCGGTTTAAAGATGTTGGGTAAAGCATAAGGTGAAGAGTTGGTTTCTGATAGGAGTTCAGCTAAAATTGTGCACCAATAGGTAATGAGTACTTTGTTTTAACATGAGGTTTATAGTTTACTTTTACTTGATTTTCTTTATTCTTGTAAACTGTGAATGTAGTCCATTCAATTTACTTTAGCTTGTTATTTAGAAGTTGTAGGATTCATTTACTGATAGTGTTATACTTGGTAGAATAAACTAACATTTACTTGGCAAGTTGATTGTTAAATCAGTAGTAGGCCCAACAGCTTTTGTAGATTCGTTCAATTTGATAGTTTAATCTACAACAATATCAAATTTTATATTAACTTTTACTTGGCGAATTGATATCTTAGGAATTTTATATTCAGTTTTTCCTCGTTTTACGTGCGTTCATATTTGTTTTACATTTTGTTAATATTTGTATTTTGTGTATTAATTGCGGTATTTGCAACGTGTTTTAGAATAGTACGTATATGTAGCGTAATATAGATATTTTTACATTTCTATTTGCTTTGTGCCAATTAAACATAGAATTCCAAACAAGTTTTTACCACTAAAAACAATTAAGTCTTTGCTTGAATAGTTACATCAATTCGAATCGAGCTGAGAAGACAACTACACTAAAAAACGAATATTAAATGGCGCTGCTGCCGGTTCTTTTTGTGAAGATTAACGATTTCGAGTGAGACGATTGGATTTTGGGATCCGTTCATTTTGTGAACGTTATTTTTTTTACGTATTATAAATCAAAAAGATAAAAAAAAAATCAAAAAGATAAAAATACAAAAAAAATTAAAAAATAAAAAAAAAATTAAAAAATCAAAAAATCAATTCTTTTCCTAAAGAATTGAACCAAAAAAATAAAAAATCCAAAAAGTAATCTTTTTCCTAAAAGATTACAACAAAAATATATATTATATCGTTTTCATCGTTTTTACGTACATATAGTATTTTTCTTAAAAAAACCAAATAAATACAAAAATATTTTTGATATATTATTATATGTAAATAAGTATACGTATATACGCACAACCAAATTACCTATCTCCATAAGTATTGCCGAGGCAATACACCGTGTTAGGGGGCGTTCCGGTCCTTGACACGCGTATCGATCCAATTTAATTAAGCAAGAATAGATAAATACTTCCAATAGGCAATAATTCGAAGAATACAAACTACAAAGTGAATAGAAAGGCGATGTGCTATAAAATGCCATCTAAGGGTCAATAGGTACTTAAGTGCTTCGCGCCACCTAACCCCCGTTCACTAGTGCGTATTCTAAGAAGGAAGGCTTTATTGGGGGTCTTGCACCCAAGTAGTAACTATATATATTATACTTTCTTGTGGATATTTCATATCGAAACTCGAAGAGGATAATCATTTTCTCTTCAAAGTCGACCGAGGGCTACTCCCTCATTCTTCGTGTTTACTTACACGTGTACTCGCACACGTGTAAACATACCACCTTTGGTGTATTACTTCCTTCCTCGAGGAAGCTTTTAAACTTCATTATACTTGTATATACATTCGGCCACCTTGTTAAACATGGATACTCGTTCCATGTTGGAGATTTTGCAACAACAATCCGCCAACTCTAATTATTCGCCTTGTTCGACTTGTGGTGGTCCACATGATACTTATTTGTGTGATCAAAATAATGGTTATTATGGGGAGGGATATGCTTATAATGGAACCGACAACCCTAATTTTCGACGTAACATTCAAATGGACTACACTTGTAATGACTATATGGGATATTCCGGTTTTTCATCACAAAATCCACCATCATTTCATGATCAACCCTTTGATGCGCCTTACCAAAACCAAGGATTTTCCAATTATGGAGGTTTTCAAAATGATGATAATTTTCAAGGCTATAATCAAGAAACCTTTCATAATCAAGGATTTTCAAACAATGAAGGTTTTCAAAATGAAGGAAATTTTCAAGGTTACAATCATGAGAACTTTCATAATCATGACTCTTTTCAAAACTATAATCCACCTAATTATGGAAATCCATCTCCACCATATTCTTCGACTTATTCATGTGAGTTTTGTGGGAACGCACCCCATTATGGTTATGATTGTAGACCGAGGGATCCGCCTTCTTATGCCCCTCATATTTGTAATGAGTCGCCTTCTTTACTTGAGACAATAAACGAGTCGATCGATAAAACTTCTAAGGCGACTGATAGTAAGAAAGACATAAGCATTGAGGAAATGAAAAACGCGTGCCCGTTGTTAGAGGAACACATTAAGTTTTTTGAGGAAGTGGAAATTAAGACTTGGCAATTTTATGACAAGGAGAACGGTGAAATGTGTCGTGAATCGTTGAAAAAAGGTTCTTGTCACCTCAGGAAATATTTAAATGATTTCCTCTTTAAGATTGATAAAAAAGAGGAAGAAGAACGATTTTTTGCTAATCGTGCTTGTTTGCTTAAACAATGCTTATATGAAGATGATGAGGATGCTTATATGAAGATGATGAGGAACCGTCGATTTTTATGACACTTAATGATGACACACCTTCATCACCTTTACCTCACGTGGAACCCATCGACTCTTTAACCATGGGGGACGAGCCTCTTAGCACTAATACAAACACCGATTTGGATGGATTAACTGCTTCTAGTGTTGAGAACCTTATCCCAATCCAAAGAGAGCTTGAGTGTGTTTCCAATGAACCATGTGATGAGCTTTGTGTTGATACCTCTTCTCCTCATGATCACATTGAGATTTTATCACATATTGACCTTCATGCTACTACTAGTGATTTTGGTGACTTTGATCTTGATGAATTGTTTAAAGAAAGGGATAATGAGATTGAGGAAGAGTTTGTGCAAGACTTGCCACAAATAGAGGATGATGAATGTGATTCTAGTGAAGCATCTTATGAGATATCATTCGATGACTTGTCTTGTCAAGATAACATTGCTAATTTGGATGAAGAGTTTGCTCCTATAGGGAATATGGATCCTTCTCCTCTCCCACCTTATGATTCTTGTGATGAAACCTTTGATGATCCTTATGATAGTGATGAGTCCTTTACATCTGATGATGAATCCATGTCCTCTATGACTCCTTCACCTATTCCTCTAAGTGATTTTGTGATGCATTCAAATCCTCTTTTTGAAACATCATTTGATAACCCACTTTTCCATCATGATGAAGAAACCAATGAGGATTTTAGTGCTGATGAACCTTCTCTTTGTGATACACCAATATATGATGATTATAGTGATAATGAGTTTTCCACTTGTGAATCTCCATTTTTTGATGATCACACTTCCTTGAGTTTTAAGGAGTCACCAATCTTTGACAAACCAATCTATGATTACTATAGTGATGAGGAGGGGTCTATCATTGATGAGAATGAGGAGATTCTAAAGACTGAAAGATTGCTTAGTGAAGATGAATTGATAGATAAACAAATTGAAGATTATCTTAAGAGAGATGATATTGTGGTTGATACATCTTCTTCTAATTGGGAAGAGGATATTCGTCTTATTGAGAACATGCTTTTTGGGACCCTAGAGCCTACATCTTCTCCACAAGACACTATTAATCTTGATCCTCCTTTCACTATGCCTTCTATGGAAGATTACCCACCTTTTGATGATGATTATGAGCCTAACATGGACATAATAGTTATGAATGTTTTGATACCTACACCTTCATATTCTCATGATGCTTTGATCACTAAGGGGGAATCTTATATGGTTGACACGAGCTCATCTTCTTATTTTCCCATGAAGGGAAAGGTTTTTGATCCTGGGATACGTATGTTTGGGAAAAATTGGTTTTCATATACTCCACTTAAGAGTGTGACTTCTATTGATATGGACTTCTTGTATGAGCTTACTTTGGTGATGCTACCTATTTTGGAGTTGTTCGAATGTAGAGATGGAAACTATGTATTTGATCCTGGGGTGCTTCATATATGAGAGCTTTCGTATGTTGGACAAACTTGAGACACGTTGGACCGTTCCATTTATCGAGGCGGATATTGTAAATCTTATAGTAAATGGCAACGTGCTAAGTTTGAGTGTATCATGTGAGATGTGTTTCAAAGTGATATCCTTTATTCTCCATGATGTTTCCCCAAGGACAACTTAATTCGGGGCCGAGTCGAGCTAGCGACTTAGGGTTAAAAAAAATCGAGCTTGAATAACTAGGTTAGAAAACGTAGAGTAGATTTTCAATAGGTTAGGTTTAATTAAAAGGATGTTATAGTAGAGTTGAAGTGGAGGGGTGGCCTTTCTTCGTCTTTTCGTGTTTGTTTCAAGGGTTGCTCTCTCACATTTCATGCTTGGAGCTTATGGAGGAGGCCCGTGTATCTGGTTCACTTTGATTAGTTTTTGCTATCGTGCTATTCAAAAACTTGTGCTTAAAATGAATACCCTTTAGTTGTCTCTTCCTTAGCTTGGGTTAAGCAAAGTCTATTCATTGTCATAAGTGTGGGGAAGTCTTTGTACTCCAATACTCTTAAACACTGAGGACAATGTTTATCTTAAGTGTAGGGGAGACTTCTATCGAAGTGACCTTACCTAGACCATTGCCTTAACTTCATGATAACATGGAAAATTAATTTTTCAAACATTTTTCAAATTTTTGATCTACTTTGGCCAACAAAAATATGCATTCATAATTTTTTGCATCAATCATTTTTCATTTGCATAACACATTTGCATTGTATATATTTCTTCTCTTATTTTTCATCAAAAATATATAAAAAGGAAAAAATAAAATAAAACATGGTTTTAACAAGTTTTGATTTCTTTGACATATTAGGCCGCCATGGATATTTTGACTCAACCCGAGTTTGCTTATTTTAGCATTCTCTAGCTAGTATCCTTAACCATGTAGTCCTTCATTGGTCTATTAGGCTAAGTATCCACCAATCCCATTATTTAAGATTTTAAATTTGTGGAGAATGGGAAATGATAGAGTTGAAGCAAGTGTAAAAGGGCTAGATAAACTTCATGATAATTACTTGTGGCTAAACCCTTCTCTTCTTTGCCTCTATTTTCTTCGCATGTATATAATTGTTAATAAATAATCAAGTACGGTTTTAATTGGTTTGTAATCTCTTATGCATTTTTGACTAATCATTCATGGTTGGTATGAGTACGTCTTAAGATTCTAAGTTAGTACGTTTTATGTGTACTAGACTTATGTCATGCTCCATATTTAGCGGGTGTTTTTCTTTTTATTCTTTTCAAATTTCTTAGTGAGGAATAAAGAAAAATAAGAGCGGCTTACAAAAAAAATGAGTGGCTAGAAGAAAAAAAAAGAAAAAAAAAGAAAAAATAATAATACAAGACTCCCAAGAGGGGCAGTGTGGTGTTAATTATAGTGACTATTGAGTTCCAATATTACCTTGACGGGTTGCGGGGATTCAATAGATTGCTCCAATCCAATATTGCCTTGACGGGTTGCGGGATTGAAGATCCAAAGTCTCAAAAAGATGGCGGATGTAAATTATTGCGTAAGTTTTATTTTTCTTTCCTTAGCGAGTGTGTAGCTACTTATGAAAGCATGACATGAGGATTTTACACATAAGGAGAATGACTTATTCTTGAAACGGACTTGTATTAATTGAGAGCGGTTTTTCAAGTAATGGATGAGTGGATTACTTAGGATTAAAACCTTGCTTCCTTATTTTTGGATTTTACATTTCTTATACTTCACACTTGAAATAATGACAAATTTGCCTTCAAGCAATTTGCTCAAATAATAACCGGTTCCACATTTAATTGTCATGAATAAGTTGATGCACTTTTTACTTGTGAATACAATGATCCCATTTTTAAGCTTGGTATGGGGAAAGTGAAACTTGAGGGTGATAAATGTCCATGGTACCAAAGCCCGAATCAAAGTCATTGAATTCTTTATGAGTTATTTCCATCAAAATTATTTCAAGAAAATTCAAAAATATATAAATAGAATTGTTTTCTTTGCATTGCATTGTAAATATTCAAAACCATTCATCATGTAGCATAGCATAGTTTATTAAATCATAAAATGGCCAAGGTTGGTTAATTATGAGAAAAGTGTAACTTGGTGCTTTGAAATGCTGCATTGCATGAGGTCATGGCAATGGTCAAGTGGAGGGGAGTTGATAAGTGTGAAAATACTCATCAATAATGATCCAAATACCACTAAAAACACAGTCAAATACCTTATATTAAACTGTAAATTATCAGAATTACGCGTGTATTTGTGTTTCATGTGTTTTCAGGTAGATAGATACATTTTGGAACAAAGATGCGTTTTCAAGGGATTTATATCACAAAAGACGAAGAAAAAGACGAAAAGATGACTCAAGGACCAATCATGCCATATTATTAAAGATCGAGGGCTTAGCTTGAAATTTTCTACAAGACGAAGGATGAAAAGAAACTTGATTTCAAAGTTTATATACATTTTGCAAAGAGATGAAAAAGAAAGGACCAAAAAGAAATTAGAAGGAAAGTAAAGTTTAATAGCTTGGTCAATTGACCAAACCGGTCAAAGACACAGACACATACTCGCGTCTTCTCCAACGTTAAGAGAGAGAAGGATGACTTTTTCTCCATTCCACCACCAGCACCTGCAAGTGATTATCAAGAACGATCCAAGGGGTTTCAGCCAAAGCCTATAACTACAAAAAGACTCCTCTTCTTCTCCTCTACAAGATGGTATTAATTAATTAGATCAAAAAGGAAGATTGAAGAAACGCCCAAATTGGAAGATGATGAAGAACGAGTTCGATTTATCCTCGTATTTTACACGTGTCATCAAGTGATTTGATGAAACGCGTCATCAAGACCTCTACTCCACTCCTCTCGACGGCTATAAAAAGAAGACGAAACTCTCATTTCAATCGATTAGCTTAGGTGTAGATTTACACATAGATAGTTAGGATTAGTTAGTTAGTTTTCTCACAACTCCATTTGTTAAAACTTTCTGTTATAATCAGTTAGATATTGTAACAACTTTTTCGGCCATTAATGAAACTTTAGCTTAACTCATTCTGTTTACTTACTCAATAACTGTTCTTATTTTCAGCTTTACAGTTTTAGTGATATGCGTTTTCAGTTTCAGTTAATTCAGTTAGATGAAATACATGTTTCTTGAAGTTCTGTTTCGTGAATCTCCATTAGTTGATTCGGTTAGATGTTAGTTTTATTCAGTTAATACAGTTTTAACCGATTTCTCCATTGTTGAGCTTTTAATTTCTCTCAAAGCTTAAATTCACTTTCCAACTGTTTTTAAATACTCATGTGTTTCCAATCAGTAAATGAGATTTTAATGGATTGATTAAGTCAAGGATTTAGAAAGTTGCTCTTCTAGTTTGTTATCAATAGTGCAAGTAATCTGTTTTGCAGGATTTGTTATGCAAGAATTCAGGATTTGATGATATAGTTTTCACCGCTATAGGAGTTTTTAACGTTTTCAAGTTTTTTTTAATCATTTACTTCTTATTTCAGTTTTTCTTCACTTTATTTCTTAGATCAGTCTTGAGTAGTGAAAGCTCTGCTCTTCCACGCGTGTTTTGAGATTTGTCAGTTCGAGATAGATTGGATTGTACAAGTATTCTATTATGCAGGTTTCGAATCGAAAGATCTTGTCTAGTTTTTCTTGTTTTGTAACAATTTTGCAGGTTTCAGATTTGCTGTATGATGATAGCAGGATGAGTTCCAATTTCAGTTTAAAGGCGTAGCTTCGATTTCAGTAGTAGTTACAAGCGAGCTCAGCGCTCCGCTTCTCGACATCAACGGGCTGGCCTGGATGTAGCAGGTCAAGCACGTTTAATTTTCTGCATTCGTAGTGTAATAATGCTAGTAGATAATTGTAGCGTAATTGAGCTTGCAATCTGCTTACATGTTCTTGTTAAATGCTGTCTAATTACTGTTTCAGTTCAGTTCTTTAATTTTCACATTAATACTCTATAGATTTGCAATCTGTTCATAGAGGAGTGTTTGGCTCGATTCCAATTTTCTGCATATTTGAGTAAACTGCTTGTATCTTAGCCTTGTTAATTTCTGTGAATCTTGTGCGATATGGTTGTATGTAAACTTGTTTGTCTAGTTACTGTTCGTGCGATCTGTTCTCATACCTGCACTTTGTAGTTCGAGTGGTGGTTTATCAGTTTTTGTGCATTCTTGTTAAGCTGTGTTTGGATTAGCTGATTCAGAATCGAATTAGTATAATTAGGGATAAAGTTTAGTTAAAATTCTTTTGTCATTCGCTATTCTAGTTCAGTAAGAGGATAGATAGTAAATAGAGAAAGTAATAGTTTGAATCTGCTTAGTTTCTTGCAGTTTATTAACTGATTATACTAGGACTTAGAAGCTGATCGGTTTAAAGATGTTGGGTAAAGCATAAGGTGAAGATTGGTTTCTGATAGGAGTTCAGCTAAAATTGTGCACCAATAGGTAATGAGTACTTTGTTTTAACATGAGGTTTATAGTTTACTTTTACTTGATTTTCTTTATTCTTGTAAACTGTGAATGTAGTCCATTCAATTTATTTTAGCTTGTTATTTAGAAGTTGTAGGATTCATTTACTGATAGTGTTATACTTGGTAGAATAAACTAACATTTACTTGGCAAGTTGATTGTTAAATCAGTAGTAGGCCCAACAGCTTTTGTAGATTCGTTCAATTTGATAGTTTAATCTACAACAATATCAAATTTTATATTAACTTTTACTTGGCGAATTGATATCTTAGGAATTTTATATTCAGTTTTTCCTCGTTTTACGTGCGTTCATATTTTGTTTTACATTTTGTTAATATTTGTATTTTGTGTATTAACTGCGGTATTTGCAACGTGTTTTAGAATAGTACGTATATGTAGCGTAATATAGATATTTTTACATTTCTATTTGCTTTGTGCCAATGAGACATAGAATTCCAAACAAGTTTTTACCACCAAAAACAATTAAGTCTTTGCTTGAATAGTTACATCAATTCGAATCGAGCTGAGAAGACAACTACACTAAAAAACGAATATTAAATGGCGCTGCTGCCGGTTCTTTTCGTGAAGATTAACGATTTCGAGTGAGACGATTGGATTTTGGGATCCGTTCATTTTGTGAACGTTATTTTTTTTACGTATTATAAATCAAAAAGATAAAAAAAAATCAAAAAGATAAAAATACAAAAAAAAAAAAAATCAAAAAATCAAAAAATCAATTCTTTTCCTAAAGAATTGAACCAAAAAAATAAAAAATCCAAAAAGTAATCTTTTTCCTAAAAGATTACAACAAAAATATATATTATATCGTTTTCATCGTTTTTACGTACATATAGTATTTTTCTTAAAAAAACCAAATAAATACAAAAATATTTTTGATATATTATTATATGTAAATAAGTATACGTATATACGAACAACCAAGTTACCTATCTCCATAAGTATTGTCGAGGCAATACACCGTGTTAGGGGGTGTTCCGGTCTGACACGCGTATCGATCCAATTTAATTAAGCAAGAATAGATAAATACTTCCAATAGGCAATAATTTGAAGAATACAAACTACAAAGTGAATAGAAAGGCGATGTGCTATAAAATGCCATCTAAGGGTCAATAGGTACTTAAGTGCTTCGCGCCACCTAAGCCCCGTTCACTAGTGCGTATTCTAAGAAGGAAGGCTTTATTGGGGGTCTTGCACCCAAGTAGTAATTATATATATTATACTTTCTTGTGGATATTTCATATCGAAACTCGAAGAGGATAATCCTTTTCTCTTCAAAGTCGACCGAGGGCTACTCCCTCATTCTTCGTGTTTACTTACACGTGTACTCGCACACGTGTAAACATACCACCTTTGGTGTATTACTTCCTTCCTCGAGGAAGCTTTTAAACGTCATTATACTTGTATATACATTCGGCCACCTTGTTAAACATGGATACTCGTTCCATGTTGGAGATTTTGCAACAACAATCCGCCAACGCTAATTATTCGCCTTGTTCGACTTGTGGTGGTCCACACGATACTTATTTGTGTGATCAAAATAATGGTTATTATGGGGAGGGATATGCTTATAATGGAACCGAGAACCCTAATTTTCGACGTAACATTCAAATGGACTACACTTGTAATGACTATATGGGATATTCCGGTTTTTCATCACAAAATCCACCATCATTTCATGATCAACCCTTTGATGTGCCTTACCAAAACCAAGGATTTTCCAATTATGGAGGTTTTCAAAATGATGATAATTTTCAAGGCTATAATCAAGAAACCTTTCATAATCAAGGATTTTCAAACAATGAAGGTTTTCAAAATGAAGGAAATTTTCAAGGTTACAATCATGAGAACTTTCATAATCATGACTCTTTTCAAAACTATAATCCACCTAATTATGGAAATCCATCTCCACCATATTCTTCGACTTATTCATGTGAGTTTTGTGGGAACGCACCCCATTATGGTTATGATTGTAGACCGAGGGATCCGCCTTCTTATGCCCCTCATATTTGTAATGAGTCGCCTTCTTTACTTGAGACAATAAACGAGTCGATCGATAAAATTTCTAAGGCCATTGATAGTAAGAAAGACATAAGCATTGAGGAAATGAAAAACGCGTGCCCGTTGTTAGAGGAACAAATTAAGTTTTTTGAGGAAGTGGAAATTAAGACTTGGCAATTTTATGACAAGGAGAACGGTGAAATGTGTCGTGAATCGTTGAAAAAAGGTTCTTGTCACCTCAGGAAATATTTAAATGATTTCCTCTTTAAGATTGATAAAAAAGAGGAAGAAGAACGATTTTTTGCTAATCGTGCTTGTTTGCTTAAACAATGCTTATATGAAGATGATGAGGAATCGTCGATTTGTATGACACTTAATGATGACACACCTTCATTACCTTTACCTCACGTGGAACCCACCGACTCTTTAACCATGGGGGACGAGTCTCTTAGCACTAATACAAACACCGATTTGGATGGATTAACTGCTTCTAGTGTTGAGAACCTTATCCCAATCCAAAGAGAGCTTGAGTGTGTTTCCAATGAACCATGTGATGAGCTTTGTGTTGATACCTCTTCTCCTCATGATCACATTGAGATTTTATCACATATTGACCTTCATGCTACTACTAGTGATTTTGGTGACTTTGATCTTGATGAATTATTTAAAGAAAGGGATAATGAGATTGAGGAAGAGTTTGTGCAAGACTTGCCACAAATAGAGGATGATGAATGTGATTCTAGTGAAGCATCTTATGAGATATCATCCGATGACTTGTCTTGTCAAGATAAAATTGCTAATTTGGATGAAGAGTTTTCTCCTATAGGGAATATGGATCCTTCTCCTCTCCCACCTTATGATTCTTGTGATGAAACCTTTGATGATCCTTATGATAGTGATGAGTCCTTTACATCTGATGATGAATCCATGTCCTCTATGACTCCTTCACCTATTCCTCTAAGTGATTTTGTGATGCATTCAAATCCTCTTTTTGAAACATCATTTGATAACCCACTTTTCCATCATGATGAAGAAACCAATGAGGATTTTAGTGCTGATGAACCTTCTCTTTGTGATACACCAATATATGATGATTATAGTGATAATGAGTTTTCCACTTGTGAATCTCCATTTTTTGATGATCACACTTCCTTGAGTTTTAAGGAGTCACCAATCTTTGACAAACCAATCTATGATTACTATAGTGATGAGGAGGGGTCTATCATTGATGAGAATGAGGAGATTCTAAAGACTGAAAGATTGCTTAGTGAAGATGAATTGATAGATAAACAAATTGAAGATTATCTTAAGAGAGATGATATTGTGGTTGATACATCTTCTTCTAATTGGGAAGAGGATATTCGTCTTATTGAGAACATGCTTTTTGGGACCCTAGAGCCTACACCTTCTCCACAAGACACTATTAATCTTGATCCTCCTTTCACTATGCCTTCTATGGAAGATTACCCACCTTTTGATGATGATTATGAGCCTAACATGGACATAATAGTTATGAATGTTTTGATACCTACACCTTCATATTCTCATGATGCTTTGATCACTAAGGGGGAATCTTATATGGTTGACACGAGCTCATCTTCTTATTTTCCCATGAAGGGAAAAGTTTTTGATCCTGGGATACGTATGTTTGGGAAAAATTGGTTTTCATCTACTCCACTTAAGAGTGTGACTTCTATTGATATGGACTTCTTGTATGAGCTTACTTTGGTGATGCTACCTATTTTGGAGTTGTTCGAATATAGAGATGGAAACTATGTATTTGATCCTGGGGTGCTTCATATATGAGAGCTTTCGTATGTTGGACAAACTTGAGACACGTTGGACCGTTCCATTTATCGAGGCGGATATTGTAAATCTTATCGTAAATGGCAACGTGCTAAGTTTGAGTGTATCATGTGAGATGTGCTTCAAAGTGATATCCTTTATTCTCCATGATGTTTCCCCAAGGACAACATAATTTGGGGCCGAGTCGAGCTAGCGACTTAGGGTTAAAAAAAATCGAGCTTGAATAACTAGGTTAGAAAACGTAGAGTAGATTTTCAATATGTTAGGTTTAATTAAAAGGATGTTATAGTAGAGTTGAAGTGGAGGGGTGGCCTTTCTTCGTCTTTTCGTGTTTGTTTCAAGGGTTGCTCTCTCACATTTCATGCTTGGAGCTTATGGAGGAGGCCCGTGTATCTGGTTCACTTCGATTAGTTTTTGCTATCGTGCTATTCAAAAACTTGTGCTTAAAATGAATACCCTTTAGTTGTCTCTTCCTTAGCTTGGGTTAAGCAAAGTCTATTCATTGTCATAAGTGTAGGGGAAGTCTTTGTACTCCAATACTCTTAAACATTGAGGACAATGTTTATCTTAAGTGTAGGGGAGACTTCTATCGAAGTGACCTTACCTAGACCATTGCCTTAACTTCATGATAACATGGAAAATTAATTTTTCAAACATTTTTTAAATTTTTGATCTACTTTGGCCAACAAAAATATGCATTCATAATTTTTTGCATCAATCATTTTTCATTTGCATAACACATTTGCATTGTATATATTTCTTCTCTTATTTTTCATCAAAAATATATAAAAAGGAAAAAATAAAATAAAACATGGTTTTAACAAGTTTTGATTTCTTTGAAATATTAGGCCGCCATGGATATTTTGACTCAACCCGAGTTTGCTTATTTTAGCATTCTCTAGCTAGTATCCTTAACCATGTAGTCCTTCATTGGTCTATTAGGCTAAGCATCCACCAATCCCATTATTTAAGATTTTAAATTTGTGGAGAATGGGAAATGATAGAGTTGAAGCAAGTGTAAAAGGGCTAGATAAACTTCATGATAATTACTTGTGGCTAAACCCTTCTCTTCTTTGCCTCTATTTTCTTCGCATGTATATAATTGTTAATAAATAATCAAGTACGGTTTTAATTGGTTTGTAATCTCTTATGCATTTTTGACTAATCATTCATGGTTGGTATGAGTACGTCTTAAGATTCTAAGTTAGTACGTTTTATGTGTACTAGACTTATGTCATGCTCCATATTTAGCGGGTGTTTTTCTTTTTATTCTTTTCAAATTTCTTAGTGAGGAATAAAGAAAAATAAGAGCGGCTTACAAAAAAAATGAGTGGCTAGAAGAAAAAAAAAAGAAAAAAAAATAAAATAAATAATACAAGACTCCCAAAAGGGGCAGTGTGGTGTTAATTATAGTGACTATTGAGTTCCAATATTACCTTGACGGGTTGCAGGAATTCAATAGATTGCTCCAATCCAATATTGCCTTGACGGGTTGCGGGATTGAAGATCCAAAGTCTCAAAAAGATGGCGGATGTAAATTATTGCGTGAGTTTTATTTTTCTTTCCTTAGCGAGTGTGTAGCTACTTATGAAAGCATGACATGAGGATTTTACACATAAGGCGAATGACTTATTCTTGAAACGGACTTGTATTAATTGAGAGCGGTTTTTCAAGTAATGGATGAGAGGATTACTTAGGATTAAAACCGTGCTTCCTTATTTTTGGATTTTACATTTCTTATACTTCACACTTGAAATAATGACAAATTTGCCTTCAAGCAATTTGCTCAAATAATAACCGGTTCCACATTTAATTGTCATGAATAAGTTGATGCACTTTTTACTTGTGAATACAATGATCCCATTTTTAAGCTTGGTATGGGGAAAGTGAAACTTGAGGGTGATAAATGTCCATGGTACCAAAGCCCTAATCAAAGTCATTGAATTCTTTATGAGTTATTTCCATCAAAATTATTTCAAGAAAATTCAAAAATATATAAATAGAATTGTTTTCTTTGCATTACATTGTAAATATTCAAAACCATTCATCATGTAGCATAGCATAGTTTATTAAATCATAAAATGGCCAAGGTTGGTTAATTATGAGAAAAGTGTAACTTGGTGCTTTGAAATGCTGCATTGCATGAGGTCATGGCAATGGTCAAGTGGAGGGGAGTTGATAAGTGTGAAAACACTCATTAATAATGATCCAAATACCACTAAAAACACAGTCAAATACCTTATATTAAACTGTAAATTATCAGAATTACGCGTGTATTTGTGTTTCATGTGTTTTCAGGTAGATAGATACATTTTGGAACAAAGATGCGTTTTCAAGGGATTTATATCACAAAAGACGAAGAAAAAGACGAAAAGATGACTCAAGGACCAATCATGCCATATTATTAAAGATCGAGGGCTTAGCTTGCAATTTTCTACAAGACGAAGGATGAAAAGAAACTTGATTTCAAAGTTTATATACATTTTGCAAAGAGATGAAAAAGAAAGGACCAAAAAGAAATTAGAAGGAAAGTAAAGTTTAATAGCTTGGTCAATTGACCAAACCGGTCAAAGACATAGACACATACTCGCGTCTTCTCTAACGTTAAGAGAGAGAAGGACGACTTTTTCTCCATTCCACCACTAGCACCTGCAAGTGATTATCAAGAACGATCCAAGGGGTTTCAGCCAAAGCCTATAACTACAAAAAGACTCCTCTTCTTCTCCTCTACAAGATGGTATTAATTAATTAGATCAAAAAGGAAGATTGAAGAAACGCCCAAATTGGAAGATGATGAAGAACGAGTTCGATTTATCCTCGTATTTTACACGTGTCATCAAGTGATTTGATGAAACACGTCATCAAGACCTCTACTCCACTCCTCTCGACGGCTATAAAAAGAAGACGAAACTCTCATTTCAATCGGTTAGCTTAGGTGTAGATTTACACATAGATAGTTAGGATTAGTTAGTTAGTTTTCTCATAACTCCATTTGTTAAAACTTTATGTTATAATCAGTTAGATATTGTAACAACTTTTTCGGCCATTAATGGAAGTTTAGCTTAACTCATTCTATTTACTTACTCAATAACTGTTCTTATTTTCAGCTTTACAGTTTTAGTGATATGCGTTTTCAGTTTCAGTTAATTCAGTTAGATGAAATACATGTTTCTTGAAGTTCTGTTTCGTGAATCTCCATTAGTTGATTCGGTTAGATGTTAGTTTTATTCAGTTAATACAGTTTTAACCGATTTCTCCATTGTTGAGCTTTTAATTTATCTCAAAGCTTAATTTCACTTTCCAACTGTTTTTAAATACTCATGTGTTTCCAATCAGTAAATGAGATTTTAATGGATTGATTAAGTCAAGGATTTAGAAAGTTGCTCTTCTAGTTTGTTATCAATAGTGCAAGTAATTTGTTTTGCAGGATTTGTTATGCAAGAATTCAGGATTTGATGATATAGTTTTCACCGCTATAGGAGTTTTAAACGTTTTCAAGTTTTTTTAATCATTTACTTCTTATTTCAGTTTTTCTTCACTTTATTTCTTAGATCAGTCTTGAGTAGTGAAAGCTCTGCTCTTCCACGCTTGTTTTGAGATTTGTCAGTTCGAGATAGATTGGATTGTACAAGTATTCTATTATGTAGGTTTCGAATCGAAAGATCTTGTCTAGTTTTTCTTGTTTTGTTACAATTTTGCAGGTTTCAGATTTGCTGTATGATGATAGCAGGATGAGTTCCAATTTCAGTTTAAAGGCGTAGCTTCGATTTCAGTAGTAGTTACAAGCGAGCTCAGCGCTCCGCTTCTCGACATCAACGGGCTGGCCTGGATGTAGCAGGTCAAGCACGTTTAATTTTCTGCATTCGTAGTGTAATAATGCTAGTAGATAATTGTAGCGTAATTGAGCTTGCAATCTGCTTACGTGTTCTTGTTAAATGCTGTCTAATTACTGTTTCAGTTCGGTTCTTTAATTTTCACATTAATACTCTATAGATTTGCAATCTGTTCATAGAGGAGTGTTTGGCTCGATTCCAATTTTCTGCATATTTGAGTAAACTGCTTGTATCTTAGCCTTGTTAATTTCTGTGAATCTTGTGCGATATGGTTGTATGTAAACTTGTTTGTCTAGTTACTGTTCGTGCGATCTGTTCTCATACCTGCACTTTGTAGTTCGAGTGGTGGTTTATCAGTTTTTGGTGCATTCTTGTTAAGCTGTGTTTGGATAAGCTGATTCAGAATCGAATTAGTATAATTAGGGATAAAGTTTAGTTAAAATTCTTTTGTCATTCGCTATTCTAGTTCAGTAAGAGGATAAATAGTAAATAGAGAAAGTAATAGTTTGAATCTGCTTAGTTTCTTGCAGTTTATTAACTGATTATACTAGGACTTAGAAGCTGATCGGTTTAAAGATGTTGGGTAAAGCATAAGGTGAAGAGTTGGTTTCTGATAGGAGTTCAGCTAAAATTGTGCACCAATAGGTAATGAGTACTTTGTTTTAACATGAGGTTTATAGTTTACTTTTACTTGATTTTCTTTATTCTTGTAAACTGTGAATGTAGTCCATTCAATTTACTTTAGCTTGTTATTTAGAAGTTGTAGGATTCATTTACTGATAGTGTTATACTTGGTAGAATAAACTAACATTTACTTGGCAAGTTGATTGTTAAATCAGTAGTAGGCCCAACAGCTTTTGTAGATTCGTTCAATTTTATAGTTTAATCTACAACAATATCAAATTTTATATTAACTTTTACTTGGCGAATTGATATCTTAGGAATTTTATATTCAGTTTTTCCTCGTTTTACGTGCGTTCATATTTTGTTTTACATTTTGTTAATATTTGTATTTTGTGTATTAACTGCGGTATTTGCAACGTGTTTTAGAATAGTACGTATATGTAGCGTAATATAGATATTTTTACATTTCTATTTGCTTTGTGCCAATGAGACATAGAATTCCAAACAAGTTTTTACCACCAAAAACAATTAAGTCTTTGCTTGAATAGTTACATCAATTCGAATCGAGCTGAGAAGACAACTACACTAAAAAACGAATATTACTACTTTAAGATGTAAACCCAAATTTCTTCCCAAAAATGAGTGAGTTCATAATATAACATTAAAATAATGTTTTTAAATAATAATTGAGAATAAAATATCGATCATAAATTGACGGATTGTCACAGCATTTACCCCAAACAGGATCTTTGTCCTCAAAGATCAATTTATCTTACTACTCGCTTCTTATAGAGTTAGAGACACGTGGGTATTTCTTCCACATTCGGTCTTTTCTCACAAGTGTAATTCATTACAATATGCAAGTTTCATCAAACATAACTACTATTACGCTTAATGTTGACTTACTTTCTCTATCCATGTTGTTCACGGGTTTTTGATGAATGCAACTTCTCGCTGATCTAAACTTTATCAAGAAGTAATCAGATTATCACTTGATAGATATTTTATCAAGTTCGATATACGAAACATATTTCACGCAGCCCTTGAAGTCCTAGGGTAGATCCAGCTTATATGCCTTTCAAACCAACTTTTTACATTATCTCAATGGTCCCATACAACGGGGACTTATTACCCATGATCTTTAAGATCATCAATTTACTTCTCCATGATGAAAATTTTTGGTATAGCTTTGCTACCCATCCGGTACTTCAAGATCTACACTTCATATTCACATAACCTCCTGCCCACTACTGGCAGTCAATAATCAGATCCTAATTTCAACAATAATTTTAGGTCTCGCGGGTCAGGTATTTTGTAAGGTTAGTTTTATCGTCATTTTCAACCTTAAACCTAAAAGACATGTCCAACTCACAATGGGTGTATGTCGGGTATCTTTATCCCAACTCCCACCTACAGATGCTTTTATATATATAGATCCTAACAAGATTCGATCTCGATCCTAATACGATAATTATCAATGATAATCTCTCCAAAAGAAAACGATTATCCTATTCATTACCAAAGGTCAATCATTCAAACATAAAACAAGACTTCTAGTGTTTGTATCGTTACTTTACCTCGTCCCTTCGATTGGGGTGGTAAACAGTACTCTCATCAAGGTTTGTTCCCAATGACTTCTGAGCAAATCTCTAGAAATTCGATGCGAAGCAAGGATATTGATCGAGATGATCGATACATGCACACTATGCTTACACAACTCCTTTAAATACAAAAATCTAGAATCTATCATTAACAGGAATGATATTAGTAGGTTTCGTCAGTCTGTCGACGATGACCCAAATCGAATCAAATTCAGATGATGACCTTTGCAATCGTTGATGTTTACTAATGTATGAGGCGATCTCTGCCTTCAAAATTTGCCATCATTACAACATCTTAAGACAAAAATACATTTAACCAGAAATGGCATGAATAGAATACTTAATCTTATGAGATTCCAACAAGACTATATCTTAAAATCTCCATATTTAGGCAACCACAAGCGGCCTTTTATACATTTAACGCCATCGGCTTTTCAATTCTAATGGTTCACATTAGCCGCGAACCCCTTTTATTATCTATGTTATCCTTTTTACAAGCATCGACTATTTTTAAATTGCTCGGCAATTTATTGCACAGTAATTACCAAGGAACACATCCTAATTGATTCTTTATCCTTTCTACATAATGTGTCATTATCTACATTCACCTCCCTGATGAAATATTTATCATGACCACAATTCACTCAGAAATTCTTTCTTCATATTTTCAAATTTTAGTTTCGTCTCAACTATTATTTTAATCAGTTTTGCTCAATCCAACGTCTAAAGCGTCGATAATCATTACAAGTAATTAAGTAATAAATATTTAATTTTACGAAACGTAAACGTAAAATTTTTAAAATTTCTCAGTTCGTCTAATTATAGAAAAATGTTCAAAATAAATTTGAATTTAATTAACACGAATGATTTATCGAAAACAATTAATAAGATGTGTAATTGTTCGAAAATCTTTGTTTATACTTTGGTCAAGATTTTCTTTGTTTGAAAAGCAAAAATTGTCGTTCCAAATTCCAAATCATGGTTTAAATGGTTTCCTAATCTTTGAAGAGTCAATATAGATTCCATTATCTATTAATCACACGGTCAAATACTGTAAAGGATTAAGCCTTTAATCATATGTTAAATACTCAAGGTACAGGTTTTATGACAATCCGTCAATTTATGGTTGATATTTTATTCTCAATATTTATTTGAAAACATTATTTTAATGTTACAATATGAACTCACTTATTTTTGGGAAGTAATTTGGATTTACGTCTTGAAGTAGCGTCGTCTACGTCTAAACCGGAGGATTCAACGTTACGTGCTTACGTTTACATACACCGTCTTTGGTGACAGTCCGACATTTCAGAAAATAAATTTATCCGTAAATATTATTTTGTAGTTTTAAATTTGTGTTGGTTCATAAACTCACAAATTTACGAGAAGAGACTAGGACTTACGATTTTATTTTAACGTCCTTTTACGACTAAACCGGAAACCTTAGGATTACGTATTTACATTTTCGAACTCCGTTTTTGATGAGACAATTTTTATTGGATTTGTTTTGTGCCATTGATTCATAATTTATAAAAAATGTTTTTTGTAAAACGACCCGAGGGCACGCAAATCAAGGAAACTAGAATCGAGGAGTACCCGTAAATTAGTGGGATGGGACAAGTTTTACACTTGACCACCCCACAATTTGTGGCATCCAACATAAGCCAACACACTCCATGTGTGTCAACTTGATATTAAATCAAGGACACTTGTCCATTTTAGGCTTACAAACTAAGCTAACAAACTAGCAAAACCACCACCTCAAACCATCCATTCATTTCTTACATGCAAACCACACAACTCTCCTCCCTCTCTCTCTAGAAATTCGTCCATATCCTCACCATAAACACCCATTTGATCAAAATTTAACCACAAAATCCTATGTTATTACTACATATGATGATGCCCTTTTGAAGATATGAAGATTGGTGCAAGTTTTAACATCCAAAAAGGAGTTTTCAAAGGAGTCAAGGGCTGATTATCATCAAGGTGTTCATGTAGATGGGTGGACTTGAAGGTGATATTGGTTAATCACAAGTTGTGTGATCAAAATCTATGTTTTGATCACAACCTACATCATCATGGTGGTATAAAGATTGTTCTCTTCATCCTCTTGTTATTTTTGATTATGTAATCTTGTATTTCTTTTACTTATTTATATGTATATGATGATTAATGATGATTAAAAATATTGTGTCGGGATTTGTTGTTGATAAACATGCTTAAAAGGGTGAAAAACTATAAGAAACATGACTAAAATCATGCTTAAAAATGATGGTTGTATAAAACAGTAAAGAAACATGTCATGAACTGATAAAATGATGAATTAGAATCAATATAAAGTAATGAATATGTCTTGTACACATGTGAGAGTTCGCCATGCAATGGAATCATTGTAATGAGTGAGATATGATCAAAACAAGTTTAGGGTACAAATCTGAGTTTACTGTTTTGGACGATTTTTAGAAAATACTTGGAGGATGATTCAACAGTAGCTATAGAAGAGTTAAATGAAGCAAATATCATGTAGTTTATGTGATAAACATTTGAGCTTCTATCTCCATATAGAACTCTAGATATGGCAGTTTTGGTGAACATGAAGATAAAAATCAGATTTTGGAAATTAAAGTATAATAGTATTATATAAGCACTCAAATAAAAATAGTATAAAATATGAATTAAAACCCACTAACTTATATAATACATTTATATAAACATGTATAAGGATAAATAAGTGGACATTTTATAAAAATGGTAACTTTTTAAGTTTTATAAGTTATAAAAACTATAAACATGATTTTTACGACTTTTTCGGCTATTACCGTAAAATTAACGTATTTGCTAAATAAAACTTAGACGGTTGGACCCGTCTAATATGAACTTTATAAAACTCATATACTGATATATAAACATATATAACAAGTAAAAACCGATAAAACCCGAACTATATAACATACGGACATTAACGGGCTAAATTAACGTTATTGGACTAATAAAACAACAAAATGGACTAAAACACTTATAAACTTATTTATTGGGCTTAACCCATTTGGGCCCAACATGTAAAGTATAAACACTGATAATACAAGTATGAAATGGATTAATACAAGTTAATAAACTTATAATAGGCTTATTAGACCTAAAACACGTAAATAGGTAAAACTAGTAAACTAGTATAAACGTTACCGACACATAACACTAAAATGAGTAAATGAGAATATGTAAACCCACTTGATCAACATATATATATATATATATATATATATATATATATATATATATAATAATCATATGTATAAATAATTGTTATTTTTATAAAGTCATTGGACATGAGTCTAAGACGAGTATTATTTGTCTAGGTTTCCGTGATTGAAGCACGTACCGTACGTCCGAATTGCCGATAACCCGCCTTCCCACATCAACGTGAGTTCATAGCCTCGCACTCTTTTAAATGTTTTTATAAATGTTTTATAAACCCGCGAGGGAGATAACATGTTAGTTTTTATAAAATAGGACGCCATTTGTCCCGATTGTTGTTTATTGATTTGGACCCGAATTAGTGTATGACCCGATTGTATGACCTGATAAATGATTAAAGGACCCGATAGATGAAATTAGATGGATTATTAAAGTTAGGTTATGTCACTAAAAGTCCCATTAGCATGAATTGTGAACTACCGGGATTTGGTAGACGCTTATGCATATAATAGTACTATTTGGGGACGATCACCCCAGTTCGCGCCTTGACGGTTGATCCCTGTCGTGCCACATTGATTGGTAAGCGAATTTATGTATGAGAAGATTTCCATAGCGTGACCTTTGTGACGACACGCTACTTTAGATGGGCAAATTGATTATCGGGTTAGCTACCCGTTGTTGGTTTAGTAAGGTAACAATGTCATGCGGCTTATAATAATCCAATTACCGAAATACTAATAGACGCACCGAATTACGATGTATTGCCTGACTATCAATACAGGGTCATACTATTGATATTAAGTTCGTGTTTTGGTTTTCATAACCATATTCATATAATGGTTTTTGTTTTCATACAACGTCATAAGACGTATTGTATGATGTTTTTACGACATTGGCTCGTATAATGATTTTTTAGGCAAATGCCTATATTAGATTTTCGACAAGGATTTGTATAAAAATGACTTTGGCTATTTTATGGTCTATTACAAAGATTTGTACAAGATGATTTTCAATAATAATTTTATACTGATATTATATTGATGGATTATATTAAACTCTATAAATTCACTCGGCGTTATTGCTGACCTTTTCTTTTAACATGTTTTATCTTAGGTACTTGAAGGTATTTCTCGGGAAGACGACAAGAATTCATGGCCCGCACTTAAACAATATTTTCCATTCAAATATTTTGTAAAACTTTGTATGAAATGTAATGACTTGGGACCGATGTAACTTTGATATTTATGAATGGAAATGCTTTTATTATTAAACGACGCGATTTTTATGCGTTGTTTATGATGTGAGTAATGTGCTATCCCGTAACACCAACGAGTCTTCCGCTGTACTGAGTTGTATAAATTTGGGGGTGTTACAGTTTGGTACCAGAGCTCTCGTTATAGAGAACGAAAGATTTTTAAAACCAAGGTTTTGAATAAACCCATTTCATAATCTTTTAATTATAAACATTTTTCTAAAAATGTCTAAAAATCTTTTGACTATAACGGTGCCGAAGAATTCCCGAGTTACCGACAAGGCCAGACTGAGAAGTGTTATTTTAATATATATATAACTTGGATTATATATATACATATGATGTAATTTGATTACATGATTGTTTGATGATTATTTTGATATTTATACGAGGTATTTATACGACGTCGATTGTCACAAGGAACCCTAAATCCCCTAGTAAATTAGTCGAAGCTATTCTCATAGGAATTCTAGCTATCCTAGATCTAAACCAAGTTGTGGATATTTATGATCCCAACAAATGGTTGATATTCGTAGAAATGTAGATATTAGTTGATTGTGATATTGAAAAAGAATTGGCGAGATTAAATCTGATATCGATGTCATGACGATCTTTCCTTATAAAGTGGAATTTGACAAAACGTTACCACCTAGAAAGATGTCATATGATTCGTTGTCATCCAATTCTTAAATTGAAATCGAAAGGGTGAATGTTGCACTTGAGGCTGTCATTGGAACCATTACCCGAAAGCCTCATGGCACTAGTACCTTTCCGAGAAGTCTAGTTGAATGATCAAGTCATTTCATACTAGTGACTCATTTGATAATTGTTGTTGTAAGAGCTATAGGATTGGAATTAAGTGTTGATTCATATTGAACTTTTATTGCCCTATTAAGGCCTAATAATAAGATTGAAAGTATTGGAAAATGAGGTAGGATATCGCATTGAGTATAAAAGTGGTTGAAATTTGAATAGAGTAAAATTTAACCCATATGGAATAATAAATTGTTAAGAGGAAGTTGTTAAGTTCTGTAATTGAATTATAAGGTTTTAAATGATTGTAGGTTCGTGTTAAAGGTTATTCCTAGGCCATTGTCTACTAATGAGGATGCCCAGTGTCCAAGAAATTAATTGAAGAAATCTTCTTCTGAATTGAGACCGATGGATCTTCTGGGACATGTGGAACACCTAATGACTCTTGTAGATTAGTATTCATTGTGGTATCTTTTCAATATCCCTAACTTAACTGAGATATCAGTTGGTAGGATGAGTTCTGAGGATTGTATGACATAGTGACACGTAATGTGTTACGGTACAATTTTGACTTGTTTGTGATTAATGAAAAAGACTACCTTTGATTGCTAAATTCTACATGTACCGATGTTATCTATCTTTTCTTGCTTCATCCTAATGTTCGCATTAGTGATGCAACCATTGAATAAGTACTCATCTTGAATTGAGTTACGTTGTGGATTATTCTTTTGAGTGCCATCGAGATCATGAACCTCATGATTATTTGGCTAAGATCATTTCCTATTATATTGTAGTTAGTTCTTGGTGAACAACTCTTCATCACTCTTTTGCAGATTACTCAGTGTTTTATAAGATACAATAGTATCACTTGAGAAAGATTGAATTTTCATCACTATAAGGACTATTCAAAGTGAGATTTATAAGTAATCGTTATCAAAATGATGTTGTTTATAAAACACCTTGGAAAACTTAATTGTTTTCATAACAAAGAAAATCTTTGTAAATTTATTTTTGATTCTTATTTAAGAATTAAGCATGAAAATGTTTTTATTATAAACATGATGATAAAACTTTGACGAACTGAGTATTGCATCGTTAATCTTGAAATTGTATATAGTTGGGCGCCTACATACAATTTAGAATGGACCATGCAAGACTGACTAGTAGTCACCATAAAACTAATGAATAAACACTACAGTTTCTTTGAAGATTGTGAAAGATTAAATTTTATGAGATCTGCAAGAAGTGAAAAATAGGGACATAGTGTTAGGGACACCTACTTATGTGCCCGTACTATTTATTCTTCTGAGTCGAATTTACTCATCTGTGGAATTTGTCTTATTTGACAATTGATATTCCCTTCTTGTCCAATTCTCCCGTAGTGAGATTCTTAGGAAAAGTATCTGATTACCAAGTGTTGATACCCGACTGGATGTATTGACGTTCTTATCATTTCTTTTGATTTGATTTCATTTGAATGACCTGGGTAACGATCCGAGGAGCTTTTGAATGCGTACTCAAATTATGAAAACATGGGATATATTCATATTCGTTAAATGTTTTCGTCTGTATCTGATTTGAAATTCTCTCGCATAGATTATGCGTTGACCTTACTTTTTTAATAGTAGTTGTGTATCCTAATATCCCTGAACTTGTGAAGGATTATGAGTTATCATTAGTCTTTTGAGAAGTTCACATCTTATCGACGGCAATGCAACTGGAAAGTTGATAGTGCCCGTAGAATGGATTGATTGATTATGACATGACGACATTGTCTTAATTGATGGGAACTCGAGTAGAATTCCCCTAAATGATAAGATGTTGATTATCAAAAGTGATCTAAATAATTCTTGATGGGTAACCATATCCTGCATTTAGACTTGAAATTATAACGTGAATGGTTGTGAATAAGTCATAGATATTCTAATCTAGAAAGAACCTAATATGAATTTATTAAAAGATGTTTCTTTTATCTGAAACTTTAAGTAAGTATTTGTTGATGATTTACCTAGACTTTCGCCATCAAGGCAAGTAGAATTTGGTATTTGATTATATTCCCGGTGCTGCACCTATGGCTTGTGCACTGTACGTCAGCACCATCTAAATTAAAGGAATTACCGTACAACTAAGAGAGTTGTCGGAGAAATATTTTATTATACCAAGCCTGTCATCATGAAGAGCTATGGTGTTATCATTCCTTATATTTATAGATTACTGTGAACTGAGTAAATTGACAATCGGAAACGATATCCATAACTCGAAATGGAAGATTTGTTCGATCATTTACAAGGTTCTAGCATATGTTTTAAAAGATTTGATCCATGGCATGGTTATCATCAACTTCGCATCTGCGAAAAAGATTATCTATTCCAATCATTACATCCAGAACTTGTGATGAACATTATGAGTTTCACGTGATGTCGTTTGGGTTGACTAATACACTTGTAGCATTCATAAATTTGGTGAATCACGTGTGTAGGCTGTAATTTGATAAATTCATGCTCGTGATCATTAAGGACTATTTGTTTGTTTATAAGTATAAGAATGAGTTAATAATTAATTAAAGATTGCCCTGAATTGGCCGAACAATTAAAACTTGTACCTTGAATATTTAACATAAGACTTAAGACTTAATCCTTTACATGATTTAACCGTGTGATTAGTAGATAATGGAATATAAACTGACTCTTCAAAATTTAGAAGTCATTTAAGACTTTGAGTTATACTAAAAAGAAAGTGCAAATATATTTTGACAAATGCTTTAACAAAGGATTTTAAGGGATTATTCCCTTATACACAAACCATTTAACTAAACTTCTGTTTAGGGGTAAATGTTTGTGTATACTTCTAGACAACTTAAGAAGAATTGAGGAAACTATATAAACCATAACTTGAAATTTGAAACGATAATTTACGCTGTTCAAACTAAGAAATTTTTTTACCAAAATATAAACAAAGATATTTCGAACATTTACGGATCTTACTAATTATTTTTGATAAATCAACAAAAATCTTGTTAATTAAATTCAAATTTAATTTTGAACATTTTATATAATTGGTCGAACTAAGAAATTTAAAATTTTTACTTTTACGTTTCATAAAAATTTAATAATTATTATTTAATTAGTTGTAATAATTATCGACGCTTTAGACGTCAGATTGAGTAAAACAGATAAAGATAATAGTAAAGACAAAACTGAAACATAGAAGATATGAAGAAAGAATTTTGAATAAATACGGTTATGATATTTATTTCATCAGGAAAGTGAACGTAATTACTAACACATTATGTATAAAAGATAAAGAACCAATTAGGATGTATTTCTTAATAATGAAGATACAAAATAAATTGCCGAACAATTTAAAATATAGCCGATGCTTATAGAAATGATAATATAGATAATAAAAGTGGTTCGCGGCTAATGTGAACCATTAGAATTGAGAAGCCAATAGCGTTAAATATTTTAAAGGCCACTTGTGGTTGCCTAAATATGGAGATTGCGAGATATAGTTATGTTGGAATTTGTAAGTATAAGTATTCTATTTATGTCATTTATGACTAAAAGTATCTTTGTCTGAAGAAGTTGTACTAATGGCAATTATGAAGGCAGACATCGCCTCATACATTAGTTAACGTCTAGCTATTGCAAAGGTCATCATCTGAATTTGATTCGATTTGGGTCATCGTCGACAGACTGACCAAATCTGCTAATATCATTCCCGTTAATGATAAATGCAAAAGAGTTATGTAAACATAGTGTGCCTGTATCGAACATCTTTATCAAGATCCTCGCTTCGCATCGAATTTCTAGAGATTTGCTCAGAAATCATTGAGAACGAACCTTGATGAGAGTACTATGTACCACCCCAATCGAATGGACGAGGTAATGTAACGATACAAAGTAATATAAGTGTTGTTTTATGTTTAAATGATTGACCTTTGGTAATAAACCGTATAACCGTTTTCCTTTGGAGGATTATCATTGATAATCATCGTATTAGGATTGAGATCGAATCTTGTTAGGATCTAAATATTAGAGCATCTGTAAGCAGGAGTTGAGATGAAGACACCCGACATACACCCATTGTGAGTTGGAAATGTCTTTTAGGTTTAAGGTTTCCTATGATGGCGAACCTAACCTTGCAAAATACTCGACCCGTGAGACCTGAAATGATTGTTGAAATTAGGATCTGATTATTGACTGCCGGTAGTGGGCAAGAGGTTATATGAATATGAAATGTAGATCTTGAAGTGCCAGATGGGTAGCGAAGTTATGCCTAAAATTTTAACCTTGGAGAAATGAATTAATGATCTGACAAATCATGGGATATAAGTCCCCGTAGTATGGGACCATAGAAATGATGTAAAAAGATTGGTTTGAAAGGCATACAAGCTGGATCTACCCTAGGACTTCAAGAGCTGCGTGAATTATGATTCGTATATCGAACTTGATGGGATATCTATCAAGTGAGAATCTGATTGTTTCTTAGTAAAGTTTAGATCGGCGAAAAGTTGCATTCATCAAAAACCCGTGAACATCATGGATAGAGAAAGTAAGTCAACATTAAGCCTGATCTTATTCCCGTAGTTATGTGTGATGAAACTCGCGTATTAAATGGATTACACTTGTGAGAAAAGACCGAATGTGGAGGAAATACCCACATGGCTTTAACTCTATAAGAAGCGAGTAGTAAGATGATCTTTGAGGACAAAGATCCTGTTTAGGGGTAAATGCTGTGACAATCCGTCAATTTATGGTTGATATTTTATTCTCAATATTTATTTGAAAACATTATTTTAATGTTACAATATGAACTCACTTATTTTTGGGAAGTAATTTAGATTTACGTCTTGAAGTAGCGTCGACTACGTCTAAACCGGAGGATTCAACGTTACGTGCTTACGTTTACATACACCGTCTTTGGTGACAGTCCGACATTTTAGAAAATAAATTTATCCGTAAATATTATTTTGTTGTTTTAAATTTGTGTTGGTTCATAAACTCACAAATTTACGAGAAGAGACTAGGACTTACGATTTTATTTTAACGTCCTTTACGACTAAACCGGAAACCTTAGGATTACGTATTTACATTTTCGAACTCCGTTTTTGATGAGACAATTTTTATTGGATTTGTTTTGTGCCATTGATTCATAATTTATAAAAAACGTTTTTCGTAAAATGACCCGAGGGCACGCAAATCAAGGAAACTAGAATCGATGAGTACCCGTAAATTAGTGGGATGGGACAAGTTTTACACTTGACCACCCCACAATTTGTGGCATCCAACATAAGCCAACACACTCCATGTGTGTCAACTTGATATTAAATCAAGGACACTTGTCCATTTTAGGCTTACAAACTAAGCTAACAAACTAGCAAAACCACCACATCAAACCATCCATTCATTTCTTACATGTAAACCACACAACTCTCCTCCCTCTCTCTCTAGAAATTCGTCCATATCCTCACCATAAACACCCATTTGATCAAAATTTAACCACAAAATCCTATGTTATTACTACATATGATGATGCCCTTTTGAAGATATGAAGATTGGTGCAAGTTTTAACATCCAAAAAGGAGTTTTCAAAGGATTCAAGGGCTGATTATCATCAAGGTGTTCATGTAGATGGGTGGACTTGAAGGTGATATTGGTTTATCAAAAGTTGTGTGATCAAAATCTATGTTTTGATCACAACCTACATCATCATGGTGGTATAAAGATTGTTCTCTTCATCCTCTTGTTATTTTTGATTATGTAATCTTGTATTTCTATTACTTATTTATATTTATATGATGATTAATGATGATTAAAAATATTGTGTGGGGATTTGTTGTTGATAAACATTCTTAAAAAGGTGAAAAACTATAAGAAACATGACTAAAATCATGCTTAAAAATGATGGCTGTATAAAACAGTAAAGAAACATGTCATGAACTGATAAAATTGATGAAGTAGAATCAATATAAAGTAAGTAATATGTCTTGTACACATGTGAGAGTTGGCCATGCAATGGAATCATTGTAATGAGTGAGATATGATCAAAACAAGTTTAGGGTACAAATCTGAGTTTACTGTTTTGGACGATTTTTAGAAAATCCTTGGAGGATGATTCAACAGTAGCTATAGTAGAGTTAAATGAAGCAAATATCATGTAGTTTATGTGATAAACATTTGAGCTTCTATCTCCATATAGAACTCTAGATATCGCAGTTTTGGTGAACATGAAGATAAAAATCAGATTTTGGAAATTAAAGTATAATAGTATTATATAAGCACTCAAATAAAAATAGTATAAAATATGAATTAAAACCCACTAACTTATATAATACATTTATATAAACATGTATAAGGATAAATAAGTGGACATTTTATAAAAATGGTAACTTTTTAAGTTTTATAAGTTATAAAAACTATAAACATGATTTTTACGACTTTTTCGGCTATTACCGTAAAATTAACGTATTTGCTAAATAAAACTTAGACGGTTGGACCCGTCTAATATGAACTTTATAAAACTCATATACTGATATATAAACATATATAACAAGTAAAAACCGATAAAACCCTAACTATATAACATACGGACATTAACGGGCTAAATTAACGTTATTGGACTAATAAAACAACAAAATGGACTAAAACACTTATAAACTTATTTATTGGGCTTAACCCATTTGGGCCCAACATGTAAAGTATAAACACTGATAATACAAGTATGAAATGGATTAATACAAGTTAATAAACTTATAATAGGCTTATTAGACCTAAAACACGTAAATAGGTAAAACTAGTAAACTAGTATAAACGTTACCGACACATAACACTAAAATGAGTAAATGAGAATATGTAAACCCACATGATCAACATATATATATATATATATAATCATCATATGTATAAATAATTGTTATTTTTATAAAGTCATTGGACATGAGTCTAAGACGAGTATTATTTGTCTAGGTTTCCGTGATTGAAGCACGTACCGTACGTCCGAATTGCCGATAACCCGCCTTCCCACATCAACGTGAGTTCATAGCCTCGCACTCTTTTAAATGTTTTTATAAATGTTTTATAAACCCGCGAGGGAGATAACATGTTAGTTTTTATAAAATAGGACGCCATTTGTCCCGATTGTTGTTTATTGATTTGGACCCGAATGAGTGTATGACCCGATTGTATGACCCGATAAATGATTAAAGGACCCGATAGATGAAATTAAATGGATTATTAAAGTTAGGTTATGTCACTAAAAGTCCCATTAGCATGAATTGTGAACTACCGGGATTTGGTAGACGCTTATGCATATAATAGTACTATTTGGGGACGATCACCCCAGTTCGCGCCTTGACGGTTGATCCATGTCGTGCCACATTGATTGGTAAGCGAATTTATGTATGAGAAGATTTCCATAGCGTGAACTTTGTGACGACACGCTACTTTAGATGGGCAAATTGAGTATCGGGTTAGCTACCCGTTGTTGGTTTAGTAAGGTAACAATGTCATGCGGCTTATAATAATCCAATTACCGAAATACTAATAGACGCACCGAATTACGATGTATTGCCTGACTAGCAATACAGGGTCATACTATTGATATTAAGTTCGTGTTTTGGTTTTCATAACCATATTCATATAATGGTTTTTGTTTTCATACAACGTCATAAGACGTATTGTATGATGTTTTTACGACATTGGCTCGTATAATGATTTTTTTAGGCAAATGCCTATATTAGATTTTCGACAAGGATTTGTATAAAAATGACTTTGGCTATTTTATGGCGTATTACAAAGATTTGTACAAGATGATTTTCAATAATAATTTTATACTAATATTATATTGATGGATTATATTAAACTCTATAAATTCACTCGGCGTTATTGCTGACCTTTTCTTTTAACATGTTTTATCTTAGGTACTTGAAGGTATTTCTCGGGAAGACGACAAGAATTCATGGCCCGCACTTAAACAATATTTTCCATTCAAATATTTTGTAAAACTTTGTATGAAATGTAATGACTTGGGACCGATGTAACTTTGATATTTATGAATGGAAATGCTTTTATTATTAAACGACGCGATTTTTATGCGTTGTCTATGATGTGAGTAATGTGCTTTCCCGTAACACCAACGAGTCTTCCGCTGTACTGAGTTGTATAAATTTGGGGGTGTTATAGGTTTTCATTGCTCGACCAACTCAGGGGAGTCTATAAATGATTTTTAACTCCTTCTTATTCTTAGAAACAAACAGATGGTCCTTAATGATCCCAAACATGAATTTATCAAATTGCAGCCTACACACATGATTCACCAAATTTATGGATGCTACATGTGCATTGGTCAATCCAAACGACATACATGAAACTCATAATGTTCATTACAAGTTCTGAATGTAGTGATTGGAATAGATAATCTTCTTTGCGGACGCGAAGTTGATGATAACCATGCCGTGGATCAAATTTTGAATATACGCTAGAACCTTGTAAACGATCGAACAAATCTATTATCTTGGGTAGTGGATATAGATTTTGATCGTCAATTTACCTAGTTCACGGTAATCAACAAATATAAGGAATGATAACACCATACCTCTTCATGATGACGAGCTTGGTAGAATAAAAGCCTTCTCCGACAACTCTCTCAGTTGTACGGTAATTCTTTTAATTCAGATGGTGCTGAAGTATAGTGCACATGCTACATGTACAACACCGGGAATATAATAAATTCTGTAGAAACTAGAAGGGGGGGGGTTGAATAGTTTCTTATATTTACATGTTAAAAGATGGTTTTTAAAAAAACCTTTTTCAAAAACATAGGCTTGAGGAAATATGTGAAATCTTCTTATGCACAATATGAACAATGATAGTGTAACTAAACTAATACTAACTAATGTATATGCACAAAGAATAAAGAATGTAAAGAGTTAAGGGTAAAGAAAGATCAAACCAAACACCAAGGATTTTGTTAATGCAATAATGCATAAAAACGTTACTTGCATTTTTCGGTCTCACTTTGTTTTGATTACGACAATATGTAAAAACAAGCATTTACGAAAACAACGAAAAACGAATTCTTGAGTTCAAGTATTTTTTCATTTTAACCATTTTTACTTAAGGTATGGATAAACAAGTACTAACCTTAATCAAGTGATCAAGTGATTTAATCTTTTCTTAAAACTCACTTTTTATTAAGTGTGACAAGTTTTTATTAAACTTTCTTTTTAATAAAATGTTTTATTAAATTAATTATTTAAAAATTTGAAAATGGCATATTCTTATTTGGTTAAGAATATTCTATCAAGATATTTTTTAAACCAAATATGACCTCCACCACTAAAGGACAAAAGGGAGCGGAGTCTAGTCCAGCGGTACCTTAGCTCCTAGGCGGTTCCTTATCGATAAGGTACCGTGGGCTAAGATAAGGTACCGCGAGCAGATATAGCCGTTGGCCCTTTGTCCTATAAATAGTGGACTATTCTCAGCTTTTCAATTCACCTCTTTTGCACATCTAATTCCAGATTCAAACTCTCTTCTTTAATCACTCAAATCTTTGATCATTTGTTTGATTACTACTTGTTTAAGAAGTGAATCTTTTTCTTCCATCCCTTCCTCTCCAAGTGCAAAGAGAAGAACACTATCCTTGTGAAGTGTTGAGTCCACCACCAAAGATCCATTGAAGATCTACTTTTATACATTTGTTGTTGTGTCTTAGTTGAGAAGATCCAAGTAGTTGTGTCTATTTGGGAGTTGTGTATGTACTAAGTATAGTCGTGTAGATTGGTCCTAGCTACGATTAGGGCTCGACTTTTAGCTTAGAGTCAGAAATTGGTTAAGCGACGTGTACGGTTTTCTCCACCATAAGGAGCTTGTTGTGTAGTGAACTCTCGAGTAAGGAGTACTCGAGGAGTGGAGTAGGAACGAGGAGTGAGCTTCGTTGCCGAACCACTATAAATCCTTGGTGTTCGGTTTGATCTTTCTTTACCCTTAACTCTTTACATTCTTTATTCTTTGTGCATACATATTTGTTAGTATTAGCTTAGTTACACTATCATTGTTCATATTGTTCATAAGAAGATTTCACACATTTCCTCAAGTCTAAGTTTTTGAAAAAGGATTTTTGAAAACCACCTTTTAACAAGTAAATTATAAGAAACTATTCAACCCCCCTTCTAGTTTCTACAATTGGTATCAGAGCGTGGTTGCTCAAGAATTTTTAAAGTATATTGTATTTTAAAACTTGAATCGATCTATGGATTCCAACAAATACCTAGAAGGGCAATCTATGTAAAGACCACCACTTTTTGAAACCGATAGTTTTATCTATTGGAAAAATAGATTTGAAACTTATGTGAAATCAAAAGATTTAGATCTTTGGCATGTTATTACCAATGGTGATTTTCTACCTTATCAATTTAATGAAGTTTCTAAAACAAAAGAATTGGTCACTTTTGACAAAGCTAATGACGATACTAAAAAGAAACTTTCAAAAAATAATGAGGCTAAAATGGTGATTTATAATGCTTTACCTAAGAAAGAGTATGAAAGGATTTTTATGTGTGAAACCGCTAAAGATATTTGGAACACTCTTTTAGTAACCCACCAAGGTAATAGCAAAGTCAAAGAAAGCAAAATCGATCTTCTTGTCCAACAATATGAACAATTTGTCATCTTAGAAGATGAAACTATTGATAGTGCATTTGCTAGGTTTAACACCATTATTACTAGTCTAAAAGCACTTGATGAAGGTTTTTCTAGCAAGAACAATGTTAGGAAGTTTCTAAGGGCTTTACATCCAAAGTGTAGAGAAAAAGTCACGGCGATTGAAGAATCGAAAGATCTCTCAACTTTATCACTCGATGAACTCATAGGCAACTTGAAGGTTCATGAGATGATAATTTTGAAGGACTCTGAATTAGTGAAAACCAAGAGTGAAAGGAAATCTCTTGCACTTAAAGCCAAGAAGGCACAAAGTGACCATGATAGTTCCTCGGAAAGCGATGACGAGGAGTATGCATTAGCGGTGAGAGATTTCAAGAAGTTCTTCAAGAGACGAGGCCAACACGTTAGGCAACCCAACAATGACAAGAAACCATTCTCAAATAATCGGTTTGCCAAGAACGAAAAAGGTGATAGGAATTGCTTTAGATGTGGTGATCCAAATCACTTCATTGGTGATTGTCCAAAGCCCTCTCGCGATAAGAACCACACAGCGTTCGTTAGTGGCGCTTGGAGCGATAGCTCACACTTCTAAAGAGGAGAAATGTCTTATGGCTCACACTTCTAAAGAGGTACATTCCAAATCCGAATATTATAGTTATGATAGCTCCACCTTTGATGATATTGAATTTGAAGGCAAATATGATAGTTTACACAAACTTAGTCTCAAATTCATAGAAAAGAACAAAACCTTAAAATCAACCAAAACTAAGCTCGAAAATGAGATCAATGAACTTAGGGAGAAATTGGCTAAACTTGAGAAAAATAAAGAGGTTGATTGAAGTTGCTTAAGTTGTGAGAAGCTTAGATTAGAAAATGAAGACCTCAAGAACACCTCCATTAAATTGGAAAACTTCATGAAAGGTACTAGTGCTCTTGATGACATGTTAAACAAACAAGTTCATTCAAAGGAAAGACTTGGTATAGGTTTTAACTCAAATGAAGCCTCAACTAGTGAACCAAAACAAGTCAGGTTTTCACAAAAATGTCTGTTGTACGCGTTCCCAAATTGTATGGGGCGGTTCCTTATCACTATGGAACCACCGCCATAGATAAGGTACCGCGACCAGAGGGTGATTTTGGTGAAAATCTTGAACTTTCTAAAAAGTCTATGTTAGATGAAAAACCAAAGCATCTTATTGTTAATAAACTAAAATTACCCATACTTGACAACAATATCGTTGATAAGTTCTACAAGCCATTAAGCAAACCTCTCATGGGAAATAGAAGTTTATCAAGAACATCTTCTACTCCACCTAGAGTACGAAATGTGTCTAAGCCTAGAAGTAGAACAACAACTCCTAGAAAAGATAATCAAAACAATTCACGACCTATAAGTAAAACTCCAACACCTAGAAGGAATAATCATAACTCTAAACCTAGATCAAATATACCTAGGAGAAATAATGAACAACAAAATGGTTACATGAATTACTACCCTCCTCCATTTTGTTCTCCATGGGGAACCCCTCTTTCATTCATGCATCCCAACCAAATGCAAGGGATGTTTGGAACTAACAATTTTGGACCCATGAGATATTGGGGACCAAATGTTTGATCTTGTGTGTTGTTACCTAGATATGCTTGGGAATTGATTCGGAGCCCGATGAGTGGATTAAGGATAGTGGATGTTCTAAACACATGACGGGTAATCGAAATTTGTTCTCGCATTACAAAGCATATGATGGAGGTAACGTCACATTCGCTAGTAGTCTACGTGGTAATATCATTGGCAAAGGTACGGTTTCTCTTGACTCCTTGACCATTGATAATGTTGAGCACGTAGATAACTTAGGGTTTAACCTTTTAAGTATAGGTCAAATTTGTGATAATAAGTTTAAGGTCATCTTTTCGGAACATGACAGTGAAATCGTAAAAGATGGAAAGGTCATTGGAAAAGGTATTAGAAAGCATGGGCTTTATGTTATGAAGGTCAATAAGAAGTCAAAAGACAACATATGTCTTACGACTATAGATGATAGTTCTACTCTTTGGAATAGGAGATTATGTCACACTAATATGCGTTTAATTCAATCTTTAGTCTCTAAGGAGTTGGTAAGACACCTCCCCAAGATTAAGTTTGATAGTCACTTTTGTGATGCTTGCAAAGTTGGAAAGCAAGTTCACTCTAGTCACAAAGCCAAGAATTTGGTTTCGACCTCTCGGTGCTTAGAGCTCCTACATATGGATCTTTTTGGACCTTCCGCCATACGGAGTTATGGAGGTAACCTTTATACCCTAGTTATAGTTGATGACTATTCTAGATTCACTTGGACTAGATTTTTGGCATCTAAGAATGAAGCTTTCGATCACTTCGAAATCTTTAGTCGAAGAATTCAAAATCAACTAGGATGTTTAATGTCTCTATTAGGAAGGATCATGGTAGGGAATTTGATAATGAAGTGCAATTTGGTGCCTTTTGTGAAGCTCATGGTATTACCCATAACTTCTCGGCTCCTCGCACTCCACAATAAATGGGGTAGTTGAAAGGAAGAATAGGACTCTCCAAGAGATGAGTAGGACGATGTTAAACGAGCAATCTTTGCCTCAAAATTTTTGGTGCAATTTCGTGGACACATCGACTTATATTCTCAACCGAATTCTTATTCGACATTTCCTAGGAAAGACCCCCTATGAGATTCTTAAAGGTAAGAAACCCTCATTGGAATACTTTAGGGTGTTTGGAAGCAAGTGCTTTATCCTCAACACCAAAGACTACCTTACAAAGATTGACCCGAAGTCTTACGAAGGTATCCTTTTAGGTTATTCCCAAACTAGCAAAGCCTACATAGTCCTAAATAGAACTTCGGGGGTTATTGAAGAATCACTCAACGTAACCTTTGATGAAACCCCTCCTTCACCCAAGACACCGCCATTGGTTGATGATGACTTGGATGAATTAGAAGTAGTTAAAGCCAAAGAGGTTAGAAAAATAGGGGTTGAAGACCTTAGTGTTGAAAAGGAAGTAAACATTAAGGAATCTAGGGATCATACTCTCAATAATGTCATTGGTGACTTAAATCAAAGGACCCTAAGATCTCAAGTCCAAAACCAAAGCAACTACTTTTGTTTTGTCTCCTTGATTGAACCAAAGAATGTTAAAGAAGCTTTGACGGATGAGAGTTGGGTCATTGTGATGCAAGAAGAATTGAATCAATTCGTTGCCAATGATGTTTGGGAACTTGTTCCTCCACCTATAAGTTCTACCATTATAGGAACCAAATGGGTATTTAGGAATAAGTTAGATGAGAATGGCGTTGTGTCTCATAACAAGGCTAGACTTGTAGCTCAAGGCTATAATCAACAAGAAGGGATTGATTATGACGAGACATATGCACCGGTAGCTAGATTAGAATCCATTAGAATCCTCTTAGCCTACGCTTGTGCCTTAGATTTTAAGCTTCTACAAATGGATGTAAAGAGTGCATTTCTTAACGGTTTGATCAATGAGGAGGTATATGTGGCTCCACCTCCCGGCTTCATTGATTTTGAGAAACCAGATCATGTTTACAAGCTTAAGAAAGCACTTTATGGACTCAAACAAGCACCCAAAGCTTGGTATGATAGACTTAAAGCGTTTCTTGTTAAACATAAGTATACCATGGGGATCGTAGACAACACGCTCTTTACAAAGAAGAAAGGTTCTCACCTCATAATCGTACAAATATATGTTGATGACATTATATTTGGATCAACTTGTCAAGAATTGTGTGATGACTTTGCCAAAATCATGCATGATGAGTTTGAAATGAGTATGATGGGAGAACTTAACTTCTTTTTAGGACTCCAAATTAAAAAAATGGATGATGGTATTTTCTTTAGTCAATCTAAGTATGCTAAAGAAATGCTAAAGAAATTTGGATTAGAAGAATCTAGACCAATGAAGACCCCAATGGCCTCGGATACTAAACTCACCGTAGATGATGATTGTGAGTCAGTAGACAACACCAAATATAGAGGTATGATTGGTAGTTTGTTGTACCTAATGGAAAGTCGACCGGATATCATGTTTAGTGTTTGCCTTTGTGCTCGCTTCCAAGAGGCTCCCAAAACCTCCCACCTTGAAGCGGTTAAGCGTATCTTCCGATACATTAAAGGCACTATACATTTAGGATTATGGTATCCTAAAGGGACCGGCATAGAAACCATTGTCTACGCGGACTCGGATCATGCGGGAGACTATGTGGACCGGAAAAGCACTAGTAGAGTTTGTACCTTCATGGGTTGTTGTTTAACTTCTTGGTTCTCCAAGAAACAAACCGCTCTTGCTATATCCACCACGGAAGCCGAGTATGTGAGTGCCAGAAAAGCATGCCAACAAGCTCTATGGATGAAGCAAGCGCTTGTTGATTACGGGATTTCTCTTGATGATGTTCCCATCATGTGCGATAACAAAGGCGCTATAGACCTTAGCAAGAATCCCGTGCAACATTCGCGAACCAAACACATTGAAATTCGACACCATTTCCTTAGGGATAATGTTCAAAAGGGGAACATTTCAATTGAGAAGGTACCCTCCGAGGACAACTTAGCCGACATCTTCACTAAGCCACTTAAGAGGGAACCTTTTAATTACTTGCGTCTAGGTCTAGGATTAATGGAACACCTTCCTTAATTACCTTCTTCTCTTTGTGTGTCTCATTTTACCACTTTGAGTCATTGAGTCTTCCAAACTCTTTTTGATAAACCCTCTCTTTCAAAAATGGTTGAGAAGTGCTTTTGACATTGTTAATTCAAACTAAAAACGGTTTTTCATAGATTCTCGCTAATAATCTAGAGCTTACATAATTCATATGTATGATTCTCTCAAACATAGCAAGAACAAGATAGAATCATGGAGGATCATTGTGTCATGACTTAAGGTCTTGTCTTACACACCTCCTACATCGATTTTTTTAATCCATGTAATTTGGTCAAATCTCTATTTGGTAAGTTTGTATATGTTTTCTTTGTCTATCTTTGCTTTTAAGCATATCCCTATGATAAGTTAGACTAGAAAAATAAGATTTGCTGAATTAAAAAATCTTCCATCAAACACCAAACACAGCCCCTGTAGGCGGTTCCATAAGTGAACCGCGGTTCCTTAGTGATAAGGAACCGCCGGGCATGATAAGGAACCGCATACAGTGCCTTCCTTTTTCCAGTTTTTCTCTGAAACTCCAGATTTGCTCCAACATTTTTTGAGAATCTTTGTTTCAAACCCTTTGACCACCCCAAAATACCTTAAACCTTCCCTATTTAAACCTTAAGCATTTTGCCATACTTCACATCCCAAAATGTCTTATTCTCCCAATAAAAGCCTTGAATCTCCTCCATTTTCTCTAATTGCTTTCAACCCAAATTCACCCAAGAACACTCTTAATCACATTTCTCCTACCAAGAATGTTGATTGTGGAACTTCTTTGCTTCCACCACCTCCCTTTAGTGTTCTTCCTCCTTCTCATGATAATGTCATGCACCATGGAACATATTGTCATTGTTGTCAATATCAACATCTTGCTATGGCACACATCTATGAGGAGTTGAGCTACATCAAGAGTCTCTTAATCAAGCCTCCTCTTCACTATGATTATGAGACCTCCAACAAGCCACCACCACCACCCTCCGCCATTACCTTGTCTTTCATATAAGCATTGGTTGCTTATCCACAAGACACAAAATTCAAGCAAATCTTAGAATTATAGAATAACTAGGATTAGATTTATGCTTTTGGCTTGTTTCTTTTTCCATACTTCTTTGTATGATGTTCTTTTAGTAACCTATCTTGGATCTTTGTCTTTGTATTTTCTTCTCTTTTATTTTTTGTCACCTATTGCTATATATTGTTGGTTGTTTCTTTTGTTCAACTAACCCTTCTATGTAGCTTGTCACCATATCTCGATTCCTCGGTGCCCCAAGCTAGGGGAGTAAGCACCAAGGGGGAGCCTTTGCTAAGTCCGTTTCTTCAACACCGACTTGTGCAACCTTTTTGCTTCGACAAAGGGGGAGATATGAATAAACTCGTCTTCAAAAATCTTGTTTTTTGTGTGATTGAGTTTATGTATTGTCGGAATCAAAAAGGGGGATATTGTTAATGCAATAATGCCTAAAAACTTTACTTGCATTTTTCGGTCTCGCTTTGTTTTGATTACGACAATATGCAAAAACAACCATTTACGAAAACAACAAAAAACGAATTCTTGAGTTCAAGTATTTTTTCATTTTACCCATTTTCACTTAAGGTATGGATAAACAAGTACTAACCTTAATCAAGTGATCAAGTGATTTAATCTTTTCTTAAAACTCACTTTTTATTAAGTGTGACAAGTTTTTATTAAACTTTCTTTTTAAGAAAATGTTTTATTAAATTAATTATTTGAAAATTTGAAAATGGCATATTCTAATTTGGTTAGGAATATTCTATCAGGATATTTTTTAAACCAGATATGACCTCCACCACTAATGGGCAAAAAGGGAGCGGAGTCTAGTCCAGCGGTACCTTAGCTCCTAGGCGGTTCCTTATCGATAAGGTACCGCGGGTAGATATAGCCGTTGGCCCTTTGTCCTATAAATAGTGGACCATTCTCAGCTTTTCAATTCACCTCTTTTGCACATCTATTTCCAGATTCAAACTCTCTTCTTTAATCACTCAAATCTTTGATCATTTGTTTGATTACTACTTGTTTAAGAAGTGAATCTTGTTCTTCCATCCCTTCCTCTCCAAGTGTAAAGAGAAAAACACTATCCTTGTGAAGTGTTGAGTCCACCACCAAAGATCCATTGAAGATCTACTTTTATACATTTGTTGTTGTGTCTTAGTTGAGAAGACCTAAGTGGTTGTGTCTATTTGGGAGTTGTGTATATACTAAGTATAGTGGTGTAGATTGGTCCTAGCTACGATTAGGGCTCGACTTTTAGCTTAGAGTCGGAAATTGGTTAAGCGACGTGTACGGTTTTCTCCACCATAAGAAGCTTGTTGTTTAGTGAACTCTCGAGTAAGGAGTACTCGAGGAGTGGAGTAGGAACGAGGAGTGAGCTTCGTTGCCGAACCACTATAAATCCTTGGTGTTCGGTTTGATCTTTCTTTACCCTTAACTCTTTACATTCTTTATTCTTTGTGCATATATATTTGTTAGTATTAGCTTAGTTACACTATCATTGTTCATATTGTGCATAAGAAGATTTCACACATTTCCTCAAGTCTAAGTTTTTGAAAAAGGATTTTTGAAAACCACCTTTTAACAAGTAAATTATAAGAAACTATTCAACCCCCCCTTCTAGTTTCTACAGATTTATAGTGGTTCGGCAACAAAGCTCACTCCTCGTTCCTACTCCACTCCTCGAGTACTCCTTACTTGAGAGTTCACTACACAACAAGATCCTTATGGTGGGGAAAACCGTACACGTTGCTTAACTAATTTCCGACTCTAAGCTAAAAGTCGAGCCCTAATCGTAGCTAGGACCAATCTACACAACTATACTTAGTACATACACAACTTCCAAATAGACACAACTACTTAGATCTTCACAACTATGACTTAACAACAAATGTATAAGATTTAATCTTCAAAGGATCTTTGGTGGTAGACTCAACACTTCACAAGGATAGTGTTCTTCTCTTTGCACTTGGAGAGGAAGGGATGGATGGGATAGATTCACTTCTAAAAAAGTAGTAATCAATCAAATGATCAAGGATTTGAGTGATTTAAGAAGTATGTTTGAATCTAGAAATATATGTGCAAAAGAGGTGAGGAGAAAATCTGAGAATGGTCCACTATTTATAGGACAAAGGGCCAACGTCTATATCTGCCCGCGGTTCCTTATCTCAGCCGGCGGTTCCTTATCGATAAGGAACCGCATAAGCACTAGGGAACCGCCGGAGTAGACTCCGCTCCCTTTTTCTCCTTTAGTGGTGGAGGTCTTATTTGATTATAAAATATCCTGAAAGAATATTCCAAATCAAAAATGAATATGCCATTTTCAAAGTTTCAAATATTTAATTTAATAAAACATTTTCTTAAAAAGAAAGTTTAATAAAAAAACTTGTCACTCTAACACCCCACCAAATGCTATGCGCAGCGGAACTACAACATTTGGGTGCTAGGCAGTTATCGTCGCACACAAGATATATCGAACGACTCCAAAGAGACATCAAAGTTTGAACTTAAATTAAAAATTGTTAAAAATGTACATGTCTACGGTTTTCCAACCCCAAATGATACAACAGAGTTTGCGTTTCGGTCCCCATGAATCTCAACCCCAAAAGATACAGTTTTCACAACAACATGACATTAAAGTTTAAAATGTTCAAGTAAGAATGGGAGGAAAAACAAGTAGACGCCAAGCCCCACACACAACTTCCATCCAATGCATGCTCCATGCTACACTTCATCGGTTACCTGAAACACATGCTAAATTTGGTCAACAAAAACGTTGAGTGGAATTCATAGGTTTTACAATTCATTTTGAACATATGTGTAATAAAATCATTCACGATCATTCATAGACTTGACGATCAAACAATCTATATTCAAGGTTATGACAATTGTGTTTAAGCTCATGACACTAAACCGTTAACTCAATCACCCGCGTAATAATTACCGGCGTGATTCAGATGAAACCAGTGCCCCTACTAAGGCATTAGTTGCAATTATACATTATCTCTTATCACAAATTATCCGTCCGCAGGGGGTATCAACGTACTAGCCCTCGTCTCGGATAGGGTAGTCAACCCCATAGTACTATCACTTTGTATAAGCAGCTATTTCCAATCCACGCTAGGATTAAACAATAGTTAATAGTTCATGAAATTAGGGCCTTTTGCAACTAGGTACTCAACACAATTTCGAAGGCAACATTCGGGTCCAACAATCAATCATGACATATGTTCATTTTGAAAACTGGCATGCATTTCCCTCGCGAGTAAAACAATTTAAAACAATAATAAGCGAGGCTATAAATTCACACCTTATATAACAAAGTAGTCGACGATTCGAGTGACGGTCACTGACGACGATGAGGATGCCCGGGAAAATCAACACCTATCAAACCAATAACGCGTAATGAGTAATCTCATTTATAAACCTTAAGGTACTGTATATAATACATACATATTAGTCATTTGTGATAATTACAACTCACACCAAAACCAAACAATAAGTGTTACTCGTTTTATACCATTCGTCCATATTATTAATGTTATTCCCTTTTTACGCATTTTTCGCCGATACTTACCAAAAGTACGGACTGTTTTACTAGACTTAACCCTTTTTATAAAAATTTAGAAAATTCTCAAAAATACCTTAAGACCTGTAGAAAACACATATTTTATCCCGTTAAAAGTTTTCGCTTTTACGACCCGTTACTCAACACTTTACCAAAACTACTTTTTTCGGACTGAAATTGCACTTTGACCAAGTCGGACTCATTTGACCCATTTAAAATATTCCATTGACCCATTTGACACCTAAGTCTTATAATTGACTCAAATATGCAGGTTTGAGACCAAAAATCAACCTTTGACCATTTACCAAACTATACCTATAGTCCCCGGGATTTGACCTAAAACCAAGCATAATTTCGGATTATGACGGTTTTCATCTCCCGGTACACGAATTTCAAAACATCATAACTTTTGACTCGTTAGGAGTCGTAAGCTCTATCTTATACAAAATCGAAGCTAAGAAGACGCTCTACAACTATATCCTAATCACAAGACCTGTTACAAAATAATTTTTATGAAAACACTCCAAACTTTCTGCCTAGAATCACCTATCCCAAAATCAATCCAACGCTCGTTTCCAAACCCATTTATCGACACTAGAAATCAACCTAAGCACTCCTAATCATACTCAATCACACTAATTAGTCCTAAACACCCTAATAATCAAATCCACCATAAAACCCAATAACAAAATCAAACATGCAAATGGTTTTATCCATTCAAAAACATGTAAAAACAAGATTACATAAAAAATCCATCATCAAAACAACAACCACCATGATCCCCCAAACACCCCCTTTGAGCCGTGGGGTTTGGGTGATCAAAACCCATCAACCAAATTGATTTTGGTTGATTTGTTTAGTGATTTAACATCCTCCATACATGAATTAAACATGCATATACATAATCAACATCAAAACAAACTTTTGAAAAATCTTTTAATTTTTGGAAAAATCATGTTAATGCATGTTGGATTAAACCTTGGATTAGTACTTACAAAAGGTTTTGAAAGTGTGGTCTTTAATTAGAATTAACCAAAAACAAGAAAATTTGAATGTGGTGGTGGTGTGGTATGGCCGGCGGCCTAAAGAGAGAAAAGGGAGGGGATGAATTTTTTTTTTTGAGTGAAAATGTGTTTTGTGTGTTTCACTTGTTCCTTTGTAAAATGGGAGGGACCTTGGGTGTAATTTCATCTTTCTTTTTTCCTTAAGTAAAAACGACCTCATAAGTTTACGGGATTGACTCACTAGTCATTTTGGAAAATTTAACGGGAGTCGGGGATCATCCCGAACACTCCAAAATATTTTTAGGACACTTTAAATGTAACCGGAAAGAAATAAAACTCACCCGACTCGACTTAACACGAACCAAAAGTAAAATTCTCGAAAAATTACAACATCGATAAAACGACAATAAACATAGAAATTTGGGCATCCATCGGGATCATATTCGTCATCGTTCTTCTAAAATCGTCAATCGTCAAAATTATAACCTCGAATATCGGTTTCAACCAAAATGATAAAATATATAGCAAATAAAATTTATTAAAAATTTAAAAAATAAGCGTAATTTAGGGTAATGTAAGTGACATCGGTTCTAGGGTATCACATCCACCCCTCCTTAAAGAGAGTGACGTCCCGGCGCTCGCCTCTTCTTATACTCACATTTCGTGCCGCTGGAACAGATGAGGATACCTTTCCTTGAAAAATTCCTCACGTTCCCAAGTGTATTCCGGTCCACGCCTAGAATTCCATCGAACCTTCACAATGGGAATTCTACTATGCTTCAGCCTCTTGACCTCTCGGTTCATAATTTCCACGGGTTCTTCCACAAAATGCATTTTGTCGTCCAGTTGAATCTCGTCCAAAGGAATCACCAATTCCTTATCCGCCAAACTCTTCTTCAGATTTGATACGTGAAACGTGTCGTGAATAGCACTAAGCTCGCTCGGCAACTCTAACTTATACGCTACTGGTCCAATTCGTTTAACGATCTTAAATGGTCCAATATACCTCGGACTCAACTTTCCTTTCTTCCCAAAACGAATTACACCCTTCCACGGCGAAACCCTAAGCATAACCATATCTCCGACTTCAAATTCCAACGGTTTTCTTCTGTTATCGGCATAACTCTTCTGTCGGCTTCTCGCAGCAAGTAATCGGTTCTTGATTTACACAATCTTCTCTTTCGTCTCCAAAACCATTTCGGGTCCAGTCAATTGACTTTCTCCTACTTCACTCCAACACACAGGTGATCTACACTTCCTTCCATACAAAGCTTCGAATGGTGCATCCTTGATGCTCGCATGATAACTATTATTATACGAAAACTCCACTAAAGGCAAGTGGCGTTCCCAACTTCCTCCAAAATCAATCACGCATGCTCGGAGCATGTCCTCCATCGTCTTAATAGTTCGCTCACTCTGGCCATCAGTCTCCGGATGATAAGCCGTGCTCAAACTCAATTCAGTGCCCATCGCACGTTGAAGCGATTTCCAAAATTCCGAAGTAAACCTACTATCGCGATCCAAAATGATCGATAAAGGTACTTCATGTCTGCAAACAATCTCCTTCACGTACACACTGGCCAGCTTCTCCATACTGTCCGTCTTCTTCATAGGTAAGAAATGAGCAGATTTCGTCAATCTATCCACTATTACCCAAATCATATCACATCTACTAGGAGTTCTGGGTAAACCCGTCACGAAATCCATAGCGATTCTCTCCCATTTCCATTCTGGGATCTCTGGTTGCACCAACAGCCCATACGGCTTCTTATGTTCGGCTTTAACCTTCGCACAAGTCAAACACTTACTAACGTAACGAGCAATATCCGCCTTCATATTCGGCCACTAATAGACTTTCTTCAGGTCATGATACATTTTATCCGATCCAGGATGTATCGAGTACTCCGACTTGTGAGACTCGTTCATAACCAAATCTTGTACTCCAGGCTTTCCTTCCTCAGATGGACATAACGGTAACCAAATCCGATTCTCGAAATATCTCAGCCCGTCTGACCTAACCACAAAAGAGGTTTCAACATTCTTCCCAAGTTCTCAGCATCAACATTTTCTTTCATTAATCACCTCTCTTGAGCCTTCAGTATTGTTTCGGTTAAATCAACACTCTCAGTCATCACCAAAGCTCTGACTCTCAAAGGCTTCTCTCGATCCTTCCTACTAAGTGCATCTGCTACGACATTCGCCTTACCAGGATGGTAGCGAATTTCACAGTCATAATCACTTAGTAATTCTACCCATCGCCTCTGTCTCATGTTCAACTCCTTTTGGTCTAAAATATGCTGCAAACTCTTGTGGTCGGTGAATACAACACACTTCGTCCCATACAAATAATGTCTCCATAACTTCAACGTAAAAACCACAGCTCCTAATTCCAAATCATGCGTCGTGTAGTTCTCTTCATTCTTCCTCAGTTGTCTCGACGCGTAAGCAATCACCTTCTCACGCTGCATCAACACAGCTCCATAACCCTTACGAGATGCGTCACAATACACTACAAAGTCTTCGGTTCCTTCAGGTAATGACAATATCGGCGCAGAACATAACTTGTCCTTGAGTGTTTTGAAAGCGAATTATTCCTCAGTTCCCCATTCATACACTCTATTCTTCTCGGTAAGCTTTGTCAATGGCTTCGCAATCAACTAAAATCCTTCAATGAATCTCCGATAATACCCAGCCAAACCAAGGAATTGTCGAACTTCAGTCGGCGTTGTCGGTGCCGACCATTCCCTGATCGCTTCGACCTTGGCAGGATCCACGCGAACTCCTTTGCTATCAATTACGTGACCAAGGAATTGCACAAACTCTAACCAAAACTCACACTTCGAGAACTTCGCATACAGCTTCTCTTTCTTCAGCATATCCAATATCTTTCTCAGGTGCTTCTCGTGCTCTTCCTTACTCTTAGAGTAAATAAGAATATCATCGATAAAAACAATGACAAACTTATCTAGATACGGCTTGCATACTCGATTCATAAGGTCCATGAATACTGCAGGCGCGTTTGTCAACCCAAAAGGCATCACTCGAAATTCGAAGTGTCCATACCGCGTACGAAAGGCAGTTATAGGAATATCCTCCTCTCTCACACGCAGTTGATGATACCCTGACCTCAAGTCGATCTTTGAGTATACGCAGGAACCTTGTAATTGATCAAACAGATCGTCAATCCTCGGCAATGGATACCGATTCTTAACCGTCAGCTTGTTGAGTTCTCTATAGTCAATACACATCCGAAATGACCCATCTTTCTTCTTCACAAACAACACTGGCGCTCCCCATGGTGACAAGCTCGGTCTAATAAATCCCTTATCCATCAACTCCTTCAGTTGATCTGATAACTCCTTTAACTCTGATGGTGCTAATCGATAGGGTGCACGCGCAACTGGTGCAGCTCCCGGCATCAAGTCGATTCGAAATTCAACTTCACGGGTGGGTGGTAAACCCGGCAACTCGTCTGGAAAAACTTCAGGATATTCGCGAATTACAGGTACCTCTTCTAACTTTGCCTCTAGGTCACCATCACTAGAAACTTGTGCCAAAAACACATCGCATCCATCTTCTACATACTTCATCATTTTCAAACAAGAGATCACCTTCAAACGAGATGTGCATTCATCTCCCTTCACAGTCAAGACTCTATTCCTCAACGGGATCTGAACTAATCTCTCTCCACAGATGATCACGGCACTATGCGCCATCAGCCAATCCATTCCCACGATCACATCGAACGATCCTAGCTCTATGGGCATTAAGTCGATTTCAAAAGCGTAATTTCCTATCTTCAAGGTACACCCTTTCAGTATAGAATTTGTAAAAACGATTTTCCCATCGGCTAATTCCGCGTTATAACTAGTCGTTAACAATGCCGGTTTTCTATCGATATGACGACTAAATTTAACATCTACGAAACTCTTGTCGGAACCAGAATCAAACAATATACTAGCATAACAAGCATCTAGCAAAAACGTACCGGTAACCACGTTAGGACCTTGTGGTTTATCAACCGTCCCTACTTGATACACGGCAGCAGCATTGTTACCTCCTTACCTGTTTCCAGCCTTCGGGCAATTTCCTTGCTTGTGTCCTCTTTCTCCACATCTAAAACAACCCATCACTCTCGTAGCATTCGCCCTAGTAGCTACCCCCTTTGTTCGGCAATCTGACATCCTATGGCCCGCTTTTCCACACTTGCCGCACGCAGGTGGGCAAATCCCTACATGGTACAAATTGCATCGGCCACAGTGAGGATTCACCTTAGCTCCTCTGGGGTTTGTAACAGCTCTCATCCCATCATTCCTTCGCTGGTTGAACTGCTAATTGCGGTTCTGACCTTGACTGTTACGGTTTCCACCTCGGTTTTGACCCTGGGATTGATTACTCTGAGCCGCCTCCCACTTCCTCTTGTTTCCTTCAGCAATGAAGTTCTTCTTGTCTTGCAGTTTGACGTCCATCAACGCGTGAGCCATTTGGACTGCTTCATCAAACGACCCAGGCTTAGATGAAGTCGTTTCACCCTTGATATTACTGGACAGACCTTTGATGTACTGTTTCATCTTCTTGCTATCATCGGCAAAGGCATCGGGACACAAAAGGCTCAATTCATTAAACCCCCTGGTGTAAGCAGTAATATCATTGTTTCTCAAAGTCAAGTGCCTCAACTCATCTTCCAATTGACCCAGCTCCTCTTCAGGACAAAACTTCTTGGTCAAAAGAGCCTTAGTAGCAGTCCAAGTTCTTGCATTCGCTACTGCTAACCCAACAGTGGCTACTTGTATGTTCCACCAACTCAATGCGTCATCAAGAAAAGTAGCAGCCGCAAACTTGACCTTGTTCGCCTCTTCACAACCACTAATCTCAAAAGTACTCTCGACCTTTTCTAACCATCTCCTGAGTTCTAGAGCTCCGCCAGTTCCACAAAACTGCGTGGGACTGCATTTCATAAAACTAGAGTAAGTACACTCTCTCGGGGCTTGCTGTCTCCCCACATTTCTACCTTGATATGGGTTTCTATCTGCTCGATCTGCTTCTAGCGCATTCGCAATGGCTTCCTGAATCATCGTGTTCACACGGGTTGCTGTTAGCTTTAGAGGCATGGTGAGTTCTCAAATACACCTCTCTGTAAAGACAGGGAAAATAGAAAAACAATGTAAGTATACACATCAAGATTAAGATGGATTTCTCTTTCAAGACATAATATAAATACAACGACACATCACTACAAGGTTACTAATATTAATCAATTCACATCACAAAAGAGCAAATTAAAGACATATCATAGATCATGAAAGGTAAACATGGATTGTATTGATAAATTAACCAAAATTGTGACAAGTATTGCCACTACAACCATTCACCATAAAACTTAAGTCCTCAAGTTTTTCGTCACAATACCATCATACAAAAGTCTAAAATAGTTCTATTACAACGATCAAAGATAAAGTACAATACAAGCAACTAGTCATGTGGTGATCCACACGACCTCTTGGATGGCGGTTCATCTTCATCCTCCTCGGGTTCTTCGTCGCTGTCTTCCTCGTCCTCTTAATCCATCTTCCTCTTTCCTTTGTCGTTCGGCCCACATTCAGTCGCCTTCTTCGTCCCAGACGTAGACCCACACTCAACTGCCACATGATTTCCTACAGTGATACAAACACCTCTGGCAGGTGGCTGGACCATGAAGTCATTAGCTTCCATTTCCAAGTCATCCTCAAATCTCCAATCTGGGGGCAAGGATGCTCTCACTCGATGCTCCCAACTTTGCATCCTAGTCAATCTCGCTTGATCTTCCCTAACTCGTTCAAGACTGGCACTCAAGTTGGCTATCATCGATCTCAGACTGTTGATATCACTCTTTTTTGCATTTCCATCAAACTCAATCCTTGAAGTTCTTGCCAATAACCTTTGGTGTGCCCTCTCATTCTCGTCCAATCTGTTGATTACCCTTGTTTCCACTATGTACCCCTCCCACATCGATTCATCCAATCTTCTCACAACACGCGGTACGTCACGATAAGCTCTTGGTCCGGGGCAGATAACTCTTGAGATGCCCTGATGAAGAAAATTTGCGCTCGCTGCAGCTTCGGATCTTCTAGGGATACCTGGCATACCAACCAGATGAGAAGTACGAACAGGCCTGGGGCAAGTAGTTCTCCTTTGGTCGAGGTCCTGGGCTTGCACATGGTTCGCCTCGGCTTGTCCTTCAGCAGCTGTTCCAATGTTTCCCCCTTCGTGTCCTACGACGTAATCGTCTCCATTTCTGTTAGGCGGTACCTCGGCCATTCCTGCAATAACAGAGAATTTTTGAGGGTACGTAAGATTACTATTCAATATTTATAAATACATGCATGCAAATGCAATGCAAAGGTGGTACACATGCCCAAAATGCGATAATATGATGCTCATGCATAAGTAATACAAGAATAAACCTTACCGTATAATTTCAACGTTTACATATAGTAGTTCAATATCTACGTAATAAATACCCACATATATACTTCAACTCAAAAGTATACATCAATACCATGAATACAAAAATAAACCTTACCGGAGCCATGCAGGATAGTTGTGTGCTTGGACAATTTCTTACGACACCAAAAGTTATAGTTTAGGAATTTTCAAAACAACCTAGTTCTCTATAACTCATGGCTCTGATTACCAATCTCTAACACCCCACCAAATGCTATGCGCAGCGGAACTACAACATTTGGGTGCTAGGCAGTTATCGTCGCACACAAGATATATTGAACGACTCCAAAGAGACGTCAAAGTTTGAACTTCAATTAAAAATTGTTAAAAATGTACATGTCTACGGTTTTCCAACCCCAAATGATACAACAGAGTTTGCGTTTCGGTCCCCATGAATCTCAACCCCAAAAGATAGAGTTTTCACAACAACATGACATTAAAGTTTAAAATGTTCAAATTAGTTGCAATTATACCTTATCTCTTATCACAAATTATCCGTCCGCAGGGGGTATCAACGTACTAGCCCTCGTCTCAGATAGGGTAGTCAACCCCATCGTACTATCACTTTGTATAAGCGGCTATTTCCAATCCACGCTAGGATTAAACAATAGTTAATAGTTCATGAAATTAGGGCCTTTTGTAACTAGGTACTCAACACAATTTCGAAGGCAACATTCGGGTCCAACAATCATTCATGACATATGTTCATTTTGAAAACTGGCATGCATTTCCCTCGCGGGTAAAACAATTTAAAACAATAATAAGCGAGGCTATAAATTCACACCTTATATAACAAAGTAGTCGACGATTTGAGTGACGGTCACTGACGACGATGAGGATGCCCGGGAAAATCAACACCTATCAAACCAATAACGCGTAATGAGTAATATCATTTATAAACCTTAAGGTACTGTATATAATACATACATATTAGTCATTTGTGATAATTACAACTCACACCAAAACCAAACAATAAGTGTTACTCGTTTTATACCATTCGTCCATATTATTAACGTTATTCCCTTTTTACGCATTTTTCGCCGATACTTACCAAAAGTACGGACTGTTTTACTAGACTTAACCCTTTTTATAAAAATTGAGAAAATTCTCAAAAATACCTTAAGACCTGTAGAAAACATATATTTAATCCCATTAAAAGTTTTCGCTTTTACGACCCGTTACTCAACACTTTACCAAAACTACGTTTTTCGGACTGAAATTGCACTTTGACCAAGTCGGACTCATTTGCATTTAAAATATTCCATTGACCCATTTGACACCTAAGTCTTATAATAGACTCAAATATGCAGGTTTGAGACCAAAAATCAACCTTTGAACATTTACCAAACTATACCTATAGTCCCCGGGATTTGACCTAAAACCAAGCATAATTTCGGATTATGACGGTTTTCATCTCCCGGTACACGAATTTCAAAACATCATAACTTTTGACTCGTTAGGATTCATAAGCTCTATCTTATACCAAATCGAAGCTAAGAAGACGCTCTACAACTATATCCTAATCACAAGACCTGTTTACAAAATAATTTTTATGAAAACACTCCAAACTTTCTGCCTAAAATCACCTATCCCAAAATCAATCCAACGCTCATTTCCAAACCCATTTATCGACACTAGACATCAACCTAAGCACTCCTAATCATACTCAATCACACTAATCAGTTCTAAACACCCTAATAATCAAATCTACCATAAAATCCAATCACAAAATCAAACATGCAAATGGTTTTACCCATTCAAAAACATGTAAAAACAAGATTATATACAAAATCCATCATCAAAACAACAACCACCATGATCCCCCAAACACCCCCTTTGAGCCGTGAGGTTTGGGTGATCAAAACCCATCAACCAAATTGATTTTGGTTGATTTGTTTAGTGATTTAACATCCTCCATACATGAATTAAACATGCATATACATAATCAACATCAAAACAAACTTTTGGAAAATCTTTTAATTTTAGGAAAAATCATGTTAATGCATGTTGGATTAAACCTTGGATTAGTACATATAAAATGTTTTGAAAGTGTGGTATTTAATTAGAATTTACCAAAAACAAGAAAATTTGAATGTGGTGGTGGTGGTGGTGTGGTATGGCCGGCGGCCTAAAGAGAGAAAAGGGAGGGGATGAATTTTTTTTTAGTGAAAATATGTTGTGTGTGTTTCACTTGTTCCTTTTGTAAAATGGGAGGGACCTTGGGTGCAATTTCATCTTTCTTTTGTCCTTAAGTAAAAACGACCTCATAAGTTTACGGGATTGACTCACTAGTCATTTTGGAAAATTTTACGGGAGTCGGGGATCATCCCGAACACTCCAAAATATTTAGGACACTTTAAATGTACCCGGAAAGCAATAAAACTCACCCGACTCGACTTAACACGAACCGAAAGTAAAATTCTCGAAAAATTACAACATCGATAAAACGACAATAAACATAGAAATTGGGGCATCCATCGGGATCGTATTCGTCATCGTTCTTCTTAAATCGTCAATCGTCAAAATTATAACCTCGAATATCGGTTTCAACCAAAATGATAAAATATATAGCAAATAAAATTTATTAAAAATTTCAAAAATAAACGTAATTTAGGGTAATGTAAGTGACCTCGGTTCTAGGGTATCACAGTCACACTTAATAAAAAGTGAGTTTTAAGAAAAGATTAAATCACTTGATCACTTGATTAAGGTTAGTACTTGTTTATTCATACCTTAAGTGAAAATGGGTAAAATGAAAAAATACTTTAACTCAAGAATTTGTTTTTCGTTGTTTTCGTAAATGCTTGTTTTTACATATTGTCGTAATCAAAACTAAGCGAGACCGAAAAATGCAAGTAACATTTTTAGGCATTATTGCATTAACAATCTCCCACGTTTTGATTCCGACAATACATAAACTCAATCACACAAAAACAAGATTTTCGAAGACGAGGTTTATTCATTTATCCCCCTTTGTCGAAGCAAAAAGGTTGCACAAGTCGGTGTTGAAGAGACAGACTTTGCAAAGACTCCCCCTGGTGCTTACTCCCCCTTGCTTGGGGCACCGAGGAATCGAGATATGGTGACAAGCTACATAGAAGGGTTAGTTCAACAAAAGAGACAACCAACAAGAGATAGCTATAGGTCACAAAAAAAGAGAAGAAAACACAAAGACTAAGATCCAAGTGAAGTCATGTAAAAAAATCATACAATGATGTATGAAAAAGGAAACAAGACAAAAGCATAAATCTAATCCTAGTTAATCTAGAATTCTAAGATTTACTTGAATTAGGTGTCTTGTGGATAAGCAACCAATGCTTATATGAAACACAAGGTAGTGGCGGAAGGTGGTGGTGGTGGCTTGGTGGATATATCATAATCAAAGTGAAGAGGAGGCTTGATTAAGAGACTCTTGATGTAGCTCAACTCCTCATAGATGTGTGCCATAGCAAGATGTTGATATTGACAACAATGACAATATGTCCCATGGTGCATGACGTTATCATGAGAAGGAGGAAGAACACTAAATGGTGGTGTTGGAAGAAAAGATGTTCCACAATCAACATTCTTGTTAGGAGAAATGTGATTAACAGTGTTCTTGGGTGAATTTGGATCGAAAGTGTTCTTGGGTGAGTTGGGATTGAAAGAAATTGGGGAAAATGGAGGAGAATCAAGCCTTTCATTAGGAGAATAAGACATTTTGGGATGTGAAGTATGGCAAAATGCTCATGGTTAAATAGGGAAGGCTCAAGGTATTTTTAGGGTGGTCAAAGAGTTGAAACAAAGGTTCCCAAAAGTGTTAGAACAAATTTGGAGTTTTAGAAATACCCGAAAAAGGAAGCACTGTACGCAGTTCCTTATCACTTCTGGCGGTTCCTTATCGCTAAGGGACCGCGATTCATATATGGAACCACCTACAGAGGCTATGTTTTGGTGGTGAAGAAAGATTTTTCAATTCAGCAAATCTTATTTTTCTAGTCTAACTAATCATAGGGATATGCTTAAAAGCAAAGATAGACAAAGAAAACACATACGAACTCACCAAAAAGAGATTTGACCAAAATACATGGATTTTAAAATAAAAATCGATGTAGGACGTGTGTAAGACAAGCCCTTAAGTCACGACACAATGATCCTCCATGATTCTATCTTTTTCTTGCTATGTTTGAGAGAATCATACATACGAATTATGTAAGCTCGAGATTAATAACAAGAATCTATGAAAAACGTTTTTAGATTGAATTAACAATGTCAAAACATTTCTCGACAATTTTCGAAAGAGATTTTGAGAATTTTGAAAAAGAGAAGAGAAGATTTTCAAGAAGAGTTTAGGAGACTCAATGACTCAAAGTGATAAAAGACTCAAAAGAAAATAAGAGACTCAATAAAAGGAAAGCAATTAAGGAATATGTTCCATTAATCCTAGACCTAGACGCAAGTAATTGAAAGGTTCCCTCTTAAATGGCTTAGTGAAGATGTCGGCTAAGTTATCCTCGGAGGGTACCTTCTCAATCGAAATGTTCACCTTTTGAACATTATCCCTAAGGAAATGGTGGCGAGTTTCTATGTACGTGGTTCGCGAATGTTGCACGGGATTCTTGCTAAGGTCTATAGCACCTTTATTGTCGCACATGATAGGAACATCATCAAGAGAAATCCTATAATCAACAAGCGCTTTCTTCATCCATAAAGCTTGTTGGCATGGTTTTCTGGCACTCACATACTCGGCTTCCGTGGTGGATATCGTAAGAGCGGTTTGTTTCTTGGAGAACCAAGAAGTTAAACAACAACCCATGAAGGTACAAACTCCACTAGTGCTTTTCCGGTCCACATAGTCTCCCACATGATCTGAGTCCGCGTAGACAATGGTTTCTTCGCCGATCCCTTTAGGATACCATAATCCTAAATGTATAGTGCCCTTAATGTATCAGAAGATACGCTTAATCGCTTCAAGGTGAGAGGTTTTGGGAGCCTCTTGGAAGCGAACACAAAGGCAAACACTAAACATGATATCCGGTCGACTTGCCATTAGGTACAACAAACTACCAATCATACCTCTATATTTGGTGTTGTCTACCGACTCACAGTCATCATCTACGGTAAGTTTAGTATCCTTCATTGGTCTAGATTCTTCTAATCCAAATTTCTTTACCATTTCTTTAGCATACTTAGATTGACTAAAGAAAATACCATCATCCATTTGTTTAGTTTGGAGTCCTAAAAAGAAGTTAAGTTCTCCCATCATACTCATTTCAAACTCACCATGCATGATTTTGGCAAAGTCATCACACAATTCTTGACAAGTTGAGCCAAATATAATGTCATCAACATATATTTGCACGATTATAAGGTGAGAACGTTTCTTTTTTGTAAAGAGTGTGTTGTCTACCATCCCCATGGTAGACTCATGTTTAACAAGAAGTGCTTTAAGTCTATCATACCAAGCTTTGGGTGCTTGTTTAAGACCATAAAGTGCCTTCTTAAGCTTGTAAACATGATCCGGTTTCTCAAAATCAATGAAGCCGGGAGGTTGAGCCACATATACCTCCTCATTGATCAAACCGTTAAGAAACGCACTCTTTACATCCATTTGTTGAAGCTTAAAGTCTAAGGCACAAGCGTAGGCTAAAAGGATTCTAATGGATTCTAATCTTGCTACCGGTGCATACGTCTCGTCATAATCAATCCCTTCTTGTTGATTATAGCCTTGAGCTCCAAGTTTAGCCTTGTTACGAGACACAACACCATTCTCATCTAACTTATTCCTATAGACCTATTTGGTTCCTATAATGGTAGAACTTCTAGGTTGAGGAAAAAGTTCCCAAACATCATTAGCAACAAATTGATTCAATTCTTCTTGCATCGCAATGACCCAACTCTCATCCGTCAAAGCTTCTTTAACATTCTTTGGTTTAATCAAGGAGACGAAACAAAAGAAGTTGCTTTGGTTTTGGACTTGAGATCTTAGGGTCCTTTGATTTAAGTCACCAATGATCTTATTGAGAGTATGATCCTTAGACTCCTTAATGTTTACTTCCTTTTCAACACTAAGGTCTTCAACTCCTATTTTTCTAACCTCTTTGGCTTTAACTACTTTTTGGGAATAGCCTAAAAAGATACCTTCGTAAGACTTTGGGTCGAACTTGGTAAGGTAGTCTTTGGTGTTGAGGATAAAGAACTTGCTTCCAAACACCCTAAAGTATTCCAATGAGGGTTTATTACCTTTAAGAATCTCATAGGGGCTCTTTCCTAGGAAAGGTCGAATAAGAATTCGGTTGATAATATAAGTCGATGTGTCCACGACATTGCACCAAAACTTTTGAGGCAAAGATTGTTCGTTCATGATCGTCCTACTCATCTCTTGGATGGTCCTATTCTTACTTTCAACTACCCTATTTGATTGTGGAGTGCGAGGAGCCGAGAAGTTATGGGTAATACCATGAGCTTCACAAAAGGCACAAAATTTCACTTCATTATAAAATTCCCTACCATGATCCGTCCTAATAGAGACAATTGGACATCCTAGTTGATTTTGAATTCTTCGACTAAAGATTTTGAAATGATCAAAAGCTTCATTCTTAGATGCCAAAAAATCTAGTCCAAGTGAATCTAGAATAGCCGTCAACTATAACTAGGGTATAACGGTTACCTCCATAACTCCGTATGGCGGAAGGTCCAAAGAGATCCATATGTAGGAGCTCTAAGAAACGAGAGGTTGAAACTAAATTCGTGGCTTTGTGACTTGAGTGAACTTGCTTTCCAACTTTGCAAGCATCACAAAAGTGACTATCAAACTTCATCTTGGGGAGGTGTCTTACCAACTCTTTACAGACTAAAGATTGAATTAAACGCATATTAGCGTGACCTAATCTCCTATGCCAAAGAGTAGAACTCTCATCTATAATCGCAAGACATATGTTGTCTTTTGACTTCTTATTGACCTTTATAACATAAAGACCATGCTTTCTAACACCTTTTCCAACGACCTTTCCATCTTTTACGATTTCACTGTCATGTTGCGAAAAGATGACCTTACACTTATTGTCAAAATTTGACCTACACTTAAAAGGTTAAACCCTAAATTATCTACGTGCTCAACATTTTCAATGGTCATGGAGTCAAGAGAAACCGTACCTTTGCCAGTGATATTACCACGTAGACTACTAGAAAATGTGACGTTACCTCCATCATATGCTTTGTAGTCCGAGAACAAACTTTGGTTACCCGTCATGTGTTTAGAACAACCACTATCCTTAATCCACTCGTCGGGTTCCAAATCAATTCCCAAGCATATCTAGGTAACAACACACAAGATCAAACATTTGGTCCCCAATATCTCATGGGTCCAAAATTGTTAGTTCCAAACATCCCTTGCATTTGGTTGGGATGCATGAATGGAGGAGGGATTCCCCATGGGGAATAAAATGAAGGAGGATAATTATTCATATAACCATTTTGTTGTTCACTATTTCTCCTAGGTGTATTTGATCTTGGTTTAGAGTAATGGTCGTTCCTTCTAGGTGATAGAGTTTTACTTCTAGGTCGTGAATTGTTTTGACTATCTCTTCTAGGTGTTGTCGTTCTACTTCTAGGCCTAGACTCATTCTGTACTCTTGGTGGAGTAGTGGATGGTCTTGATAAACATCTATTCCCATTAGAGGTTTACTCAAGGGCTTATAGAAATTACCAACGACATTGTCGTCAAGTATGGGTAATTTAACCTTGTTTACAATAAGATGCTTTGGTTGTTCACCTAAATTTGACTTTTCAGACAGTTCAGGATTTTTAGCAAAACCTCTTTCTGGCCGCGGTTCCTTATCTAGGGCGGCGGTTCCATAGTAATAAGGAACCGCCCATACAATCTGGGACCGCGTACAGTAGACGATTTTTCTGAAAATCTGACTTGTTTAAGTTCACTAGTTGATGCTTCATTTGAGTTAAAACCTACACCAAATCTTTCCTTTGAATGAATTTGTTTGTTTAACATATCATCAAGAGCACTAGTACATTTCATTAACTTTTCCAATTTAATGGAGGTGCTCTTGAGATCTTCATTCTCTAATCTAAGTTTCTCACAACTTATGCAACCAAAATCAACTTCTTTATTTTTATCAAGCTTGGCTAATTTCTCCCTAAGTTCATTGATCTCATTTTCAAGCTTAGTTTTGGTTGATTTTAAGGTTTTGTTCTTTTGTATGAATTTAAGGCTAGGTTTGTATAAATTATCATATTGGCCTTCTAATTCAATATCATCTAAGGTGGAGCTATCATTGCTATAATATTCGGTTTCAGAATGTACCTCTTTAGAAGTATGAGCCATAAGACATTTCTCCTCTTTGGGGTTGTCATCAACATCCTCACCGCTATCGCTCCAAGAACCAGTAACGAACGTCGTGTGATTCTTATCGCGTGAAGGCTTTGGACAATCACTAATGAAATGATTTGGATCACCACATCTAAAGCAATTCCTTTCACCTTTTTCGTTCTTGGCAAACCGATTCTTTGAGAATGGTTTCTTTTCATTGTTGGGTTGCCTCACGTGTTGACCTCGTCTTTTGAAGAACTTCTTGAAATCTATCACCGCCAATGCATACGCCTCGTCATCGCTATCCGAGGAACTATCATGATCGCTTTGTGCCTTCTTGGCTTTGAGTGCAAGAGACTTCCTTTCACTCTTGGTTTTTACCAATTCTGAGTCCTTCAAAATTATCATCTCATGAACCTTCAAGTTGCCTATGAGTTCATCGAGTGATAAATTTGAGAGATCTTTCGATTCTTCAATCGCCGTGAGTTTTGCTCTCCACTTCGGATGTAAGGCCCTTAGAAACTTCCTAACATTGTTCTTGCTTGAAAAAACTTCATCAAGTGCTTTTAGACTAGTAATAATAGTGTTAAATCTAGCAAAAGCACTATCAATAGTTTCATCTTCTAAGATGACAAATTGTTCATATTGTTGAACAAGAAGATCGATTTTGCTTTCTTTGACTTGGCTATTACCTTGGTGGGTTACTAAAAGAGTGTTCCAAATATCTTTAGCGGTTTCACACATGAAAATCCTTTCATACTCTTTCTTAGGTAAAGCATTATAAATCGCCATTTTAGCCTCATTATTTTTCGAAAGTTTCTTTTTAGTATCGTCATTAGCTTTGTCAAAAGTAGCCAATTCTTTTGTTTTAGAAAATTCATTAAATTGATAAGGTAAAAAGTCACCATTGGTAATAACATGCCAAAGATCTAAATCTTTTGATTTCACATAAGTCTCAAATCTATATTTCCATTAAATAAAACTATCGGTTTCAAAAAATGGTGGTCTTTATGTACTTGTTGGAATCCATAGATCGATTCAAGTTTTAAAATACAAAATACTTTAAAAATTCTTGAGCAACCTCGCTTTGATACCAATTGTAGAAACTAGAAGGGAGGGGGGGGGTTGAATAGTTTCTTATATTTAGTTGTTAAAAGATGGTTTTCAAAAAAACCTTTTTCAAAAACTTAGGCTTGAGGAAATATGTGAAATCTTCTTATTCACAATATGAACAATGATAGTGTAACTAAACTATTACCAACTAATGTATATGCACAAAGAATAAAGAATGTAAAGAGTTAAGGGTAAAGAAAGATCAAACAAAAAACCAATGATTTATAGTGGTTCGGTAACGAAGCTCACTCCTCGTTCCTACTCCACTCCTCCAGTACTCCTTACTCGAGAGTTCACTACACAACAAGCTCCTTATGGTGGAGAAAACTGTACACGTTGCTTAACCAATTCCCGACTCTAAGCTAAAAGTCGTGCCCTAATCGTAGCTAGGACCAATCTACACAACTATACTTAGTACATACACAACTTCCAAGTAGACACAACTACTTGGATCTTCACAACTATGACACAACAACAAATGTATAAGATTTGATCTTCAAAGGATCTTTGGTGGTGGACTCTACACTTCATAAGGATAGTGTTCTTCTATTTGCACTTGGAGAGGAAGGGATGGATGGGATAGATTCACTTCTAAACAAGTAGTAATCAATCAAATGATCAAGGATTTGAGTGATTTAAGAAGTATGTTTGAATCTGGAAATATATGTGCAAAAGAGGTGAGGAGAAAATCTGAGAATGGTCCACTATTTATAAGACAAAGGGCCAACGGCTATATCTGCCCGCGGTTCCTTATCTCAGCCGGCGGTTCCTTATCGATAAGGAACCGCTGGAGTAGACTCCGCTCCCTTTTTTTCCTTTAGTGGTGGAGGTCTTATCTGATTATAAAATATCCTGAAAGAATATTCCAAATCAAAAAAGAATATGCCATTTTCAAATTTTCAAATATTTAATTTAATAAAACATTTTCTTAAAAAGAAATTTTAATAAAAAACTTGTCACACTTAATAAAAAGTGAGTTTTAAGAAAAGATTAAATCACTTAATCACTTGATTAAGGTTAGTACTTGTTTATTCATACCTTAAGTGAGAATGGGTAAAATCAAAAATACTTGAACTCAAGAATTCATTTTTCGTTGTTTTCGTAAATGCTTGTTTTTACATATTGTCGTAATCAAAACAAAGCGAGACCGAAAAATACAAGTAACGTTTTTAGGCATTATTGCATTAACAAATTCCAAATTAAACTTGCCTTGATGGCGAAAGTCTAGGTAATTCATCAGCAATTACCTCAGAAAGTTTCAAATAACAAGAACATCTTTTATTGAATTTACTTTATGTTCTTTCTAGATTACAAGATCTATGACTAGTTCATAACAATTCATGGTATAATTTCAAGTCTAAATGCAGGATATGGTCATCCATCAAGAATTATTTAGATCACTTTTGATAATCAACATCTTATCTTTTAGGGGAATTCTACACGGGTTCCCATCAATTAAGACAATGTAGTCGTGTCATAATCAATCAATCCATTCTATTGGCACTGCCAACTTTCCAGTTTTATTACCGTTGATAAGATGTGGACTTCTCAAAAGACTAATAACAACTCATAACCCTCCACAAATTCAAGGATATATGGAGACATAGCTAACATTAAAAGAGTAAGGTCAACGCATAATTTATGCGAGAGAATTTCAAATCAGATAAAGACGAAAACTCTAACGAATATGAATATATCCCATGTTTTCATGATTTGAGTACGCATTCGAAAGCTCCTCGGATTGTTACCCAGGTTATTCAAATGAAACCTAATCAAAAGAAATGATAGGAACGTCAATACACCCAGTCGGGTGTCAACACTCAATAATTAGATACTTTTCCAAAGAATCTCACTATGAGAGGATTGGACAAGAAGGAGATATCAATTGTCAATTAAGAAAATATCCACAAATGAGTAAATTCTATTCAGAAAATAAATGGTACGGGCACATATGTAGGTGTCTCTAACAATATGTCCCTATTTTGCACTTCTTGCAGATCTCATAAAGTTTAATCTTTCACAACTTCAAAGAAAATGTAGTGTTTATTAACACTTTCATGGTGACTACTAATCAGCCTTGCATGGTCCCTTCCAAATTGTATGTAGGCGCACAACTATATACAATTTTAGGATTAACGATGCAATACTCAGTTCGTCAAAACTTTGTCATCATGTTTAAAATATATATATTCATACTTAATCATGAAATAAAAATCAAATGAATTTACAAAGATGTTATTTGTTATGAAAACAATTAAGTTTTCCATGGTGTTTCATAAACAACTTTATTTCATTAACAATTACTTATTAGTCTCACCTTGAATAATCCATATAGTGATGAAAATTCAATTTTTCTCAAGAGATACTGTTTTAACTTATAAAAACAATGAGTGATCTGCAAAAAGAGTGATGAAAAGTTGTTCACCAAGAACTAATTACAATATATCAGGAAATGAGCTTAGTCAAATAATCATGAGGTTCATGACCTCGATGGCACTTAGGAATGCAAAGAGAATAATCCACAACGTAACTCAAATCGAGAGGAGTACTTGTTCAATGGTTGCATCACTAATGCGAACATTAGGATGAAGCCATAAAAGATAGATAACATAAGATTTGTGGTTGAATTTTTGATGGAAATGGTGCTGGTGGTGGTATAGTGGATGACACAAAGGAGGAGGGTGGAGAGATTTGTGTGTGGTTTGCATGTAGAAAGTGGATGTAAATGGTTTAGCTAGTGGTTTTAGCTAGTTTTGTTACTTTGGAAGACTTATGGGACAAGTGTCCCAAAGTTGATATAAACTTGCCACATCAAAGTGTGGTGGTTAAGCTTGGTAATAACTAGGTTTTTGCCTAGTATAAAAATTTATCGTTGTTCCAGACTTCTCGAATTGATAATAGTTAACAGTGTGACTCAGTCGTCTTTTGGTGGAAACAATAATAGATTGGTCGTTGTAGTAAAATTAAATTGCAAGATGTTAAAGTAAATGACGGGTAATTAAAACTAAAACTAATTAAAACGTAAATGGTGCAATATTAAAAACTTTAAAAGTAAATGACGAGAAATTAAATGACGTAAAATCAAAACTCGACGAAAAGTAAATTAGACAGTGTAATAAAAGTGCAAACTTGAAAACTTAAAACAACGCAAACTTAAAAATTAAACTAAGGCAAAATATTAAAACAAAACCCAATCCGTCGGAATCCCGTCGGAATGCTGTCACCACAAAGCCGTCGGAATACTTATCGGAATGTAGGTATCGGAATAAATAAGAACAAATCTATCCGAATAACTAAAATGAAATCTGTCGGAATAAATGAAAACAAAGCTATCGGAATGTATTAAGACAGTTCTATCGGAGTGAATAAAAATCAAGACTGTCGGAATGTAGAACAAATGAAGCTATTGGAATAATGCATCGGAATATCTAAAAACAACTCCATCGGAATGATGCATCGGAATATGGCTGTGGGAATTTTGGCAGCACTTCGTCTCAATAAAGCCTTAAGACCCGTCGCAATATACAATCGCAATGAGCGATCGCAATCACGATCGGAATAAGGGGGAATTAATCTATCTGAATACTGATCGCAATCCTCTGTCGGAATGTAAAACCCTAAGCCGATTGTCACGATCGGAATGAGAGTAAAAGCTGTCGAAATCCAGGATCCCTTTCCGATGGAATGAGATACAAAATAAGCAAAACAAATAACCTAAGAGTAAAAATCAAATACCAAAAACTTGATTAAACAAGAATAACACGAATGAAATAAGCACAAATTTAAAGACTTTCAAGACACAAATTAAGCAAACTTTATAGAATAAACATTAAAAAGATAAAACTTTTAAGAAAATTTTAAAACAAATAAGCTAAATACAAAATAAGCCAATAAGATTGTCAAGCTTATAGCTTAATTCGTATAAAAACCTAGATAGAAATAAAAATATAAACTTTTTACTCAAATAAGCAATAAGATTAAGCAAAATTAATGTTTAATCCGAATTAAAAAACAAATCAAAAACAAGAAAAGTAGAATAAGAATGATATTGAAAAGCTTGATTAAAGGAAAATAAAGATTAACAACTAAATTAAAAGACTTACTTGAATTAAAGGCAAGAAATTTAAGGTGCAAAACAAGGTAATTAAATTGACAATTAAGTAAATGACATGAAAATAAAAATGCAAGTAATGAAAATGGTGGAAGACTAGTTTGTAAAAATAGCCAACAAAACTAAAATGAGGTGAAATGTCTTCATTTATAGGAGATTAGGGAGTAAAGCATGTGTTGGAAGCTTCCTTCTTTCTTTCTTTCTCGTCTTTTCTTCTTCTAAATTCTTCGACTTTCTCGACTTTGTCTCGGGATTAATTAAACTCGTCTTGTAATTTCTTCATTAATTCGACTTGAGTTCTTCGCCTTTATTAAACTTCCGTCTTTAGACTTTTTTTCGATAAATTTTTAGAATAGGCCTTGGACTTCCGTTCTTTTTGCACTCTTGATCTTTTGACTCCGTCTTTTGTCTTTTTCTTCGATAAAAGCCCGTGAAAGACCGTGTTTTCTTCCCTTTTCACATTTTGAGCCTAAATCACAACAAATACACAAGCCACGCATAATTTCATCATTTACGACATAAAATACACGTTTTGGCTTGGTTGTTATTATAACTAAGTGGTAAAAGGATAAGTGTTTTCACACTTATTAAATCCCCTACACTTGACCATTGCAATGTCCTCATGCAATATTACAAAGCAAGTTTTACATTTTCCATCGTAATCAATCCACTTTGGCCTTTATTAAACACAAGTTATTAAAGAGATAGAAAATTATAAAATATTCAAAGGAAGAAAACAAGTAAAAAGATCAAAAACTTACCTTATGGTTTTGGAATGTCATGAATGATTATCACCCTCAAGTTTCACGTTCCCCATACCAAGCTTAAAAACGAGATCATTGTTATTATAAGTTAGCAGACTAACACAAACTCGTGTGGGTCAATTATTTACTTAGACTCCCTTATTCCTAGGTATATCTCTTATATTTTATTGTTGTCTTGAATGATCACGAGGATGCATTTTTGACTTATTTCGATAGTTATTTAGGCTGAAAATAAAGTAGGACGATTTAATCAATAGTTAGCTAAAGGACGAAATCTTTTAAAACTACTTCTCGGGACCTCATAAAGTTCATATCTTGGCATAACTCGCTTCGCGATTTGAGACATTTCTCGGATCGATATTTGGCATTGACTTCATACTTCAAATCTCGAGAGACGTTCATGAAATAATGGTCTTCTCTTCATAATAGGAATTTCTTCACTTGAACTTTTTGAGAGATTCTTCATATTAGGACCACGACTTCTTTATTTTCCTCCAATCTTTATTTGGGATTTTGATATAAAACGATCCGCCTCCTTTTAGGAATTGGATCTATTTATCCTCATACCTTGCTAGGGTCTTTTAGGATAGACTTCTCCATGATCTTTACGGGAGTATTTGCTTTTCGTCGTGTGTCTCGATCCTTCATATTGATTTTTGATAAATGATTCTTCACATCATTTTGGATCTTTAGCAACAAAATGTAGTCCTCATGTCTTGTTAGGACCTTTTCGGACACTCCAATCTTTGCATCCTGCTTCAATAAGTTATGCCTTGTCTATGAACTCTAATTAATACCGACCAACTTTTAAACGATCTTGGGCTAGAAGCTAAGTAACTTTTCAAATCGTACAACCTTACTTATTGCAAATATATTTATTAACAAGCGATGGGAGAAAAAGCTCATAATCAACTCACATAAATTTATGAAAGAATACCAAACTTATAATTGACTCTGTCATCTCTCGTTCTCCACAATTTAAAATCTCAAGGAATGAGACTCGTGGATGCTTAGCCTATTAAATCAAAGTTTCGGGTTTTCAAGTCATCTATAGGATCTTGCAAATTCTTAGACTTTTTCAAGTTTTATAATTCGCATTCTAAAGTTCCCTTGATAAACGACTTTCTAGGATCAATTATAGGAACTTGCGAAATGTTCTTGTTCTTAACCCGTAAGAGTTAAGACTTTCGCGTTTTAAAGCTCCCTATATAAAAGCCTAGCAAAACTTGACTTAAACACGTTAAGGATACTAGCTAGAGTAAACTTAGATAAGTAAACTCGGGTTGAGTTAAAAGATTCACAACGTTTAAAAATTAAAACCACTTTATTAAAATTTATTCTAACAAAGAAAGAAAATAACTATACAAAGGAAAAACTACATGGCTAAAATAGATAAAAAAATTTGAAAAATGTCGAAAAATCAATTTCCGGTTAAAATAAGGACAAATACAAGGAAAAGGCCACTTAACTTCGATAGAAGTCTCCCCTACACTTGATATAAACATTGTCCTTAATGTTTAAGCATGTGGGAGTAAACTCCCCTACACTTAGGACATTGTGCACTTTGTTTAAATTTTGCTAAGGAAGAGACAACTAAAGTGATTCCTATTTCAATCAAAAATGATAAAAAAATGAATCAAAAGAGCTTAGGATAGAACCGAGAATACGGGTACACGGAATCACGGGTCGTCAAAAGTCATCAAGAATGGATCTTTGAAAGCTCGAATCCCTGCACATGATAAGAAAGAAAACAACAAACACATACTAGGGTCTCCCCTTACACTTATTATAAAAACGGAATAAAAGGATAGATACTGCGGGTTGCCTCCCAAGAAGCGCTTGTTTTTTTTAACCGAGTCGTGAGCCTGACTCGACGTTGATTAGCATAGGAAGAAGCTTGAAACACATCCACCGGGAACAAATACATGGTTTTCGTCCACCTAAGTAGCACAAGCTTAAGGCGAACAAGGAAAGCCAAATAAGAGTATGCAAGGTTCCCTTAAGCAATTGTTGAGCATGATGGTAGCGAGGGCGATGAGATGCAAGCATATCTCCATTGTTTCTAAAAATGTTTCCTTTTATTTCATCAGATGGATACTTAGATGGCTTAAAAAGTGCAATACCGGGATCGAACACCTTTTCCTTTAGGGGAAAATAACACTTCAGCTCAGTAGATCTTGAAGAACATCCGCTCATAAATCTCACAATCTCATCCTTAGTATGTCCATAGAGAGATGTCAAGACATAAGTACTGCGGATATCGGTGTCTTCCGGCTTCTTCTCCTTTGAAACGGGTTTCTTCATATACAAAAGAGGATAAAGACCATAATCATCAAAGTCCAAAGGAGGAGAATCACTCTCATTTGGGAAGTAAGTGTTGAGAAAAGTAGCAAAGTCTTCCTCAAATGAGTAGTCATCCAAAGTAGGATCAAGCATTGTTGGTGGAGGATCTTCATCAAAAGTAGGTGCAAGGTCATCATGTGAAGAATCACTCGAAAGAGTATCGACATCATCAAAGTCATCATAAGTTGGCATGTCTTTATACTCAGAAGAAAAATCATCAGAATCATCCATGTCAAAACTAGAATCATCATCATAGTCATCATAAATTGGAGGAGATTCATGAATTGGTGGACGATCTAAATTGGAGAGAGAATCATCCACATCATCTTAGAAAGTGGATTGTCATAGTAAGAATCGAAAAGAGGATTGTTGTAGACGACAAAATCATCAAGCACATTAATCATATTCGCTGATTCTCTTCCATTGGGTTTGGTTGTGATCTTCCCCATTTTAAAACCTTGTGCATCATTCCTGACTCTTAAGATTAACTCACCATCGGAGACATCGACTAAGGCTTTTTCGGTTCTCAAGAATGGCCAACCAAGTATTTACGGAATACGAGGGTCCATTCATAATCAACAGCAACAAAATTGACCGGAAAAGTGAAGGTGCCAATTTTAACAAACACATATTCGCAATACCAACGGGGTAAGCGAGAGTGCAATTTGCTTCTCAAGAGTCATCTTTGTTGGAGTAAGGTCGGGTAATGATAGTGTTTTCCAAACACTTAAAGGCATCAAATTTATATTTGCCCCGAGATCAGCTAGGGCAGTAAATTCTTCAACTTTGTTAAAAATTGCAAGGCAACACGAAACGACCGGGATATCCAAGTTTCTCCGGAAGTTCTTTAAGAAGGATTGCATAACAATTCTCATTCAATCGAGTATTAACAAACTCAGCCATCTTCTCCTTCTTATTAAGAAATTCCTTAAACATCTTAACAAATGTGGGCATTTGGGCAAGAGCTTCAACAAGGCCAAAGGTGATGGTCAATCCCGAAATCTTTTTCAAAAATTTTGACACTTGAATATCATCCTTGGTGAGCAATCTGCCTTTGTCTAAGCGAGAAGGATAAGGGATGTTGGGTTTATAGGTGGAAGGTGTGGTTGGTTAAGGGTGTTTCTTGGGTACTTCTTCATTAAGAGGTAGAGACGGTAATGGAGAACTAATACTAGGTGTGGGAGTAGGAGGGATAAATGGTGGTGGAGGAGGTGTAGATGGAGTAACTAGGGGAGGGGTAGATGGTCCTACTAAGGTTGCTCCACTGTGTGTAGTAATAGCACTCACATTCGCCCTTGGGTTGGTGACGGTATTTGAAGGTAGAGAGCCTGAAGTAGAGGGTTGAGCAGTTGGTAAGAAACTAGCCAGCATATTCTTCAAATCATTTGTTTGAGTGCTAAAAGAGGTTTGTGTATCATGTCGAAGCTCGGATCTAATATCATTCCCTTGCTCAGTGATATCTCCTTTCAAGTTGATAATTTGGCTTTGCAGATTCTTAATTTGCTCTCCTTGGGTCCTCATGAAATCTTCAACATCATGATTAATGAGTGGTGCTTGTTGAGCGGATGGGTGATAAGGATTAGAAGGTCGAGGTAGGTTTAGGTTGCTTCTGTTGTAGTTTTTGGGGTTGTGGTTGTTGTCCCTAATATATGATGATTCTATACGAATAATGAAGAAAGAAAGGTAGATATGAGATGAATTTTAGAGAGAGAAACTAGAGAGAGAAAAGAGAGAGAAGTGTGTGAACTTGTGAAATATTAGATTAGAAGAAAATGAAATGAACCAACCAACCTCTTCTTACATGCAAGGAGAGGTTTATATAGCCTTGCCTACATGTGGTATAATGGGCTATATGATAATGGGCCGGGCTTTCCTTTTGGGCTTTGTTTACTTATGAATGAACCTTAGCTTAAAGTTAAGACCGTAATACACGACTAACATACTACCTATTACAACGTTCTAATTTACGATACATAATAAAAATATGACCGAGCATTCTTGTTTGACTCAATATTTTGAGGCTAACAATCTCCCCCAATGAGAGGTCATAGACCTTGATCATTTAGGAAATTTGTAGAGATTACTAATCTCGCCATAAATGAGTCTTGAACGTGTAATGGTAGTCTTTTTCCTTCATGTTGTGATCTTTGAGCCTTTGTCGTTGTCTTTCAACTTTGTCTTTTAAGTTTGAGATCTTCAAATCATCCCTGACTTGTATTTTCCATCTTGCAATCTTGTGTCTTCATCCACATGCTCACACTATTAATTGTCGAATATGTCTTTAGGCATGAGAATGTGGTTTTGAATCTTTGACTTTACTGAATACACCGTGACGCCACCTTCTCGATACAAAACATAGACACAGACTGAATGGCTTTGACATTCGTCCTAAATCGGTAGCGTTTTACCTCCGGTCGGTGAAGACCGTTATACGATATTAAATATCGTACCTGTGATCAGGTAGATTCAATTAAGAATCTCCTTGACAGGGTTTCGTGGCTGTACTAGCCGTTCTCTTTAATCGACCGTATCAAAGCAAGACTGCGAACATAAAGAGTGAATCAATTGGATAAATATCCGCTTGATTAAAGTTGTCAATTCAAATTCCTGGAACAAGTTTGATTCATTAAGAATCTTACCATTGTTGCTTTCTAGTTGACACAAGCTTGATTCATAAGAATCTCGCAAGTTACCTACCGTAGCGCTGTTTGATGTTGACGCTAGAAGGATTTCCATTCGTCACTGTGAATATTAATGAATATCACTCTGAATGTTCTAGCAAGACCATAAAGATATTGCGTAGAAACCTGAAACGAGTTTGAATCAATTCAGAATGCTTACCAAGACATCATTACTAGCACCTTGTTGTGATTGTTCCAGTGCTAGCATCAGTACTTAGTCGACATTCAGCTACGTTCACATTCTACAACATCTTTCCTAAGGACTTCTAATAATCTATTGGATTGTCCCTGGGAAGATCCCTCCGGTTCTGGTTGGATCATAGGTCTTAAACCTAACCACCCTTTTGACACTAATAACGTCGTGAATTAAAGATGTTGTGGGTATTTGATCGTAACCATGAAAACCACTTTAAATTCTAACAAAGTGTTTGAAAAACATTTAAAACCTTGCTAGTTTTATTGTTTCAGAAATGCTCCCCCTTCACAATGTGCATTGATAATCGAAAGTGTTTCGCACATGTAGGTAAGAGTTAAAGTGCTTGAGTCTTATATAAGATCACATTTTAATCACATTTTCTCCCCTATCTCTAATATATAAAATCTTTTGATATTAGAGATACCAAATTTGATTAAAATATATTTTGAAAAAATAGTCTTGAAAAATCTCCGGGAGAAAAATGTGTTAATCTTTTGCATGAAGTTAAAATGCTCCCCCTCAAAAATTTATCCAATTGAATTGTCATTGTGAGGATGTGATCCACATTTCTCTTTTTGAGGATGGGAGTTGTTGAACACACAATTTTTGAAAGATTTTGAATAATCAGTGAAAAATTCTTGAAAAAATTGTGTTCAACGCTTTTTGAAAAATCCGATTTCTTTTTGTCGAAGAGGTTTTTCTAAAGCATAAACTTGAGTTCATAGACTTTGAATGTCTTGACGAATCCACTCAAGTGTAAGAAGATTTATCTTCTTTTGTTAAGGGTAAGGGCACTAAATCGTACACTCCCCCGTGATTATCGATCCGGGTTGCAATCTGAAAGAGATTACATGCCATTGTGTTGAGCTCAAAACATGGAATGTTTTGTGACAAGCTCAACCCGAGATAGATTGCTCTACCCGTTGTTTGGAAATATTGTCCAAAATAGACAATTTCCTTTATTTAAAAGAAATGACATGTTTAGAAAAATATTTACAACTTTCATTCGAGCTTTATGTACACACCCGTGTCGTTATTGAGCGACATTTCTAGGTACGTCCATATTATCGACACTGAAAGACATGTCGAGAAGAATATTTTTGGATTTTTATAGATTTTTTAATTCTGTCTTTTGCTTTTATGTGTTTTATATTTTTGTATTTTGCTTTTTCAAAAATATTTACAAGTAGATGTTTGATAGGTGAATCAAGCAGGCTTCTTTGCCCGAATCTCCAGTTCTGCTGGAGTCAAACATCTCATATCAAATTGCCTAACTAGATACGCAAATCTCTCTTTCGAAAGAGCTTTTGTAAACAAGTCAGCTAATTGGTAATCAGTTCCAACAAAGTATAATTCAACAATACCCTTTTCAACTTGTTCCTTAATGAAGTGGTATTTGACATCGATGTGCTTCGTGCAGGAATGCTTTACCGGGTTGCAGGAGATGGCTATGGCTGACTTTGAGTCACAGTACATAGGTACTTTATCAAAGTTGAAGCCATAATCTGTGAGTTGTGTTCTCATCCAAAGAACTTGAGCACAACACGTAGATAGAGACACATACTCCGCTTCGGCTGATGAAAGTGACGTGCAATCCTGCTTCTTGGAAGACCATCCCACAATCTTATCTTGACATAGAAATTTTGCACCACCAGAAGTACTTTTACGTGTATCAAGACACCCTGCATGATCAGAATCTGAATAGGCCGTTAGAAAGAAACCGGTTTCCCTCGGATACCAGAGTCCCATGTGAATGGTATTCTTGAGGTACCAAAAGATCCGTTTAACCTCCTTGAGGTGCTTTTCAGTTGGTCGTGCTTGATATCGTGCACAATAACACGTAGCATGATGAATATCAGGTCTGCTTGTTGTCAAGTACATGAGGGAACCGATCATGGAACGATATCTCGTTTGATCGATGGCATTTCCCTCCAAGTCATCATCTAGCGATGTGGTTGATAATGGTGTCCCAACGAGGTCACATTATGTCATACCATGCTTTGTGATTATCTCTTGACAATACTTATCTTGGTTTATAAAGATACCACTTGGGGATTGGTGAACTTGAATTCCTAGAAAGAATTTTAGTTCTCCCATCATTGACATTTCAAATTTGTTGTGCATTACTTTTTCAAACCATTTTGAAAGTTTTGGGTTTGTAGACCCGAAAATAATGTCATCAACATAAATTTGCACAAGCAAAATGTCATTCCCATATTTATAAGTGAACAGAGTTAGATCAATGGAACCTTTTGAGAAACCTTTGGATACCAGAAATTTCGAGAGCTCGTCGTACCATGCCCTTGGAGCTTGCTTTAGTCCATATAGTGCTTTGTGGAGACGATACACCTTGTCAGGATAATGAGGATTTACGAATCCTTCCGGCTGCGTGACATAGACTTCTTCCTTCAAAGGACCATTAAGAAATGCTGTCTTTACGTCCATTTGATAGACAGTGAATCCCTTATGTGCAACATAAGCAAGGAAAATCTTGACCGCTTCCATACGAGCAACTGGTGCAAATGATTCTTCAAAATCAATTCCCTCTTTCTGTCCATACCCCTTAGCCACTAGCCAAGCTTTATTCTTGATGATCGTATTCTCTTCATCCATCTTGTTTTTCCAGATCCAACGAAGATTTAATGGAATCACATCGTATGGTCTGTCAACAAGTTCCCAGACTTTAAGTCTTTCAAATTGTTGAAGTTCATCCGTCATCGATTCGATCCAAGCATGATCAGCCATGGCTTCTTTGATGTTTTTCGGTTCAGCTGTACTCACTGCGAGTGCAAACATAAAAACATCGCCATCGGTTGCGAGTTGTCGTCTTGTACGAACAGGCTGTGAAGGGTGTCCAATTACGTGAACCAAAGGATGATCTCGGGTCCAATGATGTGTTGAAGGATGTCGTTGGTAGAACGTATGCATATTTGACGGATCAACATGGAGAGTAGAAGACTCTCCAGTTTCGTGTACTGGTGTACCGAATGGGTTGATAAATTCGTCTTCGTCAGATAATGCATCGTCTGCTTGATTTGTGTTCTCTGGAGCAATGACAGTAGTTATTGATGTTGTAGGAGCGGTTGTTGATGTGATATTCTGAGGAGGTAAATCTGCAGCACCCATGTTGAAGTAGATGAAGTTGTATCCTTTTGTTGACGATGATCGGTATCATCATTCTTATCATGAGTGACAGCGGAAGACTTCGATACAACATGTTTCTCCCCCGTGAAATATTCATCATACATTGGTCCATATAACATTTCCAACTCTTCAAGTGTCGTGTCCACTATCATATCTACTCTAGGAACATGTTCAGGAACCAGTTTTGAACTTGACGGTTCATTGCTGTGGTCTTGAGTTCCGAGTTCCGTGCGGTTGTGAACGGAAGTCATTTTTCGTTGTGGATCGGGACTTAAAATGTTTTGTTTAAGTGCCATCTCTTGTAATGCATCAAATCTGACATGAATAGTCTCGACTATCAATTTTGTTCTCTTGTTGTACACTTTATACCCCTTAGAATGAGTTGCATATCCCACTAGAATGCATCCATCACCTTTCTCTTTCATCTTGTCCAGATTTTCACCATCTCGAATAATGTAGCACGTACATCCAAAAACGTGAAGGTGTTTGAGTGAAGGTTTTCGATCATGAATTATGTGATATGGTGTCTTTTCGTGTGTTGGGATAATTAAGGAGCGGTTTTGTGTGTAGCATGCGGTTGACACGGCTTCGGCCCAAAAGTATAGTGGAAGTTTTGAAGCATATAATAATGTTCGAGCAGCCTCAACTAAACCACGGTTTCGTCTTTCAACAACGCCGTTTTGTTCGGGTGTTCGAGCAACAGATGTTTCATATTCAATTCCTTCGGCTTCAAAGTAGTTTCTCAGATTTGAATTCAAAAATTATGTACCTTTGTCAGTACGAACGACTTTAACTTGAGCTTGAAGACCATGTTGTATCAGTTTAAGGAAGCTGATGAGAACTTCATGTGTTTCATCCTTGGACCTCAAGAAGTGAGTCCATGTGTACCTCGAGTAATCATCGACAATTACCAGAATATATTTCTTCCCATTGATACTTTGAACACGCATGGGACCACACAGATCCATATGGAGAAGATATAATCGTCCTTTAGAGCTTGGTGTAGTCTTTGTTTTGAAGTTACTTCGTTTAGCTTTACAAAGCTCACAAGAAGAACAAAGATGATCTTTGATGAATTTCAAACTTGGAAGGCCTCTCACAATATCTTTCTTGGAAAGCAAGTTGATGGTATCAAAGTTGAGATGAGAAAGACGTTGATGCCATAACCATGCCTGAGTCGTGGAAGCTTTAGCCATGAAGCAAATTGGAGTTGATGAAGTTGTATCTTGAAGTGAAATTGTGTAAAGATCAGTACCCCGTGTACCGGTAAGTAAATCATTCCCATCATAATCACGAACAAAACATGTCTTTTTTCTGAAAGCAACCTCCAAATCTGCATCACAGAATTGACCAACCGAGAAAAGATTATGATTGAGCCCTTCGACGTAGTATACCCTTTTGATCGTAATATTCCCCTGAACCAAATCTCCATATATCCTAGGATCGGTGCAAATTGATCATTTCCGAATCGGACCGTACCCAGGAACTTCTCCACGAAGTTAATTAGAAGCTTGAGATTCCCCATCATGTGCTTCGTGCATCCGGAGTCCATTATGAAGAGAATTATTTGTATCACCTGCAGAAGAGTTAGAACACGATGGAGCATTTTCTAAATTGGATACCACAGTAGTTGTGATAGTAGAATCATTAGTGTCCTTATCAACATTTAAAGGCAAACTAACACTCGTTTTCACATTTTCTGTCCTAGCTTTCGGCATCCATTTATATCCTAGAGGACATTGATTAGAAAACCACCATTTCCAAGACTTGCTAGCAGACTCATATAATTCCTTAATTTTGCTTTTAGGGTTCTTAGTGGTGGAGTCTGATGCATTACTTTTCTTAGTGGGGGTTGCACCAGAATGGTTAACTTTGCGTTTGGGTTTTCTAGCACTAATAGGCATAGCAGGTTGCTTCTTAGTTCTAGTATCTACGCCTTTGACATTATTCGAAACACACATAGCATGATTAGCATTAGCATACTTTCCACATTTCACACAAACAAACTTAGCATTCAAAGTATTCAAAGTCGAATCATTCAAATCGTCATTACACGTGATTACAGACGTTTTATTGTTAGAAACATTGAAAATCCTAGGGTGGTCTTCTACTGTCTTCATCTTCCCTGACTTTTGTTTTGCCAAACCTTTTCATTCATGCGAGTGATCTTAAGCTGAGGCCGGCTAACACTATCAGTGGGGATTACACCTGTAGTAAAAGACACACGTCTATTAGTGTTTCTAGAAGTCTGAGGTGATAGACTTTCTTTGTTTTGTGTAGGTTTAGTGGCCAATCTATACATCCCTAGTTTAATCACATTATTGTGCTTAACGCTATCACATTTCTTATAGGTTGATCACGTGGTAACCTTTCCTTTCCATCCATCTTGGGGGCAAACACAGGTTTTGCAAACGAGGAATTTGATAAATCAGATGGTTTTCCCAAGATAGAGGATCTATTCACTTTAGAGGCATTGGGTTGTCTAACAATAGGTTTCTTAACGCTAGATTCCACAACTTTCCCAAAAATCTTAGCAACGAGTTTCTGCAACTCTGCTATCGCTGTTTCCCTGTCTTGTAACTGAGCTTTCAACCCTTTAATTTCCAAACTCATCTCATTCATTTCTCGAAACTTTATGGAAAGTTTTTCTTGCAAGTTATTATCATGTGGAAAATGACCAACGTCTTTTTGCAAAGCAAGTTCAAGAGAATGACAATGTTTTTGAAGGAAATCAGTTTTGTGTTGAAGTAACTCAAAAGCCTTTTTATCAACATTTTCACTATGTTTCGAAAGCTCAAGTTCAAGACGCTCACATTCTTTGATTTTATCAAGATATTTGCATGCAACATGATAGGTGTGAAAACACCCATCCTTTTACCACTTAATTCTGGCTAAAACGAGACCAAAACGCGTATTTAATATCATATGTTTGGAATTATGCGTGGTTTTTGTGTTTATTGTGTTTTCAGAGTTAACCGGATGAATATTGAAGAAAACATGGGATTGCACGGGTTTTATCGAATAAAAAGACTCAAGACGAAGTTTATTGTCCAAGAGATGCAAAAGATTTGAAGTCATTTGGCCTATTTGAAGATTTATCGAAGAAAAGGACCAAAGATGGAAGATTTACATATGTCGAAGAAACTCAAGTCTATTAAACGAAGAAATTAAAAGACGAGTTGAATTTAATCGACGACAAATCCCGAATCGGAATCGAAAACGTCAACTTTTCTGAAAAGACGAGAAGACAAGAAGAACGGGAGAAAGCCCAATCACCAACCAAAGACAAGACTATATAAAGACCACCCCTTCACACTTTTTGACAAGTTTTTATTCCCAGTTTTCATTCTTTTCTTCCGTAGGAAGCCAACACCATTAAGGTGTTGGTGATTTTTCATTCTTGTTAAATCTTTAATTTTGTAAGTGTTTAATCTTTCCTTTTGTTTACTTTACATTAATCTATCAATCCAAGCCTTCCATTAATCTTGTTCATCTTCATTTTTTTGATTTAAAGTTAAAGTTCTTATATGGTTGATTTTGATCTTCAAAAGTTATTGGATTTTGTGTTTTTATTGATGGGATTTGTTGTTTATGGTTAGTAAATGATTAGTGATTAGTTTTGTTCAAGTTTTGGTTAAAAACATGATGAATTTTGGCTAAAATCGTGTTCCCCTGCTTTTTTGTCGCCTGTTGTTCTTTGTTTCCCTATGTTCCGAACCAATTTTCTAGAAAAAGTTCCGAACCAGTTTTAGGGCAAAAGTTCCGAACCAATTTTTGTTAAAAAAGTTCCGATCCAGTTTTTATGCAAAAGTTCCGAACCAAGTTTCCTGTCAAAAGTTCCGAACCGATTTTTTCATTTAAAAGTCCCCGAACCGATTTTTTATTAAAAATCTTCCGAACCAATTTCTTTAAAAGTTCCGAACCGATTGTTTTAAACTTCCGAATCGAATTTATAGAAAAACTTCCGAACCAGAGTTTGTGGCAAAAAGTTACGAACAGGAACTTTAAAAACTTCCAAACCAACTTTCTTAAAAACTTTCGAACAAAAAAAAAAAAAAAAAAAAAAAAAAAAAAAAAAAAAACTTCCGAACAGAAATCTTCCGAATCAAACTTTTGTATGTTCCGAATCGGAAATTTTGTAAGTTCCGAATAAAAGAAATTAGTTCCACCTGCTTGTGTGCATGCTTAGGTTCGTTTCCCGCCATTTTCACCTGGCTGCCTGGCAGCTTCCAGCAGCTAGCCTGCTAGCTTGTTTATTTAATAGTATTGTTCCGTAATTGTTTAGTTTTATCTGAAAGTTGTTCCGTTTTTATTTTTGAAAGTTAAGTAACTTTAGTTGAATTTTTCGTCGATTTTTAGTATTAATATTTTTTCGTAAAGTTTAAGTTTTATCTTTTATTTAGTACCCGCTTTAGGTTTTGCCCCGTTTAGCTTTAAAGTACCATTTTAGTTTTATTCTCTCCTTTTTCATTTAGTAAACTTTATTTTCGAGTCGATAGTTAATTTCGTCTTTTAGTTTTATTTTTATTAATTATTTCGTTCTAAATCTACGTTTTATTATTTTTATTGTTTTGTTTTTATTAGTTAATTGCTTTTAGCTAATTCTTATCACTTTATGCTTTTAATCCTTTTAGTAAAATATAAAACCTAAACCCCCTATTTGTCACCAAGAACAATCTTTCCACTTTTAGCTGTAATCAATTCGAGGGGATACCGAGAGATTTAAATCTGAACCCATACAAAATCTTAGTTATCAGATGGCGCCGCTGCCGGCTCTTCTCGTTAAGATTAACAGTTTTTGTGAGAACTTGGATTTTAGGATCCGTTCACCGTGAACGTTACTTTTTCATAAAAACTTTCAAAATCCCTAAAAAAATATAAAATTTTCAAAAATCCTAAAAAGTAAAAAACATAAAAAAGACAAAAATATTTCTTGTTTGCTTTGTTAGTTCTTTTGTAGGTGCATGCGTACACGATCAACGTCTTATCAAGAGCCCGAGCCTCTCGAAGACTTAGACATGGCCGGTGTACAAAACAACAACAATAACCCACCTCTCAACAACAATAATAACAACAACAATAACAATCCACCTCTCAACAATGAGCCTCTACCAGACAATCGCCCGATGATTGAACTTCTGCAAGCACATGTAGACGGCAACAATGATCCAATTGTCATACCCGCGATTGCAGCCAACAACTTTGAGCTCAAATCCGGCTTTATCCAGATGGTCTCTGCTCAACCATTCTTGGGGCGTACCATTGATGATCCTCATGACCACATCAAGAGATTCTTGCAACTCACGAATACGGTCAAATTCAATGGTGTTCCACAAGAGGTAATCCGTTTACAACTCTTTCCTTTCCCCTTAGAGGGACAAGCCCAGCATTGGCTTGCTAACAAACCGCCATAAAGTATTCTGACGTGGACCTATTTGGAGACCAAGTTTATAAACTACTTTTTCCCACCATCTCGTACTACCGCTTTGCGGAATGAAATTATCAGTTTTGAACAAAAGTACGATGAGTCTTTTAGTGAATCTTGGGATCGTTTCAAAGATCTTTTAAGAAAATGCCCACAACATGGTTTTACCAAAGTGCACCAAATTAACACTTTTTATAATGGTTTAAGCATGAATGACCAAGATTCACTAAACAGTGCCTCGGGAGGTAATATTTTGGTTAAGACTTCCAATGCCGCTTGGGATATCATTGAGAATAAGTCTCGTGTGCAAACCAAGAGTGTGCGGACCAATGCCGCTAGTGCTAGTACTGGTGACAGCGACAAGCGACTTGACAAAATTACTAAGCTTCTTGAATCGTTTGTTACCCACACCGCTAACAACACCAACAGCATCAATGCTAAAAATGCTCAAGTCAATGTTGTAAGCCAACCATGTGAAATATGCGAGGGTCCTCATTCTTACATCACTTGTACCACCACCCAAGACTATCCTTCTGAGAATGTCAATGCAACATACGGTACCTATCCTCCGGCCGCTTATCAAGCTCGTCCTCAAGGAGACCGCAACTTGCTTAGCTACAGCTCGAACAACTCTCTCTCACCGCCCGGTTTTCCTCCTAACAACCCAAACCAACAACAAAACCTCAATCGCCCTCCTCAACAACAACAACAACCTCGTGCACCCTACATACCACCTCACAAACAACCATATCCACCTCAAAGAAACAACCAAGTTTACCAACAACCTGCTTATCAACCACCCGCTTACCATGCTCCCCCTCCCAACCAACCCACCGCATTACACCAAGATGTTGAAACCTACATGCGGACCAATGATGTGATTGTGGAAAATCTCCAGCGGGAAGTGCTCAACTTGAAAGCAGACATGGTGAAACAAGGAAACGATCTGAGAGCTGATATGAGAAACACTTTGGCAAGTCAAACGAATGACTTAAAGAACATTATGGCTGGTTTCTTCCAAGGTAATCAATCCTCTTCTTCGGGTACTCTTCCGAGTAACACCGTTGCGAATCCAAGAGGGGAGATGAAAGCAATCACCACTCGCAGTGGCAAAGGTACCAAGGAACCTGAGCTTCCTATACCTCCACCGATGATTGTGACTAAGGAGAATGAGTCACCTGCTCCTATTCCTCATCCTTCTACTTCCCCAATTTATCCACCTCTTACTTCTACCCCTCCTATACCCAAGGATGTGAGTGATCCTACTATTCCAAAGCCTTCCTCTTCTTCCAATATACCTTATCCCTCAAGGTTGAGGAAAGAGAAGCTCAAAAGCAAGGACGATATTCAGGTTTCGAACTTTCTCAAAATGTTTAAACAATTGATCAACATCTCCTTCGCTGAGGCTCTCGCTCACATGCCCAAATACGCGAAAATGTTCAAAGATCTTCTTAGCGACAAGGAGAAGCTTCTTGATATCGCTAACACCCAACTTAATGAGAATTGCTCTGCAGTGCTCTTAACGAAATTTCCAACCAAGCTTGGTGATCCGGGTCGTTTCTTAATCCCTTGCAACTTCCCGGGAGTAGAGAATTGCTTGGACCTAGCCGATCTAGGTGCCAGTATTAACTTAATGCCTTTAAGTGTTTGGAAGCAATTATCTCTCCCTGAGCTAGTCCCTACCAAAATGACTTTGGAATTAGCTAACCGTACGGTTGCTTATCCAGTGGGGATAGCCGAAGACGTCTTTGTAGGAGTCGACAAATTCACTTTTCCTGCCGATTTCGTCGTCGTCGACTACGAGATGGACCCTCGTGCGCCATTAATTGTTGGTCGTCCATTCCTGAGGACCGGTCGCACTCTCATTGATGTTGAAGCCGGTGAGCTTATCAGAGAGTGGGTGACGATAAAATCGTCTTCAACATGGGAAAGTTGTCTAAACATCCTTATTCAAACGAGAGTGTTAATTGTATTGACGTTCTTGATGAGGCTTGTGAAGAACACTTCAAAGATGCTTGTAAAAGTATTCCTGCCTCTCTTCCCAATGTTGAGACTGCTTCCTCTATTGACTCATCACTATCTCTATTTGGTGAAAGTGATTTCCTTTGGAAATATTTGGAAGCCACCATTGGAGATGTGAACTTAGACCATGCCGATTCTCCCACCGATTGGGATGAAGATCTTCGCCTCATTGAGAACCTTCTTAAAGAAGACATAATTGCTCCACCATCTCCCATGGTTATTGCTATCGATGCTCCGACTTTGAAAACGCCTCCCATCGAAAATCCTCCGGATTTAGAACTTAAGGAGTTGCCGCCCCATCTCGAGTACGTGTTCCTTGAAGAAAACAAGAAGTCGCCCGTCATCATCGCGAAGGACTTGAAAGAAGACGAAAAATCTCGCCTCATCGCCGTGCTTAAAGATCATAAGAAGGCAATTGCTTGGAAAATTTCCGATATCCGCGGAATTGATCTGAACTTTTGTACTCACAAGATTCTCATGGAAGATGACTTTAAACCCGCAATCCATAGCCAAAGAAGGGTTAATCCTCGAATTCATGACGTCATCAAACAAGAGGTTATCAAACTTCTAGATGCCGGCTTGATCTACCCTATTTCGGATTCGCCGTGGGTAAGTCTCGTCCATTGTGTGCCCAAGAAGGGCGAAATAACCGTTGTTTCCAATGAACACAACGAGTTGATTCCCACTCGTCTCGTTACTGGGTGGAGAGTTTGTATAGATTATCGCAAGCTCAATGATGCCACGAGAAAAGATCACTTTCCTCTTCCCTTCATGGATCAAATGCTCGAGCGTCTAGCGGGTAATGATTATTATTGCTTTTTAGACGGTTTCTCCGGGTATTTTCAAATTCCCATCGATCCCAAGGACCAAGAAAAGACCACATTCACTTGTCCCTACGGATCATTAGCTTACAAACGCATGCCTTTTGGTTTATGCAATGCTCCTGGGACGTTCCAAAGGTGTATGATGGCTATCTTCCATGACATGGTGGAAGACACTATGGAAGTATTCATGGATGATTTCTCGGTTTATGGCGATTCTTTCTCTGCTTTCCTTGCCAATTTAGAACGTATGCTTAAGCGGTGTGAAGACACTCGCGTTGTTCTTAATTGGGAAAAATGCCATTTCATCGTAAAAGAGGGCATCGTGCTAGGACACAAGATCTCCAAAGCCGGTCTTGAAGTGGACCGTGCTAAAGTCGATGTTATTTCTAAGTTTCCTCCACCTTCAACCGTGAAGGGTGTGAGAAGTTTTCTCGGTCATGCGGGCTTCTACCGTCGATTCATCAAAGATTTTTCTCAAATCGCTCGCCCGATGACCCACCTCTTGGAAAAAGATACCACTTTTATCTTTTCCAAAGAGTGTCTTGAAGCCTTCAACTTGCTTAATGATAAGCTTACTAAGGCACCCGTCTTGGTTACCCCTAATTGGGAGCTGCCTTTCGAGTTGATGTGTGATGCTAGCGACTTTGCTATTGGAGCGGTTCTGGGCCAAAGAGTGAACAAACACTTCCAACCGATCCATTACGCTAGCAACACAATGACTGGGGCTCAATTGCATTACACGACAACCGAAAAAGAGCTTTTAGCTGTTGTCTATGCCTTTGAAAATTTTCGCCCCTATCTTGTCCTTTCCACCACAATCGTTTACACCGATCATTCCGCGTTGAAGTACTTGTTAACTAAAAAAGATTCCAAACCAAGACTTCTTCGCTGGGTTTTGCTACTCCAAGAATTTAAAATCGAAATTCGCGATAAAAAAGGAGCTAAAAACCTAGCCGCATATCATCTCAGTAGACTTGAGGATCCTTACCAACGGGAACATCCAACCAAAGAGATCAATGACTCTTTTCCCCTGGAGACCTTAATGTCTATCAACTCGACTTCTGATGAAACCCCGTGGTTTGCGGACATTGCAAACTACTTGGCGGGTGGAATTCTCGTTGACGGGTTAACATCCCAACAAAAGAAGAAGTTCTTCAAAGACATTACGACTTACTTTTGGGATGACCCGTATCTATGCAAACAATGTGCTGATTTGATTATTCGCCGATATGTTGATGGACCGGCAGCTTTAGAAATCCCTGACGCTTGCCACAAAGGACCCACCGGTGGTCACTTTGGTCCCAACTACACCGCCAAAAAAGTGTTAGACTCGGGATTTTATTGGCCCACCATGTATCGTGATGCTCACGAGATGGTTAAACGTTGTGATGCCTGCCAAAAACAAGGCAAGATCACACATAAAGACGAGATGCCTCAGAATTTCATTCAAGAATGTGAAATCTTTGATGTTTGGGGTATCGACTTTATGGGGCCATTCCCTTCATCTAAAGGAAACAAATACATCCTTGTTGCTGTTGACTACGTTTCTAAATGGGTTGAAGCCAAAGCTTTAGCCACTAATGACGTAAGGGTGGTTTGTAACTTTTTGAAATCGCTATTCGCTAGATTCGGTGTGCCTCGTGCCATTATTAGTGATCGCGGGACTCATTTTTGCAATGACCAATTCGCAAGAGTCATGGCTAAGTATGGTGTAAATCATCGTCTTTCCACCGCATACCACCCACAAACTAATGGCCAGTCTGAAATCCCTAACCGAGGATTAAAGCGAATTCTTGAAAGAACCATGGGAGAGCATCGTGCCTCATGGGCTGATAAACTTGATGATGCTCTGTGGGCTTTCCGTACCGCTTACAAGACTCCGATTGGTTGTACACCATATCGTCTCGTGTACGGGAAAGCATGCCACCTCCCCATTGAGTTGGAGCACAAGGCTTACTGGGGCCTTGAAGTGGGCTAATTTCGATATCAACAAAGCCGGTGACCTACGCAAGATCCAACTCAATGAGCTGAATGAACTCCAGAATGAGGCTTATGAAAATTCTTTAATCTATAAGGAAAAGACTAAGCTCATTCACGACTCTAAGATTAAGAACCGAGAGTTCCAAGTTGGAGACAAAGTTTTACTCTTTAACTCTCGGTTGAAAATCTTTTCGAGCAAGCTGAAATCTCGTTGGTCCGGCCCATTCACTATTGCCCAAATTTTTCCATATGGTACTCTCGAGCTCGCTCAACCTAATGGACCTAATTTCAAGGTGAATGGCCAACGAGTGAAGTTGTACTTTGGTGAGGACATCTCTCAGGAGATGATTCCATCCCTCACAACGTTCCCAATGAACTAATTTTGGGTCGAGTCAGGCTCGTGACTCGGTTATAAAAAACAAGCGCTCCTCGGGAGGCAGCCCGAGTATCTATCATTTTCCGTTTTAACCTCCTAAGTGTAGGGGACCTATATAGGTGTTTGTATTTTTGTGGTGATGTGATTACAGGGATGAATGCACTTTTGGAATCTTTGAAGAACCGTGCTCCCGTGTTATCCGAAATCTGGTTTTGTCTCTCAACTATCGTGATTCAATTTTCTTCATACTCACATTTGAAATTGATCACGTTAGTCGTCTCTTCCTTAGCTTGATTTAACCAACGTGCACAATGTCATAAGTGTAGGGGAGATTTTTCCGACATGCTTAAACATTAAGGAAAATGTTTATCTTAAGTGTAGGGGGGACTTCTATCGAAGTTTTAGTGGACGTTTCCATGAAAATACCTTCATTTAACCGGAAAATCATATTTTCAACATTTTTCAAATTTTTTATTAACTTTGGCCATTTAGTCGTAATTTTTAAATTTTTATCATTGCTTTCATATGTATATATCCCGCAATAAAGTCAAATTTTAATAAAGTGGTGTAGCTAGTTTAGAAATCTTTGACATATTAGGCCCGTTGCGATTATTTTGACTCAACCCGAATAGACTTATCCAAGTTTATTCTAGCTAGTATCCTTAACCATGTAGACCTTAATTGGTTTATTAGGCTAAGCATCCACGAGTCTCATGACTTGGGATTTTAAATTGTGGAGAACGAGAAATGATAGAGTCAATTATAAGTTGGTATTCTTGCACAAGCTCACTTGGTGTAATTATTTGCCTATTCTCCCATCACTTGCTAATAATTTTTCTGCAATAAGTAAGGTCGTACGATTTGAAAAGTTACTTAGCTTCTAGCCCAAGATCTTTTAAAAGTTGCTCGGTAATGATAAGAGTTCATAGCCAAGGCATAACTTATGAAGCGGGACGCGAAGATTGGCGAGTCCGAAAAGGCCCTAACAAGGCATGAGGATTCAATCTTATTGCTAAAGATCCAAGGTGATGTGCCAAAAATGATAGTTGTAAAATCACACTCGTTTAGGAAAACAAGGTAAAAGCGGTAAGTATTAAGTGTACGTTTAGGAAAACGTAAACACTTATGACCCAAAGTGGGGATCGTTCTCGAGGAGGCTAGTGCATTGTGTAATGAATTGATTTTTGATTTGTGATTATATTTGAGAAAGAAGAAAATAGAAATGGGGTGAGAAAAGAATGACGGTTACGAAGACGGATCGAGCTAAGACGAAAAGGCGTTCACGTAAAACCGTAAAGACTACAAAATTAAAAATCTTAAACCTAAAAATTAATTGAAAGCTAAACTAAGTCTAAAATAATATAAATAAGAATAAAAATCCAATAAAAATATTTTAAAACCTTTTATTAATTAAATATTCAATTTTAAATGCTAATTAAAGCCCTAAAATTAAATATAATTAATCAAAATGTCCAAAATATTATTTTATTGAACAAAAAAAATTACTTATATTATCTAAAGACTAAAAAGTATTTTTCTTAATTTTTAAAAACTATTTATCTATTTTTAAATCACTAAAAACTATTTTTAAACCAAAATAATTATAAAAATAATAAAATAATGCCAAAAATAATTTAACACTTTCAAAAATCCTAAATTACTCTAATGAACAGTAGAAAAATGAAAAAGTTTGAAAAATATAAAATTTTTCACTAAAAGACAAAAAACAGTTTGAATAAAACCCTAATTAAACTAAATTAATTCTAAAAAATAATTTAAAAGTGAACAGTAAAAACTTTTTATACCAAAAATCTTAAAATGTTTTTCTGAATCTAACAAATTTTTTGAAATCTAAAAATATTAATTTTTTGCACTAAAGGACAAAAAACAGAAACTTAAAAGTAATTAAAAATGACTATTAAATCTAAAAAATATTAAATGAACAGTAATAAAAAATATCTAATTAAACAGAAAAATAAAAAATTTAATTAGAAAAATTACAAAACTTGTTTCAAGTCCTAACTCTAAAATTTACCCACAAAAGACCAAAATTCTAGAAATCTGATAGTGACACTTATCTTGTTTTGTCCAGTAGTGAAGCAGTACTAACTTTTGTACAAGCAGGGGGAACTTTGTTCCCACTGCTAGTGTAAATTCAAGGTCTGGTGACCTTTTGAGCTTAGGAAAGCTCTTGGCTTGCTGATTTTTGGCAAACAAGGCACCCCTATACTCAGTTGAGTATAGGGAGTCAATAACAACACAAAAAGCACACAAGTCTTTCACAAATTCAAGCACAAAAAGCCCTAGAAGTTACTGATTAGTCATACAAGTTTCTGATGAATAGTTGACTGATGCAAGTGGCACAAAAACGATTTTCAAAATCTCATAACTTGCACATAATCCAACCAAATGACATATAAATGATAGCAAACCCTAGATAGACCTATAACCTATCAGACTACAAGATTTTAGGCACAAGTTTCAAGAAAGACAGGCAGAAATGAGACTTGCTGTTTTTAGCTACTTATAACCAATTTTCATCATGCAATTTGCTTTGAAACTTCACCAAACATAAACCTAAGTGCATATACTACCTAACAACACCCTAATGATTTATTAAGAAAAATTTTTAAACAAGATTTAAATCAATTAAACCATCTTAAACCCTAATCCAAACACCCCTTTATTTTCAGAAAACCAAATTTTTCAAACCAAATCAAATCAAATTCATACCAAATTGCTTCTAATCACTTCTATTATGCATAATAACTAAAACCAACATGAATCAAACATACAAATCAACTTTTAAACAACTTTCATCCAAAATCATCAATATCACATAAATGGCCAAATTTCAAACTAAAAATAAGGAGCAAGAATGTTACCTAGAGGGACCTACATCCAGGTCCCTCAGTGACTGAAAAGTCACCTCCAATCAGGCTAGGGCCTGAGCAGAACTTTGCTGTAATGGGAGATGCCAAGAAAAATATCCTCAATCAAAAATGGAAAGGGATTAGCTTGTTTCTTCTTGCCTGCACATTCAAAGCCAACAAGAAAAGAGAACGGGTAGAGTAAGCTTATCACAAGCTTATCAGGCTTGTGATAAGCTTATGCTACAGTAACTGTCAAGATAAAAAAAAAAGTAAAATGAGATTTTTCTGAAAATTTATAAAACTTAAGACCCTTAAAGATCTTTTCCTTTTGAGACTCACAAGAATAACCTTGTTCAAAACAACCAAACCAACCTAAGGTTTCCACTTCCACTTCCACCTTAAACTTGGTTTGTTTCTTTGAAAAACGTAGAACACGTTTTTTGAAACTTGATGAAAACTGAAACTTGAAAATAGTTTACCAAACAATGAACATGGAACTCAGAACCTTCACAAGCCAATACTAACTTTTTAAAAAAAGAAAAGGAATTACTTTAAACAAATACCAACTTTCATTTAACTTTAAAAAAGGAATTACAAATAGCTTTGAAAATTCTTGAACAAAAGCTAAGTCACATGTCGACTTTAGCTTATGTACTACTAAAAGAAGATTCTAGAGCTGAATACAAAAGCTAAAACCCTAAGTGTGATCTTCCTTGAATGCCCTTGGTCAATCTTTAAATTTTCAGTCAATCTTGGCTCACATGTGATGTTGCTGGATGATAGCTGTATTTTTTATCTTGGGACGTTCATTTGGTGTTGGGGACCTAGGAAAACCATCTTGGACGTTCCTTTTGTCTGGTTTGGGGTTTAGTGTGAAAGAGACGGGGCAGGGGAGGGGCCTACAAGACACATGGGTGTGTCTTGGGTCGATTTGGGATGTGGGTTTTGGTGACAAAGACACTAATTAACCATCTGGAAAAACTGAATCAAAAGCCCTTTGTATTTAATTCAATTAGGTCTGGGAAAATTAGGGTTTATGTGGTGGGTTTAATCCATTTTGGGTAATTGGTTTTTTAAATGTTATGTTTAGAGGGAAATTAAGGAGGGTTGACTGGGTTTGTTGACTAGTTTAATAATAAACTGGGTATTGGGTTTGGGTCATGGGTTTGGACGGGCATGGGTAGGGTCGGGTTAAATGGTGAGGTGTCAGGATTGTATTGGTGGATGAAGTTTGGATGTTTGATGCTTTCAGTCCCCCTACTTCCTTCCTTTCTTCATTTTGTGATAAACAACAAACAATCTCATTTCCTTTATATTCAACTTTGGGCAGTTGACATTTTTGGCACAATAACTTTGCAAACCATGAATAAGGACTTCAAATGCAAATTCTTCAATTCCTAAGGGCTAAACTTGTACAATCTTCATTCCTCAAGGATCATTCTTGCATAACTTGATTTCTACAAGGACCAATCTTGATAAATCTTCAAAAATTGAGGGACTAAACTTGCCAATCTTCAAAACTTCAAGGGCATTTTTGTAAACTCCATTCTTGGGCCCGGTTCATTGTGCGGCTTCGTTTCCAGTGTTCGTTTTTGATTGATTCTTGTGATCTTTTTGTCTTTTCTTCAATATCCGTACCTAAAATACACAAGCAACAAACACGAGCATATATTTGGCAGTTTTAATGATATTTTATGCAATTTAAGCCCGATTTGGACGATGAGACTATGTATAAAAGCAGTCTCATCAATGTGAAAAGCATTATTCCCAAAATCAATATGAAGGATCAAGACTCACGACAAAAAGCAATCAACCCCGTAAAGATCATGGAGAAGTCTATCCAAAAAGACCCTAACAAGGTATGAGGATAAATAGATCCAAGTCCGAAAAGGAGGCTGATAGGTGTGTAAACACCCATCCTTTTTACCACTTAATTACAATAATAACCAGACCAAAATGTAAATTTTATGTCTTTTATGTCGGAATTATGCGTGGTTTGTGTTTTTGTTGTGATTTAGGACGAAAAAGTGAAAAGTGGAGAAAACATGGGAATTCATGGGCATTTACGGACTTTTATTGAAGAAAAAGATGAAAAGACGAAGTCAAGAAGTCAAGAGTGCAAAAAGAACGGAAGTCCAAGACCAATTCTGAAGATTTATCGAAGAAAAAGTCAAAAGACGGAAGTTTACTTAAAGCCGAGGAACTCAAGTCTTATTTATCGAAGAATTAAAAGACGAGTCCAAAGAAATCCCGAGCCAAAAGTCATCAAAGTCCAAGATTAACAAAAAGATTAAGAAGGAAGGACTTAATGGCGCAATTAAGAAGAAAGGAAGGAGGGGAGGAAGCTTCCTCTAACACCTTCCTAATCTCCTATAAATACACCCCATTTTCATTCATTTGTTTTTGTTAGCTAATTTTGACAAAATTAGTCTTTCCACCATTTTCATTACTTGTACCTTTTAATTTCTTGTCACTTTAATTTCATGTCTTAAATTTTGTACCGTTTAATTCCAAGTAAGTTAATTTAATTGTTGAATCTTAATTTCCCTTTTATCAAGCTTTTATTTATCTTTCTCATCCTACTTTTCTTGTTTTTGATTTGATTTTGGTTCGGATTAAGTTTTGGTTTTGCTTAATCATATTGCTTATTTGATTAAAAAGTTCACCTTTTTACTTCTATATAAGTTTTCGTATGAATAAGCTATAAGTTTCACAATCTTATTGGCTTATTTTGTACTTAGCTTATTTGCTTTTTAGTTTTCTTAAAAAGTTAGTCTTTTTAAAGTTTGCTTATTTCGTATTTCAAAAGTTTTCAAATTTATGCTTATTGATCTTTTAATGTTTGATTTTTATAGCTTAAAGTGTTTTAGTGCTTATTGTGTTAATTTTCTTATTTTTGATCAAGTGCTTTTTAGTTAATTTTTATAAAAAGTTGTTTTTAAATATTTTTATTATTTAGAATTCTTAAAAGTTTTTAAATTTTGGTCTATTAGCTTTTTCTTAAATTTAATTTGGTTAAGTTTTAGATAAGTGCTTATTTGGTATTTGCTTATTTGCTTATTGTTGCCATCGTAATGTTTAAGGTTTTACTAGTACGATCGAGTAAGTGTGATCGCATAAACCCCGAGGGTTTCTACTTGCAATCCATTACTGCGATCCTTAGTACGATCGTTCACTACGATCACACTCCTTAATCCACACCACGATCACTTGTTGCGATAGTGGGTACGATCATAGAGTGTGATCCGTGGGTACGATCTGCTAGTACGATCCCCAAGTATGATCCTAAACAACTTGACTATGATGGAAATCAATACCCAGTACGATGCATGCATGCTTGCGGGTGCGATGGAATTTTAATCAATATTACGATGGAAAATGAGTACGATGGAACCAAAGATATACATAGTACGATCCAACATGCATGCATGCATGAAAATGGCGCCAAGTTAAGCAGCTAGGCTGGCTGCTTCCAGCAGCTAGCCTGCCTGCTTGTTTATTTAATAGTATTGTTCCGTAATTGTTTAGTTTTATCTGAAAGTTGTTCCGATTTTATTTTTGAAAGTTACGTATTTTTAGTTGAATTTTTCTTCCAATTTTAAAATTAATATTTTTTCATAAAGTTCAAGTTTTATTTTTCATTTAGTACCCGCTTTAGGTTCTGCCTCGTTTAGCTTTAAAATACCATTTTAGTTTTGTTCTCTCCTTTTTCATTTAGTAAACTTTATTTTTGAGTCGATAGTTAATTTCGTCTTTTAGATTTATTTTTATTAATTGTTTCGCTTTAAATTACGTTTTATTATTTGTTTTAATATTCATTTTAATATCGTTTTAACTTTTAGTTTTTAATATTCACCTTGTTTTACTTTTATTATTTGTACTTGTCTTTAGTTTGTTTTTAAATACCTTTCGCATTTACTTTTTAATTAGTTATAGACAATCAACTTCATTTTTTTTCTTAACCAAAAACAATTGAGTCGCACTTTGAACCGGAAATCAATTCGTTAAGACACCGAGAAAACGAACCTTTCAACTAGCAAAAACATAATTTCAAATGGCGCCGCTGCCGGCTCTTTTCGTGAAAATTAACGGTTTTTTGTGAGAGACGCGTTGGCTTTTGGGATCCGTTCACTCGTGAACGTTATTTTTCGTGTCCAAAATTTTCCAAAATACCAAAAACATTTAAAAAATCATAAAAATCATTTCTTTTTCAAAGTTTTGCACCAAAAATATTCTTCTTGCTTGTCTATTTTTCTTCATGGATTCGTCTTGTGTACGGTGCGGGAGACCATGGCATGGTTTTCAAACATGTCAATGGTGTACTTGTGAGCGGTGTGGTTCTTATATCGACGATACACAATTTGAATTTTGTCCATTTTGCAATTCAACAAATTCGTACTTCTCCTCTTACAATACTTTCTCACCCTCTCCCGTCTATGACGATCCTTATCCTCAAAATGCACCAGATTTTTCTCCATCCCCGTGGTGCTATAAGTGTGGGGGTCCTCACGAAAGTTTTCACTGTCCAACGGGGGATCAAAATTACTATAATTATACCCCTTCCAGTTTTGACCAACCCCTGCAATACCCAATTGATCATCAACCTCGTCACGGGATGAGTTACCAAGAACCAATTGACGATCTTGCTACAGCCTTTCAAGAACAAAGAAATGATCTTGCTACAGCTTTTCAAGAACAAACGAAAGAGCTTTTACACACGCTGCAAACTTGTATGGAGTCATTTTTACAGCAGCAAGATCAGACGAGTACTCATATCCCTGAGCTTATTATTAGCCCTTTAGGTATTGAGGAGAGCGATGACGATATTGAGGTTATTTTCGACGACGAGGAATTTCTAAAGCAACGTAAGATTTCTCCCATTCCTCCTTCGTCTATTGCTATCACACCCGAGGAGCCCGTTGGCTCTCTCATCATGGAGGATGAGCATCTTGACGTTATCTTGGCAACTGAATCGGACAAATTCCTAAAGTCTAGTGTCGAGGAACTTGTCGTCATCCCAAGTGAGCCCGCGGGTATTCCGGATAATCTGTGTGATGTGCCGACTTTTGCGGAGCTTACGGACAAGTTTGCTTCGCTAGTCAATGATCACATACTCACAACTCCACATGCGATATTTGATCCTCCCAACAAGAGTTCAACATGTGGTGAGTATGATCATTTCGTCTTCGAGCCCGAGATTGAGGAAATTATCGACCGAGAGCTAGATCTTTTACCTCTGCTTCCTCCTACAAGCGAGGTCGACTTTTCCAACATCGATGCCGAACTTGATGAGTTGGAACGTCTTATTTTTCATAATAATGACGAACCAACTCACATGCCCAAACATCCTATTCTCGAGGAGTTACCTAATCAACACTCCTCTCATGAGAATTACGTTTACCACATTCGTGAGGATTTACCTTATCAACAATCCCCACAAATGAATGATGGTTTCGTACTTGATCGTGATCTTTTCAAACGAGTTTCTACACTCCTTATCTACGATGATATCGACAAGATCTACATTCATGAGGATAAATGCTTTGACCCGGGAGGTGACATGGACCATTCTATGATTGATAATTTTACGGCTTTGCCAATTGGTCTGCATCCATTGTCTTTGGAGGATGACAATGTGATTCCCTTACCCACCCCACCTCCCGTCAATCTAGATTTCACTTGCTTTTCTTATATTGAGCAGACTTTCCTACCATTCAAGACTTATCCTACCGCCTCTCCTTTGTTGATGTCCTCCGAGAACGAGGACAAGGTCTTTGATCTCGGTATTACATTCGAGGCTTCCCCATGGACCATTTAATTCGGGGACGAGTTAGGCTCGTGACTCGGTTAACAAAAACAAGCGCTTTTTGGGAGGCAACCCAATTATCTATCTATCCTTATCATAAGTATAGGGGGAGCCCCGGTGGTGTTTCTTGTTTTCTTTCTTATCATGTGCAGGGATTAGAGCTTCAAAGACACACTCTTGATGAATTTTGACGATCCGTGATTCCGTGTTCCCTTCTTCCCGGTTCTATCCTAAACTCTTTTCGATTCACTATTTTATATTTTCCAATACTAAAATAAGAATCTCTTTAGTTGTCCATTTCTTAGCGAGATTTAAACAAAGTGCACAATGTCCTAAGTGTAGGGGAGTTTACTCCCACATGCTTAAACATTGAGGAAAATGTTTATATTAAGTGTAGGGGGACTTCTATCGAAGTTAAGTGGCCTTTTCCTTGTATTTGTCCTCATTTTAACCGGAAAATCAATTTTTCGACATTTTTCAAAATTTTTGATCTATTTTGGCCTATTAGTTTTTACCTTTGCATAGTTATTTTCTTTCCTTGCTAGAATAAATCATTAATAAAGTGGTTTTATTTTCAAAACGTTGTGAATCTTTTGACTCAACCCGAGTTTACTTATCTAAGTTTACTCTAGCTAGTATCCTTAACGTGTTTAAGTCAAGTTTTGCTAGGCTTTTATATAGGGAGCTATAAAACGCGAAAGTCTTAACTCTCACGGGTTAAGAACAAGAACTTTTCGCAAGTTCCTATAATTGATCCTAGAGAGTCGTTTATCTAGGGAACTTTAAAATGCGATTTCTAAAACTTGAAAAAGTCTAAGAATTTGCAAGATCCTATAGACGACTTGAAAGCCCAAAGCTTTGATTTAACAGGCTAAGCATCCACGAGTCTCATTCTTTGAGATTTTAAATTGTGGAGAACGAGAGATGATAGAGTCGATTATAATTTTGGTATTCTTTCGTGAATTTATGTGAGTTAATTATAAGCCTATTCTCCCTTCGCTTGTTAATAAATCTATCTGCAATAAATAAGGTTGTACGATTTAAAAGGTTACTTAGCTTCCAGCCCAAGATCGTTTAAAAGTTGCTCGGTACTGATTAGAGTTCATAGCCAAGGCATAACTTATTGAAGCGGGATGCGAAGATTGGCGAGTCCGAAAAGGCCCTAACAAGGCATGAGGGCTACATTTTGTTGCTAAATATCCAAAAGTGATGTGAGGAATCATTTATCAAAAATCAATATGAAGGATCGAGACACACGACGAAAAGCAAAAACTCCCCAAAAGTCATGGAGAAGTCTATCCGAAAAGACCCTAACAAGGTATGAGGATAAATGAAGCCAAGTCCAAAAAAGGAGGCGGATCGTTGTATATCAAAGTCCAGAATAAAGATTGGAGAAAAATGAAGAAGTCGTGGTCCAAATATGAAGAATCTCTCAAAACTTCAAGTGAAGAAATTCCTATTATGAAGAGAAGACCATAGTTTCAAGAACGTCTCTCAAAGATTCGAAGTATGAAGTCGCTGCCAAATATCGGTCCGAGAGAGGTCTCAAATCGCGAAGCGAGTTATTCCAAGATATGAACTTTATGAGTTCCCGAGAAGCAGTTTTAAAAGATTTTGTCCTTTAGCTAACTATTGATTAAATCGTTCACTTTATTTTCGGCCTAATAAACTATCGAAATAAGTCAAACAATGCATCCTCGTGATCATTCAAGACAACAATAAAATATAAGAGATACACCTAGGAATAAGGGAGTCTAAGTGAATAATTGGCCCACATGAGTTCGTGTTAGTTTGCTAACTTATAATAACAATGATCTCGTTTTTAAGCTTGGTTTGGAGAAAGTGAAAACTTGAGGATGATGATTATTCATGACATTTTCAAAACCCAAGGTATGCTTTTGATTTCTTTACTTTGAATGTTTATAATTTTCTATCTCTTTAATAAAGGCCAACGTGGATTGATTATGATGAAAAATGTAAACGTGCTTTCTAATTAATGCATTACATGAGGAAATTGCAATGGTCAAGTGTAGGGGATTTGATAGGTGTGTAAACACCCATCCTTTTTACCACTTAATTACAATAATAACCAGACCAAAACATGTGTTTTATGTATTTTATGTCGGAATTATGCGTGGTTTGTGTTTTTGTTGTGATTTAGGACGAAAAAGTGAAAAGTGGAGAAAACACGGGAATTCATGGGCATTTACGGACTTTTATTGAAGAAAAAGATGAAAAGACGAAGTCAAGAAGTCAAGAGTGCAAAAAGAACGGAAGTCCAAGACCAATTCTGAAGATTTATCGAAGAAAAAGTCAAAAGACGGAAGTTTACTTAAAGCCGAGGAACTCAAGTCTTATTTGTCGAAGAATTAAAAGACGAGTCCAAAGAAATCCCGAGCCAAAAGTCATCAAAGTCCAAGATTAACAAAAAGATTAAGAAGGAAGGACTTAATGGCGCAATTAAGAAGAAAGGAAGGAGGGGAGGAAGCTTCCTCTAACACCTTCCTAATCTCCTATAAATACACCCCATTTTCATTCATTTGTTTTTGTTAGCTAATTTTGACAAAATTAGTCTTTCCACCATTTTCATTACTTGTACCTTTTAATTTCTTGTCACTTTAATTTCATGTCTTAAATTTCGTACCGTTTAATTCCAAGTAAGTTAATTTAATTGTTGAATCTTAATTTCCCTTTTATCAAGCTTTTATTTATCTTTCTCATCCTACTTTTCTTGTTTTTGATTTGATTTTGGTTCGGATTAAGTTTTGGTTTTGCTTAATCATATTGCTTATTTGATTAAAAATTTCACCTTTTTACTTCTATATAAGTTTTCGTATGAATAAGCTATAAGTTTGACAGTCTTATTGGCTTATTTTGTACTTAGCTTATTTGCTTTTTAGTTTTCTTAAAAAGTTAGTCTTTTTAAAGTTTGCTTATTTCGTATTTTAAAAGTTTTCAAATTTATGCTTATTGATCTTTTAATGTTTGATTTTTATAGCTTAAAGTGTTTTAGTGCTTATTGTGTTAATTTTCTTATTTTTGATCAAGTGCTTTTTAGTTAATTTTTATAAAAAGTTGTTTTTAAATATTTTTATTATTTAGTATTCTTAAAAGTTTTTAAATTTTGGTCTATTAGCTTTTTCTTAACTTTGATTTGGTTAAGTTTTAGATAAGTGCTTATTTGGTATTTGCTTATTTGCTTATTGTTGCCATCGTAATGTTTAAGGGTTTTACTAGTACGATCGAGTAAGTGTGATCGCATAAACCCCGAGGGTTTCTACTTGCGATCCATTACTGCGATCCTTAGTACGATCGTTCACTACGATCACACTCCTTAATCCACACCACGATCACTTGTTGCGATCGTGGGTACGATCATAGAGTGTGATCCGTGGGTACGATCTGCTAGTACGATCCCCAAGTACGATCCTAAACAACTTGACTACGATGGAAATCAATACCCAGTACGATGCATGCATGTTTGCGGGTGCGATGGAATTTTAATCAATATTACGATGGAAAATGAGTACGATGGAACCAAAGATATACATAGTACGATCCAACATGCATGCATGCATGAAAATGGCGGCAAGTTAAGCAGCTAGGCTGGCTGCTTCCAGCAGCTAGCCTGCCTGCTTGTTTATTTAATAGTATTGTTCCGTAATTGTTTAGTTTTATCTGAAAGTTGTTCCGATTTTATTTTTTGAAGTTACGTATTTTTAGTTGAATTTTTCTTCCAATTTTAAAATTAATATTTTTTCGTAAAGTTCAAGTTTTATTTTTCATTTAGTACCCGCTTTAGGTTCTGCCTCGTTTAGCTTTAAAATACCATTTTAGTTTTGTTCTCTCCTTTTTCATTTAGTAAACTTTATTTTCGAGTCGATAGTTAATTTCGTCTTTTAGATTTATTTTTATTAATTGTTTCGCTTTAAATTACGTTTTATTATTTGTTTTAATATTCATTTTAATATCGTTTTAACTTTTAGTTTTTAATATTCACCTTGTTTTACTTTTATTATTTGTACTTGTCTTTAGTTTGTTTTTAAATACCTTTCGCAATTACTTTTTAATTAGTTATAGATAATCAACTTCATTTTTTTTCTTAACCAAAAACAATTGAGTCGCACTTTGAACCGGAAATCAATTCGTTAAGACACCGAGAAAACGAACCTTTCAACTAGCAAAAACATAATTTCAGAGGCGGATCGTTGTATCTCAAAATCCCAATTAGCGATTGAAGAAATAATCATGAAGTCGTGGTCAACAAAGTTGGAGTACCCCTCAAAAGTCTCCAAGTGAAGAAACTCTTTTAACGATGAGAAGACCATTATCTCAAGCACGTCTCTCAAGATATGAAGTATGAACTACATGCCAAATATCGGCCCGAGAAAGGTCTCAAATCGTGAACCTAGTTATGCCAAGATATGAACTTTTTGATATCCCGAGAAGCAGTTTTAAGAGATTTTGTCCTTTAGCTAACAATTGATCAAATCGTCCTACTTTGCTTTCAGCCTAAATAAACTATCGAAATAAGTCCAAAAATGAATCTTCATGATCATTCTAAGACAAAAATAAAATATAAGAGATACACCTAGGAATAAGGGAGTTTAAGCATATAATTAAGCCATGTGTGCAAGTGTTTGATTTACTAACTTATAATAACAATGATCTCGTTTTTAAGCGTAGTTTGGGGAACGTGAAACTTGAGGGTGATAAATCTTCGCAGCACCAAAGCCCTAATGTAAGTCCTTGATCTCTTTGCAAGTTATTTCCATATAGCTATTTTCAAGTGAAAATGGTTTTCTATCCTTTTGTTTACTTTAAAGTTTTAATTTCTCTTAGTACTTTAATTTTAGTTTAGAAGTATGTTAATAAGGCCAAGGTTGATTAATTATGAGAAAAGTGTAAAATTGCTTTATCAATAAGCATTGCATGAGGGCATGGCAATGGTTAAGTGTAGGGGATTTGATAGGTCTGAAAACACCCATCCTTTTACCACTTAATTCTGGCTAAAACGAGACCAAAACGCGTATTTAATATCATTTGTTTAGAATTATGCGTGGTTTTTGTGTTTATTGTGTTTTCAGAGTTAACCAGATGAATATTGAAGAAAAAATGGGATTGCACGGGTTTTATCGAAGAAAAAGACTCAAGACGAAGTTTATTGTCCAAGAGATGCAAAAGATTTGAAGTCATTTGGCCTATTTGAAGATTTATCGAAGAAAAGGACCAAATATGGAAGATTTACATATGTCGAAGAAACTCAAGTCTATTAAACGAAGAAATTAAAAGACGAGTTGAATTTAATCGACGACAAATCCCGAATCAGAATCGAAAACGTCAACTTTTCTGAAAAGACGAGAAGACAAGAAGAACGGGAGAAAGCCCACTCACCAACCAAAGACAAGACTATATAAAGACCACCCCTTCACACTTTTTGACAAGTTTTTATTCCCAGTTTTCTTTCTTTTCTTCCGTAGAAAGCCAACACCATTAAGGTGTTGGTGATTTTTCATTCTTGTTAAATCTTTAATTTTGTAAGTGTTTAATCTTTCCTTTTGTTTACTTTACATTAATCTATCAATCCAAGCCTTCCATTAATCTTGTTCATCTTCATCTTTTTGATTTAAAGTTAAAGTTCTTATTTGGTTGATTTTGATCTTCAAAAGTTATTGGGTTTTGTGTTTTTATTGATGGGATTTGTTGTTTATGGTTAGTAAATGATTAGTGATTAGTTTTGTTCAAGTTTTGGTTAAAAACTTGATGAATTTTGGCTAAAATCGTGTTCCCCTGCTTTTTCTGTCGCCTGCTGTTCTTTGTTTCCCCATGTTCCGAACCAATTTTCTAGAAAAAGTTCCAAACCAGTTTTAGGGCAAAAGTTCCGGACCAATTTTTGTTAAAAAAGTTCCGATCCAGTTTTTATGCAAAAGTTTCGAACCAAGTTTCCTGTCAAAAGTCCCGAACCGATTTTTTCATTCAAAAGTTCCGAACCGATCTTTTACTAAAAATCTTCCGAACCAATTTCTTTAAAAGTTCCGAACCGATTGTTTTAAACTTCCGAATCGAATTTATAGAAAAACTTCCGAACCAGAGTTTGTGGCAAAAAGTTCCGAACCGGAACTTTTAAAATCTTCCGAACCAACTTTCTTAAAAACTTCCAAACAAAAAAAAAAAAAAAAAAAAAAAAAAAAAACTTCCGAACAGAAATCTTCCGAATCGAACTTTTGTATGTTCCGAATCAGAACTTTTGTATGTTCCGAATCAGAACTTTTGTAAGTTCCGAATAAAAGAAATTAGTTCCACCCGCTTGTGTGCATGCTTAGGTTCGTTTCCCGCCATTTTCACCTGGCTGCCTGGCAGCTTCCAGCAGCTAGCCTGCTAGCTTGTTTATTTAATAGTATAGTTCCGTAATTGATTAGTTTTATCTGAAAGTCTTTCCGATTTTATTTTTGAAAGTTACGTATTTTTAGTTGTATTTTTTGTCGATTTTTAGTATTAATATTTTTTCGTAAAGTTTAAGTTTTATCTTTTATTTAGTACCCGCTTTAGGTTTTGCCTCGTTTAGCTTTAAAGTACCATTTTAGTTTTATTCTTTCCTTTTTCATTTAGTAAACTTTATTTTCGAGTCGATAGTTAATTTCGTCTTTTAGTTTTATTTTTATTAATTATTTCGTTCTAAATCTACGTTTTATTATTTTTATTGTTTTGTTTTTATTAGTTTGCTTTTAGCTTATTCTTATCACTTTATGCTTTTAATCCTTTTAGTAAAATAGAAAACCTAAACCCCCTATTTGTCACCAAGAACAATCTTTCCGCTTTGAGCTGTAATCAATTCGAGAGGATACCGAGAGATTTAAATCTGAACCCATACAAAATCTTAGTTATCACAAAATCAGAACATTCATCGATATCAGCACAAGATTGAAGAGTAACACACAAAATATCTTTGGAGAGACATTCTTCTAAGAGTAAATCATATTCATCTGAAAAACGGACTTGTCCATTTGAAGATCGTCAATTTCTTTCTCAATAGACTCAACATAGTTTAAATCATCAAACATTTCAGACCGAATTAATCTTTCAAATTCAAGCATATTTTCTTTTAATGTGGTCGTGTTCGGTATTAAGATTTGTTTGATAAGCACAGTTGTATCTTGAGGAATTGGTTTTTTCTACTCGTTATTTTCTCGTTGTTTCCATTCATTATCAACAATGGATTTAATATTATTAATGTAATGTTGTAGAAAACCAAATGTCTGCCTACTCTTGCTTTTAGAAGCATCAAGTGGCAAGTAGTTGATGAACTTAGAAACTTTTGTTTTCTTAGTAGCAAAAGCTTTCTTCCATTGAATTCTTCTTTGTTTGCATTCTAAAAACAATTCCTCACAAGACTTTTGTTTTTGTGTAGTGAAAAGACCATATAGACTATTCTCATAAGCATAATTGTATGGTTTCACAAACTCTTCATTGACCGTTGATCTACTATCTTCTTCCCAAAGGGATGTCTCATAACCAAGAGGATATTCAGGATCGGTCCATTCGGACTCATCCATATAAATGCGTGGGTTCGCAGCTTGAGCTTGGGCAAGATAATCAGGACTTGCAAAGCTAGCTTGACCCTTAAACATGGACGGAGGTGCTAACATTCTTACGGTTTGTATAGAGTCATGCGTTTTATAAACAACTTTCTTCAAAAATTCGACTTCTTTTTCTAGTTCCGTTACTTTTTCAGTATCTTTTTCATGTCGACTTTTGAAATCTTGTTATAACGTTTCAACCTCTTGTTTCTTAACATCAAGAATTTTAGCAGACTCGATGTTATCCATCGAAAGCCGTTGTTCAAGTTCGTTAACTTTGGTGGTAGCAAGGTATGTTTTTTGACTTTCATCCATTAACAAAACATTAAATTGACGTTTCTCTTTGGTTAATAACTCAAGAGTTTCGTTGTATTTCGTTTCAAGATCGTCCTTTTGACTTTTTAACGCACTACCCTTGTACCCCTCAAGTTCTTTGGTTTTCTGAAGAAGCTCATCTTTATAGTGTTCAATGGTATCACTGGATGTAATTAGTGCGGCTTTGCATTCTTCAAAATTTTGAGTGAACGCTGCGTTTGCCTTCTTTAATTGCTTTTGACTTTTTCTAGTTTCATTGACATCTTTTTGTAAACTGGCAATTAAATTAGCAAGCGCGACACGCTCCTCATCATCATACTCATTTGCATGTTGATCATCCTCAAACTCATTATTGCACATGTCTGATGAATCGGGTGTGGTATTGCTATCAACCTTTTCCGTCATACATGTGTCATTAATGGCATTGGGTAGCGCACTATGCTCATGAGTATCACCAAACACATTATATTCATCAGTGGTGTGTACCTTATCGAGTGGCTCAGTGTCAAATATAGGTCCATTGTCATCTTCAGTGACGTTGAGAACTTCGTTAACATTTGCCATGTACGAGTAATGTGCTTCTAATTCTTGGTCGGAGGCTTCATCATCAGTATCATCAAGCATTGCTCCTTCCTTAGCCGACAATTTGACCCCTGCTTCCATCTCCTTGCATAACAACATCTTCTCTTTATGATAGCTGGAGTCCCTAACCCGTTTCGGCTTTCTGCATTCCTTTGCCATATGCCCAGAACCTTGGCAATTATAACACTGAATCCCACTTTGTTGAACCACTTGCGTTCCAACAGTTTCCCTATTCCCAGTAGCAGCAGTAATCCTCTGAGTATCATACTTGGCAGTTTGTCGATCATATCTAGCAGAACCCTCAACATGTGTTGGATTATGTCGATCATACCTAGAAGGACTTTTACCACGTCGACGTGTGTCATACCTTGAAGGGTTCTCAACATATTGGTTCTTTGTGTTGGATGATGTTCGAAGATTGTTATTGGTGGGTTTGAAGATTTTCTGTGATACCCTAGAACCGAGGTCACTAACATTACCCTACATTACGCTAATTTTTGAAATTTTTAATAAATTTTAATTGCTATATATTTTAGTATTTTGGTTGAAACCGATGTTCGAGGTTATAATTTTGACGATTGACGATTTAAGAAGGACGATGACGAATACGATCCCGATGGATGCCCAAATTTCTATAATTATTGACGTTTTATCGATAATGTAATTTGTTCGAGAATTTTACTTACGGTTCTTGTTAAGTCGAGTCGGGTGAGTTTTATTGCTTTCCGGGTTCATTTAAAGTATCCCAAAAGTATTTTGGAGTGTTTGGGATAATTTCCGACTCCCGTAAAATTTTCTAAAATGACTAGTGAGTCAATCCCGCAAAGTTTTGGTGTCGTTTTTGCTTAATGCCAAAAGAATGCAAAAATTGCACTTAGGTCCCTCCCATTTCACAAAAGGGGACAAACACCACACACACTAAACACTTTACAAAAAAAATCAAACACCCCTCTCCCTTGTGTTCTTAGGCCGACGGCCAAACCCACAAAACCACCACCACTTCATTTTTTTTTAGTTTTGATCCATTCTAATCATATACCACCTCCTAAAATCATCTAGTGAGTGTTAATACATGCTCATTTCACACATGCATTAACAAAAATTCATCCAAAAATTTCAAGATTTTTCAAATTCGTTTTTGAGGTTAATTGAGCATTTGCATGTTTAATTCATGCTAAAAGGATGCTAGAACACCAAACAAATCAACCAAAATCAATTTGGTTGGTGGGTTTTCATCACCCAAACCCCACGGCTCAATGGGGGGTGTTTGGGGATCATGGTGGTTCATGTTTTGAGCTTGATTCTATGTTTAATATCATGTTTTTAGATGTTGTAGATGGGTACATTTACTTGCATGTTTGTTTTTAGGATTTTAGTTTTATGAGGTTGATGATCAATAGGGGTTAGGGACTGAAAACATTGTTTGGTTGTGATTAGGGATGCTTAGGATGATGTCTAGTGATGATAAATGGGTTTGGAAGCGAGCGTTAGTGTGATTTTGGTATGGTTGATTTTAGGCAGAAAGTTTAAGGCATTTTCGTAAAAATTATTTTGAAAACAGGTCTTGTGGATAGGATAGATTTGTAGAGCATTTTCTTAGCTTCGATTTGGTATAAGGTATAGCTTACGACTCCTAACGAATCAAAACTTACGACGTTTTGAAATTCGTGTACCGGGAGATGAAAACCGTCATAATCCGAAGTTATGCTTGGTTTTAGGTCAAATCCCGGGGACTATAAGTCTAGTTTGGTAAATGGTCAAGGGCTGAATTTTGGTGTCAAACCTGCACATTTGAGTCTATTGTAGGACTTAGGTGTCAAATGGGTCAATGGAGTGTTTTAAACGGGTCAAATGAGTCCGACTTGGTCAAAGTACAATTTCAGTCCGAAAAACGTAGTTTTTGGAAAGGTGTTGAGTAACGGGTCGTAGAAGTAAAAATTTTTGTTGGGATTAAATATGTGTTTTCTACAGGTCTTATAGTATTTTTGAGAATTTTGTCAAATTTTATAAAGATGGTTAAGTATGGTAAAACAGTCCGTACTTTTGGTAAGTATCGGCGAATATGAGTAAAAATGGATAACGTTAATAATAAGGACAAATGGTGTAAAATGAGTAACGCTTGTTGTTTTGTTTTGGCGTGAGTTGTAATTGTCACAAGTGACTAGTATTTATGTATTTTATACAGTACCATAAGGTTTTAAAATGATATTACTCATTACGCGTTATTTGGTTTGATAGGTGTTGATTTACCCGGGCATCCGTATCGTCGTCAGTGACCGTCTCTCGAACTATCGACTACTTGTTATATAAGGTGTGAATTTATAGCCTCGCTTATTATTATTTCAAACTGTTTTACCCGCGAGGGAAATGCATGCTAGTTTTTAAAATGAACATATGTCATGAATGATTGTTGGACCCGAATGTTGCCTTTGAAATTGTGTTGAGTACCTAGTTGCAAAAGTTCCTAAATTCATGAACTATTAACTATTGTTTAGTCCTAGCGTGGATTAGAAATAGCCGCTTATACAAAGTGATAGTACTATGGGGTTGACTACCCTATCCGAGACGAGGGCTAGTACGTTGATACCCCCTGCGGACGGATAATTTGTGATAAGAGATAAGGTATAATTGCAACTGATGCCTTAGTAGGGGCCTTGGTTTCATCTGAATCACGCCGGTAATTATTACGCGGGTGATTGAGTTAACGGTTTAGTGTCATGAGCTTAAACACAATTGCCAGTATCTTGAATATAGATTGTTTGATCGACAAGTCTATGAATGATCGTGAATGGTTTTTATTTCACATATGTTCAAAATGAATTGTAAAACCTATGAATTCCACTCAACGTTTTCGTTGACCAAATTTAGCATGTGTTTCAGGTAACCGCTGAAGTGTAGGATGGAGCGTGCATTGGATGGATGTTGTGTGTATGGCTTGGAGTCTGCTTGTTTTTCCTCCCATTATCACTTAAACATTTTTAACTTTAATGTCATGTTGTTGTGAAAACTGTAAATTTTGGGTTGAGATTCATGGGGACCGAAAACGCTAAACTCTGTTGTATCTATTGGGGTTGGAAAAACCGTAGACATGTATCTTTTAACAATTTTTAATTTAATGTTTTAAATTGACGTCTCTTTGGAGTCGTTCGATATATCTTGTGTGCGATGATAACTGCCTAGCACCCAAATGTTGTAGTTCCGCTGCACATAGCATTTGGTGGGGTGTTAGAGATTGGTAATCAGAGCCATGAGTTATAGAGAACTAGGTCGTTTTGAAAATCCTAAACTATAACTTTTGGTGTCGTAAGAAATTGTCCAAGCACACACAACTATCCTGCATGGCTCCGGTAAGGTTTATTTTTGTATTCATGGCTTTTGACGTATACTTTTGAGTTGAAGTATATATGAGGGTATTTATTACGTAAGTATGGAAATTACTATATGTAGACGTTGAAATTATACGTGGAATATCCGGCACCGTAATTTTTGTATTAATCATGCATGCGCATCATATTATTGCATTTTGGGCATATGTACCACCTTTGCATTGCATTTGCATGCATGTATTTATAAATATTGTATAGTTATCTTACGTACCCTCCGAAATTCTCTGTTATTGCAGGAATGGCCGAGGTACCGCCTAATGGTAATGGAAACGATTACGTTGTAGGTCACGAAGGGGGACCGTTTCCTCCGAACCCGCCGGATAATGACAATGGATGGATCGCTCCAGAAGAAGATATAGGGCCGGAAAATGACAATGATGAAAGTGAGGTGGACAACTTCAGTATCAGTAGTGATGAGAGCGAGGATTCTGAGGAAAAGCCCGAGGAACTGATGGATGATGGTATTCCCGAGAATGTTGTAGGTCAGACCGAACCTGATTTATTTCAATCTCCAAATTCGCCAAAGGGTTATGAAGTGCCTCCGACCGATCGATATGAGCAGCAACCCTTTAGTCGCCCGATGGAAAATTGTAAGGACTATTTGAGGACAATGCCAGGATTTGTTCGAGTAAGTAATGGGAGTGGTGCAGAGTCCAGCAATTTATCAAAATCACAACCTATTCATGAGAATATCGCAAGGGTCTACTTTCTGAGACCAAGACACTACTGGGATCCCGAGGGTCGTTTGAGGAGGATGGATAGGTTGATGTATGAGCGGTTTGTGGTTGAGACCAGGGTAATTAAGAGGTTTGATAAGAATGAAAGGGCACACCAAGGACTATTGGAAAGGACTTCAAGAATTGAGTATGATGGAAATGCAAACAAAAGTGATATCAACAGTCTAAGATCGATGATCGCGAACTTGAGCGCCAGTCTTGACCGTGTTAGGGAAGATCAAGTGAGATTGTCTAGGATGCAGAGTTGGGAGCATCGAGTGAGAGCATCATTGCCCCCAGATTGGAGATTTGTGGACGATTTGGAAATGGAAGCTAATGACTTCATGATCCAGCCACCTGCCATAGGTGCTTGTATCACTGTGGGAAATCATGTAGCGGTTGAGTGTGGGTCTACGTCAGGGACGAAAAAGGAGACTGAATGTGGACCGAACGACAAAGGAAAGAGAAAAATGGATGATGTGGACGAGGATGATAGCGATGAGGAACCCGAGGAAGATGATGACGAACCGCCATCCAAGAGGCCGTGTGGATCACCAAATGCCTAGTTGCTTGTCTTGTATTTTATCTTTGATCGTTGCAATAGAACTGTTTTAGACTTTTGTATGATGGCATTATGACGAAAAACTTGAGGACTTAAGTTTTATGGTGAATGATTGTAGTGGCAATACTTGTCACAATTTTGGTTGATTATCAATACAATCCATGTTTACCTTTCATGATCTGTGATATGTCTTAAATTTGATCTTTTGTGATGTGAATTGATGAATATTAGTAACTTTGTAGTGATGTGTTGTTGTATTTATATTATGTCTTGAAAGAGAAATCCATCTTAATCTTGATGTGTATACTTACATTGTTTTTCTATTTTCCCTGTCTTTGCAGAAAGGTATATTTGATAACGCACCATGCCTCCAAAACTAACCGCAACCCGTGTGAACACGATGATTCAGGAAGCCATTGCGAATGCGCTAGAAGCAGACCGACTAGGAAGGAATCCAGAATAGGGCAGAAATGCGGGGATACAGCAAGCCCCAAGAGAATGTACTTACTCTAGTTTCATAAAATGTGGTCCAACGCAATTTCGTGGAACTGGTGGAGCTCTAGAACTCAGGAGATGGTTAGAAAAGGTTGAAAGTACTTTCGAGATTAGTGGTTGCTTAGAAGCAAACAAGGTCAAGTTTGCGGCTGCTACCTTTCTTGACGATGCATTGAGTTGGTGGAACACCCAAGTAGCCACTGTTGGATTGGCAGTAGCGAATGCAAGAACATGGACTGCAACTATGGCTCTTTTGACCAAGAAGTTCTGTCATGAGGAGGAGTTAGGTCAATTGGAAGATGAGTTGAGGCACCTGACTTTGAAAAACAATGATATCACTGCTTACACCAGGAGGTTTAATGAACTAAGCCTTTTGTGTCCAGACACTTTCGCCGATGATACCAAGAAGATGAAACAGTACATCAAAGGTCTATCAAGTAATATCAAGGGTGAGACGACTTCGTCTAAACCTGGGTCGTTTGATGAAGCGGTCCAGATGGCTCACGCGTTGATGGATGTCAAACTCCAAGACAAGAAGAACTTCATTGCTGAGGGAAATAAGAGGAAGTGGGAAGCGGCACAGAGCAACCAATCCCAGGGTCAAAGCCGAGGTGGAAACCGAAACAACAATGGTCAGAACCGCAGTCAGCAGTTTAACCAGCGAAGGAATGAAGGGATGAGAGCTGTGACAAACCCCAGAGGAGCGAAGGTGAATCCCCACTGTGGTAGATGCAACTTGTATCACGTAGGGCATTGCCCGCCTGCGTGCGGCAAATGTGGAAAAGCGGGTCACAGGATGTCTGATTGTCGCACTAAGGGGGTAGCCACTGGGGCGAATGCTACAAGAGTGATGGGTTGTTTTGGATGTGGAGAGAGAGGCCATAAGCAAGGGAATTGCCCGAAGGCAGGAAACAAGCAAGGAAGTAACAATGCTGCTGCCGTGTATCAAGTAGGGACGGCTGATAAACCACAGGGTCCTAACGTGGTTACCGGTACGTTTTTGCTAGACGCTTGTTATGCTAGTGTTTTGTTTGATTCTGGTTCCGACAAGAGTTTTGTAGATGTTAAATTTAGTCGTCATATCGATAGAAAACCGGTGTTGTTAGCGACTAGTTATAACGTTGAGTTAGCCGATGGAAAGATCGTTAGTAGGAATTCTATACTGAAAGGGTGTACCCTGAAGTTAGGGAATTACGCTTTTAAAATCGACTTGATGCCTATAGAGCTAGGATCGTTTGACGTGATTGTGGGAATGGATTGGCTGATGGAGCACAATGCTATGATCGTCTGTGGTGAGAGATTAGTTCAGATCCCGTTGAGGAATAAAGTCTTGACCGTGAAGGGAGACGAATGCACTTCTCGTTTGAAAGTGATTTCTTGTTTGAAAATGATGAAGTATGTAGAAAGTGGATGCGATGTGTTTTTGGCACAAGTTTCGAGTGATGGTGATTTAGAGGCGAGGATTGAAGAGGTACCTGTTATCTGCGAATATCCGGAAGTTTTTCCAGACGAGCTGCCAGGTTTACCACCCACCCGTGAGGTCGAGTTTCGAATTGATTTGGTGCCAGGAGCTGCGCCGGTTGCGCGTGCACCCTATCGATTAGCACCATCCGAGTTAAAGGAGTTATCGGATCAACTGAAGGAGTTGATGGATAAAGGATTTATTAGGCCGAGCTCATCACCATGGGGAGCGCCAGTGTTGTTTGTGAAGAAGAAAGATGGTTCATTTCGGATGTGTATTGACTATAGAGAACTCAACAAGCTGACGGTTAAGAATCGGTATCCATTGCCGAGGATTGGCGATTTGTTTGATCAATTACAAGGTTCCAGTGTATACTCAAAGATCGATTTAAGATCAGGGTATCATCAACTACGTGTAAGAGAGGAGGATATTCCTGTAACTGCCTTTCGTACGCGGTATGGACACTTTGAATTTTGAGTGATGCCGTTTGGGTTGACAAACGCGCCTGCTGTATTCATGGACCTTATGAATCGCGTATGCAAGCCGTATCTAGATAAGTTTGTTATTGTTTTCATCAATGATATTCTTATTTACTCTAATAGTAAGGAGGAGCACGAGAAGCACCTGAGAAAGATATTGGATCTGCTGAAGAGAGGGAAGCTGTATGCGAAGTTCTCAAAGTGTGAGTTTTGGTTAGAATCCGTGCAATTCCTTGGTCACGTGATTGATAGCAAAGGAGTTCGCGTGGATCCTGCCAAGGTCGAAGCGATCAGGGAATGGTCAGCACCGACAACGCCGACTGAAGTTCGACAATTCCTTGGTTTAGCTGGGTATTATCGGAGGTTCATTGAAGGATTTTCGTTGATTGCAAAGCCATTGACAAAGCTTACCGAAAAGAATAGGGTGTATGAATGGGGAGATGAGGAAGAATTCGCTTTCAAAACGCTCAAGGACAAGTTATGTTCCGCACCGATATTGTCATTACCTGAAGGAACCGAAGACTTTGTAGTGTATTGTGACGCATCTCGTAAAGGTTACGGAGCGGTATTGATGCAGCGTGAAAAGGTGATAGCTTACGCGTCGAGACAACTGAGGAGGAATGAGGAGAACTACACGACGCACGATTTGGAATTAGGAGCTGTAGTTTTTGCGTTGAAGTTGTGGAGACACTATTTGTATGGGACGAAGTGTGTTGTATTCACTGACCACAAGAGTTTGCAGCACATTTTAGATCAAAAGGAGTTGAACATGCGACAGAGACGATAGGTAGAATTACTGAGTGACTATGACTGTGAAATTCGCTACCATCCTGGCAAGGCGAATGTTGTAGCAGATGCACTTAGTAGGAAGGATCGAGAGAAACCTTTGAGAGTCAGAGCTTTGGTGATGACTGAGAGCGTTGATTTAACCGAAACTATACTGAAGGCTCAAGAGAGGGGATTAATGAAAGAGAATGTTGATGCTGAGAATCTGGGAAGAATGTTGAAACCTCATTTTGTGATTAGGTCAAACGGATTGAGATATTTCGAGAATCGGATTTGGTTACCATTGTGTTCATCTGAGGAAGGAAAGCCTGGAGTACGAGATTTGGTTATGAACGAGTCTCATAAGTCGAAGTATTCAATACATCCTGGATCGGACAAAATGTATCATGACCTGAAGAAAGTTTATTGGTGGCCGAATATGAAGGCGGATATTGCTCGTTACGTTAGTAAGTGTTTGACTTGTGCGAAAGTTAAAGCAGAACATAAGAAACCGTCTGGGTTGTTGGTACAACCAGAGATCCCAGAATGGAAATGGGAGAAAATCACTATGGATTTCGTGACGGGTTTACCTAGAACTCCTAGTGGATGTGATATGATATGGGTAATAGTGGATAGATTGACGAAATCTGCTCATTTCTTACCTATGAAGAAGACGGGCAGTATGGAAAAGCTGGCCAGTGTGTACGTGAAAGAGATCTTCTGCAGACATGGAGTGCCGTTATCGATCATTTCGGATCGCGATAGTAGATTTACTTCGGAATTTTGGAAATCGCTTCAACGTGCGATGGGCACTGAATTGAGTTTAAGTACGGCTTATCACCCGGAGACTGACGGCCAGAGTGAACGAACTATTCAAATGATGGAGGACATGCTCCGAGCATGCGTGATCGATTTTGGAGGAAGTTGGGAACGCCACTTGCCTCTAGTGGAGTTTTCGTATAATAATAGTTACCATGCAAGTATCAAGGCAGCACCGTTCGAAGCATTGTATGGAAGGAAGTGTAGATCGCCTGTGAGTTGGAGTGAAGTAGGAGAAAGTCAATTGACTTGACCCGAAATGGTTTTAGAGACGACAGAGAAGATTGTGCAAATCAAGAACCGACTACTTGCTGCGAGAAGCCGACAGAAGAGTTCCGCCGATAACAGAAGAAAACCGTTGGAATTTGAAGTCGGAGATATGGTTATGCTTAAGGTATCGCCATGGAAGGGTGTAATTCGTTTTGGGAAGAAAGGAAAGTTGAGTCCGAGGTATATTGGACCATTTAAGATCGTTAAACGAATTGGACCAGTAGCGTACAAGTTAGAGTTGCCGAGCGAGCTTAGTGCTATTCACGACACGTTTCACGTATCGAACTTGAAGAAGAGTTTGGCGGATAAGGAATTGGTGATTCCTTTGGACGAGATTCAACTGGACGACAAAATGCATTTCGTGGAAGAACCCGTGGAAATTATGGACCGAGAGGTCAAGAGGCTGAAGCATAGTAGAATCCCTATTGTGAAGGTTCGATGGAATTCTAGGCGTGGATCGGAATACACTTGGGAACGTGAGGACTTTTTCAAGGATAGGTATCCTCGTCTGTTCCAGCGGCACGAAATGTGAGTATAAGAAGAGGCGAGCGCCGGGACGTCGCTCTCTTTAAGGAGGGGTGGATGTGATACCCTAGAACCGAGGTCACTAACATTACCCTACATTACGCTAATTTTTGAAATTTTTAATAAATTTTAATTGCTATATATTTTAGTATTTTGGTTGAAACCGATGTTCGAGGTTATAATTTTGACGATTGACGATTTAAGAAGGACGATGACGAATACGATCCCGATGGATGCCCAAATTTCTATAATTATTGACGTTTTATCGATAATGTAATTTTTCGAGAATTTTACTTACGGTTCGTGTTAAGTCGAGTCGGGTGAGTTTTATTGCTTTCCGGGTACATTTAAAGTATCCCAAAAGTATTTTGGAGTGTTTGGGATAATTTCCGACTCCCGTAAAATTTTCTAAAATGACTAGTGAGTCAATCCCGCAAAGTTTTGGTGTCGTTTTTGCTTAAGGCCAAAAGAATGCAAAAATTGCACTTAGGTCCCTCCCATTTCACAAAAGGGGACAAACACCACACACACTAAACACTTTACAAAAAATCAAACACCCCTCTCCCTTGTGTTCTTAGGCCGACGGCCAAACCCACAAAACCACCACCACTTCATTTTTTTTTTAGTTTTGATCCATTCTAATCATAGACCACCTCCTAAAATCATCTAGTGAGTGTTAATCCATGCTCATTTCACACATGCATTAACAAAAATTCATCCAAAAATTTCAAGATTTTTCAAATTCGTTTTTGAGGTTAATTGAGCATTTGCATGTTTAATACATGCTAAAAGGATGCTAGAACACCAAACAAATCAACCAAAATCAATTTGGTTGGTGGGTTTTGATCACCCAAACCCCACAGCTCAATGGGGGTGTTTGGGGATCATGGTGGTTCATGTTTTGAGCTTGATTCTATGTTTAATATCATGTTTTTAGATGTTGTAGATGGGTACATTTACTTGCATGTTTGTTTTTAGGATTTTAGTTTTATGAGGTTGATGATCAATAGGGGTTAGGGACTGAAAACATTGTTTGGTTGTGATTAGGGATGCTTAGGATGATGTCTAGTGATGATAAATGGGTTTGGAAGCGAGCGTTAGTGTGATTTTGGTATGGTTGATTTTAGGCAGAAAGTTTAAGGCATTTTCGTAAAATTATTTTGAAAACAGGTCTTGTGGATAGGATAAATTTTGTAGAGCATTTTCTTAGCTTCGATTTGGTATAAGTTAGAGCTTACGACTCCTAACGAGTCAAAAGTTACGACGTTTTGAAATTCGTGTACCGGGAGATGAAAACCGTCATAATCCGAAGTTATGCTTGGTTTTAGGTCAAATCCCGGGGACTATAAGTCTAGTTTGGTAAATGGTCAAGGGCTGAATTTTGGTGTCAAACCTGCACATTTGAGTGTATTGTAGGACTTAGGTGTCAAATGGGTCAATGGAGTGTTTTAAACGGGTCAAATGAGTCAGACTTGGTCAAAGTACAATTTCAGTCCGAAAAACGTAGTTTTTGGAAAGGTGTTGAGTAACGGGTCGTAGAAGTAAAAATTTTTGTTGGGATTAAATATGTGTTTTCTACAGGTCTTATAGTATTTTTGAGAATTTTGTCAAATTTTATAAAGATGGTTAAGTATGGTAAAACAGTCCGTACTTTTGGTAAGTATCGGCGAAAATGAGTAAAAATGGATAACGTTAATAATAAGGACAAATGGTGTAAAATAAGTAACGCTTGTTGTTTTGTTTTGGCGTGAGTTGTAATTGTCACAAGTGACTAGTATTTATGTATTTTATACAGTACCATAAGGTTTTAAAATGAGATTACTCATTACGCGTTATTTGGTTTGATAGGTGTTGATTTACCCGGGCATCCGTATCGTCGTCAGTGACCGTCTCTCGAACTATCGACTACTTGTTATATAAGGTGTGAATTTATAGCCTCGCTTATTATTATTTCAAACTGTTTTACCCGCAAGGGAAATGCATGCTAGTTTTTAAAATGAACATATGTCATGAATGATTGTTGGACCCGAATGTTGCCTTTGAAATTGTGTTGAGTACCTAGTTGCAAAAGTCCCTAAATTCATGAACTATTAACTATTGTTTAGTCCTAGCATGGATTAGAAATAGCCGCTTATACAAAGTGATAGTACTATGGGGTTGACTACCCTATCCGAGACGAGGGCTAGTACGTTGATACCCCCTGCGGATGGATAATTTGTGATAAGAGATAAGGTATAATTGCAACTGATGCCTTCGTAGGGGCCTTGGTTTCATCTGAATCACGCCGGTAATTATTACGCGGGTGATTGAGTTAACGGTTTAGTGTCATGAGATTAAACACAATTGCCAGTATCTTGAATATAGATTGTTTGATCGACAAGTCTATGAATGATCGTGAATGGTTTTTATTTCACATATGTTCAAAATGAATTGTAAAACCTATGAATTCCACTCAACGTTTTCGTTGACCAAATTTAGCATGTGTTTCAGGTAACCGCTGAAGTGTAGGATGGAGCGTGCATTGGATGGACGTTGTGTGTATGGCTTGGAGTCTGCTTGTTTTTCCTCCCGTTATCACTTAAACATTTTTAACTTTAATGTCATGTTGTTGTGAAAACTGTAACTTTTGGGTTGAGATTCATGGGGACCGAAAACGCTAAACTCTGTTGTATCTATTGGGGTTGGAAAAACCGTAGACATGTATCTTTTAACAATTTTTAATTTAAAGTTTTAAATTGACGTCTCTTTGGAGTCGTTCGATATATCTTGTGTGCGATGATAACTGCCTAGCACCCAAATGTTGTAGTTCCGCTGCGCATAGCATTTGGTGGGGTGTTAGATTTTCTTGTAGGTCTTCATAATGAAAGCAATTTGTTGTTTCATTTCGCGATTCTTCTGAGCTTGATCTTCATCAATATCCTCTTCAGATGATGACTCAGATGGTGGTGATGGTGCTCTTGGTTCTTTGCCGCGTGATTTTGTGGAGGATGAAGACTTGGATGATGTGGAATATCGTGGTGAGGATGATTGAATGGAGTATGACTTTGAAGTACAATATCGATGATCTTGATTGGTAGACACTAGAGCAAGTGGATTAGCCGTCTTTGCAACTCGTTCAGCTTGAATTTCATTTGCCTCATGCTGAAATTATTTCAAGATATCAAAGAGGGTGTGATAGTTTACCTTGTCTAACTGCTTCTGTTGTTTCACCAAAGTAACAAAACGTGTCCACTCTGGTTGAAGTTGCTGAAGAAATTGCACATTGACTTGCATGGTGGAGACCTCCAAGTTGTTTCTTGTCATATCGTTCATAATCTTGTAGAATCGTGAATAATAAGACTCAATTGATTCTCCATCCAATGCAGTAAACTTACCAAACTTCCAAAACAAGTTTGTTTTAACATCTTGCTTGTTGAGTGATTCTCCTTGTTGCAAGCTGTAACACCCCATTTTTTATAAATGAAATGTCACGCGTAATTATGGCGTGTCATCAAAGCATACAAGGATAAATGTATAAAACATTACATGACCATAGGGATAACCGGAATCAAACATCGGTTCCCAAACATAAGCCCAAAACATAATAAAGCAAAAGAAATGAATAAAAGACTACACAAGCATAAATATATGAAGGCAAAAGGAAAAGAAGTCTCTAGCAGCTTCCATCCTATGCACGTCCTCCAAATGCTCGAGTCTCTCCTAGGGTACCTGCCGTTTTGGGACATGGAAAGGAAAACGGCTGAGCAATACGCTCAGTGCACGGATGTACAATAAAGCATGAATAGGATAAGCATATAACATAATAACAGCGGAAGAAACTAAGTCCCGAGTAACCTGGTTAAGTCTTAATAAAACTGGTTTTATATTTTGAAAGTCTTATGTTTATCTTATAAAAACTGTTTGTCATATTTTACCATTTAGCCAATATAGGTCATGAATATCCACCGTTCATGAATAATTGAAGGGGTGACCTCATCATGCAAATTAGAGGGGCTGCCTCTAATTTAATATACTGGTTTTATGGGTAGGAGGGATCAGCTCCTTGTGAAGGATGCAAGGCACACACCACATTCACCATGAAATCCTGAATAAAACGTGTAACTAGGATGCACCCATACGCCACACATGATAAATATAAATAAATGGCCAAAAGCTGAAGGGACGCCACGAGCAATCACTCCGCCGTGGTGAAGTCATAACATCAGTGCCTCTAATGTTATGGTTATGGTACCTCCATAACTAGGTGAAACTGGTCATGCATGTATATGGCTATAGGTAATCATATTTAAACATAAGCAATCAAACTCATACTTATACTATGGGAAAACAGTTGGCTGCATACGGGGAAATCCTAATAAGGAAAGAATGTCCATACTGAAAGGACGGGAATCCGTACCTTATGTCCAGTGAGCGAGAACGATGAACTGCGAGAATCCTACTTCCGAAACACTAGTGCTACATAAATACGTACATGAAATAAGTATCTGCTTACTACATACATAGCTGGTTTTATATCATGTCTTAGCTTATTTTATGTGTTCTTACTATTTACACTGTTTAAAGCCTTAAACTGTGTTAAACCTTATATTCTGTTCATTCTGATTAAGTATTTCTGTTATTTCATGTGTTATTATACTTACTGTGTAATAATAAGTAACTTTCCAAAATAGCAGGTTTCCTAAAATAGAAAGTTTCCAAAAATAGAAAGTTACCAAAAATAGAAAGTTTCCAAAATAAGAAAGTTTCCAAAAATAGAAAGTTTCCAAAAATAGATTTACTGCTTAAAATAGATAAGTTTCTAAAAATAGAAAGTTTCTATAATTAGATTACCTGCCTTAATTAAATAAGTTTCCATAAATAGATTAGCTGCCTTAAATAAATAAGTTTCTAAAAATAGCTGGTTTCCATAATAAAATAGCTGCCTTATTTAATTAAGTTTCTAAAAATAGAAAGTTTCCATAATTAGAAATAAGCTGGTTAAATAAGCTAAGTAAATAAGCCTAAGTGTTTTCATAATTATTTCCTAAGTCATATGATATATTATATAGTTTAATAATTATTTCATGTAATTTAATTAAACTATAGGTTATAATATTTAATTAAAGTATGACATGTTTTTAATTAAATATATTAAATACTTAGGTTAAAATATGTATTATTAAATACTAATAATATAACCTAAGTCATGTTTAATTAATTAATTATATCCATGGTTTTTAAAATAATTAATTAATTATAAGTCTTAATAATATAAATACTTAGGTTAAAATAATTCATGTTTATTAATAATTAGTTAACCTAAGTCATGTTATTAAATTAATTACATCTTATTAATTTAATTCTTAACATAAGTTTATAACATAAACAACTAACATAATCATGATCCGGATCTAAGCCTAAAAACATGCACCGGATATGAAACAACACCGTACCCCGAACCAAATCGGGGTACCCCCTTGCTGCCGTAGGACCCATACGCACCAACCAAGACCAAAAAGGTCTTGGTGGTGGTCGGCTAAAAACAAACCGAACCCCCTTGGGGTCGGTTGTTCCTTGCGGCCCAAAACAAACACCCCTTAGATCCACCCTTTTGATTAATTAATGATCAAAACATGTTAGATCTAGGTTTAATTAATGTGTTTATATAAAAACATCACATGTTCTTAATTAATAAAAGATTAATTAAAAAGAAAAACAAGTTAAAAAGGTTTTACCGTATTCGTGGATCAAGAGGGTGAAGAACAAACACGAACAAACACTAATTTAACAAGATCCAAGATCAAAGAAATCACCTTGATGGTGATTGTAGGTGGCGGCACACAAAGGAGAAGGAAAAGGGATTTTAGGTTTTCTTGAAATTCTTCTGTAAAAGTAATTTTGAGTAGTAAAATTACTTAACCCTTCCTTTTAGTAAAATTGAAAATGGGATTGGCCGATTGTTCTTATTTGGCCGCGGGTAGGGGACTCCCTTGGGGGTTCCCGTACCTCGTTTCGTGTCTTGTAATTTCGTACACATTTATGTTTAATTATGTTCGTGTTTTAAATATTCTCGTTACGTAAATATCCTACACTTATATATTTAATTACGCTCGTTTTAAATATATATACGTAATTATTAATATCTCGTGTTTTAATTACGCTCGTGATCTCGTGATCGTATGTTCGTGATTAATTATTGCTAAATAATTATTACGTGATCGTTCATATAAAATACTTATCGTGTTCTAACACGTACGTAATACTTAAATAATAGCACGTGAATGTGATCATACTATATAAGGAAGGTTTTTAACTAGTACGTACGATCCTACGGGTACTATTCATGGTAAAAGCATGCGGGTTTTACAACTCTTCCCCCCTAAAAAGAATAATTCGTCCCCGAATTATAGATAACATAACTGAACGAGAAACATACCCGAATTAAACTGGTAGGGTATGTAAAATAACAGAAAATGAAGGTGACGTGGAACGTTACATGTCTTGAAAGGACATGGAACATGACTTCACTGAAAGGACATATCTAATCGATAAGAGAAAACGGAGAAGAAGTCTGGATTAACTTGTCCGTTTCCAAGTGGCTTCCCCCTTGGGACGATTCCTTATCAAGGTTTTGCCACGAATGGTAAGTCTTGGTCCTCCTGACCTTGACTTGAAAATCCGAAACAAGTTGTTGGTTAAGAACGTAAGATGGATTCCCTGGATTTGATCGAGGGAAAAATAGTTAACGTATAAGAGTAACTGAAACGTTATTGTGCAACACAATTTAATTTAACGAAAATTTTGCAACGATGCGAGAGACATAATGAAATGTAGTACGTGAAAAATTTTGAACGTGATACGTGAAAATTTTTGAACGTGCTACGTGGAGATATGGCGAGTGTAGTATGAGTAAATATATCGTGATCCCTGATACGTGTAACATATCTTGATCATGATATGAGGAACGTGGAATGAACATGACATGTGAAACATATCGTGATCATAGAATATAATGGCGGTAACGACAAACACTAGAAGGTGAGACATAGATTATGACGAGAAACGTCTATTTGAGGATAGGCAGTTATACTAAACTTGGGTCTGGTCTCTCAAGTTCTTGTAAAACTTCCCAGAATAAAATGAACGTAAAATCGTAAGCCCAGATACGATCATGAACGTGAATAGTGTCATTAACGCGAGCGCGGAAACAAGTCGGAATTAGAATGAAGACGTGAAGTATATAAGGAGTACGTTTGTGAATCTTTGTCTGACCCGATAACTGAGGGATAACCAAGTGGTCGGATGAGCCTTGGCTGGAACGTGTCCGATCAATCCGTTGGTTCTGAAATCCTTGCGGATGTAAGGATTCTGCAGACTTGATCAAACTGTTTGAAATAACCCAGATAGCATCATCCTTCTTCTGAGTTTGCGTTAAACTGGTAACCAAAATCCGTGGAGATCTTGTCCCATTTTAATTCACAATTTCAGATGATGAAAACATTCCAGTTTGTTGGTGTCCTATCTTAACATGTTTGTATAACAGGTATGAAGATATGAACGTAACACTAAAAGCACTGATGAATTTGCTATGAGTTTATGGAAAGTCATTCCCATAATGCCGTTGGAGCATTGATGAGACTAATTCAAAACCATAAATCTAGCATGACCGGGTCGTGCACGAATAGCAGTCATGGACATGTCCTGCTCTTTCACTCGTCACTGTTGGCAGCATTATCATGAGTTTGATCTTGGAAAGTGATTAACACTATAAGGTCGATTGGACATGTTGTCAATACGTGGAAGAGAATAACGGTCATGAATGGTGATTTGTTTACGCCGACGGTAGTCGACACATAATCTCATGGTACCGTCCTTCTCCTTGTAAGTTATTCTGGAATGTATGGGAAGATTTTGGAAAAATCAATTGGCTATGCGTAAAAGACTTAAGTGGTCGTGTCTTACTGACAGCTAGAAAATTTTAGCGACCATGGCTAACAACGCACATGCTTGTAAGCATAGATAATTTGTACAGATTTTCCCGATGGAAAATCAAGCTGTATGTATTCAGGAGCCTGAACATTACTGTACATATTTATGAATCGGAGCATGGTGTGCTGTTCATAGTACATAATTAGGATAAAATTCATCTCGTGTCTGTCCGAGGAAATGCGTTAGCAGCTTGGATCTCATCATTAAGCTGAAGGAAAACCATCGTATACGTGGGAATACGAAAGGCGTCCTTCATGGTCATGAATCAATGATTTATGGTTACAAGAATGAAAGTGACATCGGCAACGTAACAGTTCTCACTGATGCACCGGTAATGGTAGTGATATTCTTGTGGCCTGATTAATACATGGCACAACAAAACGGATATACCCTTGGAGGGTACCCTGAATTTCTTAGAAATGTTCCATAGTTGGACGTGAGTCATGTGTCTTGACTCGTGTCTTGGAACTATAAGCATGACATATGTCTTGACTGGTGTCTTGACATGTGTCTTCAGAAAGTATACGTGAGACATGTGTCTTGACTGATGTCTTGACATGTGTCTCGAGACGTAAAACGAATAGAACTACCAATATTAGGTTATTATGCCAGGATTGGCAGATCGGTTGGACTACTGATCATTTGTATGACTGATCACGTCCGCGGCCGGAGCCTCGGTTGTGATTTCTAGGATAAATCTGTCATAGTAGTGGTTACTATCGTCTTGTCTGTCAGTTCCATGACGGTCATTCTCATGACCGTGATTCATGTAACTATTCAGCTGAGTGACCGGCTGGTACCGGTTTGCCCTCATATGGCTGAAATGACAGCCAAATGACGTGTGACATGTAATTAAGAATTAGGGACAATGATTGATGGAAATTGTCTGATGGTGAAGCATCTTCTCGTCCAATTGCTTTGCTCCGACGCCTTTGTCTTCGTCTTTGTAGGATCTCCAAGTTGTGAACAGCATCCGCATCTCGTAGCGTCTTCGAACGTTAGCAACGTCAATCTTTAGTAACATCTCCCAGTTATGAGCGGCATCAGCAATCTTGTATAATATCAGCAATTGAAAATACGCCTGAGGTGATTCAGAATCGACTAGCGAATACTCGTGAAGTATTGCAAGTGTAATACACATGAATTAAGGTACATGTGATACACATGAAATACGGTACGCAGAGTACACGTGGAATGCACATGAAATGATCGGTATGGAGTAGATCATTTATCATGATCTAAAGAAAGTATATCAGTTAAACGGTTAGGAAAACCATCATGATAACCTGGCAATGCAAGTATATACCTCATGCTGGTTGCATAGAGAAACGCTAAAGTGTGGTTACACAAAATTCAACGATGATTTGCCTGACAGCATGATCAAGGAAAACCAACCATGACTATCATGAAAGCAGAATTCAATGAAATCCAACAATGTCTTGCGGGACAATGTAAATAACAAAAGAGGCGTAAAACATAATCAACATGAAGACGGAATTATCATGAAGAAACATGAAACCATCTATCACGAAGAAGTGTATAACATAATCAGCATGAAACTGAAGTTAACCATGACAGTATGAAAACATACTTGACATAAAAACATAATAACTTATGAGGGGACATGAAAAACATTTATGCCAATTTAAATCATGAGAAAAATTTTATGCATGAAAAACAGTGCATGAATGCGTAATGTAGTTTATAAAACCTTTATATGTGCGAGGGAACGCCTATGGGTCGGTTCCAAAACAAACGACGTGGCGAGGGGACGCCTATGGGTCGGTCCAAAAATTAAAAGTTTCGATAAAAGCACATGCGACTAAATAGGGCCAGTCCTGTACCAACCATTACTTAGTCATAATCCCTGTAACAATGATACATGAAACATAAATGAATGAAACTCGTTTGTCAAAACTTATGAAAATTTTTTTTTATGTGACTAATTATGAACTACTGGGGTTCAGTCCACATAGTCACAGTTCACGAGGAACATTATGCATGAAACAATGACACATAACTAAATATGAATGACGGTTGTCCATCCATATTAGTAAAACAATATTGATGAAAACATCAAGGTTAAAACCTCAAGGTGCTGAAAACATCATGGTTAAAACAACAATGCGCTGAAAACGTCAATACGTAGAATAACAGACGTTGGCTTAGGAAGCTCCTGGTGACTACCCACTAGTCACAGGTCGAGTTTTAGAGCCTACAGGTCGAAGCCTTGGCTCTGATACCATAATTGTAACACCCCATTTTGATAAATGGAATGTCACGCGTAATTATGGCGTGTCATCAAAGCATACAAGGATATATGTATAAAACATTACATGACCATAGGGATAACCGGAATCAAACATCGGTTCACAAACATAAGCCCAAAACATAATAAAGTAAAAGAAATGAATGAAAGACTACACAAGCATAAATATATGAAGGCAAAAGGAAAAGAAGTCTCTAGCAGCTTCCATCCTATGCACGTCCTCCAAATGCTCGAGTCTCTCCTAGGGTACTTGCCGTTTTGGGACATGGAAAAGAAAACGGCTGAGCAATACGCTCAGTGCACGGATGTACAATAAAGCATGAATAGGATAAGCATATAACATAATAACAGCGAAAGAAACTAAGTCCCGAGTAACCTGGTTAAGTCTTAATAAAACTGGTTTTATAGTTTGAAAGTCTTATGTTTATCTTATAAAAACTGTTTGTCATATTTTACCATTTAGCCAATATAGGTCATGAATATCCACCGTGCATGAATAATTGGAGGGGTGACCTCATCATGCAAATTAGAGGGGCTGCCTCTAATTTAATATACTGGTTTTATGGGTAGGAGGGATCAGCTCCTTGTGAAGGATGCAAGGCACACACCACATTCACCATGAAATCCTGAATAAAACGTGTAACTAGGATGCACCCATACGCCCCACATGATAAATATAAATAAATGGCCAAAAGCTGAAGGGACGCCACGAGCAATCACTCCGCCGTGGTGAAGTCATAACATCAGTGCCTCTAATGTTATGGTTATGGTACCTCCATAACTAGGTGAAACTTGTCATGCATGTATATGGCTATAGGTAATCATATTTAAACATAAGCAATCAAACTCATACTTATACTACGGGAAAACAGTTGGCTGCATACGGGGAAATTCTAATAAGGAAAGAATGTCCATACTGAAAGGACGGGAATCCGTACCTTATGTCCAGTGAACGAGAACGATGAACTGCGAGAATCCTACTTCCGAAACACTAGTGCTACATAAATACGTACATGAAATAAGTATCTGCTTACTACATACATAGCTGGTTTTATATCATGTCTTAGCTTATTTTATGTGTTCTTACTATTTACACTGTTTAAAGCCTTAAACTGTGTTAAACCTTATATTCTGTTCATTCTGATTAAGTATTTCTATTATTTCATGTGTTATTATACTTACTGTGTAATAATAAGTAACTTTCCAAAAATAGCAGGTTTCCTAATATAGAAAGTTTCCAAAAATAGAATGTTACCAAAAATAGAAAGTTTCCAAAAATAGAAAGTTTCCAAAAATAGAAAGTTTCCAAAAATAGAAAGTTTCCATAAATAGATTTACAGCTTAAAATAGATAAGTTTCTAAAAATAGAAAGTTTCCATAAATAGATTAGCTGTCTTAATTAAATAAGTTTCCATAAATAGATTAGCTGCCTTAAATAAATAAGTTTCTAAAAATAGCTGGTTTCCATAATAAAATAGCTGCCTTATTTAATTAAGTTTCTAAAAATAGAAAGTTTCCATAACTAGAAATAAGCTGGTTAAATAAGCTAAGTAAATAAGCCTAAGTGTTTTCATGATTATTTCCTAAGTCATATGATGTATTATATAGTTTAATAATTATTTCATGTAATTTAATTAAACTATAGGTTATAATATTTAATTAAAGTATGACATGTTTTTAATTAAATATATTAAATACTTAGGTTAAAATATGTATTATTAAATACTAATAATATAACCTAAGTCATGTTTAATTAATTAATTATATCCATGGTTTTTAAAATAATTAATTAATTATAAGTCTTAATAATATAAATACTTAGGTTAAAATAATTCATGTTTATTAATAATTAGTTAACCTAAGTCATGTTATTAAATTAATTACATTTTATTAATTTAATTCTTAACATAAGTTTATAACATAAACAACTAACATAATCATGATCCAGATCTAAGCCTAAAAACATGCACCGGATATGAAACAACACCGTACCCCGAACTAAATCGGGGTACCCCCTTGCTGCCGTGGGACCCATACGCACCAACCAAGACCAAAAAGGTCTTGGTGGTGGTCGGCTAAAAACAAACCGAACCCCCTTGGGGTCGGTTGTTCCTTGCGGCCCAAAACAAACACCCCTTAGATCCACCCTTTTGATTAATTAATGATCAAAACATGTTAGATCTAGGTTTAATTAATGTGTTTATATAAAAACATCACATGTTCTTAATTAATAAAAGATTAATTAAAAAGAAAAACAAGTTAAAAAGGTATTACCGTATTCGTGGATCAAGAGGGTGAAGAACAAACACGAACAAACACTAATTTAACAAGATCCAAGATCAAAGAAATCACCTTGATGGTGATTGTAGGTGGCGGCACACAAAGGAGAAGGAAAAGGGATTTTAGGTTTTCTTGAAATTCTTATGTAAAGTAATTTTGAGTAGTAAAATTACTTAACCCTTCCTTTTAGTAAAATTGACAATGGGCTTGGCCCATTGTTCTTATTTGGCCGCGGGTAGGGGACTCCCTTAGGGGTTCCCGTACCTCGTTTCGTGTCTTCTAATTTCGTACACATTTATGTTTAATTATGTTCGTGTTTTAAATATTCTCGTTACATAAATATCCTACACTTATATATTTAATTACGCTCGTTTTAAATATATATACGTAATTAATAATATCTCGTGTTTTAATTACGCTCGTGATCTCGTGATCGTATGTTCGTGATTAATTATTGCTAAATAATTATTACGTGATCGTTCATATAAAATACTTATCGTGTTCTAACACGTACGTAATACTTAAATAATAGCACGTGAATGTGATCATACTATATAAGGAAGGTTTTTAACTAGTACGTACGATCCTACGGGTACTATTCATGGTAAAAGCATGCGGGTTTTACACAAGCGTTCAATAGCCGTCCACATTTCTTGTGCCTTAGGACATGCATCAACCGTGGAATAAATATCATCTCCAATTCCACTTAGAATCATATAGATCGCTTCTTTTTATGCGTCATACCAAGCACGCTTCTCTGGTGTAAGATCAGATAAAGTTTCTTTTCTTGTGGTTGCGGGTACTTCTGTGGTAGTGTCAGTGGCTGGTGTATGAGGAACAGTGATACCGGAGAAAACATATGGTCCATTGTTAATACATTGCCTTAATGCATCACCATTAGGTCTTGTATCAAGATAACGAAGAAAACGTGATTGCCATTGAGCATATTGACCGACCACAAGCATTGGTGGTCTCTCTTTGTTACCCGCCACCATGATTTTATTGTTTGTCACACGATATTCTGCAGTAGAATCCATCTCAATATACTCTTAAGTGATGAATTGATCGTGGATTTTAAGTAGTTATATTGTGATTGAGTTGTTGTTGAAATTCCGAAAAATGCGATTTTTTCTCAGTTCGACAATAAATTCCTCCGTCCGACAAAACGGTAGACCTAAAAAATTTGTAATCACCAAATTTTGAAATCGAGCTAGAAATAGCCTAAAACTAGTATGGAAAAAATTTGATTTTACTTGACCTAAAAATTTTAATTCTTTTTTTTAATCTTCGTGTAAACTACGTTCCGAGACTAGTCTAGATAGTGGCTAAGTCTAAAAAATACTCGAACAAAATTTAGATGTCCATCGCAATGTCACCCATCGCACTCTTAGATCGCACTTTGATCGCACTCTGATCGCACTCTAATCGCACTCTAATCACACTCTGATCGTACTCTATGATCGTAGTCTGGTCGCACTCTGATCGTACTCCTAGATCGTAGTCTGATCGCACTCTGATCGTACTCATAGATCGCAGTCGGATCATACTCTTAGATCGCAGTCTGATCGTACTCACCTATCGTACTCTTTGATCGCATTCTTGGATCGTAACAAGTGATCGTACTCATGGATCGTACTCACTTGATCGTATTGGTGATTGTATCCAACGATCGTATCCTATGATCGTACTTAGCAATCGTACTCCTTGATCAAAGCCTGGATCGTAGTGAGCTATCGTAGTCACAAATCGTAACGTGGATCGTACTTGTGATCACAGTTAGATCGTAGTATTAGATCGTGACTATGGATCGCAAGTAGAAACCCCTAGGGTTTATGCAATCACAAAATCAGATCGTACCCCAAAAAATAAGCCGAGACTTAAGAGTAACAAGAAAGAATGGATTTTTACCTTGGAATTTGTGAATCTAACCAAACGAAAGTAACCAAAATCTTACCACACGTATTAAAGATGTAGAGATGAATAGAGGAAGATTTAGAGCACAAAAAACACAAGAAAAAAAACTTGAATCCGTAGATTTTATGGTAAAATCACACGAATTAAGTAGTAAATCAACGAATCACAAAACTACCCCATGGAGATTGATACCAATTGTTGTCCCTAATATATGATGATTCTATACGAATAATAAAGAAAGAAAGGTAGTTATGAGATGAATTTTAGAGAGAGAAACTAGAGAGAGAAAAGAGAGAGAAGTGTGTGAACTTGTGAAATATTAGATTAGAAGAAAATGAAATGAACCAACCAACCTCTCCTTACATGCAAGGAGAGGTTTATATAGCCTTGTCTACATGTGGCATAATGGGCTATATGATAATGGGGCGGGATTTCCTTTTGGACTTTGGTTACTTATGAATGAACCTTAGCTTAAAGTTAAGCCCGTAATACACGACTAACATAGTACCTATTACAACGTTCTAATTTACGATACATAATAAACATATGACCGAGCATTCTTGTTTGACTCAATATTTGGAGGCTAACAGTGGTTTTGAGGAGAAAAACCGGGTGAAAGAAAGTTGTTAGAACGGTAACTTAGCAAGTTACGATTACCTTGAGGTCGGGCTTGCTAGTTTTCCGTTGAATAGTTACCATAAGACGCATACACGTTTTCCGGATTGTCATGAGTAGAAGGACAATCAGTGTATGAATGAGGACCCCCGCAAATCTCACAAGAAGTTGCTACAACTTTAACTTGTTGTTGTTGATTTGTAGCCAAAAGTTGCATGTTTTTGCTCATTTCGATCATTGCGCGGGTCAATTCGGTGATATCAGGGTTTGAAGAAGTAGAAGAAACATTTACTCTCGGGTTTGATCTTGAAGATGCTGATGAATCCCAATTTTTGTGATGAGTAGTCATGTTCTCTATAAGCTCTCTACACTCCTCGGGTCTTCTTTTCATAAATGTGCCACCGGCAGCTGCATTAATCGTATCACGATCACGAAAAGTTAAACCGTTGTAGAAAGTATCAATTAAGGTGACGGGGAGCATGTTGTGGTTTGGACATCGATCAATCAAAACATTATATCGTTCCTAAGCATCAAAAAGTGATTCATCGGGTTCTTGAGTAAATCCACTGATTTGACTTTGAAGGCTCGTGACCATGGATGGTGGAAAGTAGCGCGACAAAAATCGTTGAGTCGTCTCATCCCAAGTATGAATTGAATTCTTTGGAAGACGATCAGACCATTTTTCGGCATGGTGGGATAAGGTGTGTGGAAATAGGTGAAGGCGAAGAAAATCCATAGTAACCCCGGGCAACTTCATGCTTTGAGTAACGGTAATGAACTTGTCAAGGTGTTTGTTGGCATCATCATCCGGCAATCCACGAAATGGACAAGTATTTTGGACTTGTTGGATCATGTGATGCTTCAACGAAAACTCTGGAGCCGTGATTTGCATCGGCGCAATCGGTCCTCCGCGTCCATTCATCGTAGGTTGACACAACTCCTCCATCGTTCGAAGGTCAGGTGGTGGAACATTGTTGTTATTATTCATGTTGGGGTGGGGTGGATTATTGTTGTTGTGCACAACAGCCATATCTAAATCTTCACAAGTCTCGGGCTCTGGATAAGATGAAGATCTAGTACGCATGCACCTGCAAAAGAAAAAGAAAAAGATACCAAAGAAATAGAGAATATATATGTACTTGTAAAATTAAAAAAAAACTTTTTGGTGCAAAACTTTGAAAAAGAAATGCTTTTTATATGGTTTTTTTTAATGTTTTGTATTTTTGAAAATTTTTAATTTTTATGATTTTTTGAAAATTTTTGACACACATAAAATAACATTCACGAGTGAACGGATCCCAAAATTCAACGTGCCTCTCACAGAAAACCGTTAATCTTCACGAAAAGAGCCGGCAGCGACGCCATTTAATAACTGGGTTTTTGCCAAGTATAAAAATTTATCGTTGTTCCAGAGTTCTCGAATTGATAATAGTTAACAGTGTGACTCAGTCGTCTTTTGGTGGAAACAATAATAGATTGGTCGTTGTAGTAAAATTAATTTGCAAGACGTTAAAGTAAAGTACGGGTAATTAAAAATAAAACTAATTAAAACGTAAATGGTGCAATATTAAAAACTTTAAAAGTAAATGACGAGAAATTAAATGACGTAAAATCAAAACTCGACAAAAAGTAAATAAGAAAATGTAATAAAAATGCAAACTTGAAAACTTAAAACAACGCAAACTTAAAAATTAAACTAAGGCAAAATATTAAAACAAAACCCAATCCGTCGGAATCCCGTCGGAATGTTGTCACCACAAAGCCGTCGGAATACTTATCGGAATGTAGGTACCAGAATAAGTAAGAACAAATCTATCGGAATAACTAAAATGAAATCTGTCGGAATAAATGAAAACAAAGCTATCGGAATGTATTAAGACAGTTCTATCGAAATGAATAAAAATCAAGGCTGTCGGAATGTAGAACAAATGAAGCTATCGGAATAATGCATCGAAATATCTAAAAACAAATCCATCGGAATGATGCATCGGAATCTGGCTGTGGGAATTTTGGCAGCACTTCGTCTCAATAAAGCCTTAAGACCCGTCGCAATATACGATCGCAATGAGCGATCGAAATCATGATCGGAATAAGGGGGAATTACTCTATTTGAATACTGATCGCAATCCTCTATCGGAATGTAAAACCCTAAGCCGATTGTCACGATCGGAATGAGAGTAAAAGCTGTCGGAATCCAGGATCCCTTTTCGATGGAATGAGATACAAAATAAGAAAAACAAATAAGCTAAGACTAAAAAGAAAATACCAAAAACTTGATTAAACAAGAAAAAGACGAATGAAATAAGCACAAATTTAAAGACTTTCAAGACACAAATTAAGCAAACTTTATAAAATAAACTTTAAAAAGATAAACTTTTAAGAAAATTTTAAAACAAATAAGCTAAATACAAAATAAGCCAATAAGATTGTCAAGCTTATAGCTTAATTCGTATAAAAACCAAGTTAGAAATAAAAAGATAAACCTTTTACTCAAATAAGCAATAAGATTAAGCAAAATTAATGCTTAATCCGAATTAAAAAAAACAAATCAAAAACAAGAAAAGTAGAATAAGAACGATAATGAAAAGCTTGATTAAAGGAAAATAAAGATTAACAACTAAATTAAAAGACTTACTTGAATTAAAGGCAAGAAATTTAAGGTGCAAAAAAAGGTAATCAAATTGTCAATTAAGTAAATGACATAAAAATAAAAATGCAAGTAATGAAAATGGTGGAAGACTAGTTTGTCAAAATAGCCAACAAAAAGGAAAGCATGTGTCGGAAGCTTCCTTCTTTCTTTCTTTCTCGTCTTTTCGTCTTCTAAATTTTTAGACTTTTTCGACTTTGCTTCAGGATCTCGTCTTGTAATTTCTTCATTAATTAGACTTGAGTTCTTCGGCTTTATTAAACTTCCGTCTTTACACTTTTCTTCGATAAATCTTCAGAATAGGTCTTGGACTTCCGTTATTTTTGCACTCTTGATCTTTTGACTTCGTCTTTTGTCTTTTTCTTCGATAAAAGCCCGTGAAAGACCGTATTTTCTTCCCTTTTCACATTTTGACCCTAAATCACAACAAAAATACAAACCACACAGAATTCTGACATTTACGACATAAAATACACGTTTTGGCTTGGTTGTTATTATAATTAAGTGGTAAAAGGATAAGTATTTTCACACTTATTACTTGGACGCCACATGTATTGGGGGTGGTCAAGTGTAAACTTGTCTCATCCCCAATAATTTACGGGTGCTCCTAGATTCTTGTTTCCTCGATTTGCGTGCCCTTGGGTCGTTTTACGAAAAACTTTTTATAAATTATGAATCAACGACACAAAACGAATCTAATAAAAATTGTCTCATCAAAAACGGAGTTCAAAAACGTAAATACGTAAGCCTAAGGTTTCCGGTTTAGTCGTAAAGGACGTTAAATTATGCACGTAAGCCTTAATTTCAACCCGTAAATTTGTGAGTTTATGAACCAACACAAAATAAAATTCCAATATAATATTCAAGAATAAATTTATATCCTGAAATGTCGGATTGTCACCAAAAACGTGTATGTAAACGTAAGCATAATTCACGCAGCCCTTGAAGTCCTAGGGTAGACCAGCTTATATGCCTTTCAAACCAACTTTTTACATTATCTCAATGGTCCCTAATAAGTGTGAAAACACTTATCCTTTTACCACTTATTTCCAATAATAACAAGACCAAAACGTGTGATTTATGTCGTAAAAGTCGGAATTATGCGTGGTTTGTGTTTTTATTGTGTTTTAGGACCAAAAGTTGAAAAAGGAAGAAAACACGGGCTTTCATGGGCTTTTATCGAAGAAAACGGGAAAAGACGAAGTCAAATGATCAAGAGTGCAAAAAGAACGGAAGTCCTAGACCTATTCTGAAGATTTATCGAAGAAAAAGTCTAAAGACGGAAGTTTAATGAAGTCGAAGAACTTAAGTCTAATAGAAGAAGAATATTAAAAGACAAGTTCAAATCTCGAGACGACATCGATAAAAGACAAGAATTAAAGTCGAGTCGAGAAGACGTGAAGAAAGAAAGAAAGAAGATGCAACACATGCACTCCTTCCACTTTTCCTATTAATACCCTCCTAATACACATTAGGAGGGTGGTTAGTCTTTAGTTAGTTTTTAGTTTTTCATTCTCTCTAGTTTTAGAGAGAGAAAGTTCTCAACTTTCTCTCACTAGTTTTCATCTTTTTCTCTTTCAAGATCAAACCTTTGTATTGTTTTTCATTAATCAAGTTTAATTTCCAGCTTTTAATCTTTAATCTTATTCTACCTTTTTTTGATTTTGATTCACTTTTGGTACGAATTACTTATGATCCGTGTTGTTCATCTATGTTTTCGTGCTTAAAAAGTTAATATTTTTATGTTTCCTTAAGTTTATATACAAGTAAGCTTTAAGATCTTTGTGCTTATTGGCTTATTTGTTAGTTTAGCTTATTTACTTTTTAAAGTTTTCATAAAAAGTTCATCTTTTTATTGTTTGATTTATAAGTTTGCTTAATCTAAGTTTAGATAAGTTGTTATTTGAGCTTGTTTGATTTGTTTCGTTTTAGATTCGTGCTAGTTTTGGAGTTAGCTAATTATAGCTTATTTCCTTGGCTTATTTCGGATCAAAAAGGTATCGGAAAGGGTATAACCCTTTTCCGATTTGGTTATTCCGAGCATAGCACCCTCTTTCCGATCATTAGATAGGAAAATTGTTTTCACATTCCGATCATTGGCAATCTTCACATTCCGATCAGTCAGATCGGATTAGGGTTTATGATTATTCCGATTAGTGTGTTTTGAGATATTCCGATTGGTGGTTTTGTGGGATATTCCGATCTGGGTCTCTTGTTTTACATTCCGATTGGAACCATTGCATTATTCCGATTACATTCTTTTGTCCCTTATTCCGATCATCAGATCGGAATATATTCCGATTGCACCCTTTTTGACATATTCCGATCTAAGTTGTTTTGCACATTCCGATCTGATTCCATTTCATTCATTCCGATTATTTAGTTCTTGTTTTTACAAAGTTTACAAGTGTTAGTTTTATCAAGTGCTCTAGTATTACTCTAATCTTTTCTTCAAATTTTCAAACATTTAGTTTTAACTTGTCAAATTGGTTTAATCTTTTAAAGCTTTAATTTTACTCTTCGATGCTTACTTATTTGTCATTAGTTTAAAATAGATAAACAAACCAACAACTTTTTATTAACCAAGAACAAATCATTCCACTTAGAACCGTGATCAATTCGAGAGGATACCGAGAACCAATCTAGAACCCATAGAAATACCTTGTATTAAATGGCGCCGCTGCCGGCTCTTCTCGTTAAGATCCACAGTTTTTTGTGAGAACTTGGATTTTGGGATCCGTTCACCGTGAATGTTACTTTTTCATAAAAACATTCAAAAACCATTAAAAATATAAAATTTTCAAAAAAAATCCTAAAAAGTAAAAAACATAAAAAAGACAAAAATATTTCTTGTTTCCTTTGTTAGTTCTTTTGCAGGTGCATGCGTACACGATCAACGTCTTATCAAGAGCCCGAGCCTCTCGACGACTTAGACATGCCCGGTGTACAAAACAACAACAATAACCCACCTCAAAACAATAATAATAACAATAACAATCCACCTTTCAACAACAATAATAACAAAAACAGTGAGCCTCTACCAGACAATCGGCCGATGATTGAACTGCTACAAGCACATGTAGATGGCAACAATGATCCAATTGTCAAACCTGCGATTGCAGCCAACAACTTTGAGCTCAAATCCGGTTTTGCCCAGATGGTCTCTGCTCAACCATTCTTGGGGCGTACCATTGATGATCCACATGACCACATCAAGAGATTCCTGCAACTCACAAATACGGTCAAATTCAATGGTGTTCCACAAGATGTAATCCGTTTACAACTTTTTCCCTTTTCTTTAGAGGGACAAGCCCGGCATTGGCTTGCTAAGGAACCGCCACAAAGTATTCTTACGTGGACGGATTTGGAGACCAAGTTCATAAACTACTTTTTCCCACCCTCTCGTACTACCGCTTTGCGGAATGAAATTATCAATTTTGAACAAAAGTACGATGAGTCTTTTAGTGAATATTGGGACCGTTTCAAAGATCTTTTAAGAAAATGCCCACAACATGGTTTCACCAAAGTTCACCAAATTAACACTTTTCATAATGGTTTAAGCATGAATGACCAAGATTCACTAAATAGTGCCTCGGGGGGTAATATTTTGGTTAAGACTTCCAATGCCGCTTGGGATATCATTGAGAATAAGTCTCGTGTGCAAACCAAGAGTGTGCGGACCAATGTCGCTAGTGCTAGTACTAGTGACAGCGTCAAGCGAATTGACAAAATCACTGCGCTTCTTGAATCGCTTGCTACCCAAACCGCCAGCAACACAAACAACATCAATTCTAAAAACGCTCAAGTCAATGCTGTCAGCCAACCATGTGAGATATGCGGGGGTCCTCACTCTTACACCACTTGTACCGCCACCCAAGACTACCCTTCTGAGAATGTGAATGCAGCATACGGTACCTATCCTCCAGCCGCTTATCAAGCTCGTCCTCAAGGTGACCGTAACTTGCTTAGCTACCGCTCTAACAACTATCTCTCACCACCCGGTTTTTCTCCTAACAACCCAAACCAACAACAAAACCTTAATCGCCCTCCTCAACAACAACAACAACCTAGTACACCATACATACCACCTCACAAACACCCATATCCACCTCAACGAAACAACCAAGTTTACCAGTAACTTGCTTATCAACTACCCGCATACAATGCTCCTCCCAACCAATCCACCGCATTACACCAAGACATTGGAACCTACATGAGGACTAATGATGTGATCGTGGACAATCTCCAACGGGAAGTGCTCAACCTGAAAGCAGACCTGGTGAAACAAGGGAACGATCTGAGAGCTGATATGAGGAACCACTTTGGATAGTCAAACGAATGACTTAAGGAACATGATGGCTAGTTTCTTCCAAGGTAATCAACCCTCTTCTTCGGGTACTCTTCCGAGTAACACCGTTGCGAATCTAAGAGGGGAGATGAAAGCAATCACCACTCACAGTGGCAAAGGTACCAAGGAACCCGAGCTTCCTATACCTTCACCGGTGATTGTGACTAAGGAAAACGAGTCACCTGCTCCTATTCCTCATCCTTCTATTACCCCAATTTCTCCACCTCCTTCAACTTCTACCCCCATTTCCCCACCACCCGTGGTTGTGAGTGATCCTATTCCCCTAAAGCCTTCTTCTTCGTCCAATATACCTTATCCTTCAAGGTTGAGGAAAGAGAAGCAAAAGAGCAAGGATGATATTCAAGTTTCAAACTTTCTCAAAATGTTTAAACAATTGAATTTTAACATCTCCTTTGCCGAGGCTCTCGCTCACATGCCCAAATACGCTAAGATGTTTAAAGATCTTCTAAGTTATAAGGAGAAGCTTCTCGACATTGCTCAGACCCAACTTAATGAGAACTCTCCGTAGTGCTCTTAAGGAAATTGCCCACCAAACTTGGTGATCCGAGTCGCTTCTTAATTCCTTGCAACTTCCCGGGAGTAGAGAATTGCATGGCCCTAGCCGATCTAGGTGCCACTATAAACTTAATTCCTTTAAGTGTTTGGAAGCAATTATATCTCCCAGAGCTAGTCCCCACCAAAATGACTTTGGAATTAGCCAACCGTACGGTTGCTTATCCAGTGGGGATAGCCGAAGATGTCGTTGTTGGCGTTGATAAATTCACCTTCCCGGCGGATTTTGTCGTCGTTGACTACGAGATTGATCCCCGTGTTCCATTAATCGTTGGACGTCCATTCCAGAGGACCGGTCACACTCTCATTGATGTAGCCGCGGGCGAAATAATCATGAGAGTTGGTGACGATAAAATTGTCTTCAACATGGGTAAGATTTCTAAGCATCCTTATTCATATGAGAGTGTTAATGCTATTGATGTTCTCGATGAGGCTTGTGAAGAACATTTTCATGATGCTTGCAAAAGTACTCTCTTTTCTCTACCCAATGTTGAGACCGTTGCCTCAATTGCTCCGGCATTGACTCCTTTTGGAGAAAGTGACTTGGATGATTTCAAAGCTAGCTTGGGTCCTCTCCATATTAAGTATGATAATTCGTCCACCGATTGGGATGAAGACATTCGTACTATTGAGAGACTTCTCAATGAAGACCCGTTTTCTCCTCCTGCTCCTAAAGATGTGACTAATGATGACCCATCGTTAGTTTCACCATCTATTAAGGATCCTCCTACTCTTGAGCTTAAGGACCTACCTCCTCATCTTGAGTACGTTTTCCTTGAAGACAACGAGAAGTTACCGGTCATCATCGCGAAGGACCTGAAAGAAGAAGAAAAAGCTTGACTTATCACCGTGTTGAAGAAGCATAAAAGAGCTATCGCTTGGAAAATATCCGACATTCGCGGAATTGATCCTCACTTCTGCACACATAAAATTCTCATGGAGGACGACTTTAAGCCCACAATTCAAAGCCAACGAAGGGTGAATCCTACAATCCATGAAGTCATCAAAAAAGAGGTTATCAAACTTCTTGATGTGGGTATGATTTACCCTATTTTGGATTCACCGTGGGTTAGTCCAGTCCATTGTGTGCCTAAGAAAGGCGGCATCACCGTTGTGCCCAATACAAACAACGAGTTGATTCCTACCCGTCTCGTTACTGGGTGGAGAGTTTGTATAGACTACCGCAAACTCAATGATGCCACGAGAAAGGATCATTTCCATCTACCTTTTATGGACCAAATGCTTGAACGATTAGCGGGTAATGAATATTACTGCTTTCTTGATGGTTTCTCGGGTTATTTCCAAATACCCATCGATCCCCAAGATCAAGAGAAGACAATATTCACTTGTCCCTATGGCATATTTGCCTACAAAAGAATGCCTTTTGGCTTATGTAATGCCCCCAAGACTTTCCAAAGGTGCATGTTGGATATCTTCCATGACATGGTTGAGCAAACCATGGAAGTCTTCATGGATGATTTCTCGGTTTTTGGGGATTCCTTCTCTTCTTGCCTTGCCAATTTGGAACGTATGCTTAAGCGGTGCGAAGACACTCGCCTTGTTCTGAATTGGGAAAAATGCCATTTTATGGTAAAAGAAGGCATTGTGCTAGGACACAAAATCTCTAAAGCCGGTCTTGAAGTCAACCGTGCTAAAGTAGATGTCATAGCCAAATTACCTCCACCTTCAACCGTGAAGGGTGTGAGAAGTTTTCTGGGTCATGCAGGCTTCTATCGTCGATTCATTCAGGATTTCTCTAAAATCGCTCGCCCGATGACCCACCTCTTGGAAAAAGATACTCCTTTTATCTTTTCTAAAGAGTGTATTGAAGCCTTCAATCTTCTTAAGGATAAGCTAACTAAGGCACCAGTCTTGGTTACCCCTAATTGGGAGCTGCCTTTTGAGTTGATGTGTGATGCTAGCGACTTTGCTATTGGTGCGGTTTTGGGCCAACGAGTGAATAAACACTTCCAACCAATCCACTATGCTAGAAAAAAAATTACGGGGGCTCAATTGCATTATACGACAACCGAAAAAGAGCTTTTAGCTGTTGTCTATGCTTTTGAAAAATTCCGCCCCTATCTTGTTTTATCCACCACCATCGTATACACGGACCATTCCGCGTTGAAGTACTTGATGACTAAGCACGACTCTAAGCCAAGACTTCTTCGCTGGGTTTTACTCCTTCAAGAATTCAACATTGAAATTCGTGACAAGAAGGGTGCCGAAAACCTGGCCGCGGATCATCTGAGTCGACTTGAGGATTCATATCAAGGGGATCATCCGAACAAAGAGATCAATGACTCTTTCCCCCTTGAGACCTTAATGTCCATAAATCTCAATCTTGATGACACCCCGTGGTTTGCGGACATTGCAAACTACTTAGCGGGTGGTATTCTCGTCAAAGGGTTAACATCCCAACAAAAGAAGAAGTTCTTGAATGATGTTAAGACTTACTTTTGGGATGACCCTTATCTATTCAAACAATGTGTTGATCTGATCATTCGTCGTTGTGTTGACGGACCAACAGCTTTTGACATTCTCCAGGCTTGCCACAAAGGACCCACCGGTGGTCACTTTGGTCCCAACTACACCGCTAAAAAAGTGTTTGACTCTGGATTCTATTGGCCCACCATATATCGTGATGCTCACGAAATGGTTAAGCATTTTGATGCTTGCCAACGCTAAGGCAAGATCACACATAAAGATGAGAAGCCTCAAAATTTCATACAGGAATGTGAAATCTTTGATGTATGGGGCATCGACTTTATGGGGCCATTTCCATATTCCAAAGGGAACAAGTACATCCTCGTAGCCGTTGACTACGTTTCCAAATGGGTTGAAGCTAAGGCTCTCCCTACGAACGATGCGAGGGTGGTTGTGAACTTTTTGAAGCAGCTTTTCGCTCGATTCGGTGTTCCTCGTGCTATTATCAGTGACCGCGGGACTCATTTTTGCAACGATCAATTTGCAAGAGTCATGGCTAAGTATGGTGTCAATCACCGTCTTTCCACCGCCTATCATCCCAAAACCAATGGGCAAGCCGAGATATCCAACCGTGGATTGAAGCGAATTTTGGAGCGTACTGTGGAAGAGCATCGCGCCGCGTGGACCGATAAGTTAGATGATGCTCTGTGGGCTTTCCGTACTGCTTATAAGACCCCGATCGGCTGTACGCCTTATCGTCTTGTGTACGGGAAAGCATGCTACCTTCCCATCGAGCTGGAACATAAGGCGCACTGGGCCTTGAAGTGGGCTAACTTTGACATCAACAAAGCCGGTGATCATCGCAAGCTTTAACTCAACGAGCTAAATGAACTGAGGAATGAAGCTTATGAGAACTCGCTGATCTACAAGGAGAAGACGAAGATCATTGATGACGTAAAAATAAAGAACCGAGAGTTCCACGTTGGTGATCAAGTCTTACTTTTTAACTCTCGGTTGAAGATCTTCTCTGGCAAGTTGAAGAGCCGCTGGTCTGGTCCATTCACCGTCGCCAAAGTCTTTCCATATGGGACCATTGAGCTTTCTCAACCAAATGGGCCCAATTTCAAGGTGAATGGCCAGCGTTTAAAGCTGTACTTTGGTGAGGACATCTCTCATGAGATGATTCCATCCCTCACCATGTTTCCCATGAACTAAATTTAGGTCGAGTCAGGCTCGTGACTCGGTGAACAAAAACAAGCGCTTCTCGGGAGGCAACCCGTGTTCTATCGTTTACTGCTTTCAGAATAAGTGTAAGGGGGAGCCCCGTATATGTTTGTTGTCTTGTTTCTTATACTGTGCAGGGATTAAAGATTCAAAGATCCACCTTGATGACTTTTGATGAACCGTGATACCGTGTTCCCATCTTCTCGGTTCTATCCTAAACTCTTGTGATTCAATATTTCATATTTTATATGTTCACATTGAATTCACTTTAGTTGTCCTTTCCTTAGCAAGATTTAAAAAAAGTGCATAATGTCCTAAGTGTAGGGGAGTTCACTCCCACATGCTTAAACATTGAGGACAATGTTTATCTCAAGTGTAGGGGGACTTCTATTGAAGTAAGTGGTCTTTTCCATGAATTTGCCCTCATTTTAACCGGAAAATTTGATTTTTCGACATTTTTCAAAATTTTTAATCTATTTTGGCCTAGTTGTATAGTTGTATTTTCTTTTATTATGATTATCTTCTTTCCCTGCTAGAATAAATTTTCAATAAAGTGGTTTTAAATTTTTCTTAGTCATGAATATTTTGACTCAACCCGAGTTTACTTATCCAAGTTTACTCTAGCTAGTATCCTTAACGTGTTTAAGTCAAGTTTTGCTAGGCTTTTATATAGGGAGCTATAAAACGCGAAAGTCTTAACTCTCACGGGTTAAGAACAAGAACTTTTCGCAAGTTCCTATAATTGATCCTAGAGAGTTGTTTATCAAGGGATCTTTAAAATGCGATTTCTAAACTTGAAAAAGTCTAAGAATTCGCAAGATCCTATAGATGACTCGAAAACCCAAAACTTTGATTTAATAGGCTAAGCATCCACGAGTCTCATTCCTTGAGATTTTAAACTGTGGAGAACGAGAGATGATAAAGTCAATTATAAGTTCGGAATTCTTTCATGAATTTATGTGAGTTAATTATGAGCCTATTCTCCCTTCGCTTGTTAATAAATTTATCTGCAATAAATAAGGTTGTACGATTTAAAAGGTTACTTAGCTTCTAGCCCGAGATCGTTTAAAAGTTGCTCGGTATGGATTAGATTTCATAGCTAAGGCATAACTTATTGAAGCGGGATGCGAAGATTGGCGAGTCCGAAAAGGCCCTAACAAGGCATGAGGGCTACATTCTGTTGCTTAAGATCCAAAAGTGATGTGAAGAATCATTTATCGAAAATCAATATGAAGGATCGAGACACACGACGAAAAGCAAATACTCCCCTAAAGATCATGGAGAAGTCTATCCAAAAAGGCCCTAACAAGGTATGAGGATAAATAGATCCAAGTCCTAAAAGGAGGCGGATCGTTGTATATCAAAGTCCAAAATAAAGATTGGAGAAAAATGAAGAAGTCGTAGTCCAAATATGAAGAATCTCTCAAAACCTCAAGTGAAGAAATTCCTATTATGAAGAGAAGACCATAATTTCAAGAACGTCTCTCAAAGATTTTGAAGGCCTACGTATTCTAAGGATTTGGTAATGGATGGATTAGATCTATGGATTTGGTGGAAGAGATGGGGAAGAAGGGGATTAGGTGTAGAGAGAGAAAGGAGAGGGAAGATAAGTAGAGAGAGAAAGGAAGATTAGATAAATGATTAAGTGTTAAAATGAATGACCAACCCCCTCCTAACATGCTAGGAGGGGTATATATATAGCCCACCCTACATGTGGGCTATATGGACTATATACTTACAAAGTGAATCACGAGCCTATTACATAAATGTCGTTGGAGCGACCGATCCTTCATAAATACGTAAAACGTATTTCCAACAATCTCCCCCTAAGGGAGGTCGCTCCAAGTTACAAAGTTCTAAATATTCTATGGCTCGTGATCAATGCTAATAATGATGTGACCGAGACTTTCTTTGGGAAAACACATTTCCAACAATCTCCCCCTAAGGGAGGTCACACCATTTTACAAAATCTTAAACCTAGCATCTATGCTTGAGTCTTCGATCTTGTTCTTGTGAATATGCTTGATGTGATCTTTGACTTTAGTCTTGAGCATGTTTCCTTGCCTTGACCTTGTGCATGCATCACTTGTGAAATTTGCCTCTTCGTGACTTCATGTTCCACATACTTATACCTTTAAATTCTTGAAAGCTTCAGAGTTTGATACAGCGGAAGACTTGACCTTCAGACTTTCTTGAATTTGTTGAAGTACTAAGTGTATGTAGTATAAGCATGTGGTGACGACTTCTTCTGGATTATACACCGCAATGCCACCTTTTTGTTACGCTGCATAAGACAGTTAGCAACAAACCATATACACGGATGAAATGGCCTTGAACATTTCATTCTAATTTGGTAGCATTTTACCTCCGGTCGGTGAAGACCGTTGGACGATATTAAATATCGTACTTGTGACAGGTAGTTTCAATAAAGAACCTCCTTGACAAGATTTCGCGGGTAAACCCGTTCTCTTTACTCGACCGTCCAAAGCTGACTGCAAACGTAAAGAGTGAATCATTTGGATAATATTATCCGCATGTTTTGAAGCCGTCAATTCATGTTCCTGGAACAAGTGAAATTCAATTAAGAACCGCACCATCGTTGCTTTCCAGTTGTCACTAGCTTGATTCATATAGAATCTTGTAAGTTACCTACCAAGTGCTGTTTGATGTTAACACTAGAAGGATTTCCACTCGTCACTGTGATCAATAAAGAGTCACTCTGAGTGTTCTGGCAAGATCATATGATAATGCGTAGAGGCCTGGAACGTGTTTAAATTCATTTAAGAATTAAACCACTGTTGCTTTCCAGTTATCACAAGTTTGATTCATAAAGAATCGCACAAGTCACCTACCATGAGCTTTTTGATATTCGCTCAAGAAGGATTTCCATCTTCATTGTAAATACTTTCGTATTACTCAGATGTTCAGGCAAGATCATGAAGATTTTGCGTAGGACTCTTAAGAACTTTCTTACTTTTCACAGTGTGTGAAGAAGCAAGGAATAATGAAAGTGTGTCCTAATGAGATATTTGATGATCTCAAATGGCTCTAGACTCGATCGTGCATTTTGGATTTTAGTGATCGGAGGCTGGAGAGGAGTGCCACCTTTTCAATACTAATTTATTCGGAGTGAATAAACCAGTAGATAATGTGTTGATCTCCGTGTGATTAAAACAAATACCTTTTGAGAGATATTTGAGTTAGCTGGGAAGGGTTGTGCATTGCATCACTGGGTCCATGATGTCTTTCTTCAATACCGAGAATCATTAGCAAAAATGACCTCAATAGCATATGAATTGACCCGGTTTCTGCCTAAGGTTGTAAGGAGGGCTTCTTTCTTTACACCCTTTATCTTTACAATTCTTTTTCATTCTTCAACCCCTTCAATGCTTACCAATACGTCATCACTAGCACCTTGTTGTGATTGTTCCAGTGCTAACTTAAGTACTTGGTCGGCATTCAGCTACATTCACAATCTTTCTCCATCTTTCCTAAGGACTACTATTTCTAGCTATGGAATGTCCTTGGGAAGATTCCTCCGGTTCTAGAGAAATCATTGGACTTTAACCTATCCTACCATCCTTATGTCACCACAATCTTCATCGTCGTGAAAAGAGATGTTTTGGGTAAGTGTGTGTCACCATGAAATCCATTTTGAAGTGCAAATCCATTTTGCTCCCCCTTAACATATGCTACGATATTCGAAAACATTTCGCACATGTCGGGATGAGCTAACACGTTAAGTCAAACCATTTGTGATTGATCATATCCCATATTAAATCACATTTTCTCCCCCATATTAAAAATATTAACCCAATCGATGTTTTTAATATCAATTGATTTAATAGTATTTTAAGAAAATTTGGGAAGAAAAATGCAAATCCAATTATCTTCGAGATTTTAACAAGCTCCCCCTCAAATTAATGAGGGTGTACTTGAAACGTAAAATAAATACCTTTTAAACACAAGTGTAAGGTATTTATTACGTGCAAAGATCAGATATAATAATGAATTCACAAGATTAGCAATGTACGAGGTTGGACCTGAATAATGGAGAACAGCATATGAAAGAAGCACATGGTTCTTGTTCACGAATGTTGGTCACCTCGTCACGTTCCCGAGAAAATTAATTCTCGTTGTAGAGTCAAAGCTTTCCGGTGAAATGCTTGACTTGATTATGAAAAGCGGGTTGCTATCTGAAATAATAGCAAACCATTTGGAGCATGTTTTAAAAGTTTGAACTTCTGCTCGAACTTTATTTACAACCCCGTGTCATTATTGAATGACGTTTCTAGGTTCGTAAATATTATCGATTCCAGAAGACATGCTCGTTTTATCAAAACATTTTTGAACACACAATTTTGAAAGATTTAGAAAAACCTTTTGAGAAATTCTCGAAAAATTGTGTTCAAAGTTTTGAAAAACAATTACTTGAGCTTAAGATGTTGAATATCTGAAAAGCGAGCTCAAGTCCGAGAAGTTGTAAACTTCCCGTTGTTAAGGATAAGTTTATCATCGGCGATAAACTTTCCTTTTATCTGAAGAACGAGTCCTAAGCTGACATTTACTTAGAAGTCGTGTTCATGAGCTTGAAAACTTTGATTGTTTTAACGGAAAGCTCATGGCCGAGAAAGGTTAATTTCTCGTTGCGAGGAAAAGTTCTCTTATTCAAAAGATACACTTTCCTTTCTGAGCTTAAAACTTCGAATGTTTTAAGACAAGCTCATGACCGAGAAAATTGAATTTCTCGTTATGAGGATAAGTTTATCATTAATGATAAACTTTCCTGTATTTGAAGTTCGAGTTACAGTCTGACATTTAACTGTAAGTCATGTACACGAGCTTAAAACCTTTGAATGGTTTAAATGTAAGCTCGTGTCCGAGAAATTTTAATTTCTCGTTGTAAGGATAAGTTTATCATCGGCGATAAACTTTCCTTTATTTGAAGCACGGGTCATCGTCTGACATTTAACGATGAGCCATAATGCATGAGCTTAAAAAACTTGGAATGTTTTTGATATAAGCTCATGCCCGAGAAAAATGAATTTCTCGTTTTTAGGATAAGTTTATCATCGGCGATAAACTTTCCTTTCTTTGATGATCGAGTTATAGTCTGTGATATGACTATAAGTCCTTGTTTGCAGCTTAACCATGAAACCCCTGAGACATTTGTTTCTCTGATATCTGCTTCTTCAGCAACCAAACTCTAAGAGTGTCCTTAGTTGAACGGTACACAACGATTGGACCGCTTCGTTCTTGTGGAACATCAACTTTGGTACCTGCAATCTCATTAGGAGTTTGTATACTTTTGCATGGGTTAGAGATATCTATTTTTGAAGCACGTGGGGGTTCACAGTTGGCTTTACTTGTGTCAGAGGTGGCCTGAGGGGATGATTCACTTGTCTTAGTTGGCAAACGTTTCCTTTTATAGAAAATCTTAAGTTCAGGCTTAAGTGATGTATCATCCTTTGCAATTTCCTCCCTAGTAGTCTTCGTAGAATCAGAGACTATCCTAGTTAAAGGGCATTCGTTTCCTACAATAGTGAAAGTTCTACCAGTGGGGCGCCAAACTTTACCAAAGGGTTTGATTTTAGCCATCCACTGGGACTTAATTCTAGCACGGGAGTTCACCTCATCAAGTAATTTCTTGACACAAGCATCATGATTTGCCGTAAAGACACATTTTCTACATGTTTTACAAGTAGCATATTTAATGTCTGAATAATTCCTAGATGATTGATTGATGCTCCTAGAAGATGGCATGCTACGGTTAGCAGTGTTGGGTAATCTAGAAGGCATCTGACTAGGTTGGACATTGCTATCTCTTACATGTGTCTTTTGAATAGCTTCCCTTTGACCAAATTTGTGGCAGACGTCATTTGAACTAGTTCTAGACGTGGTCTTGATATTTTTAGGAAAACTAGAGGCAATCATATGATTTGGTCTTGCTAAAGCTGGAGTGATCACATTGGGCCTAGTTGCTGGAGTGACAGTTCTAGAAATATGACCCAAATCAACTTGGGAGGCAACCCGCGGTCTCGAGGATTGTGATCGCTCGGAACCAAATGCAGTAAGTTGTCTGACAGTCGGTTGTCTGACGAACTGATTTGTAGGCGGTTTCCCCAAGATTGATGGTTGTTCAAGCTTAGTGTCCACACTAGGTCCTCTATTTTTCCTTAACTCGTTTTTCAACGCGGCTATAGCAAAGACCTTTTCCTGTACTTGGGCTTTTAAATTCTCATTCTCTTTGAGCACGTTATCTTGGGATGCCAACTTAGATTCAAGCAGTTGAATTTGTTTCAAAAGATTATCCTTTTCAGCTTTAGAATCTAAAACAGTTTGATCCAATTTTCTTTCAAGAACAACGTTTGATTTTTCAAGTTTTTCAAAGTATGTTTCAAATTTGACCGTTTTCTTAGAAAATTCAAGTTTGGCATCCTCAAAATCTTTTGATTGCCGAGCTACGATCGTTTCGAGCTCTTTAATCTTGGAATCAGAAGCAGTCAATGAATCAGTTATAGGATAATTATCATGATGTTTAGCATTCTGAACAATCTCTCCCCCATTATGACTTACATCGGATGAATCAGAAGTGGTATTGCTATCACCCGTTTCCATCCCATGTTTGTCATAATTAGGTTCAGAATCCTCAATATGCGGCATATCATCAGCATATACATCATAAACCACATTACATTGTACCATGTTTGCAGGCTCTGCGTCATAAATGGGTAAGGTGTCATCAAGAGAAATCTCGTGAACATTCCCTGACGTGCCACTGGCATCATGTTGTCCTCCTGATTCTGTGCTCTTGGCATCGTTAGGCTCCAAGTTTTCAACCGTATGATCAGTTTTCTCTTGCATCGAAGAGTCTGGCACTCCATTATCATACCCTTGCTGAAGTCGAGATCTTTCATAAATTGAAGACGAGACCGATGACATGAGTTTCAAAATCGTATCACGGAAAACTCGAAGCTCGGTATGTGTATCTCGTAGAAATGATTGGCAAATCACTGAGCTTTCAGGCTTGATGATATTGAATTGGAGGAAAGGCGTGAGTTGTGTCACAAGAGCCTTATAAGCAAGTGTCGATGCGGATTGATTAAAGTTGTCACAGTTGATTTGCTCGGCGAGTTCGGTCAAAGTGGTGAACATTGAGTCGATGAATACATGACGATCTTGTCCAAAGATTGTCACAAATTCGCTCCCTCCTTGAATCCGTGAAAGATTAACTAGATGATACTGGAGCATTTGAAATGAATCTATACCACTTTCTCGAGCTTTGTGATGCAAGTCTCCCTCTTGAAGTATCGAATTGAACGAATCCATTTAAAATCGAGGAAAGACAAATAAAAATGATGTGGATGTTGGTGTTGTCGGGTTTTTACACTTTAATTCGGCTCAAAAGATGTTGACGGCTCAAACGATTATGAATGAAACCCGATCAAAAATCCGTATTTGCTAAGTAAAAATCCCGTCACTTTCACGCGTCAGTTTTGGCTTTACAACCGGCCACAATAACTTTTAACCCGACAAATATTTTTCCACAATAACTTTTAACTTTGCCAAAAATTACTAAACAAAATGCTAAAAAATATAAAAGTGAAAAAAATAAAAATATAAAAGTGATATTTTTAAGATAAAATGTGATATTTTAAAATAAAAAGTAAAAAGGATTAATTTAACTAAAAATAAAAATAATAAAATAAAAAAATAAATGTGATTTAGAAAATAAAATCCTAATAAAAAACGTTTTGAAAATCTGATTTAAGTTAAAAAAACGTTTTAATAAGTTAAAAAACGTTTTAATAAAAAATCTAATATAGAAAGAATAAAATAAAACAAGTAAAAAAAAAATCTAATAGAAGTTGTGGAACTGTCGTTGTGTTGGTCTTGTTTCCTCCGCCCACAAAAACGTGTACCAGACACCAAAACACGTGTCCCACCAAGTCCTTAAATGCCCTTGGTTACTCCGTCCCCCTCTTTCACTTAGTTATATCCGCCCAAAATATCTTAACCTAAATATTTCTCTCTCCAGTTAGTAAACACCGCCTCAAAATTTATCCATTCTCAAAATTTTTGCTTTGCTATATCCGCCTCAAAATTTATCTCAACCTAAATCCATTCTCTTCCTCACACAGATAACCAAAACGCCGCCGTCGCTTTCGATTTTCTTAGGAATGATGTCTTCAAGATCTTAAATGATCTCTGGTAGGTACTCTTTTACTTTTTATGTTTATTTAATTGAGTCTGTCCTCTTCATCTGTTGAGTCTTTCTGTCAATCTTGGGTTTTGGTGTTGGTCGAGTCTTGATTAAAAAAAAATGGAGTCTGTTTTGGTTTGTGATTCGAGAGTGTTATTGTGACGAGGGTGTTGGATTGAGGTCGGTTTGGTGAGGGAGGAGGGTGTTGGTTTGAGAGGGTGGGGAGTATTGAGTCTGTTGAGTCGAGAGGTGTGATGTGTTTGGGGGTAACGAGGGTGGGTAAAATGAGTCGAGGGTTGGGATAGGAGGGTAAAATGAGACGAGAGGTGTGAATATTGTCGAGAGATTTTGTGAAAGTTTTGATTTTGTTCGAGAGATGTTGGGGTTTGTGTGACGAGAGGTCGAGTCGAGAGGTCGTTTTTTGAGACGAGATGGGTGTCCGGATGTTGGGTGTGACGGTTAGAGTGTGTCTGTGTGAAAGGGGTGAATGATGAGAGGTCACTGTTGGGGGGAGAGAGAGTCAGTCGAGTTTTTGTGTGAGGGGTTTGATCGAGTCGAGAGATTGTAGGAGGGTTTTGAGTCTTATGAAAGGTGAGTCGAGTTTTATTTATTCCGAATGAACTTCTATTCGGAAAGAGTCGAATTTAAAAAACCTATTCGGAATGTTTTTCTATTCGGAAAACTTTGTCCATTCGGAAAGTTGGTCTATTCGGAAGTTTTTCCTATTCGGAAGATTTTCTTATTCGGAAAGTTTTGATTATTCGGAACTTTTGGTCTATTCGGAATGTTTTGGTCTATTCGGAATTTTTAGTCTATTCGGAAGTTTTTTGGCTATTCGGAACTTTTTCTATTCGGAAAATCCTCTCTATGCGGAAAGATGGAAAAACTGATACGAAAAACAGATAATATTTGGACTGATGACACTTTTTATGGACTGATTTGGATAATATTTGGACTATAGACTGTTATGGACTGATGTGAAAAAATGAAGAAGAAAAACTACTGATTAAAAAAAATTATTAAAAAAATGACAGATTAAAAAAAAAATTAAAAACTGTGATTATAAAAGACTTAAGAAAAACTTGACTGAATAGAGACGTGACAGATAAAAACTTGACAGAAAAAAAATAGATCAATTTGACTAGACTGATTAAAGAAATCGAATCTTTTATTAAGAGAAAAAAAAAAAATTGATTTTTTTAAGAGACGAATTGGACTGATTAGAAAACATAAAAAAAAATAAATAATAAAAAAAAAATAGAAAAATAAAAATAAAAATAAAATTGATAAAATTTATAAAAAAAAAAAAAAAAGTTGATAGAAAGTTAATCGAATGATTAAAAGATTTATAAAAAATTAGAAAAGAAAGAATTTTTACCACCAAATCAAAAGATAAAAATGCAAATCCTAAGATTCAACCATGGCTCTTGATACCAATTGAAGGCCTACGTATTCTAAGGATTTGGTAATGGATGGATTAGATCTATGGATTTGGTGGAAGAGATGGGGAAGAAGGGGATTAGGTGTAGAGAGAGAAAGGAGAGGGAAGATAAGTAGAGAGAGAAAGGAAGATTAGATAAATGATTAAGTGTTAAAATGAATGACCAACCCCCTCCTAACATGCTAGGAGGGGTATATATATAGCCCACCCTACATGTGGGCTATATGGACTATATACTTACAAAGTGAATCACGAGCCTATTACATAAATGTCGTTGGAGCGACCGATCCTTCATAAATACGTAAAACGTATTTCCAACAGATTTGAAGTATGAAGTCGTCGCCAAATATCGGTCCGAGAAAGGTCTCAAATCATGAAGCGAGTTATGCCAAGATATGAACTTTATGAGGTCCCGAGAAGCAGTTTTAAAAGATTTTTTCCTTTAGCTAACTATTGATTAAATCGTTCACTTTATTTTCGGCCGAAATAACTATCGAAATAAGTCAAACAATGCATCCTCGTGATCATTCAAGACAAAAATAAAATATAAGAGATACACCTAGGAATAAGGGAGTCTAAGTGAATAATTGGCCCACATGAGTTCGTGTTAGTTTGCTAACTTATAATAACAATGATCTCGTTTTTAAGCTTGGTATGGGGAACGTGAAACTTGAGGATGATAAACGTTCATGGCAGCCAAAACCCAATGTAAGTTTTTAATTTCTTTACTTGTTTCTATCTTTTTATGTTTAGTACTTAATAAAGGCCAAGGTGATTATTTATGATGGAAAATGTAAACCGTGCTTTAAAATTAATGCATTGCATGAGGGCATTGCAATGGTCAAGTGTAGGGGATTTAATAAGTGTGAAAACACTTATCCTTTTACCACTTATTTCCAATAATAACAAGACCAAAACGTGTGATTTATGTCGTAAAAGTCGGAATTATGCGTGGTTTGTGTTTTTATTGTGTTTTAGGACCAAAAGTTGAAAAAGGAAGAAAACACGGGCTTTTACGGGCTTTTATCGAAGAAAACGGGAAAAGACGAAGTCAAATGATCAAGAGTGCAAAAAGAACGGAAGTCCAAGACCTATTCTGAAGATTTATCGAAGAAAAAGTCTAAAGACGGAAGTTTAATGAAGTCGAAGAACTTAAGTCTAATAGAAGAAGAAAATTAAAAGACAAGTTCAAATCCCGAGACGACATCGAGAAAAGACAAGAATTAAAGTCGAGTCGAGAAGACGTGAAGAAAGAAAGAAAGAAGATGCAACACATGCACTCCTTCCACTTTTCCTATAAATACCCTCCTAATACACATTAGGAGGGTGGTTAGTCATTAGTTAGTTTTTAGTTTTTCATTCTCTCTAGTTTTAGAGAGAGAAAGTTCTCAACTTTCTCTCACTAGTTTTCATCTTTTTCTCTTTCAAGATCAAACCTTTTTATTGTTTTTTATTAATCAAGTTTAATTTCAAGCTTTTAATCTTTAATCTTATTCTACCTTTCTTTGATTTTGATTCACTTTTGGTACGAATTACTTATGATCAGTGTTGTTCATCTATGTTTTCGTGCTTAAAAAGTTAATCTTTTTATGTTTCCTTAAGTTTCTATACAAATAAGCTTTAAGATCTTTGTGCTTATTGGCTTATTTGTTAGTTTAGCTTATTTACTTTTTAAAGTTTTCATAAAAAGTTCATCTTTTTATTGTTTGATTTATAAGTTTGCTTAATCTAAGTTTAGATAAGTTGTTATTTGAGCTTGTTTGATTTGTTTCGTTTTAGATTCGTGCTACTTTTGGAGTTAGCTTATTATAGCTTATTTCCTTTGCTTATTTCGGATCAAAAAGGTATCGGAAAGGGTATAACCCTTTTCCGATTTGGTTATTCCGAGCATAGCGCCCTCTTTCCGATCATTAGATCGGAAAAGGGTTTTCGCATTCCGATCATTGGCAATCTTCACATTCCGATCAGTCAGATTGGATTAGGGTTTTATGATTATTCCGATTAGTGTGTTTTGAGATATTCTGATTGGTGGTTTTGTGGGATATTCCGATCTGGGTCTCTTGTTTTACATTCCGATTGTAACCATTGCATTATTCCGATTACATTCTTTTGTCCCTTATTCCGATCAGCAGTATCCCTTATTCCGATAATCTGATCGGAATATATTCCGATTGCACCCTTTTTGACATATTCCGATCTAAGTTGTTTTGCACATTCCGATCTGATTCCATTTCATTCATTCTGATTATTTAGTTCTTGATTTTACAAAGTTTACAAGTGTTAGTTTTATCAAGTGCTCTAGTATTACTCTAATCTTTTCTTCAAATTTTCAAACATTTAGTTTTAACTTGTCAAATTGGTTTAATCTTTTAAAGCTTTAATTTTACTCTTCGATGCTTACTTATTTGTCATTAGTTTAAAATAGATAAACAAACCAACAACTTTTTATTAACCAAGAACAAATCATTCCACTTAGAACTGTGATCAATTCGAGAGGATACCGAGAACCAATCTAGAACCCATAGAAATACCTTGTATTAAATGAATTTGATAGGTGTGTAAACACCCATCCTTTTTACCACTTAATTACAATAATAACCGAGCCAAAACGTGTATTTTATGTCATTTATGTCGGAATTATGTGTGTTTTGTGTTTTTGTTGTGATTTAGGACGAAAAGGTGAAAAGTGGAGAAAACACGGCATTCGCGGGCTTTTATAGAGGAAAAAGACGAAAGATGAAGTCGAAAGATCAAGATTGGAAAAATAACGGAAGTCCAAGACCAATTCTGATGATTTATCGAAGAAAAAGTCAAAAGACGGAAGTTTACCAAAAGCCGAAGAACTCAAGTCGTATTTATTGAAGAATTAAAAGACAAGTTCAAAGAAATCCCGAGACAAAGCAATTAAGTCCAAGATTTAAGAAGATTAAAAGGCTTAAGGACTAAAGTATGAAATTAAGGAAAAGAAGAAAGGGGGAGGAAGCATCCTAAGCTCCTCCCTAATCTCCCCTATAAATAGTTTGTTATGTTTTCATTTCACAGTGGTTGGCTAACTTGACAAATTAGCTCTTCCACCATTTTCATTTTCTTGCAACTTTATTTTTCATGTCATTTTAATTAATTGTCTTGCACTTTAATTCCTTTAATTCAACTAAGTGTTTTTAATTTTGTTGTTTAATCTTTATTTTCCTTTAATCAAGATTTTCTTTATCATTCTCATCCTACTTTTATTGTCTTTGATTTGATTGTGGTTCGGATTAAGCATTGATTTTGCTTAATCTTATTGTTTATTTGATTAAAATTTCATCTTTTTATTTTCATCTAGGCTTGTATACGAATTAAGCTATAAGTTTGACAATCTTATTGGCTTATTTTGTATTTAGCTTATTTGATTTTAAAGTTTTCTAAAAAGTTTTATCTTTTTAAAGTTTGCTTATTTTGTTTGCTTATTTTGTGTTTTGATAAAGTCTTTAAATTTGTTGCTTTTTGTCTCGTCTCATTATCTTTTTAATCAAGTTTCGGTTATTGCTTATTAGTATTAGCTTATTGGTTTTGCTTATTTGTATTACATTACATCGGAATAGGATTTGGATTCTGACAGCTTGTTACGATTGCAAAAACCACAAGGGTTTCTACATTGCGATCGGTATTGTGATACTCCCCCTTATTCGGATCTGGGATTCGGATCTGGGATTCGGATCTGGGATTCCGATCTGGGATTCGGATCTGGGACAAAATTTTATATTTCCCGCCATTTTGTTAAACTTTATTTTAAATTGTTTTTATTTTAGTTTTATTTTAAGATTGCATTTTATTTAAGTGTTTTTCTAGTAATTTTCTAGCTTAATTTTTCACCTTGTTTTACTTTTATTATTTGTACCTGTCTTTAATTTTCTTTTAAATAATTTTCGCATTTACTTTTTAATTAGTTATAGATAATCAAATTTCTTTTTGTTAACCAAAAACGACTGAGTCACACTTTAAACTGGTAATCAATTCGATTAGACATCGATAAAACGAACTTTTTCAACTAGCAAAATCTTATTATTAAATGGCGCCGCTGCCGGCTCTTTTCGTGAGGATTAACGGTTTTTTGTGAGAAACGCGTTGGCTTTTGGGATCCGTTCACTCGTGAACGTTATTTTTCGTGTCCAAAATTTTCAAAAATCCAAAAACATTTGAAAAATCATAAAAAGCATTTATTTTTCAAAGTTTTGCAACAAAATATTCTTCTTGCTTATCTATTTTTCATTATGGATTCTTGTGTCCATTGCGTCGGGTGTGGGAAACAATTATCTGGGAACGACTCATGTAAATGGTGTTCATGCGAGCGATGCGGAAGAGATCTTCCTCCTATTTTAATCGATTCACAACTAGGATTTTGTCCCTTGTGCAACTCGACTAATTCGTCCTTTTTGAATCCACCTCCTGTTCCCCCGTGCATCTATTGTGGAAGCGATTCTCATTGGCATGTTTCGTGCCCGGTTCGATACCCGTATGGTCACGGGCAAGAACCGGGGTACAATTATGACAATGATAATAGCTATCCACAAGACGCACCCGATTTTTCCCCATACCCGTTTTGCAACAACTGTGGGGGCCCTCACGATACTTCTTATTGTCAGCCAATGAATTTTTATGAACCAAATCCGTGTCCTCATTTTTCTTCACCGATGGATTATTATGAACCAAATCCGTGTTCTAATTATTCTCAACAGATGACTTACTTTGAGCCACATCCGTTCTATAATGCTGGTTTTCATAACTGTGAGCCCCCACACCCCAACCTCAATCATCAATCCTCTTAGAGAATTCAACAACTCACTACTTTGAATGAAGAAACACACTCTATTGTTTTGCAACTTCAAGAAGCCGTTGTTCTGCTTAAAGAAGTTAGGGACGAGGAAAAGCGACAACAACAAGAGCAAGTTTCTAATCTTAGTGATTATACCCCTCCTCTTGTGCGTCAATACCATTATGATGATGATGACGATGAGAATACTATTTCTTGGAATGATCTAGTTGCTCAATGTCCTAGCTCAATTGTACTTCCCTCTCTTAATTTCCCCAACGCCTCTAAGGATTGTGATACTTCGAGTGAGACTAGTGATTTCGGTCTTGATAAATTCTTTGATGAGGTTTGTGATGTGCTAACTTTTGAGGAGCTTACGGATGAGGTCGCTCTTAATGATGATGTTCCTTCCACCAACACTTTGGGAGATGATTCTTTGGCTTTCTCTAATCCTCTTTTTGATCAAGATGATGATTTTACTTCTACTGATGACGAGTCACTATCCGATGAAGACGTTCTGCATGAAATTTTCAAGATTTATTCGAACCCTTTATTTGATTTTGATGACGCCTACATATCTAGTGAGGTGAATCCGCTCTTTGACAAAGGGATTGAGGACATTAATAGCCCTAATTCTCTTGCTATTAATGACCATACTTTGTTAGCCATACCTCCTTCTATCGCAGAGGTGGAAAGACTTGACTCTACTGAAAAAGAGACGCAGGTGGAGGGTAATTGTTCTCATACTTCTCATATTATATTTCCATCTCATCCTACCGCGTTCACACCCAAGGGGGTGATGCATCGCTTTTACTCTCCTCGTTTCATACCGGTAACTTAGGATGAGTGCTTTGACCCGGGAGGTGACAATGACAATTCTATAATTGATACCATCTTGGCTTTGCCGAGTGCTCAGCATCCATTGTCTTTGGGGGATGACAATGTGCTTACTTTACCCACCTCACCTCCCGTGGATCTTGATTTCACATACTTCTCGTATGTTGAACAGACCTTTCTCCCATTCAAGACTTATCCCCCCGCCTCTCCTTTGTTGATGTCAACCGGGAACAAGGACAAGGTCTTTGATCCCGGTATTACATTCGAGGCTTCCCCATGGACCATTTAATTAGGGGACGAGTCAGGCTCGTGACTCGGTTAACAAAAACAAGCGCTCTTCGAGAGGCAACCCGATTATCTATCTTTATCTGTTTTCACCATAAGTGTAGGGGGAGCCCCGTGGTGTTCCTTGTTCTCTTTCTTATCATATGCAGGGATTCGAGCTTCAAAGACACACTCTTGATGACTTTTGACGAACCGTGATTCCGTGTTCCCTTCTTCCCGGTTCTATCCTAAACTCTTTTCGATTCAATATTTTATATTTCTCAATATTAAAATAGGAATCTCGTTAGTTGTCTCTTCCTTAGCAAGATTTAAACAACGTGCACAATGTCCTAAGTGTAGGGGAGTTTACTCCCACATGCTTAAACATTGAGGACAATGTTTATATTAAGTGTAGGGGGACTTCTATCGAAGTTTTAAGTGGACTTTTCCATTAAAATGCCTTCATTTAACCGGAAAATCATCTTTTTCAACATTTTTCAAATTTTTTATTAACTTTGGCCATGTAGTCGTAATTTTTAAATTTTTATCGTTGCTTTCATATGTATATATCCCGCAATAAAGTCAAAAATATTAATAAAGTGGTGTAGCTAGTTTAGAAGTCTTTGACATATTAGGCCCGTTGCGATTATTTTGACTCAACCCGAATAGACTTATCCAAGTTTATTCTAGCTAGTATCCTTAACCATGTAGACCTTAATTGGTTTATTAGGATAAGCATCCACGAGTCTCATTACTTGAGATTTTAAATTGTGGAAAATGAGAAATGATAGAGTCAATTATAAGTCGGTATTCTTGCACAAGCTCACTTGGTGTAATTATCTGCCTATTCTCCCATCACTTGCTAATAACTTATCTGCAACAAGTAAGGTCGTACGATTTGAAAAGTTACTTAGCTTCTAGCCCAAGATCGTTTAAAAGTTGCTCGGTAATGATAAGAGTTCATAGCCAAGGCATAACTTATGAAGCGGGGCGCGAAGATTGGCGAGTCCGAAAAGGCCCTAACAAGGCATGAGGATTCAATCTTATTGCTAAAGATCCAAGGTGATGTGAAAAGCATTATTCCCAAAATCAATATGAAGGATCAAGACTCACGACGAAAAGCAATCAACTCCCATAAAGATCATGGAGAATTCTATCCGAAAAGACCCTAACAAGGTATGAGGATAAATAGATCCAAGTCCGAAAAGGAGGCGGATCGTTGTATCTCAAAATCCCAATTAGCGATTGAAGAAATAATCATGAAGTCGTGGTCAACAAAGTTGAAGTACCCCTCAAAAGTCTCCAAGTGAAGAAACTCTATTAACGAAGAGAAGACCATTATCTCAAGAACGTCTCTCGAAGATATGAAGTATGAAGTACATGCCAAATATCGGCCCGAGAAAGGTCTCAAATCGTGAAACGAGTTATGCCAAGATATGAACTTGTTGATATCCCGAGAAGCAGTTTTAAGAGATTTTGTCCTTTAGCTAACTATTAATCAAATCGTCCTACTTTGCTTTCTGCCTAAATAAACTATCGAAATAAGTCCAAAAATGCATCTTCATGATCATTATAAGACAAAAATAAAATATAAGAGATACAATTAGGAATAAGGGAGTTTAAGCATATAATTAAGCCATGTGTGTAAGTGTTTGTTTTGCTAACTTATAATAACAATGATCTCGTTTTTAACCTTAGTTTGAGGAACGTGAAACTTGAGGGTGATAAATCTTCGCAACAGCGAAGCCCTAATGTAAGTCTTAGATCTCTTGGCAAGTTATTTCCATGTAGCTATTTTCAAGTGAAAATGGTTTTCTATTCCTTTTGTTTCCTTTAAAGTTTTAATTTCTCTTAGTATTTAAATTTTTGTTTAGTAGAATTTTAATAAGGCCAAGGTTGATTGATTATGAGAAAAGTGTAAAATTGCTTTATCATTAAGCATTGCATGAGAGCACGGCAATGGTTAAGTGTAGGGGATTTGATAGGTGTGTAAACACCCATCCTTTTTACCACTTAATTACAATAACAACCGAGCCAAAACGTGTATTTTATGTCATTTATGTCGGAATTATGCGTGGTTTGTGTTTTTGTTGTGATTTAGGACGAAAAGGTGAAACGTGGAGAAAACACGGCATTCACGGGCTTTTATCGAGGAAAAAGACGAAAGATGAAGTCGAAAGATCAAGAGTGGAAAAAGAACGGATGTCTAAGACCAATTCTGAAGATTTATCGAAGAAAAAGTCAAAAGACGGAAGTTTACCAAAAGCCGAAGAACTCAAGTCGTATTTATTGAAGAATTAAAAGACAAGTTCAAAGAAATCCCGAGACAAAGCAATTAAGTCCAAGATTTAAGAAGATTAAAAGGCTTAAGGACTAAAGTATGCAATTAAGGAAAAGAAGAAAGGGGGGGGGAAGCTTCCTAAGCTCCTCCCTAATCTCCCCTATAAATAGTTTGTTATGTTTTCATTTCATAGTGGTTGGTAACTTGACAAATTAGCTCTTCCACCATTTTCATTTTCTTGCAACTTTATTTTTCATGTCATTTTAATTAATTGTCTTGCACTTTAATTCCTTTAATTCAAGTAAGTGTTTTTAATTTTGTTGTTTAATCTTTATTTTCCTTTAATCAAGATTTTCTTTATCATTCTCATCCTACTTTTCTTGTCTTTGATTTGATTGTGGTTCGGATTAAGCATTGATTTTGCTTAATCTTATTGTTTATTTGATTAAAAAGTTCATCTTTTTATTTTCATCTAGGCTTGTATACGAATTAAGCTATAAGTTTGACAATCTTATTGGCTTATTTTGTATTTAGCTTATTTGATTTTAAAGTTTTCTAAAAAGTTTTATCTTTTTAAAGTGTGCTTATTTTGTTTGCTTATTTTGTGTTTTGATAAAGTCTTTAAATTTGTTGCTTTTTGTCTCGTCTCATTATCTTTTTAATCAAGTTTCGGTTATTGCTTATTATTATTAGCTTATTGGTTTTGCTTATTTGTATTACATTCCATCGAAATGGGATTTGGGTTCCGACAGCTTGTTACGATCGCAAAAACCACAAGGGTTTCTACATTGCGATCGGTATTGTGATATTCCCCTTATTCGGATCTGGGATTCGTATCTGGGATTCGGATCTGGGATTCGGATCTGGGACAAAATTTTATATTTCCCGCCATTTTGTTAAACTTTATTTTAAATTGTTTTTATTTTAGTTTTATTTTAAGATTGCATTTTATTTAAGTGTTTTTCTAGTAATTTTCTAGCTTAATTTTTCACCTTGTTTTACTTTTATTATTTGTACATGTCTTTAATTTTCTTTTAAATACTTTCCGCATTTACTTTTTAATTAGTTATAGATAATCAAATTTCTTTTTGTTAACCAAAAACGACTGAGTCACACTTTAAACTGGTAATCAATTCGATTAGACACCGAGAAAACGAACTTTTTCAACTAGCAAAATCTTAGTATCAAATGACAAAATTTCAAAATTTTAAAAATAAAATGTACCTGTCTTTATTCGGCGCCATTTAATGCAAGGTATTTCTATGGGTTCTAGATTGGTTCTCGGTATCCTCTCGAATTGATCATGGTTCTAAGTGGAATGATTTGTTCTTGGTTAATAAAAAGTTGTTGGTTTGTTTATCTATTTTAAACTAATGACAAATAAGTAAGCATCGAAGAGTAAAATTAAAGCTTTAAAAGATTAAACCAATTTGACAAGTTAAAACTAAATGTTTGAAAATTTGAAGAAAAGATTAGAGTAATACTAGAGCACTTGAAAAAACTAACACTTGTAAACTTTGTAAAAACAAGAACTAAATAATCGGAATGAATGAAATGGAATCAGATCGGAATGTGCAAACCAACATAGATCGGAATATGTCAAAAATGGTGCAATCGGAATATATTCCGATCTGATGATCGGAATAAGGGATACTGCTGATCGGAATAAGGGACAAAAGAATGTAATCGGAATAATGCAATGGTTCCAATCGGAATGTAAAACAAGAGACCCAGATCGGAATATCCCACAAAACCACCAATCGGAATATCTCAAAACACATTAATCGGAATAATCATAAAACCCTAATCCGATCTGACTGATCGGAATGTGAAGATTGCCAATGATCGGAATGCGAAAACCCTTTTCCGATCTAATGATCGGAAAGAGGGTGCTATACTCGGAATAACCAAATCGGAAAAGGGTTATACCCTTTCCGATACCTTTTTGATCCGAAATAAGCCAAGGAAATAAGCTATAATAAGCTAACTCCAAAACTAGCACGAATCTAAAACGAAACAAATCAAACAAGCTCAAATAACAACTTATCTAAACTTAGATTAAGCAAACTTATAAATCAAACAATAAAAAGATGAACTTTTTATGAAAACTTTAAAAAGTAAATAAGTTAAACTAAAAAATAAGCCAATAAGCACAAAGATCTTAAAGCTTATTTGTATAGAAACTTAAGGAAACATAAAAAGATTAACTTTTTAAGCACGAAAACATAGATGAACAACACGGATCATAAGTAATTCGTACCAAAAGTGAATCAAAATCAAAGAAAGGTAGAATAAGATTAAAGATTAAAAGCTTGAAATTAGACTTGATTAATGAAAAACAATACAAAGGTTTGATCTTGAAAGAGAAAAAGATGAAAACTAGTGAGAGAAAGTTGAGAACTTTCTCTCTCTAAAACTAGAGAGAATGAAAAACTAAAAACTAACTAAAGACTAACCACCCTCCTAATGTGTATTAGGAGGGTATTTATAGGAAAAGTGGAAGGAGTGCATGTGTTGCATCTTCTTTCTTTATTTCTTCACGTCTCCTCGACTCGACTTTAATTCTTGTCTTTTCTCGATGTCGTCTCGGGATTTGAACTTGTCTTTTAATTTTCTTCTTCTATTAGACTTAAGTTCTTCGACTTCATTAAACTTCCGTCTTTAGACTTTTTCTTCGATAAATCTTCAGAATAGGTCTTGGACTTCCGTTCTTTTTGCACTCTTGATCATTTGACTTCGTCTTTTCCCGTTTTCTTCGATAAAAGCCCGTGAAAGCCCGTGTTTTCTTCCTTTTTCAACTTTTGGTCCTAAAACACAATAAAAACACAAACCACGCATAATTCTGACTTTTACAACATAAATCACACGTTTTGGTCTTGTTATTATTGGAAATAAGTGGTAAAAGGATAAGTGTTTTCACACTTATTAAATCCCCTACACTTGACCATTGCAATGCCCTCATGCAATGCATTAATTTTAAAGCACGGTTTACGTTTTCCATCATAAATAATCCACCTTGGCCTTTATTAAGTACTAAACATAAAAAGATAGAAACAAGTAAAGAAATTAAAAACTTACATTGGGTTTTGGCTGCCATGAACGTTTATCATCCTCAAGTTTCACGTTCCCTATACCAAGCTTAAAAACGAGATCATTGTTATTATAAGTTAGCAAAATAACACGAACTCATGTGGGCCAATTATTCACTTAGACTCCCTTATTCCTAGGTGTATCTCTTATATTTTATTTTTGTCTAGAATGATCACGAGGATGCATTGTTTGACTTATTTCGATAGTTATTTAGGCCGAAAATAAAGTGAACGATTTAATCAATAGTTAGCTAAAGGACAAAATCTTTTAAAACTGCTTCTCAGGACCTCATAAAGTTCATATCTTGGCATAACTCGCTTCACGATTTGAGACCTTTCTCGGACCGATATTTGGCAGTGACTTCATACTTCAAATCTTTGAGAGACGTTCTTGAAATTAGGGTCTTCTCTTCATAATAGGAATTTCTTCACTTGAGGTTTTGAGAGATTCTTCATATTTGGACTACGACTTCTTCATTTTTCTCCAATCTTTATTTTGGACTTTGATATACAACGATCCACCTCCTTTTAGGACTTGGATCTATTTATCCTCATACCTTGTTAGGGCCTTTTTGGATAGACTTCTCCATGATCTTTAGGGGAGTATTTGGTTTTCGTCGTGTGTCTCGATCCTTCATATTGATTTTCGATAAATGATTCTTCACATCACTTTTGGATCTTAAGCAATAGAATGTAGCCCTCATGCCTTGTTAGGGCCTTTTCGAACTCGCCAATCTTCGCATCCCGCTTCAATAAGTTATGCCTTGGCTATGAACTCTATTCCATACCGAGCAACTTTTAAACGATCTTGGGCTAGAAGCTAAGTAACCTTTTAAATCGTACAACCTTATTTATTCAGATAAATTTATTAACAAGAGAAGGGAGAATAGGCTCATAATTAACTCACATAAATTCATGAAAGAATTCCGAACTTATAATTGACTCTATCATCTCTCGTTCTCCACAGTTTAAAATCTCAAGGAATGAGACTCGTAGATGCTTAGCCTATTAAATCAAAGTTTTGGGTTTTCGAGTCATCTATAGGATCTTGCAAATTCTTAGACTTTTTCAAGTTTAGAAATCGCATTTTAATGTTCCCTTGATAAACAACTCTCTAGGATCAATTATAGGAACTTGCGAAAAGTTCTTGTTCTTAACCCGTGAGAGTTAAGACTTTCGCGTTTTATAGCTCCCTATATAAAAGCCTAGCAAAACTTGACTTAAACACGTTAAGGATACTAGCTAGAGTAAACTTGGATAAGTAAACTCGGGTTGAGTCAAAATATTCACGACTAAGAAAAATGTAAAACCACTTTATTGAAAATTTATTCTAGCAGGGAAAGAAGATAATCATAATAAAAGAAAATACAACTATACAACTAGGCCAAAATAGATTAAAAGATTTGAAAAATGTCGAAAAATCAAATTTTCCGGTTAAAATGAGGGCAAATTCATGGAAAAGACCACTTACTTCGATAGAAGTCCCCCCTACACTTGAGATAAACATTGTCCTCAATGTTTAAGCATGTGGGAGTGAAATCCCCTACACTTAGGACATTGTGCACTTTGTTTAAATCTTGCTAAGGAAAGGACAACTAAAGTGAATTCAATGTGAACATATAAAATATGAAATATTGAATCACAAGAGTTTAGGATAGAACCGAGAAGATGGGAACACGGTATCACGGTTCGTCAAAAGTCATCAAGGTGGATCTTTGAATCTTTAATCCCTGCACAGCACAAGAAACAAGACAACAAACACATACGTGGCTCCCCCCTACACTTATTCTGAAAGCAGTAAAGGATAGAACACAGGTTGCCTCCCGAGAAGTGCTTTTTTTTGTTCACCGAGTCACGAGTCTGACTCGACCCAAATTTAGTTCATGGGAAACGTGGTGAGGGATGGAATCATCTCATAAGAGATGTCCTCACCAAAGTACAGCTTCAAACGCTGGCCATTCACCTTGAAATTGGGCCCATTTGGCTGAGAAAGCTCAATGGTCCCATATGGAAAGACTTTGGCGACGGTGAATGGACCAGACCAGCGGCTCTTTAACTTGCCAGAGAAGATCTTCAACCGAGAGTTAAAAAGTAAGACTTGATCACCAACGTGGAACTCTCGGTTCTTGATTTTTGTGTCATGAATGATCTTCGTCTTCTCCTTGTAGATCAGCGAGTTCTCATAAGCTTCATTCCTCAGTTCATTTAGCTCGTTGAGTTGGTGAAAAATGAAGAAGTCGTGGTCCAAATATGAAGAATCTCTCAAAACCTCAAGTGAAGAAATTCCTATTATGAAGAGAAGACCATAATTTCAAGAACGTCTCTCAAAGATTTGAAGTATGAAGTCGCTGCCAAATATCGGTCCGAGAAAGGTCTCAAATCGTGAAGCGAGTTATGCCAAGATATGAACTTTATGAGGTCCCGAGAAGCAGTATTAAAAGATTTTGTCCTTTAGTTAACTATTGATTAAATCGTTCACTTTATTTTCGGCCTAAATAACTATCGAAATAAGTCAAACAATGCATCCTCGTGATCATTCAAGACAAAAAAAAAAATATAAGAGATACACCTATGAATAAGGGAGTCTAAGTGAATAATTGGCCCACATGAGTTCGTGTTAGTTTGCTAACTTATAATAACAATGATCTCGTTTTTAAGCTTGGTATGGGGAACGTGAAACTTGAGGATGATAAACGCTCATGGCATCCAAAACCCAATGTAAGTTTTTAATTTCTTTACTTGTTTCTATCTTTTTATGTTTAGTACTTAATAAAGGCCAAGGTGGTTTATTTATGATGGAAAATGTAAACCGTGCTTTAAAATTAATGCATTGCATGAGGGCATTACAATGGTCAAGTGTAGGGGATTTAATAAGTGTGAAAACACTTATCCTTTTACCACTTATTTCCAATAATAACAAGACCAAAACGTGTGATTTATGTCGTAAAAGTCGGAATTATGCGTGGTTTGTGTTTTTATTGTGTTTTAGGACCAAAAGTTGAAAAAGGAAGAAAACACGGGCTTTCACGGGCTTTTATCGAAGAAAACGGGAAAAGACGAAGTCAAATGATCAAGAGTGCAAAAAGAACGGAAGTCCAAGACCTATTCTGAAGATTTATCTAAGAAAAGGTCTAAAGACGGAAGTTTAATGAAGTCGAAGAACTTAAGTCTAATAGAAGAAGAAAATTAAAAGACAAGTTCAAATCCCAAGACGACATCGAGAAAAGACAAGAATTAAAGTCGAGTCGAGAAGATGTGAAGAAAGAAAGAAAGAAGATGCAACACATGCACTCCTTCCACTTTTCCTATAAATACCCTCCTAATACACATTAGGAGGGTGGTTTGTCTTTAGTTAGTTTTTAGTTTTTCATTCTCTCTAGTTTTAGAGAGAGAAAGTTCTCAACTTTCTCTCACTAGTTTTCATCTTTTTCTCTTTCAAGATCAAACCTTTGTATTGTTTTTCATTAATCAAGTTTAATTTCAAGATTTTAATCTTTAATCTTATTCTACCTTTCTTTGATTTTGATTCACTTTTGGTACGAATTACTTATGATCCGTGTTGTTCATCTATGTTTTCGTGCTTAAAAAGTTAATCTTTTTATGTTTCCTTAAGTTTCTATACAAATAAGCTTTAAGATCTTTGTGCTTATTGGCTTATTTGTTAGTTTAGCTTATTTACTTTTTAAAGTTTTCATAAAAAGTTCATCTTTTTATTGTTTGATTTATAAGTTTGCTTAATCTAAGTTTAGATAAGTTATTATTTGAGCTTGTTTGATTTGTTTCGTTTTAGATTCGTGCTAGTTTTGGAGTTAGCTTATTATAGCTTATTTCCTTGGCTTATTTTGGATCAAAAAGGTATCGGAAAGGGTATAACCCTTTTCCGATTTGGTTATTCTGAGCATAGCACCCTCTTTCCGATCATTAGATCGGAAAAGGGTTTTCGCATTCCAATCATTGGCAATCTTCACATTCCGATCAGTCAGATCGGATTAGGGTTTTATGATTATTCCGATTAGTGTGTTTTGAGATATTCCGATTGGTGGTTTTGTGGGATATTCCGATCTGGGTCTCTTGTTTTACATTCCGATTGGAACCATTGCATTATTCCGATTACATTCTTTTGTCCCTTATTCCGATCAGCAGTATCCCTTATTCCGATCGTCAGATCGGAATATATTCCGATTGCACCCTTTTTGACATATTCTGATCTAAGTTGTTTTGCACATTCCGATCTGATTCCATTTCATTCATTCCGATTATTTCGTTCTTGTTTTTACAAAGTTTACAAGTGTTAGTTTTATCAAGTGCTCTAGTATTACTCTAATCTTTTCTTCAAATTTTCAAACATTTAGTTTTAACTTGTCAAATTGGTTTAATCTTTTAAAGCTTTAATTTTACTCTTTGATGCTTACTTATTTGTCATTAGTTTAAAATAGATAAACAAATCAACAACTTTTTATTAACCAAGAACAAATCATTCCACTTAGCCGTGATCAATTCGAGAGGATACCGAGAACCAATCTAGAACCCATAGAAATACCTTGTATTAGTCCCATACAACGGGGACTTATTTCCCATGATCTTTCAGATCATCTATTCACTTCTCCATGATGAAAACTTTTGGTATAGCTTTGCTACCCATCCGGCACTTCAAGATCTACACTTCATATTCACATAACCTCCTGCCCACTACTGGCAGTCAATAATCAGATCCTAATTTCAACAATCATTTCATGTCTCGCGGGTCGGGTATTTTGTAAGGTTAGGTTTGTCTTCATAGGCAACCTTAAGCCTAAAAGACATGTCCAACTCAAAATGGGTGTATGTCGGGTATCTTTATCCTAACTCCCACCTACAGATGCTTTTATATATATAGATCCTAACAAGATTCGATCTCGATCCTAATACGATAATTATCAATGATAATCTCTCCAAAGGAAAACGATTATCCTATTCATTACCAAAGGTCAATCATTCAAATATAAAACAAGACTTCTAGTGTTTGTATCGTTACTTTACCTCGTCCAATCGATTGGGGTGGTAAACAGTACTCTCATCAAGGTTTGTTCCCAATGACTTCTGAGCAAATCTCTAGAAATTCGATGTGAAGCGAGGATCTTGATCGAGATGATCGATACATGCACACTATGCTTACACAACTCCTTTAAATACAAAAGTGTCAATTTTTCATCGAGAATGTATCATTAACGAGAATGATATTAGTAGATTTGGTCAGTCTGTCGACGATGACCCAAATCGAATCAAATTCAGATGATGACCTTTGCAATAGTTAGACGTTTACTAATGTATGAGGCAATGTCTGCCTTCATTATTTGCCATCAGCACAACTTCTTCAGATAAAAATACATTTAACCTGAAATGGCATGAATAGAATACTTAATCTTATGAGATTCCAACATGACTAAATCTCAAAATCTCCATATTTAGGAAACCACAAGTGGCCTTTTATACATTTAACGCCATCGGCTTCTCAATTCTAATGGTTCACATTTGCTGTGAATCCCTTCTATTATCTATGTTATCCTTTTTACAAGCATCGGGTATTTTTAAATTACTCGGCAATTTATTGCACTGTAATTACTAATGAACACATCCTAATTGATTTTTTATCCTTTCTACATAATGTGTCATTATCTACATTCACCTCCCTGATGAAATATTTATCATGACCATAATTCACTCAGAAATTCTTTCTTCATATTTTCTAAGTTTTAGTTTCGTCTCAACTATTATTTTTATCAGTTTTGCTCAATCCGACGTCTAAAGCGTCGATAATCATTACAAGTTATTAAGTAATAAATATTTAATTTTAAGAAACGTAAACGTAAAAATTCTTAAATTTCTCAGTTCGTCTAATTATAGAAAAATGTTCAAAATAAATTTTAATTTAATTAACACGAATGATTTTTTGAAAACAATTAATAAGATCCGTAATTGTTCGAAAATCTTTGTTTATACTTTGGTAAAAATTTTCTTAGTTTGAAAAGCAAAAATTGTCGTTCCAAATTCCAAATCATGGTTTAAATGGTTTCCTCAATCCCTCTCAGGTTGTCTTGAAGTATACACAAACATTTACTCCTAAGGGAGTTTAGTTAAATAATCTGGGTATGAGGGAACAATCCCGTAATAATCCTTTGATAAAATATCTGTGAAAAAGTTTTTGCACTTTTCTTTTTGGTATAACCCAAAGCCTTAAATGGCTCTAATCTTTGAAGAGTCAATATAGAGTCCATTATCTATTAATCACACGGTCAAATACTGTAAAGGATTAAGCCTTTAATCATATGTTAAATACTTAAGGTACAGGTTTTCATTGCTCGGCCAACTCAGGGTAATCTATAAATGATTATTAACTCCTTCTTATTCTTAGAAACAAACAGATGGTCCTTAATGATCTCAAGCATGAATTTATCAAATTACAGCCTACACACATGATTCACCAAATTTATGGATGCTACATGTGCATTGGTCAATCCAAACGACATACATGAAACTCATAATGTTCATTAAAAGTTCTGAATGTAGTGATTGGTATAGATAATCTTTTTTGCGGACGCGAAGTTGTTGATAACCATGCCGTGGATCAAAGTTTGAATATACGCTAGAACTTTGTAAACGATCGAACAAATCTATTATCTTGGGTAGTGGATATAGATTTTGATTGTCAATTTACCTAGTTCACAGTAATCAACAAATATAAGCAATGATAACACCGTAACTCTTCATGATGATGAGCTTGGTAGAATAAAAGCCTTCTCCGACAACTCTCTCAGTTGTACGGTAATTCTTTTAAATCAGATGGTGCTGAAGTATAGTGCACATGCTCCAGGTACAACACCGGGAATATAATCAATTCTGTAGAAACTAGAAGGGGGGGGGGGGGGGGGGGTTGAATAGTTTCTTATATTTACTTGTTAAAAGATGGTTTTAAAAAAAACCTTTTTCAAAAACTTAGGCTTGAGGAAATATGTGAAATCTTCTTATGCACAATATGAACAATGATAGTGTAACTAAACTAATACTAACTAATGTATATGCACAAAGAATAAAGAAAGTTAAGGGTAAAGAAAGATCAAACCAAACACCAAGGATTTATAGTGGTTCGGCAACGAAGCTCACTCCTCGTTCCTACTCCACTCCTCGAGTACTCCTTACTCGAGAGTTCACTACACAACAAGCTCCTTATGGTGTAGAAAACCGTACACGTTGCTTAACCAATTTCCGACTCTAAGCTAAAAGTCGAGCCTTAATCGTAGCTAGGACCAATCTACACAACTATACTTAGTACATACACAACTTCCAAATAGACACAACTACTTGGATCTTCATAACTATGACACAACAACGAATGTATAAGATTTTATCTTCAAAGTATATTTGGTGGTGGACTCAACACTTCACACAGATAGTGTTCTTCTCTTTGCACTTGGAGAGGAAGGGATGGATGGGATAGATTCACTTCTAAACAAGTAGTAATCAATCAAATGATCAAGGATTTGAGTGATTTAAGAAGTATATTTGAATCTGGAAATATATGTGCAAAAGAGGTGAGGAGAAAATCTGAGAATGGTCCACTATTTATGGGACAAAGGGCCAAAAGCTATATCTGCCCGTGGTTCCTTATCTCAGCCGGCAGTTCCTTATCGATAAGGAACCGCATAGGCACTAGGGAACCGCCGGAGTAGACTCCGCTTCCTTTTTGTCCTTTAGTGGTGGAGGTCTTATCTGATTATAAAATATCCTAAAAGAATATTCCAAATCAAAAAAGAATATGCCATTTCCAAATTTTAAATATTTAATTTAATAAAACATTTTCTTAAAAAGAACGTTTAATAAAAAACTTGTCACACTTAATAAAAAGTGAGTTTTAAGAAAAGATTAAATCACTTGAAAAATACCTTAAGTGAAAATGGGTAAAATGAAAAATACTTGAACTCAAGAATTCGTTTTTCGTTGTTTTCGTAAATGCTTGTTTTTACATATTGTCGTAATCAAAACTAAGCGAGACCGAAAAATGCATGTAGCGATTCTAGGCATTATTGCATTAACAAATTGCAAATTCAACTCGCCTTGATGGCGAAAGTCTAGGTAATTCATTAGCAATTACCTCAGAAAGTTTCAAATAACAAGATCATCTTTTATTCAATTTACTTTATGTTCTTTCTAGATTACAAGATCTATGACTAGTTCATAACCATTCATGGTATAATTTCAAGTATAAATACAGGATATGGTCATCCATCAATAATTATTTAGATCACTTTTGATAATCAACATCTTATCTTTTAGGGGAATTCTACACGGGTTCCCATCAATTAAGACAATGTCGTCGTGTCATAATCGATCAATCCATTCTACCGGCACTGCCAACTTTCCAGTTTTATTACCGTTGATAAGATGTTAACTTCTCAAAAGACTAATAATAACTCATAACCCTCCACAAATTCAAGGATATATGGAGACATAGCTAACATTAAAAGAGTAAGGTCAACGCATAATTTACGCGAGAGAATTTCAAATCAGATAAAGAAGAAAACACTAACAAATATGAATATATCCCATGTTTTCATGATTTGAGTACGCATTCGAAAGCTCCTCGGATCGTTACCCAGGTTATTCAAATAAAACCTAATCAAAATAAATGATAGGAACGTCAATACACCCAGTCGGGTGTCAACACTCAATAGTTAGATACTTTTCCAAAGAATCTCACTATGAGAGGATTGGAAAAGAAGGGATATCAATTGTCAATTAAGACAATATCCACAGATGAGTAAATTCTATTCAGAAAATAAAAGGTACGGGCTGTGACAATCTAATATTTTCAGGTAGTGAATTATTTTCTCGTATAATATTTTGAAACTTATTTTTGTGTTGGTTGATGAACTCACAATTTACGGATTTAAATTTGGGCTTACATGCATAATTTAGCGTCCTTTACGACTAAACCGGAAACCTTAGGATTACGTATTTACGTTTTTGAACTCCGTTTTTTATGAGACAATTTTTATTAGATTCGTTTTGTGCCGTTGATTCATAATCTATAAAATCGTTTTTCGTAAAACGACCCGAGGGCACGCAAATCGAGGAAAGTAGAATCGAGGAGTACCCGTAAATTAGCGGGATGGGACAAAGTAATTTATCCCACCCCACTATACAAAGGGACGGCCAAACTAGACATCACATCAAAGATGTGGCATCATTACACTCATTAAGTTTACAAGTGTAAACTTAAGCTTCAAAATGAAGCTACTTCATTCCACTAACTAACAAAACCATCTAACCTTCTCATTTACCACCATTTCACATATGAAAAACAACCTCAAACTCTCTCCCACTCTCTACCATTGCCGTCCCATAACACCACCATACACCATCATTTGATCTTTTTTGGCCACAAGTTACTTGTTATCTAGCTATATTATGGAGTAACCTTGAAGCCTTGATTGCTTGGTGGCCATTTTAACAACAAAGGAGGTGATTTGCTTGTGTCCTAGGGCTAATTTCTCAACAAACTTTCTTGGTGATTGATGATATTGCAGATATATTTGGTGTTCATCAAGTTGTTGTCTTCCAAAAACAAGATATACTCTTGGTTGGTAAAGAAGATCATCCTTTCCATTTCTCTTGTTATTTTTTTAAAGATCAAATGAATTTTCTTTCTTGGTGTATATGTATATGATGAATATATTATGATAAAAATGTTGTGTGGGGATCAAGTGTTGATAAATATGCTTAAAAAGATGAATAACCATAAGAAACAAGGCTAAAATCATGCTTAAATTGTTGGCTGTATAAAAACAGTAAATAACCAAAACTTAAACTGATAAAATTTCATGGTGGAATCCATTTACAGTAATTATAAGATGTCATACACATGTGACAGTTGGCCATGCAATGGAATCATTAAAATGAGTGAGATATGATCAAAACAAGATGAGTGTGCTAATCTGAATAGTCTGTTTTGTAGGGACTGTTAAGGATAGTTAGACATGGAATGAGCAGTAGCTATAACTAACTTATTTGTAGCACATAATATAAAGTTCATTCCATCCAAAAATGAGCTTCTAAATCATTTTAGAACTCTAGATATGATAAAAATGGTGAAGATGAAACTAAAAATCAGATTTTGAAGAATTAATGTTTAATACTATTATATAAGCACTCAAATTATATAGCATAAAATGTGAAATTAAAACCCACTAACTTATGAATTTCATTTATATAAATATGTATAAGGTTAAATAAATGGACAATTTTAAAAATGGTAGTTGAATAATATTTATAAGTTATAAAAACTATAAACATGATTTTTACGACTTTTTCGGTTATTACTGTAAAATTAACGTTTTTCGCCAATTAAAACTTAGACGATCAAACCCCTCTAATGTAAAGTTTTTAAAAGTCATATACTGATATAAGTATCTAATACAAGAAAAACCGATAAAACCTGAACTATAGGACATACGGACATTAACGAGCTAAGTTAGCATATTGGACTAATAATTTGACTAAATAAGTTAAACACTTATAAAAAGTACTTACTGGGCTTAACCCATTTGGTCCCAACATGTAAAGTGTAAATACTGATAATACAAGTATAAAATGGACTAATACAAGTTAAAAAAACTTATAATAAGCTTATTGGACTTAAAACATGAAAATAGATAAAACTAGTAAACTAGTAAAAAGTTACCAATACATAACCATTAAAATGAGTAAATAAGAATATATGAACCCACTTGATCATCATCATATGTATAAAATCATCATATGTATATTGTTATTTTGATAAATTCATTGGACAAAAGTCTAAGACCGATTATTATTTATATAGGTTTCCGTGACCGAAGCACACCCGTAGCCGATAATCCGCCTTTCATTATCAACGTGAGTTCATAGCCTCGCACTCTTTTAAATGTTTTATAAAATGATTTGTAAACCCGCGAGGGAGATAACATACTAGTTTTTGATAAAAATAGAACACAAGTAGTCCTGATGGTATGCTTAATGATATGGACCCGAATGATGCTATGACCCTATAAACGAGATAAAAAGGATTATTAGTAGTTAGTTTATGTCACTCAAAGTCCCATTAGCATGAATTGTGAACTATCGGGATTTGGTAGACGCTTATGCATATGATAGTACTATTTGGGGACGATTACCCCAGTTCGCGCCTTGACGGTTGATCCCCGTCGTACCACATTGATTGGTAAGCGAATTTATGTATGAGAAGATTTACATAGCGTGATTTTTTTGACGACACGCTAACTTAGATGGGCAAATTGTTTGTCGGGTTCGCGGTGCGTTGTTTTGATAGTAAGGTAACAATGTCATGCGGCTAATAATAATCCAAATGAACTAAAATAATTTCAATACAATATGATAACGATGCTAATAACGATAATAATATTACCTATAATGGTAATATTGAGGCTACGATCTCATGAACGGTTTAAGATGTATGCTTGATTTATATATTGCCTGATTAGCAATACGAGGACTTACTTCTGATATTATAATTGTGTTCTGGTTTCAACGATTGTTTTATATAACGGTTTTATTAAACTCTATGAATTCAATCGGCATTCGCTGATATGATTTTTGCATGTCTTTATCTCAGGTGCTTGAAGGTAATCCGGATGGAGATCGACTCTGATGGCCCACATAATAATAAAAGTGTTCATTCGATATATGTTTTGTAAACTTAATGACCTGTATAATTTGGGACCTGTTGTACACTTTAAAACTTTTTATCGAATGAATGTATGTTAAACCTTGTACAACCATTTTTATGTGTTGTCTATGATTGGAGTTATTTGTTATCTCGTAACACTCTAAAAGACCCTTCCGCTGTACCGATACGAAATTTGAGAGTGTTACAGTTTGGTACCAGATCTCTCGTTATAGAGAACAAAAGATTTTAAAAACCAAGGTTTTGAACAAAACTTTTCAAAATCTTTTAACTATGAACATTTGAGAAAATATTTGAAAAATCTTTTGACTATAACGGTGCCAAAGATCTCCGACGTTACCAACAAGCCCTATTGAGAAGATATATATTTTGATATATATAATTTAATTTATATATATGTATATATCGTGATTTCAGCATGTAATTGTTTAATAAGTATGTTATCCTAATACGAGATATATATATATAAATGCAGATTGTCATGGCTGACCCTAATATTCTTGTAGAGAACCATGTTATTCCTGAACCTAATGTAGATGATGATCCTTATTTAGACTTAGTAGATTATGATATGGATGATGAGGAGGAACCATTTGAGGATCTCGAGCCCGAGATAGGACTAGGAGATCAGATTGCCCCTCAGGTTGATATGGTAGAGAATGAGATTGATAATGTTGATATTGAGAATGGTGATGAGATTGGGTTAGATAATTTAGATGATGAGATTGACGACGAGGATGTCGAGGAGGATATAGGTATAGACGATGAGGTTGATGATGATGAGGAAGCTGAGCTTATCTACCCTTATGATGTTCCAGAAGGCGAACCCTTACCCCCACCAATTTATTTGTCTGATTCTGAGGTTGAGCTACCTAGGGATGAAATGTCTGAATCGTCTGAATCTGATTCTGAATCAGAGGAGGATGAGGATGATAATGCACCTGATGGTACTGATGGTATTTCTACTCGTAGACGTGTGATATGAGAGTCGTCTAGTGCTCGAGAGGCTACTCATATTGATGGTCTTGCACCATGGGCCTTGAGACGTGATCTAGATGCTTCCCGTGTTAAGAGTAGTATGACAAAGATTGGATTAGGTGTTGTTCAGACTCATGTTGCTTATCTGCAGTCGAAGACTAAGGTTGGTGAGAAAGAGCGGGATTGCTTAGTTTGGATTTGACTGATGTAGAGCGTGGTTTGAATGAGGCTTTTAGGAGGTTATCGGTGTTAGAAAGTGGTGAGTTTGCTGCTATAAAGAGAAAGGTGAATTCTATGGAGATTCAATTGAATGTAGCTCGTGCGATGCGTGAGAAAGCTGAGAAGGACTTGAATATATCTGTGGGTTGGAATAGTAGATTTTATGCTGACATGGTTGAAAGAGGAGTGATCCGTAAGCGCCCAGCTATAGATGTGTCTAGCGATCGTCTGACAAAGATACAGAAGACGATGGATGATGGACCATCTGGCGGTTCTCAGTAGACCAGTCTGTGTTTAGTAGTGACCTTTGTATATTTTGTACTTTTGTAGCTTTGACTGAACCGACTTGTTAGTAGTAGACCTGGCAAGAATTTTGAGTATGTATAGTGCTAAAAGTTTGATATGGGATGTAACTAACACAATGCTTTTGTTTCAAATCGAATGAAATATGTATTTTTTTCTTGAATTCCATATTATGCCTTATTTGTATCTTGATTATGAATTCAATCCATATTATATGAATCCTTTGTTGGGTGAATGCTTAATACTTTGAAATTGTGAAATTATAGAACTATGCCGCCCAAGAAAGCTGTAACTGAGGATGATGTACGTAGGATTATTACGGAGCAAGTTACCGCATCTATGACTGAATTTATGGCAAATGCTAGAAATGAAGTTGGCGGTAGTGGAGCTGGCGGTAGTGGAATTGGCGGTACTAATGTGAATGTGAATGCTAATAATGTGAATGCTAATGCTGGAGGAAATGTAGGAGGACTTGGAACTAATGCACCTAATGTTGGTGGCTGTACTTATGTGACGTTCATGAAGTGTGAACCTTTACCTTTTAATGGAACTGAAGGTGCTGTAGGATTAAGCCAGTGGATTGAGAAGATTGAGTCGGTGTTTCGGATTAGTAAGTGTAAGGAGGAAGATAAGGTGACTTTTGCTATGGCTACTCTTAAAGGTCGTGCGTTGACTTGGTGGAATGGGAGAATTTCTTTCATGAGTATTGATGCTGCTAATGCTACTCCTTGGGCTGAAATTAAGAAGTGGATGACTTTGGAATTCTGTCCCCGTAGTGTGATCATTAGGTTAGAACAAGAGTTGATTCATCTGAGAATGAAAGGTGTGGACATTAATAGTTACACAAACCGATTCCATGAGTTGGCCTTGCTATGTCCTCGATTGGTGGAACCCGGAGAGATCCGAATTGAACAATATATTAAAGGGTTGACCAAGAATATCCGGGGGGACGTGACATCATCTAAACCACTGACCATTGATGATGCTGTTCGAATGGCTTACCAACTCATTGGACAGATAATTCAGGATAGGGAAGATGAAGCCCGTGTTGGTGAGAAAAGAAAGGGAGACGGTGATCGTGTAGATAGAGGTGATAATAGGAATAATTTCAATCGCCGTCAAAACCAGAGAAAGGGGAATACAAAGGCTCTTACGAACAACACACCGTGCAACGATGATAGATGTCCTAAGTGTGGCAACAAGAGGCATGCTGGCGACTGCTGGATGTGCTAAAATTGCGGAAAGCTTGGACACAAGGTTGAAAGGTGTAAGAAGGGAACCATTTGCTTCAACTGTAATGAAGAAGGTCATAGGAAATCAGAATGCCCCAAGTTGAAAGCGATTGTACCTGGAAGAAACCCCCAGGGTGGTGTCTATCAACTTGGAACAATTGAGGTGAAGAAAGAGGATCCAAATGTCGTTACCGGTACGTTTTTACTCAACAATCATTATGTTGTTGCTTTATTTGATTCGGGTGGTGATAGGAGCTTTGTATCCACTAAATTTAGTGCCCTTATTGACATTGAACCTGTTGAGATAAATACCAGTTACGAGGTGGAATTGGCTGATGGTAAATTAGTGAAAACTAATAAGCTATTAGAAGGATGCTCTCTAAATCTCTTGAACTATTCCTTTCCGATTGATTTGATGTTGATAGAATTAGGTAGTTTTGATATTATTATTATTGGTATGGATTGGTTGTCGTTGAATAATGCTACTACTTTATGTGGAGAGAAGAAGGTTAAGATTCCTCTTAGAAATAAGACGTTAGTAATTGATGGTAATCGAGGTGAATCCTGTTTGAAAATCGTTTCATGTATTAAAGTCCAAAAGTACATCAGGAACGGTTGTGAGTTATTCTTAGCTCAAGTAACCGGGAATGAGTCTAGGGAGAAACGATTGGAAGATGTACCTATTATTTGTGAATTACCTGAGGTATTTCCTAAAGATTTACCTGGACTTCCACCGATAAGGCAAGTAGAGTTTCGAATCGAGTTAATTCCTGGTGCTGCACCGGTGGCACGTGCGCCTTACCGATTAGCCCCTTCTGAATTAAAGGAGTTATCTGAGAAACTTAAGGAGTTGTCTGATAAAGGTTTTATTCGACCGAGCTCGTCGCCTTGGGGAGCTCCAGACTTGTTCGTTAAGAATAAGGATGGATCTTTTCGTATGTGCATTGATTATAGGGAACTGAATAAGTTGACAATTAAAAATTGATATCCTTTACCTAGGATTGATGATTTGTTTGATCAACTACAAGGATCTAGTATGTATTCTAAGATAGATTTGCGGTCAGGATATCACCAACTTCGCATACGTGAAGAAGATATTCCTATAACTGCATTTAGAACTCGTTATGGACACTATGAATTTCAAGTAATGCCATTTGGGTTAACTAACGCACCTGCGGTTTTCATGGATTTAATGAATCGAGTGTGCAAGCCCTACTTGGATAAATTTGTGATTGTATTTATTGACGATATTCTAATCTATTCTAAAAATGAAGATGAACATAGAGAAAATTTAAGGATTATTTTGAATTTGTTAAAGGATGAAAAGTTGTATGCTAAGTTTTCGAAATGTGATTTTTGGTTAGAATCTATGCAATTTCTTGGTCATGTGATTAACAAGGATGGAATTCATGTTGATCCTGCAAATGTTGAAGCTATTAAGAATTGGTCTGCACCGACAACGCCAACGGAAGTGCGACAGTTCTTAGGATTGGCTGGCTATTATAGGCGATTCATTAAAGAATTTTCTTTAATAGATAAACCCTTGACTAAGCTTACCCAGAATAATAAACCTTTCATTTGGGGAAGTGATGAAGATGGAGCATTTCAGACATTGAAGCAAAAATTATGTAGTGCGCCAATTTTATCATTACCGGACGGGAGTGAAGATTTTGTAGTGTATTGTGATGCATCTCTTAGAGGCTATGGAGCTGTTTTGATGCAGCGAGAGAAAGTGATAGCTTATGCTTCTAGGCAATTAAGGAAGAATGAGGAGAATTATACTACTCATGATCTTGAGTTAGGAGCTGTAGTCTTTGCTCTTAGGTTGTGGAGACATTATCTGTATGGCACCAAGTGTACGGTATTCACCGATCACAAAAGCCTACAATATATTCTCGAACAAAAGGAATTGAACATGAGGCAACGAAGATGGATAGAGTTGTTAAGTGATTATGATTGTGATATAAAATATCACCTAGGAAAAGCCAATGTTGTTGCTGATGCATTAAGCAGGAAAGATAGAGAGCCTATCAGGGTACGTTCTCTAGTCTTGACCGTGCACAATAATGTGCCTGAGCAAATTAGAAATGCGCAAATAGAAGCTTGTAAGAAGGAAAATTTTGTTAATGAAGGGTTCTGAGGAGAAGGAGATCCTTTAGAGGTTAGAGCTGATGGAGTGAAATGCTTAAGAGGTCGTATGTGGATACCTAAGTTTGGAGGCTTAAGAGACTTGATTATGTTAGAATCCCATAAATCTAAGTATTCCATTCATCCGGGATCTAATAAGATGTACCATGATTTGAAGAAGTTGTACTGGTGGCCGAGTATGAAAGCTGATATTGCTATGTATGTTCTTCAATGCTTGACTTGTGCTAGAGTTAAAGCTGAACATCAAAAGCCATCAGGACCACTTCAACAGCCAAAGATTCCTGATGGAAGTGGGAGCGAATTACGATGGACTTTATCACCAAGCTTCCTAGAACATCATCTGGAAACAACTCGATTTGGTTTATTGTCAACAGACTGACCAAATCAGCACATTTCATTCCGGTTAAAGAGCAGTTCTCACTGGAGAAGCTGACTCGTATATACCTTGAGAATGTTGTATGCAAGCATGGAGTGCCTGTATTGATCATTTCAGATCGAGATCCTAGATTCGCATCGAATTTTTGGAAATCTCTCCAAAGATCTTTGGGAACGAATCTCGACATGAGCACTGCTTATCACCCCCAGACTGATGGGCAGAGTGAAAGGACGATACAAACACTAGAAGATATGTTGAGAGCTTGTGTGTTAGATTTTGGTAAGAATTAGGATAAACATTTGCCGTTAGCAGAGTTTTCGTATAACAATAGTTACCATTCTAGTATTAAGGCTGCACCGTTTGAAGCTTTGTATGGTAGGAAGTGTAGATCTCCTGTATGTTGGAGTGAAGTTGGGGATACCCAGCTCACGGGACCGGAATTGATCCGGGAGACTACGGAGATGATAGTTCAGATTAAGAATAGGTTGTTGACTGTCCGTAGTAGACAGAAAAGTTACGCGGATGTGCGGCGGAAGCCGATGGAGTTTAAAGTGGGTGACCGAGTAATGTTGAAAGTATCGCCATGGAAAGGCGTTATAAGATTTGTAAAGCGAGGAAAATTGAATCCCCGCTATATTGGACCCTTTAAGATTTTATCTAGAGTAGGTCTGGTGGCTTACAAACTAGAGTTACCCCCGGAACTTCATGGTGTTCACAACATATTCCATGTATCTAATCTGAAGAAATGTCTAGCAGTAAGTGATGAAAATTTCGTTCGATAAGGTTCGAATAGATGGGACGTTGCATTTTATCGAAGAACCCGTAGAGGTTATGGAAACGTGAGGTAAAGCAACTGAAACAAAGTCGGATACCTATTGTCAAGATCCGATGGAATTCAAAGCATGGACCGGAATATACTTGGGAACGAGAGGATGAAATGTGGAAGAGATATCCGCACCTCTTCGATTTCAATAAGAAACGAACATCAAAATGAAATGGATCACGAGGACGTTGATCCCTTTTAGGAGGAAAAGCTGTGACAATCTAACATTTTCAGGTAGTGAATTATTTTCTCGTATAATATTTTGAAACTTATTTTTGTGTTGATTGATGAACTCACAATTTACGGATTTAAATTTGGGCTTACGTGCATAATTTAGCGTCCTTTACGACTAAACCGGAAACCTTAGGATTACGTATTTACATTTTTGAACTCCGTTTTTGATGAGACAATTTTTATTAGATTCGTTTTGTGTCGTTGATTCATAATCTATAAAAACGTTTTTCGTAAAACGACCCGAGGGCACGCAAATCGAGGAAACTAGAATCGAGGAGTACCCGTAAATTAGCGGGATGGGACAAAATAATTTATCCCACTCCACTATACAAAGGGACGGCCAAACTAGACACCACATCAAAGATGTGGCATCTTTACACTCATTAAGTTTACAAGTGTAAACTTAAGCTTCAAAATGAAGCTACTTCATTCCACTAACTAACAAAACCATCTAACCGTCTCATTTACCACCATTTCACACATGCAAAACAACCTCAAACTCTCTCCCACTCTCTACCATTGCCGTCCCATAACACCACCATACACCATCATTTGATCTTTTCTAGCCACAAGTTACTTGTTATCTATCTATATTATGGAGTAACCTTGAAGCCTTGATTGCTTGGTGGCCATTTTAACAAAAAAGGAGGTGATTTGCTTGTGTCCTAGGGCTAATTTCTCAACAAACTTTCTTGGTGATTGATGATCTTGGAGATATATTTGGTGTTCATCAAGTTGTTGTCTTCCAAAAACAAGATATACTCTTGGTTGGTAAAGAAAATCATCCTTTTCATTTCTCTTGTTATTTTTTTAAAGATCAAATGTATTTTCTTTCTTGTTTTATATGTATATTATGAATATATGATGATAAAAATGTTGTGTGGGGATCAAGTGTTGATAAATATGCTTAAAAAGATGAATAACCATAAGAAACAAGGCTAAAATCATGCTTAAATTGTTGGCTGTATAAAAACAGTAAGTAACCAAAACTTAAACTGATAAAATTGCATGGTGGAATCCATTTACAGTAAGTATAAGATGTCATACAAATGTGAGAGTTGGCCATGCAATGGAATCATTAAAATAAGTGAGATATCATCAAAACAAGATGAGTGTGCTAATCTGAATAGTCTGTTTTATATGGACTGTTAAGGATAGTTAAACATGGAATGACCAGTAGCTATAACTAACTTATTTGTAGCACATAATATGAAGTTCATGCCATCCAAATATGAGCTTCTAATTCATTGTATAACTCTAGATATGATAAAAATGGTGAAGATGAAACTAAAAATCAGATTTTGAAGAATTAATGTTTAATACTATTATATAAGCACTCAAATTATATAGTATAAAATGTGAAATTAAAACCCACTAACTTATGAAATTCATTTATATAAATATGTATAAGGTTAAATAAATAGATAATTTATAAAAATGGTAGTTGAATAATATTTATAAGTTATAAAAACTATAAACATGATTTTTACGACTTTTTCGGCTATTACCGTAAAATTAACGTTTTTCACCAATTAAAACTTAGACGATCAAACCCGTCTAATGTAAAGTTTTTAAAAGTCATATACTGATATATATAAGTATCTAATACAAGTAAAAACCGATAAAACCCGAACTATAGGACATACGGACATTAACGAGCTAAGTTAGCATATTGGACTAATAATTTGACTAAATAAGTTAAACACTTATAAAAAAGTACTTATTGGGCTTAACCCATTTGGGCCGAACATGTAAAGTGTAAATACTGATAATAAAAGTATAAATAGGACTAATACAAGTTAAAGAACTTATAATAAGCTTATTGGACTTAAAACATGTAAATAGATAAAACTAGTAAACTAGTAAAAAGTTACCAATACATAACCACTAAAATGAGTAAATAAGAATATATGAACCCACTTGATCATCATCATATGTATAAAATTATCATATGTATATTGCTTTTTTGATAAAGTCATTGGATAAAAGTCTAAGACCGATTATTATTTATATAGGTTTCTGTGACCGAAGCACGCCCGTAGCCGATTCCGCCTTTCATTATCAACGTGAGTTCATAGCCTCGCACTCTTTTAAATGTTTATAAAATGATTTGTAAACCAGCGAGGGAGATAACATGCTAGTTTTTTATAAAAATAGAACACAAGTAGTCCCGATGGTATGCTTAATGATATGGACCCGAATGATGCTATGACCCTATAAACGAGATAAAAAGGATTATTAGTAGTTAGGTTATGTCACTCAAAGTCCTATTAGCATGAATTGTGAACTACCGGGATTTGGTAGACGCTTATGCATATGATAGTACTATTTGGGGACGATCACCCCAGTTCGCGCCTTGACGGTTGATCCCCATCGTACCACATTGATTGGTAAGCGAATTTATGTATGAGAACATTTACATAGCGTGATTTTTGTGACGACACGCTAACTTAGATGGGCAAATTGTTTTTCGGGTTTGCGGCCCGTTGTTTTGATAGTAAGGTAACAATGTCATGCGGCTAATAATAATCCAAATGAACTAAAATGTATTTCAATACAATACGATAACGATGCTAATAACGATAATAATATTACCTATAATGGTAATATTGAGGTACGGTCTCATGGACGGTTTAAGATGTATGCTTGATTTATATATTGCCTGACTAGCAATACGAGGACTTACTTCTGATATTATACTTGTGTTCTGATTTCAACGACTGTTTTATATAACGGTTTTATTAAACTCTATGAATTCACTCGGCATTCGCTGATATGATTTTTGCATGTCTTTATCTCAGGTGCTTGAAGGTAATCCGGATGGAGATCGACTCTGATGGCCCACATAATAATAAAAATGTTCATTCGATCTATGTTTTGTAAACTTAATGACCTGTATAATTTGGGACCTGTTGTACACTTTAAAACTTTTTATCGAATGAATGTATGTTAAACCTTGTACAACCATTTTTATGTGTTGTCTATGATTGCAGTTATTGTGCTATCCCGTAACACTCTAAAAGACCCTTCCGCTGTACCGATACGAAATTTGAGAGTGTTACACGGGCACATATGTAGGTGTCTCTAACAATATGTCCCTATTTTGCACTTCTTGCAGATCTCATAAAGTTTAATCTTTCACAACTTCAAAGAAAATGTAGTGTTTATTAACACTTTCATGGTGACTACTAATCAGCCTTGCATGGTCCCTTCCAAACTGTATGTAGGCGCGCAACTATATACAATTTTAGGATTAACGATGCAATACTCAGTTCGTCAAAACTTTGTCATCATGTTTAAAATATATATATTCATACTTAATCATGAAATAAAAATCAAATGAATTGACAAAGATGTTCTTTGTTATGAAAACAATTAAGTTTTCCAAGGTGTTTCATAAACAACTTTATTTCGTTAACAATTACTTATTAGTCTTACATTGAATAATCTAAATAGTGATGAAAATTCAATTTTTCTCAAGAGATAATGTTTTAACTTATAAAAACAATGAGTGATCTGCAAAATAGTGATGAAAAGTTGTTCACCAAGAACTAATTACAATATATCAGGAAATGAGCTTAGTCAAATAATCATGAGGTTCATAACCTCGATGGCACTCAGGAATGCAAAGAGAATAATCCACAACGTAACTTAAATCGAGATGAGTACTTGTTCAATGGTTGCATCACTAATGCGAACATTTGGATGAAGCATAAAAAGATAGATAACATCGATACATGTAAAATTTAGCAATCAAAAGTAGTCTTTTCATTAATCACAAACAAGTCAAAAATTGTACCGTAACACATTACGTGTTGCCATGTCATACAAATCCAAGGACTCATCCTACCAACTGATGTCTCAGTTAAGTTTGGGATTTTTAAAAGATACTACAATGAATACTAATCTACATGAGTCATTAGGTGTTCCACATGTCCCGAAAGATCCATCGGTCCTAATTTCAGAAGATGATTTCTTCGATTTATTTCTTGGACACTGGGAATCCTCGTCATTAGACAATGGTCTAGGAACAACCCTTAACACAAACCAACAATCATTTAAAACCTTATAATTCAATGACAAGACTCAACGATTCCCTCGTAACAATCTCATATTCCATACGAGTTAATTCTAACTTTATCCAAGTTTCAACCAACTTATACTCAAGGCGACATTCTACCTTACTCTCTAATACTTTCAACCTTATTCTTAGACTTTGAAAGGGAAATAAAAGCTCGATATGAGCAACACTTAATTTCCAATCCTATAGCTCTTACAACAATAGTTATCAAATGAGTTACTAGAATGAAATGACTCACACATTCAATTAGACTTCTCAAAAAGGTACTAGTGGCATGAGGCTTTTGGGTAAAGGCTCCAATGACAGCCTCAAGTGCAACATTCACCTTTTCGATTTCAAATTTAAGAATTGGGTGACACCGAATCAAATGACACCTTTCTAGGTGGTAAGGTTTTGTCAAACTCCACTCTATAAGGAAAGATGGTCATGGCATCGATATCAGATTTAATCTCGCCAATTCTTCTTCAAAATCACAATCAACTACTATCAACATTCCTACAAATATAAACCATTTTGTTGGGATCATAAGCATCCACAACTTGGTTTAGATGTGGAATATCTAGAATTCCTACAGAAATAGCTTCGATTGATTTACAAGGGGAGTTAGGGTTCCTTGTGACAATCTACGTCGTATAAATATCTCGTACACGTATTGAAATAATCATCAAACAATCATGTAATCAAATTACAACATATATATATAATCCAAGTTATATATATATATATATATATATATATATATATATATATATATATATATATATATATATATATATATATATATATATATATATATATATATTGAAATAACTCTTCGTAGTCTGGCCTTGTCGGTAACTCGGGAATTCTTCGGCACCGTTATAGTCAAAAGATTTTTAGACATTTTGAGAAAAATGTTTATAGTTAAAAGATTTTGAAATGTTTTATTCAAAACCTTTGTTTTTAAAAATCTTTCGTTCTCTATAACGAGAGCTCTGATACCAAACTGTAACACCCCTAAATATTCATACTTTAGTTCAGCGGAAGAGTTGTTGGTTTTACGGGATAGCACATTACTCAAATCATAGACAACGCTTAAAAATCGCGTTGTTTAATTATAATGCATTTTCAATTCATAAATATCAAATTACATAGGTCCCAAGTCATAGTATTTCATACAATTTTAAAAAACATTTAAATGGAAATTGTTATTTAAGTACGGGCCATAAATTCTTGTTGTCTTCCCGAGAATAACCTTCATGTACCTGAGATAAAACATGTTAAAAGAAAAGGTTGGCGAAAACGCCAAGTGAATTCATAGAGTTTAATAAACCATTAATATATCACCGGTATATATAATCGTTACCGAAAATCATTTTATACAATTCCTTGTCGTAGGCCATAAAATAGGCCAAAGACATTTTATACAAATCCTTGTCATAATTCATAATATAGGCTTCTGCCTTCAAAACCATTATACGAACCAATGTCGTAAAAACATCATACAATATATTTTATAACGTTGGATCTAACACCCCCAGTTTACATTGCGCAGCAGAAATACACAATTGGGTGCTAGACACAAGCACCATCAAAACAAGGTATATTGAACGACTCAAAAGTGAGACGTTTACACATAATATAAACGAGATTTTCATAAAAGGTCTAAAACATTAATTTCATCCCATAAGTGTACTGACACGACACCAGAGTAAAGCGTTTAGTCCCCATGGATCTCGACCAACAACCAACACAAGTTTAGTACAGTACACAACATAAAGTAAATTGTTCAACAGTAAAAGGTAGAAACAGTTTTTAGACCAACATTCTTCCAAAATCCAAGCCACAACCTCCACAGCAAAGCTCCATGCTCCATCACTTCCTATTACCTGAAATACATGCATAAAACGAGTCAACAATAATGTTGAGCGAGTCTATAGGTTTATCAAATCACATTTGAACACAAGAAGAAAATCAATCATAATCATTTATAGAATTGTCGTACACACAATCTATATTCAAGGCAATAATAATAATGATAATAAACAAACATTGTATTTAAGCTCATGACACCGACCCCTTAACCAAATAGTCACCCACGCCAAATGCCGGCATGACTAGAATAAAACTATTGCCCCTCTAAGGTATCATTTGCTAGAATACCACAATCTTATTCACGTAAAATTATCCTTCCCAACGGGTTACTCAACGTGATGCCCTGGTCTCGGATAGGGTGGTCAACCCAATAGTACTATCATTAGAATAAGCGGCTATTCCCGACTCACAACATCAAGTCAGAAGATAGTTAACGGCTCATGAATTTAGGGTCTTTAGCAACAAGGTACTCAATACAATGAATTCAACTCTAGGCAACATTCGGGTCCAACAATTACTCATGACTTGTGTTCATTTATTTTCAAATAGCATGTATCCCCCTCGCGGGTATAAAACATTTAGTAGCTAGCATAAAAAGAGAGGCTACAGACTCACCTTAGTATAAGAGATCTAGCGAGATGATCGTCGACGATAATGGATGCCTTTCAAACACGAGAACCGCTACCTATCAAATAAGGCGCGTTCGTTAATAATGACTCGAGAAATGAATCATATATATATATATAACATCAAACTCACCTCATACAACCACAATACACTCGAGAGAAAACGATATAAATAACTTCATTATACTTTACTACACATTTACTTTACCATTTTACACTTTTAACAAAATCCGCCGGTACATACTACATGTACTAGCTTATTTACCCCTTTTTAAACTCGTCAACCGTTTATGAAACGACTCAATAAACTAACTTACTATATATAGAAATTCCTCCTACAAGTTAATCAAATGATATTCCTTTTAAAGTCCTTTACTCGACTCATTTTCAAACTACAATATCCGGACAGATTTACGTTAACTTTTCATACAACCGTTTTAACTTATTTAAACAACTCCGTTTACAAAACCGACACTCGGGTTTTAAAGTAAACTCAACCTATAAGGTAAACACCTCATTATCAGTAGGTTACATATTTCAAAACCTCCATTTAGAGTCCCCGAGATTCGATCCAAATATCGACAACAACTATATGTAGTGCCGATACTCGTCTCCCGGTACACGATCATTCAAAACATCATAACTTCGCGCTCGTTTGGAGCTAGAAGCTCTACCTTTTATCAAATCGAAGCTAATAAAATTATATACAACCCTAGGCTATAAGTTAAGCCATTTTTGTAACACCCCCACAAATGCTATGCGCAGCGGAACTACAACATTGGGTGCTACACAGTATTCATTGCACACAAGATATATCAACCGACTCTAAAAAGACGTCAACTTAAAACTTAAATTAAAAATTGTTAGATGATACATGTCCACGGTTTTTCCAACCCCACTTGGTACAACAGAGTTTAGCGTTTTCGGTCCCCATGAATCTCGACCCAAGAATTTCAGTTTCACAACAACATAACATTAAAATTTAAAAATGTTTAAGTAGGAAAGGGAGGAAAAACAAGCAGACTCCAAGCCATACACACAACATCCATCCCATGCACGCTCCATTCTACACTTCAGCGGTTACCTGAAACACATGCCAAAATTTGGTCAACGAAAACGTTGAGTGGAATTCATAGGTTTTACAATTCATTTTGAACGTATATAAAATAAAAACCATTCGTGATCATTCATAGACTTGTCGATCAAACAATCTATATTCAGGATACTGACAATTGTGTTTAAGCTCATGACACTAATCCGTTAACTCAATCACCCGCGTAATAATTACCGGCGTGATTCAGATGAAACCAGTGCCCCTTCTAAAGGCATCAGTTGCAATTATACCTTATCTCTCATACAAGATAATCTACCGCAGAACTTACTCAACGTACAGCTTCTCGGCTAGCATTGGGTCGTTAGCCCCGTAGTACTACAAATTGTATAAGCGGCTATTTCCCCCTACTCGAGGGCAGGACAATAGTTAATAGTTCATGAAATTAGGGTCTTTTGCAACTAGGTACTCAACACAATTTCTAAGGCAACATTCGGGTCTAACAATCATTCATGACATACGTTCCTTTTAAAAACTAGCATGCATTTCCCTCGCGGGTAAAACAGTTTGAAATAAATATAAGCGAGGCTATAAATTCACACCTTATATATTAAGTAGTCGGTAGTTCGAGAGATGATCACTGACGACGATACGGATGCCCGGGTAAATCAACACCTATCAACAAATAACGCGTAATGAGTAATCTCATTTTAAATACCTTACGGTACTGTATAAAATACATAGATACTAGTCACTTAGGACAATTTTAACTCACGCCGAAACAAAACAACAAGCATCACTCATTTTACACCATTCGTTTTTATTATTTACGTTATCTATTTTTATTCATTTTCGCCGGTACTTACCGAAAGTACGGGCTGTTTTACTATATTTAACGATTCTTATAAAATTTGACAAAATTCTCAAAAATACTATAAGACCTGTAGATAACACATTTTTAATCCCAATAAAAGTTTTTACTTCTACGACCCGTTACTCAACGCTTTTCCAAAACTACATTTTCCGGGCTGAAATTGTACTTCGACCAACTTGGACCTCTTTGACCTATTTGAAATGCACCTTTGACTTCTTTGACTCCTAAGTCAACTTATAGACTCAATTACACAGGTTTGTGACCAAAATTTGACCCTTGACCTTTTACCAATTCATACTTGTGGTCCTCGGGATTTGACTAAAACTATACATAAATTCGGATTATGAAAGTTCTCGTCTCCCGGTACTCGATCTTTAAAACCTCATAACTTTTAGCTCGTTTTGAGTCACGGGCTATACCTTATACCAAATTAAAGCTAAGAAGACCCTCTATGACTACATTTAGTTATCTAGACCTGTAGGAAAAATTATTTTTATGAAATGGTCCTAAACTTTCTGCCTAAATTTGACCATACCAAAATCATGCTTAAGCTCGATTCCAAACCTATTAATCATTACTAGGCTTCATCCTAAGCATTCCCAATCATAACCAAACACAAATTTTCAGTCCCTACCCCTATTGATCATCAACCTCATCATCTAAAAATCTAAGAACAAACATGCAATCACATGTACCCATCTAAAACACCAATAAACATAATGCTAAACATAAAACCAATGCTCAAAATCATCAACCACCATGGCTCCCCAAACACCCCCTTGTGCCGTGGGGTTTGGGTGACCAAATCACCACAACCAAATTAATTTTGGTGGGTTTTATTAGTGATTATACTCACACTATACATGAATTTAACATGCATCAATCCAATTGACCTCAAAAACGAATTTGAATGATCTTGAAAATTTTTGGAAAAATTTTGTTAATGCATGTTTAATTTAGCCATGGATTAACACTCACCAATGGATTTTAGAAGGTGGTCTAAGGTTAGTTTTTGTCAAAACTAAAAAAAAATGGTGGATGGTGGTGGTTTTGGGTGTTTGGTCGTCGGCCTAAGAACAAGAGGGAGAGAGTGTTTTGATTTTTTTTTGTTAAATGTTTCTATGTGTTTGTGTTTGTCCTTTTTGTGAGATGGGTGGGGCCAAAATGGTAGTTTTGGCTTTCTTTTGGCCTCAAGTAAAAACGTCATTAAAACTTTGCGGGATCGACTCACTAGTCAATTTAGAAAATTTTACGGGAGTCGGAAATCATCCCGAACACTCTAAAATACTTTTGGGATACTTTAAATGTACTCGGAAGGCTATAAAACTCACCCGACTCAACTTAACACGAACCGTAAGTAAAATTCTCGAAAAATTACATTATCGATAAATCGTCAATAATTATAGAAATTTGGGCATCCATCGAGATCGTAATCGTCATCGTCCTTCTTGAATCGTAAATCGTAAAACTTATAGCCTCGAACATCGGCTTTAACCAATATACTTATATATATAGAAATTAAAATTTATTAAAAATTTCAAAAATTAGCGAAATTTAGGGTAACGTTAATGACCTCGGTTCTAGGGTGTCACATCCACCCCTCCTTAAAGAGAGCGACGTCCCGGCGCTCGCCTCTTCTTGTACTCACATTTCGTTCTGCTGGAACAGATGAGGATACCTTTCCTTGAAAAAGTCCTCACGTTCCCAAGTGTATTCCGGTCCACGCTTAGAATTCCATCGAACCTTCACAATAGGAATTCTACTACGCTTCAGCCTCTTGACCTCTCGGTCCATAATTTTCACAGGTTCTTCCACAAAGTGCATTTTGTCGTCTAGTCGAATCTCGTCCAAAGGAATCACCAATTTCTTATCCGCCAAACTCTTCTTCAGGTTCGATACGTGAAACGTGTCGTGAATAGCACTAAGCTCGCTCGGCAATTCTAACTTGTACGCTACTGGTCCAATTCGTTCAACGATCTTAAATGGTCCAATATACCTCGGACTCAACTTTCCTTTCTTCCCAAAACGAATTACACCCTTCCACGGCGATACCTTGAGCATAACCATATCTCCAACTTCAAACTCCAACGGTTTTCTTCTGTTATCGGCATAACTCTTCTGTCGGCTTCTCGCAGCAACTAGTCTGTTCTTGATTTGCACAATCTTCTCTGTCGTTTCTAAAACCATTTCGGGTCCAGTCCATTGACTTTCTCCTACTTCACTCCAACACACAGGCGATCTACACTTCCTTCCATACAATGCTTCGAACGGTGCTGCCTTGATACTCGCATGATAACTATTATTATACGAAAACTCCACCAGAGGCAAGTGGCGTTCCCAACTTCCTCCAAAATCAATCACGCATGCTCGGAGCATGTCCTCCATCGTCTGAATAGTTCGTTCACTCTGGCCGTCAGTTTCCGGGTGATAAGCCGTACATAAACTCAATTCAGTGCCCATCGCACGTTGAAGCGATTTCCAAAATTCCGAAGTAAATCTACTGTCGCGATCCGAAATGATCGATAACGGCACTCCATGTCTGCAGACGATCTCTTTCACGTACACACTGGCGAGCTTTTCCATGCTGTCCGTCTTCTTCATAGGTAAGAAATGAGCAGATTTCGTTAACCCATCCACTATTACCCATATCATATCACATCCACTAGGAGTTCTAGGTAAACCCGTCACGAAATCCATAGCGATTTTCTCCCATTTCCATTCTGGGATCTCTAGTTGTACCAACAATCCAGATGGTTTCTTATGTTATGCTTGAACCTTCGCGCAAGTCAAACACTTACTAACGTAACGAGCAATATCCGCCTTCATATTCGGCCACCAATAAACTTTCTTCAGGTCGTGATACATTTTATCCGATCCAGGATGTATCGAATACTTCGGCTTATGCGACTCGTTCATAACCAATTCTCGAACTCCAGGCTTTCCTTCCTCAGATGAACACAATGGTAACCAAATCCGATTTTCAAAATATCTCAGTCCGTCTGACCTAATCACGAAAAGAGGTTTCAACATTCGTCCCAAGTTCTCAGCTTCAACATTCCCTTTCATTAGTCCCCTCTCTTGAGCCTTCAGTATAGTTTCGGTTAAGTCAACGCTCTCAGTCATCACCAAAGCTCTGACCCTCAAAGGTTTCTCCCGTTCCTTCCTACTCAGTGCATCCGCTACAACATTCGCCTTGCCAGGGTGGTAGCGAATTTCGCAGTCATAATCACTCAGTAGTTCAACCCATCGTCTCTGTCGCATATTCAACTCCTTTTGATCTAAAATGTGTTGCAAACTCTTGTGGTCAGTGAACACAACACACTTCGTCCCATACAAATAGTGTCTCCACAACTTCAACGCAAAAACTACAGCTCCTAATTCCAAATCGTGCGTCGTGTAGTTCTCCTCATTCTTCCTTAGTTGCCTCGATGCGTAAGCTATCACCTTTTCACGTTGCATCAATACCGCTCCATAACCCTTACGAGATGCATCACAATACACTACAAAGTCTTCGGTTCCTTCAGGCAATGACAATATCGGTGCGGAACATAACTTGTCCTTGAGCGTTTTGAAAGCGAGTTCTTCCTCATTTCCCCATTTATACACCCTATTCTTTTCGGTAAGCCTTGTCAATGGTTTTGCAATCAACGAAAATCCTTCAATGAACCTTCGATAATACCCAGCTAAACCAAGGAATTGTCGAACTTCAGTCGGCGTTGTCGGTGCCGACCATTCCCTGATCGCTTCGACCTTGGCAGGATCCACGCGAACTCCCTTGCTATCAATCACGTGACCTAAGAACTGCACGGACTCTAACCAAAACTCACACTTCGAGAATTTCGCATACAGCTTCTCCTTCTTTAACAACTCCAAAATCTTCCTCAGGTGCTTCTCATGCTCCTCCTTACTCTTAGAGTAAATAAGTATATCATCGATGAAAACAATAACAAACTTATCTAGATACGGCTTGCACACGCGATTCATAAGGTCCATGAATACAGCAGGCGCGTTTGTCAACCCAAACGGCATCACTCGAAATTCAAAGTGTCCATACCGCGTACGAAAGGCAGTTACAGGAGTATCCTCCTCTCTTACACGCAGTTGATGATACCCTGATCTTAAATCGATCTTTGAGTATACACTGGAACCTTGCAATTGATCAAACAAATCGTCAATCCTCGGCAATGGGTACCGATTCTTAACCGTCAGCTTATTGAGTTCCCTATAGTCAATACACATCCGAAATGAACCATCTTTCTTCTTCACAAACAACACTGGCGCTCCCCAAGGTGATGAGCTCGGCCTAATAAATCCCTTGTCCATCAATTCCTTCAGTTTATCCGATAACTCCTTTAACTCGGATGGTGCTAAGCGATAAGGTGCACGCGCAACCGGCGCAGCTCCTGGCACCAAGTCAATTCGAAACTCGACCTCACGGGTGGGTGGTAAACCTGGCAACTCGTCTGGAAAAACTTCCGGATATTCGCAGATAACAGGTACCTCTTCAATCCTTGCCTCTAAATCACCATCACTCGAAACTTGTGCCAAAAACACATCGCATCCGTTCTCTACATACTTCATCATTTTCAAACAGGAAATCACTTTCAAACGAGAAGTGCATTCGTCTCCCTTCACTGTCAAAACTTTATTCCTCAACGGAATCTGAACTAATCTCTCGCCACAGACGATCATAGCACTGTGCGCCATTAGCCAATCCATTCCCACAATCACGTCAAACGATCCTAGCTCTATAGGCATCAAGTCGATTTTAAAAGCGTAATTTCCTAACTTCAAGGTACACCCTTTCAGTATAGAATTCGTACTAACAATTTTTCCATCGGCTAACTCAACGTTATAACTAGTCGCTAACAACACCGGTTTTCTATCGATATGACGACTAAATTTAACATCTACAAAACTCTTGTCAGAGCCAGAATCAAACAAAATACTAGCATAACAAGCGTCTAGCAAAAACGTACCGGTAACCACGTTAGGACCCTGTGGTTTATCAGCCGTCCCTACTTGATACACGGCAGCAGCGTTGTTACCTCCCCGCCTGTTTCCTGCCTTCGGGCAATTCACTTGCACATGGCCTCTCTCTCCACAACCAAAACATCCCCTCATTCTGATTGCATTCGCCCCAGTGGCTACTCCTCCCGCTCGGCAACCAGACGTCCTGTGACCTGCTTTTTCACATTTGCCGCATGCAGGCGGGCAATTCCCGACATGGTACAAATTGCACCTACCACAATGGGGATTCACTTTTACTCCTCTGGGGTTCGTCACAGCCCTCATCCCTTCATTCCTTCGTTGGTTAAACTGCTGATTGCGGTTCTGACCATGGTTGTTTCGATTTCCACCTCGGTTCTGGCCCTGGGATTGATTGCTTTGTGCCGCTTCCCATTTCCTCTTGTTGCCTTCAGCAATGAAGTTCTGCTTGTCCTGGAGCTTGACGTCCATCAATGCGTGAGCCATCTGGACCGCTTCATCAAACGACCCAGGTTTTGACGAAGTCGTCTCACCTTTGATATTGCTGGATAAACCTTTTATGTACTGCTTCATCTTCTTGGCATCATTGGCAAAAACGTCTGGACACAAAAGGCTTAATTCATTAAACCTCCTGGTGTAAGCAGCGATATCATTGTTCTTCAAGGTCAAGTGCCTCAACTCGTCTTCCAATTGACCCAATTCCTCTTCCGGGCAAAACTTCTTAGTCAACAGAGCTTTTGTCGCAGTCCACGTCCTTGCATTCGCTACAGCCAATCCAACAGTGGCTACTTGGGTGTTCCACCAACTTAACGCATCATCAAGAAACGTAGCAGCCGCAAACTTCACTTTGTCTGCTTCTGAACAACCGCTGATTTCGAAAGTACTTTCAACTTTTTCCAACCATCTTCTAAGTTCTAGAGCTCCACCCGTTCCACGAAATTGCGTGGGACCGCATTTCATAAAACTAGAATAGGTACACACTCTCGGGGCTTGCTGTCTCCTCGTGTTTCTACCCTGGTCCTGATTTCTCCCGGCTCGGTCCGCTTCCAGCGCATTTGCTATAGCTTCCTGAATCATTGTGTTTACACGATCGGCGGTCAACTTTGGAGGCATGGTGTTATCGAATATCTCTTTCTGCAAGACAGGGAAAATAGAAAAACAATGTAAGTATACATATCAAGATTAAGTTAGATTTCTCTTTCAAGACATAATATACATACAACGACACATCACTACAGAGTTACTAATATTCATCAATTCACATCACAAAAGATCAAATTTAAGACATATCACAGATCATGAAAGGTAACATGGATTGTATTGATAATTAACCAAAATTGTGACAAGTATTGCCACTACAATCGTTCACCATAAAACTTAAGTCCTCAAGTTTTTCGTCATAATACCATCATACAAAAGTCTAAAACAGTTCTATTACAATGATCAAAGAAAAAATACAAGACAAGTAACTAGGCATGTGGTGATCCACACGGCCTCTTGGATGGCGGTTCGTCATCATCTTCCTCGGGTTCCTCATCGCTATCGTCCTCGTCCACATCATCCATTTTTCTCTTTCCTTTGTCATTCGGCCCACATTCCGTCTCCTTTTTCGTCCCTGACGTAGACCCACACTCAATCGCTACCTGACTTCCCACAGTAATACAAGCACCTCTAGTAGGCGGCTGAATCATGAAGTCATTAGCCTCCATCTCCAAATCGTCCACGAATCTCCAATCCGGGGGCAATGATGCTCTCACTCGATGCTCCCAACTCTGCATCCTTGACAACCTCACTTGATCTTCCCTAACACGGTCAAGACTAGCGCTCAAATTCGCAACCATCGATCTTAGACTGTTGATGTCACTTTTGTTTACATTTCCATCATACTCAATTCTTGCAGTCCTTTCCAACAGTCTTTGGTGTTCCCTTTCATTCTTATTAAACCTCTTAATTACCCTGGTCTCAACTACAAACCGCTCATACATCAGCCTCTCCATCCTCCTCAAACGACCTGCGGGATCCCAGTAGTGTCTTGGTCTCGGAAAGTAGACCCTTGCGATATTCTCATGAATCGATTGCGACTTGGATGATTTGCTGGACTCTCCACCGCTCCCATTACTTACTCTAACAAATCCTGGCACTGTTCTCAAATAGTCCTTACAATTGTCCATCGGGCGATTAAAGGGTTGCTGCTCATATCGATCGGTTGGAGGTACTTCATAACCCTTTGGCGAATTCGGAGATTGAAACAAATCAGGTTCGGTCTGGCCTATAGCATTCTCGGGAATGCCATCATCCATTAGTTCCTCGGGCTCTTCCTCAGAATCCTCACTCTCGTCACTGCTGATGCTAAAATTGTCCACCTCACTTTCGTCATTGTCATTTTCCGGCCCTATTTCCTCTTCTGGAGCGATCCATCCATTATCATTGTCCGGCGGGTTCGGAGGAAACCGTCCCCCTTCGTGACCTACGACGTAATCGTTTCCATTATCATTAGGCGGTACCTCGGCCATTCCTGCAATAACAGCGAATTTCGGAGGGTACATAAGTAATTATACAATATTTATAAATACATGCATGCAAATGCAATGCAAAGGTGGTACATATGCCCAAAATGTAATAATATGATGCTCATGCATGATTAATACAAAAATTACGATGTCAGATATTCCACGTATAATTCAACGTCTACATATAGTAATTCCATACTTACGTAATAATTACCCACATATATACTTCAACTCAAAAGTATACGTCAAATGCCATGAATACAAAAATAAATCTTACCGGAGCCATGCAGGATAGTTGTGTGTGCTTGGACCATTTCTTACGACACCAAAAGTTATAGTTTAGGATTTTCAAAAACGACCTAGTTCTCTATAACTCATGGCTCTGATTACCAATCTGTAACACCCCCACAAATGCTATGCGCAGCGGAACTACAACATTGGGTGCTACACAGTATTCATTGCACACAAGATATATCAACCGACTCTAAAAAGACGTCAACTTAAAACTTAAATTAAAAATTGTTAGATGATACATGTCCACGGTTTTTCCAACCCCACTTGGTACAACAGAGTTTAGCGTTTTCGGTCCCCATGAATCTCGACCCAAGAATTTCAGTTTCACAACAACATAACATTAAAATTTAAAAATGTTTAAGTAGGAAAGGGAGGAAAAACAAGCAGACTCCAAGCCATACACACAACATCCATCCCATGCACGCTCCATTCTACACTTCAGCGGTTACCTGAAACACATGCCAAAATTTGGTCAACGAAAACGTTGAGTGGAATTCATAGGTTTTACAATTCATTTTGAACGTATATAAAATAAAAACCATTCGTGATCATTCATAGACTTGTCGATCAAACAATCTATATTCAGGATACTGACAATTGTGTTTAAGCTCATGACACTAATCCGTTAACTCAATCACCCGCGTAATAATTACCGGCGTGATTCAGATGAAACCAGTGCCCCTTCTAAAGGCATCAGTTGCAATTATACCTTATCTCTCATACAAGATAATCTACCGCAGAACTTACTCAACGTACAGCTTCTCGGCTAGCATTGGGTCGTTAGCCCCGTAGTACTACAAATTGTATAAGCGGCTATTTCCCCCTACTCGAGGGCAGGACAATAGTTAATAGTTCATGAAATTAGGGTCTTTTGCAACTAGGTACTCAACACAATTTCTAAGGCAACATTCGGGTCTAACAATCATTCATGACATACGTTCCTTTTAAAAACTAGCATGCATTTCCCTCGCGGGTAAAACAGTTTGAAATAAATATAAGCGAGGCTATAAATTCACACCTTATATATTAAGTAGTCGGTAGTTCGAGAGATGATCACTGACGACGATACGGATGCCCGGGTAAATCAACACCTATCAACAAATAACGCGTAATGAGTAATCTCATTTTAAATACCTTACGGTACTGTATAAAATACATAGATACTAGTCACTTAGGACAATTTTAACTCACGCCGAAACAAAACAACAAGCATCACTCATTTTACACCATTCGTTTTTATTATTTACGTTATCCATTTTTATTCATTTTCGCCGGTACTTACCGAAAGTACGGGCTGTTTTACTATATTTAACCATTCTTATAAAATTTGACAAAATTCTCAAAAATACTATAAGACCTGTAGATAACACATTTTTAATCCCAATAAAATTTTTTACTTCTACGACCCGTTACTCAACGCTTTTCCAAAACTACATTTTCCGGGCTGAAATTGTACTTCGACCAACTTGGACCTCTTTGACCTATTTGAAATGCACCTTTGACTTCTTTGACTCCTAAGTCAACTTATAGACTCAATTACACAGGTTTGTGACCAAAATTTGACCCTTGACCTTTTACCAATTCATACTTGTGGTCCTCGGGATTTGACTAAAACTATACATAAATTCGGATTATGAAAGTTCTCGTCTCCCGGTACTCGATCTTTAAAACCTCATAACTTTTAGCTCGTTTTGAGTCACGGGATCTACCTTATACCAAATTAAAGCTAAGAAGACCCTCTATGACTACATTTAGTTATCTAGACCTGTAGGAAAAATTATTTTTATGAAATGGTCCTAAACTTTCTACCTAAATTTGACCATACCAAAATCATGCTTAAGCTCGATTCCAAACCTATTAATCATTACTAGGCTTCATCCTAAGCATTCCCAATCATAACCAAACACAAATTTTCAGTCCCTACCCCTATTGATCATCAACCTCATCATCTAAAAATCTAAGAACAAACATGCAATCACATGTACCCATCTAAAACACCAATAAACATAATGCTAAACATAAAACCAATGCTCAAAATCATCAACCACCATGGCTCCCCAAACACCCCCTTGTGTCGTGGGGTTTAGGTGACCAAATCACCACAACCAAATTAATTTTGGTGGGTTTTATTAGTGATTATACTCACACTATACATGAATTTAACATGCATCAATCCAATTGACCTCAAAAACGAATTTGAATGATCTTGAAAATTTTTGGAAAAATTTTGTTAATGCATGTTTAATTTAACCATGGATTAACACTCACCAATGGATTTTAGAAGGTGGTCTAAGGTTAGTTTTTGTCAAAACTCAAAAAAATGGTGGATGGTGGTGGTTTTGGGTGTTTGGCCGTCGACCTAAGAACAAGAGGGAGAGAGTGTTTTGATTTTTTTTTTGTTAAATGTTTCTATGTGTTTGTGTTTGTCCTTTTTGTGAGATGGGAGGGGCCAAAATGGTAGTTTTGGCTTTCTTTTGGCCTCAAGTAAAAACGTCATTAAAACTTTGCGGGATCGACTGACTAGTCAATTTAGAAAATTTTACGGGAGTCGGAAATCATCCCGAACACTCTAAAATACTTTTGGGATACTTTAAATGTACTCGGAAGGCTATAAAACTCACCCGACTCAACTTAACACGAACCGTAAGTAAAATTCTCGAAAAATTACATTATCGATAAATCGTCAATAATTATAGAAATTTGGGCATCCATCGGGATCGTAATCGTCATCGTTCTTCTTGAATCGTAAATCGTAAAAATTATAGCCTCGAACATCGGCTTTAACCAATATACTTATATATATAGAAATTAAAATTTATTAAAAATTTCAAAAATTAGCGTAATTTAGGGTAACGTTAATGACCTCGGTTCTAGGGTGTCACAATTTTCAAAACATAAAAATTCGGATTTTATACTTTACTTACTGTTATAAAATGACTACCAAAATCTTGTACAAAATAAACTTTTTGATCAAAACCAACCATAAAAATGATCATTTCTATTCCCTAACATCATCATATATCAACCATACAATCTAAATCATCATAAAAATTAAAACCTTTAGATCGAAATGAAGTTTTTAACAAATTTTTTAGCAAGAACACCATGGGTCATGCCAAGAACACCATGCATGATCATGGTTTCTACCTACCAACATCAAGAAAATAAAAATGCCTTGCATGTGTAAAATTCTTACACCAATGTGATCCTTGATCAATTCTAAGAGTGGGTCTATGATTATTTTAGCTTGATTCATCCTCAAACTTGAGTTAATTTGAAAATTGTATGAATTTGGGGTGGTAGTGGGTGTTCGGCAAAACAAGAGAGAGAGAGAGAGAAGATGGTGAAATTTTGAATGGTGAAATGTGAAGTGTGTGTGTTGTTTAAGCTTTATATATAGTGGACTAGGAACCTTGGTTACAATTTGGCAATAGTTGTGGCTAAAAATGAAAATAGTTAGCTAAAAAGCGGGAAATAACTATTAGTCAATTTTCAAAATATTTACGGGGCTCGGGTTTCATAAAGATACTTTTAAAAATTTAAAACGTACCTCAAAAATAATAATATTGACTCTCGACTCGACTTAACACGTCATTTAAAATAAAACCTCAAAAATAATAAAAATCGAACAACCAACAATAAAACATAAAATATTTGGCATCCATCGACATCACGCTTGCTAATACTCCTTATACTTAATAATATTAAATATAGACCTTCCAACATCGGTTTAAACATAAACCTCCAAAAATAAATATAGTTCAAACTCATCCAAAAATTTCAAAAATAATCGTAAAATAAGATTAAGCAATGACCTCGGTTTTTGGGTTTTCACATCCCCGCTTCTTAAAAGAAGCGACGTCCGCGGCGCTTAATCTTCCTAAACAAATGAGGATACTTGTCCTTAAAAAAATCCTCTCGTTCCCACGTAAACTCTGGCCCACGTCTAGAGTTCCATCTCACTTTCATAATCGGAATTCTACTATGCTTCAACTTCTTAACTTCCCTATCCATTATCTCTACAGGTTCCTCTATAAAATGCAACTTATCATCAAGTTGAATTTCCTCCAATGGAATCACCACATCCCTTTCAGCTAAACACTTCTTCAAATTAGACACATGAAAAGTATTATGAATAGCCGTAAGCTCATCAGTCAATTCTAACTTATAAGCCACCAATCCAATCCTTTGGATAATCTTAAATGGTCCAATATATCTCGGTCTCAACTTTCCTCTCTTTCCAAAGCGAATTACTCCTTTCCATGAAGATACCTTTAGCATAACCATGTCTCCTACTTCAAACTCCAACGGTTTCCTTCTGTTATCAGCATAACTCTTTTGTTTACTTCTGGCAGATAACAAACGCTTCTTTATTTGTACAATCTTTTCAGTCGTCTCAAATATCATTTCAGGCCCAGTCAATTGACTTTCTCCTACCTCACTCCAACACACTAGTGATCTACACTTACGTCCATACAAAGCTTCAAATGGTGCGGCTTTAATACTAGCATGATAACTATTATTGTACGGAAATTTAACCAATGGCAAATGCTTATCCCAACCATTTCCAAAGTCTATCACACATGCACGAAGCATATCCTCTAACGTTTGAATCGTTCTCTCACTTTGTCCATCAGTTTCTGGATGATATGTTGTACTCAAACATAACTCTGTTCCCATCGCTTTCTGCAAAGACTTCCAAAATTCTGAAGTAAACCTACTATCACGATCAGAAATTATTGACAAAGGCACACCATGCCGACAAACAATCTCCTTCACATACACTGTTGTTAACCTCTCCATACTATCTGTCTTCTTCATTAGCAAAAAGTGAGCAGACATAGTCAATCTATCTACAATCACCCATATCATATCACAACCATTTGCAGTCCTTGGCAAACCTGTCACAAAATCCATTGTAATCTTCTCCCATTTCCACTCAGGAATCTCAGGTTGCACTAATAATCCCGACGGTTTCTTATGTTCAGCCTTCACCTTCGCACAAGTTAAACACTTATTAACATACTGTGCTATATCTGCCTTCATATTTGGCCACCAATAAACTTTCTTAAGATCTTGATACATCTTGTCCGATCCAGGATGTATTGAATATTTCGACTTATGAGATTCATTCATCACTAAATCTCGCACCCCTAAAGAATCTTCCTCGGACGGATACAACGGTAACCAAATCCTATTCTTAAAATACCTCAATCCATTCGACCTTACTTCAAACAATGGTTTCAACATTATACCCAAATTTTCTGCCTCAACGTTCTCTTCTTTCAAACCATTAGTTTGGGCTTTCAATATCGCTTCTGTCAAATCAACACTTTCCAACATCGTTAAAGCTCTAACACATATAGACTTATCTCTTTCCTTTCTACTAAGTGCATCAGCTACTACATTTGCTTTACCATGATGGTAATGAATCTCGCAGTCATAATCACTCAGCAACTCAACCCATCTCCTTTGCCTCATATTCAATTCCTTTTGATCCAAAATATATTGCAAACTCTTATGATCAGTGAAAACCACACACTTAGTTCCATACAAGTAGTGTCTCCACAACTTTAAAGCAAAGATAACAACCCCTATGTTCTAAATCATGCGTAGTGTAATTCTCTTCATGCTTCCTTAATTGTCTCGATGCATACGCTATTAGTTTCTCTCTTTGCATCAATACAGCTCCAAGTCCTTTATAAGACGCGTCACAGTACACTACGAAATCCTCAGATCCTTCTGGCAAAGACAATATCGGCGCAGAACACAACTTATCCTTCAACATACTAAATGCAGATTCCTCTTCCAATCCCCATTCAAACACTCGATTCTTTTCTGTAAGCTTAGTCAATGGCTTAGCAATTAACGAAAACTTCTCAATAAACCTTCTATAATACCCAGCCAAACCAAGAAATTGGCGAACTTCAGTTGGCGTCTTCGGCACTGACCAATCCTTAATTGCCTCAATCTTAGCAGGATCCACACGAACACCTTCACTATCAATCACGTGCCCCAAAAATTGCACTAATTTCAACCAAAATTCACACTTAGAGAATTTCGTATACAGCTTCTCTTCTTCAACAATTCCAAAATTGTTTTCAAATGCTTCTCATGTTCCTCTTCACTCTTGGAGTAAACGAGAATATCATCAATGAATACGATAACAAACTCATCCAAATACGGCTTACATACACGATTCATCAAATCCATAAATACAGCAGGCGCATTTATTAACCCAAAAGGCATCACTTGAAATTCGAAATGTCCATATCGAGTACGAAAAGATGTTATAGGAATATCTTCTTCTCTAACTCTCAGCTGATGATACCCTGACCTCAAATCGATCTTCGAGTATATACTTGATCCATGCAACTGATCAAACAAATCATCAATCCTCGGCAGTGGATACCGATTCTTGACAGTCAATTTGTTAAGCTCTCTATAATCAATACACATTCTAAAAGAACCATCTTTTTCCTAACAAACAAAATAGGCGCACCCCACGGCGACGAACTCGGTCTAATAAATCCCTTATCCATCAATTCCTTCAGTTGATCAGATAATTCTTTCATCTCAGATGGAGCTAAACGATACGGTGCATGAGCAACAGGAGCAGCACCCGACACTAAATTGATACGAAACTCCATTTCACGATACGGTGGTACTCCTGGCAATTCCTTAGGGAAAACTTCAGGATACTCTCTAATCACTGGCACATCCTCCAATTTCCTTTCATTCACATCTTCATTACTTATCTGTGCAAGAAACACATCACAACCTGCTTCTATGTACCTCATCATCTTTAAACAAGAAACAACTCTCAAACGAGAAGTACATTCATCTCCTTTCACAGTCAATACCCTATTCCTTAGCGGTATCTGAACTAATCTTTCTCCACAAACAATTACTGCACCATTACCAACTAACCATTCCATTCCAACAATCACGTCAAAAGATCCTAATTCTATAGGCATCAAATCAATACTAAACACATAATTACCTAACTTCAAGGAACAACCTTTCAGTATAGAACTAGTGCTTACAACCTTACCATCAGCTAACTCCACATTATAACTAGTTGTCAATCTCACTGGTTCTCTATCCAATAGCTGACTGAATCTAACACCTACGAAACTTCTATCGGATCCAGAATCAAATAACACACTAGCATAACAAGCATCAAGTAAGAACGTACCAGTCACCACGTTCGGCCCTTGAGGTTTGTCAGCATCTCCCACGACATAGGCTGGAGCAGCAATCCCAGCAGCAACAGCAGCAACATTGCCTCCCTGTCGTATGCCAACCCTCGGACAGTTCCCTTTCTTATGTCCACGGCCTCCACATCCAGAACAGTAAACTACCTTAACAGCATTGGCTCCAGTGGCTACACCCTTGTTTCTATAATATGCCATCTTATGTCCGGCCTTCCCACACTTGTTGCAAGCAGATGGACAATTTCCAACATGATACAGATTACATCGACCACACTTCGGATTCACCTTGTTACCTTGATTTCCTGTTGCAACACGAACACCATCATTCCTTCTCAAATTGTATTACTGATTCCTATTTGGACCTTGGTTATTGTTATTATGATAACCACCACGATTCTGCTCTTGGCTTGAGTGTGCAGCTTCCCACTTTCTCTTATTCCCCTTAGCAATACTATCATTTCGATCCTGCAGCTTTACATCCATTAAAGCATCAGCCATTTGAACAGCTTCATCAAATGACTTGGGTTTCGACGAAGTAGTTTCTCCCTTGATATTACTAGATAAACACCTAATATACTGCTTCATCTTCTTACGGTCATCAGGAAACGCATCAGGACATAACAAACATAAATTAGAAAATCTCCTTGTATAAGCTACAATATAATTGTTCCTCAACACCAAATGCCTTAATTCATCTTCCAACTGACCTAACTCTTCCTCAGGACAAAAGTTAGCAGTCAACAATCCCTTGGTCACATTCCATGTTCTAGCATTCGCTTCAACCAACCCCACAGTAGCTACTTGACTATTCCACCAACTCAATGCATCATCCTGAAAAGTAGCTGCAACAAATTTCACCTTACTAGCTTCTGAACATCCAGTGATTTCAAAAGTACTTTCAATCTTCTCAATCCACCTCCTTAATTCCAATGCACCACTAGTACCACGAAATTGGGTTGGTCCACATTTCATGAAACTAGCATAAGAACATTCCTTCTGAACCTGCTGAACAACAGCATTACCTCCAACTTGTCCTGCAGCATTTCCTTCTGCTTGCTCATCAGCATTACCTCCAACCTGACCAGCAACATTCCTATTCTCAGCCTCTTGGTTCCTCACAGCACGTTCAGCTTCCAAAGCTCTAGCAATAGCTTGCTCAATCATGTTATTAACAGTAGCAGTCGTCAATTTAGGCGGCATGTTTACAGGAAACTAACCAAACAATTATTTAGTAAAGTCACAAAAATGCCTCCCAACTCCTTCCTGTATGACCATAACAGAACTAGAACAAGTAAGTATTCATATCAAGATAAGAAGAAGGATTTCTCTATCAAGATGTAACATGGATACTACATGCACCAACAACACAATTCACAATGAATCATTAACCAATTCACACAAGAACTAATAAGACAAATCATAAGTCATGAAGGTAATTTTGGATTGCTTTGGAAAATCTCCACAAAATTGTGACAAGTAATGTCACTACAATCCTTCGTCACGACAAACTTAAAGTTATTAAGTTTCATCACAAACTACAGTACGAGTCTACATAAGTTCTATTACAACAAGGCTAAATAAAACAACATAAAGAACTAAACATCATATCCCTGCAGCTTCTTGTACATCGGCTCGTCATCACTGCTGCTATCGTCATCCTCAGATTCTTCCTCCATTTTTTCCTTTCCCTTAGGACTACTTCCTTCACTTGGCTTCACCAACACTTGAGCTTCAACCTGATTCGGCACATCACGAATCACAACACCTCGACTAGGAAAAGATCTCATCGGCAAACCCCACGCACTCAACCTTGCATTGCTTTCTAGCTCCCTACGTAACCTTTCAACTTGCCCACTCAAATTCAACACCATAGATATTAATCTAACAACTTCATCTATTTCCCTTGCCCTAACAAACTCTGACCTCCTCACACTACCAACAAACCTTGTGACAATCCGTCAATTTATGGTTGATATTTTATTCTCAAGTATTATTTAAAAACATTATTTTAATGTTATATTATGAACTCACTCATTTATGGGAAGAAATTTGGGTTTACGTCTTGAAGTAGCATCGACTACGTCTAAACCGGAGGATTCTACGTTACGTGCTTACGTTTACATACACCGTTTTGGTGACTGTCCGATATTTCAGGAAATAAATTTATCTGTAGATATTATTTTGGGATTTTATTTGAGTTAGTTCATAAACTCACAAATTTACGAGAAGAGATTAGGACTTACGATTATAATTTAACGTCCTTTACGACTGAACCGGAAACCTTAGGATTACGTATTTACGTTTTCGAACTCCGTTTTTGATGAGACAATTTTTATTAGATTCGTTTTGTGCCGTTGATTCATAATTTATAAAAATGTTTCTCGTAAAACGACCCGAGGGAACGCAAATCGAGGAAACTAGAATCGAGGAGTACCCGTAATTAAATGGGGATGAGACAAGATAAACTTGCCCCACCCCCACACATGGGATAGCCACAAGTGTACAACACACCCTTGTGAGGTGTTAAGCTTGTAAACAAAGCTAAGACACTTGTCTTAGCTTTGCTATCACACCACTTGCACACATAACTTGCCAAAACTACTCACACAAACCATTTAACACTTTCATACATGCAAACCACCATTTCTCTCTCCTCTCTCTCTATATTTCGTCCAAAAACGACCTTCAAACACCCCTCATTTGATCAATTTAACAACAATATCATGTGTTATTCACACATATGTTGAAGAACCTTTGAAGATATGAAGATTGGAGGTGATCTTAACCTATGAAAAGGAGTTTTCATGAGGTTAAAGGGATGAATTCATGGAGGTGTTCATCTATCCAAAGGACCCAAGAAGTTTCCTTGCTAAAGTTGAAGTTTTGATAACAAGAACCAAGTCTTGTTCATCAAAAACCCCATCTTTTCATCACTAATGGTGGTATAAAGATTGTTCTTCCTATCCTCTTGTTATTATGATTATGTAATCTTGTATTTTCTTTATTTATGTATATGTATATGATGATTAATGATGATAAAAATATTATGTGGGGATTTGGTGTTGATAAACATGGGTAAAAAGATGGAAAACCACATGTAAAATGGTTAAAAATCTTGCTAAATATAATGGCTGTATAAAAACAGTAAGTAACCAAATGATAAACTGATAAAATGGAATGGTGGAATCAATTTACAGTAAGTATGAGATGTCATACACATGAGAGAGTTGACCATGCAATGGAATCATCAAAATGAGTGAGATATGATCAAAACAAAATTAGTATACCAATCTGAATAGTCTGTTTTGTAGGGACTGTTAAGCATACTTAGACATGGATTGAGCAGTAGCTATAACTAACTTATTTGTAGCACATAATATGAATTTTAGGTCATGCAAAAATGAGCTTCTATCTCTTTATAGAACTCAAGATATGATAAAAATGGTGAAAGTGAAACTAAAAATCAGATTTTGTGAAATTAAAGTTTAATAGTATTATATAAGCACTCAAATAATATAGTATAAAATGTGAAATTAAAACCCACTAACTTATATATTTCATTTATATAAATATGTATAAGGATAAATAAATGGACATTATATAAAAATGGTAGTTTGGTAAGTTTTATAAGTTATAAAAACTATAAACATGATTTTTACGTCTTTTCGGCTAGTACCGTAAAATTAACGTTTTTCGTCAATTAAAACTTAGACGATCGGACCCGTCTAATGTAAACTTTTTAAAAGTCATATACTGATATATAAGTACTTAATACAAGTAAAAACCGATAAGACCCGAACTATATAACATACGGACATTAACGGGCTAAATTAGCATTATCGGACTATTAATCCAACTAAATGGGCTAAACACTTATAAATTTACTTATTGGGCTTAACCCACTTGGGTCCAACATGTAAAGTATAATACTGATAATAAAAGTATGATTGGGCTAATGAAAAGTATTGGGCTTGTAATGGGCCTATTGGGCCTCCAAAATATAAACAAGTTGAACTAGTGTAACTAGTATAAAAGTTACCAATACATAACACTAAAATGAGTAAATGAGAATGTATAAACCCACTTGATCATCATCATATATATAAAATCATCATATGTATACATATTTGTTATTTTGATAAAGTCATTGGACAAAAGTCTAAAACAAGTATTATTTGTCTAGGTTTCCGTGATTGAAGCACGTACCGTACATCCGAATTGCCGATAACCCGCCTTCCCACATCAAGGTGAGTTCATAGCCTCGCACTCTTTTAAATGTTTTTATGAAATATTTTATAAACCCGCGAGGGAGATAACATGTTATTTTTTATGAAATAGGACACTAGTTGTCCCGATTGTTTGTTTATTGATTTGGACCCGAATGATTGTATGACCCGATGAATGATTATATGACCCGATGTATGAGATAAAATGGATTATTAAAGTTAGGTTATGTCACTAAAAGTCCCATTAGCATGAATTGTGAACTACCGGGATTTGGTAGACGTTTATTCATATAATAGTACTATTTGGGGACGATCACCCCAGTTCGCGCCTTGACGGTTGATCCCTGTCGTGCCACACTGATTGGTAAGCGAATTTATGTATGAGAAGATTTACACAAGCGTGATTATTGTGACGACACGCTAATTTAGATGGGCAAATGAGTTTCGGGCTAGCTACCCGTTGCTTGTTGTAGTAAGGTAACAATGTCATGCGGCTTATAATAATCCAAAAATAACGAAATACTGCTATACGCACTGAATTACGATATATTGCCTGACTAGCAATACGGGGTCTTATTATTGATATTATGTTCGTGTTTTAGTTTTACATAACCATATTCATATAACGGTTTTTATTTAACTTTATACAACGTTATAAAACAAATTGTATGATGTTTTTAACGACAATGGTTCGTATAATGATTTTGAAGGCGAAAGCCTATATTATGATTTTTGATAAAGATTTGTATAAAATGACTTTGGCTATTTTATGGCCTATTACAAAGTTTTGTACAAAATTATTTTCGGTAATAATTTTATACCGATGTTATATTGATGGATTTCATTAAACTCTATGAATTCACTCGGCGTTTTCGCTGACCTTTTCTTTTAACATGTTTTTTCTCAGGTACTTGAAGGTAATTCTCGGGAAGACGACAAGAATTCATGGCCCGCACTTAAATAACAATTTCCATTCAAAATGCTTTGTAAAAATTGTATGAAATAATATGACTTGGGACCTATGTAAATTTGATATTTATGAATGGAAATGCTTTTATTATTAAACGACGCGATTTTTATGCGTTGTCTATGATGTGAGTAATGTGCTATCCCGTAACACCAACGAGTCTTCCGCTGTATTGAATTGTATAAATTTGGGGGTGTTACAGTTTGGTACCAGAGCTCTCGTTATAGAGAACGAAAGATTTTTAAAACTAAGGTTTTGAATAAAACATTTCAAAATCTTTTAACTATAAACATATTTCTAAAAATGTCTAAAAATCTTTTGACTATAACGGTGCCGAAGAATTCCCGAGTTACCGACAAGGCCAGACTGAGAAGTGTTATTTTAATATATATATAACTTGGATTATATATATATATATATATATATATATATATATATATATGATGTAATTTGACTACATGATGGTTTGATGGTTATTTTTATATTTATACGAGGTATTTATATGACGTAGATTGTCACAAGAAACCCTAACTCACCTAGCAAATCAATCGAAGCTATTCCCGTACGAATTCTAGCTATTCTTGATCAAAACCAAGTTTCGGATTTTTGTGATCCCAACAAAATGGTTGATATTCGTAGGAATGTTGATATTAGTTGATTGTGATATTAAAGAAGAATTGGAGAGATTAAATCTGATATCGATGTCATGACGATCTTTCCTTATAAAGTGGAGTTTGACAAAACGTTACCACCTGGGAAGGTGTCATCTGATTCAGTGTCACCCAATTCTTAAATTTGAAATCGAAAGGGTGAATGTTGCACTTGAGGCTGTCATTGGAACCATTACCCAAAAGCCTCATGCCACTAGTACCTTTCTGAGAAGTCTAATTGAATGTGTGAGTCATTTCATACTAGTGACTCATTTGATAACTATTGATGAAGGAGCAATAGGATTGGAAATTAAGTGTTGTTCATATCGAGCTTTTATTTCCCTATTAAGGTCTAAGAATAAGGTTGAAAATATTGGAGAATGAGGTAGGATATTGCATTGAGTATACGTTGATTAAAACTTTAATAAAGTAAAATTTAACCCATATGGAATATGAGATTGTTAAGAGGAAGTCGCTAAGTTCTGTGATTGAATTATAAGGTTTTAAATGATTGTAGGTTCGTGTTAAGGATTGTTCCTAGGCCATTGTCCAATAACGAGGATGCCCAGTGTCCAATAAATAAATTGAAGAAATCTTTTTCTGAATTGGGACCGATGGATCTTCCGAGACAGGTGGAACACTTAATGACTCTTGTAGATTAGTATTCATTGTGGTATCTTTTAAAAATCCCTAACTTAACTAAGACATAAGTTGGTAGGATGAGTTTTTGGAATTGTATGACATAGTGACACGTAATATGTTACGGTACAATTCTGACTTGTTTGTGATTAATGAAAAGACTACCTTTGATTGCTAAATTCTACATGTATCGATGTTATCTATCTTTTCTTGATTCTTCCTAATGCTCGCATTAGTGATGCAACCATTGAACAAGTACTCATCTCGAATTGAGTTACGTTGTGGATTATTCTTTTTGAGTGCCATCGAGGTCATGCACCTCATGATTAATTGACTAAGCTCATTTCCTATTATATTGTGGTTAGTTCTTGGTAAACAACTTTTCATCACTCTTTTGTAGATCACTCATTGTTTTTATTAGATAAAACAATATCCTTTGAGAAAATTGAATTTTCATCACTATATGGATTATTTAAAGTGAGACTTATAAATAATCATTATTGAAATAAAGTTGATTATGAAATACCTTGGAAAACATAATTGTTTTCATAACAAAGAAAATATTTGTAAATTTATTTTTGATTCTTATTTAAGAATTAAGCATGAAAATGTTTTTATTATAAACATGATGATAAAATTTTGACGAACTGAGTATTGCATCGTTAATCTTGAAATTGTATATAGTTGCGCGCCTACATACAATTTGGAATGGACCATGCAAGGCTGATTAGTAGTGACCACAAAATTGATTAATAAACACTTAATTTTCTTTGAAACCGTGAAAGATTAAATTTTATGAGATCTGCAAGAAGTGAAAAATAGGGACATATTGATAGGGACACCTACATATGTGCCCGTGTTATTTATTCTTCTGAGCCGAATTTACTCATCTATGGATATTGTCTTAATTGACAATTGATATTCTCTTTCTTGTCCATTTCCGAGTGTTGATACCCGACTGGATGTATCAACGTTCCTATCATTTCTTTTGATTTTATTTCATTTGAATGAGCTGGGTAACGATCCGAGGAGCTTTCGAATGCGTAATCAACGGTAGATTATGCGTTGACCTTACTCTTTTAATGGTAGTTGTGTCTCCATATATATCCTTGAATTTGTGAAGGATTATGAGTTATTATTAGTCTTTTGAGAAATTCACATCTTATCAACGGTAATGAAACTAGAAAGTTGATAGTGTCAGTAGAATGGATTAATTGATTATGACATGACGACATTGTCTTAATTGATGGGAACTCGAGTAAAATTCCCCTAAATGATAAGATGTTGACTTTCAAAAGTGATCTAAATAATTCTTGATGGATGACCATATCCTGCATTTAGACTTGAAATTATACCGTGAATGGTTGTGAATTAGTCATAGATACTATAATCTAGAAAGAACTTAAAGTAAATGTATTAAAAGATGTTCCTGCTATTTGAAACTTTAGGAGGTATTTGTTGGTCAATTACCTAGACTTTCGCCATTAAGGCAAGTTGAATTTGGTATTGATTATATTCCCGGTGCTGCACCTGTGGCATGTGCACTGTACATCAGCACCATCTGAATTAGAAGAATTACCGTGCAACTGAGAGAGTTGTTGGAGAAAGCTTTTATTCTAACAAGCTCGTCAACATGAAGAGCTATGGTGTTATTATTTCTTATATTTGTTGATTACCGTGAACTAGGTAAATTGACGATTAATAATAAATATCCACTACCTAAGATGATAGATTTGTTCGATCATTTACAAGGTTCTAGCGTATGTTCTAAAGATTTGATCCATGGCATGGTTATCATCAACTTCGCATCTGCGAAAAAGATTATCTATTCCAATCACTACATCCAGAACATGTAATGACCATTATGAGTTTCATGTTATGTTGTTTGGATTGACCAATGCACATGTAGCATCCATGAATTTGGTGAATCACGTATGTAGGTTGTAATTTGATAAGTCCGGGCTCATGATCATTAAGGATCATTTGTTTGTTAATAAGAATTAGAATGAGTTAATAAATATTTATAGATTGCCCTGAATTGGCCGAACAATAAACACCTGTACCTTGAATAATTAACATATGATTTAAGGCTTAATCCTTTACATTATTTGACCGTATGATTAAAAGATAATGGAATCTATATTGACTCTTCAAAAATTAAGAGCCCTTTTAAGACTTTGAGTTTTACTAAAAAGAAAGTGCAAATATGTTTTGACAAATATTTATCAAAGGATTTTTAAGGGATCATTCTCTTATACCCAAATCATTTAACTAAACTCCTGTTTAGGGGTAAATGTTTGTGTATACCTCAAGACAACCTAAGAGGGATTGAGGAAACCGTTAAACCATGACTTAAAATTTGAAACGACAATTTTTGATTTTCAACTAAGAAAATTTTGACCAAAGTATAAACAAAGATTTTTCAAACATTTACGAATCTTATTAATTATTTTCGATAAATCAACAAAAATCGTGTTAATTAAATTCAAATTTATTTTGAACATTTTTATATAATTGGTCAAACTAAGAAATTTAAAATTTTTACGTTTACGTTGCATAAAATTTTTTAATATTTATTATTTAAATACTTGTAATAATTATCGATGCTTTAGACGTCGGATTGAGTAAAACTGATAAAAATGATAGTGGAGACGAAACTAAAACTTAGAAAATATGAAGAAAGAAATTCTGAGTGAATTTTGGTTATGATAATTATTTCACTAGGAAAGGTGAATATAGATACTGACACATTATGTAAAAAGGATAAAGAACCAATTAGGATGTGTTCCTTAGTAATGATGGTACAAAATAAATTGTCGAACAATTTAAAAATAACTAATGTTTGTAAAAAGGATAATATAGATAATAAAAGGGGTTCGCGGTTAATGTGAACCATTAGATTTGAGAAGCCTATGGCGATAAATGTTTTAAAGGCCACTTGTGGTTGCCTAAATATGAAGGATTGTGAGATATAGTTATGTTGGAATCTCGTAAGATTAAGTATTCTATTTATGCCATTTCTGATTTAATGTATCTTTATCTGAAGAAGTTGTACTAATGACAAATTATGAAGGCATAGATCGCCTCATACATTAGTAAAGGTCTATCTATTGCAAAGGTCATCATCTGAATTTGAGTCGATTTGGGTCATCGTCGACAGACTGGCCAAATCTGCTAATATCACTCCTGTTAATGATAAATTCTTGATGAAGAAATTGACTCTTTTGTATTTAAAGGAGTTGTGTAAACATAGTGCGCCTGTATCGATCATCTCTATCAAGATCCTCGCTTCGCATCGAATTTCTAGAGATTTGCTCAGAAGTCATTGAGAACGAATCTTGATGAGAGTACTGTGTACCATCCCAATCGAAGGGACGAGGTAAAGTAACGATACAAAATACTATAAGTGTTGTTCTATGTTGGAATGATTGACCTTTGGTGATAAACTGTAAAATCGTTTTCCTTTGGAGAGATTATCATTGATAATTATCGTATTAGGATCAAGATCGAATCTTGTTAGGATCTAAATATTAGAGCATCTGTAAGCAGTAGTTGGGATGAAGACACCCGACATACACCCATTGTGAGTTGGACATGTCTTTTAGGTTTAAGGTTTCCTATGATGGCGAACCAAACCTTACAAAATACTCTACCGGCGAGACCTGAAATGATTCATGAAATTAGGATCTGATTATTGACTGCCGGTAGTGGGCAGGAGGTTATGTGAATATGAAATGTAGATCTTGAAGTGCCAGATGGGTAGCGAAGTTACGCCAAAACTTTTAACCATGGGAAATGAATAGATGATCTGAAAGATCATGGGATATAAGTCCCCGTTGTATGGGACCAATGAGATGGTGTAAAAGATTGGTTTGAAAGGCATATAAGCTGGATCTACCCTGGGACTTCAAGAGCTGCGTGAATTATGTTTCGTATATTGAACTTGATAAAATGTCTATCAAGTGAAAATCTGATTGTTTCTTAGTAAAGTTTAGATCGGTGAAAAGTTGCATTCATCAAAAACCCGTGAACATCATGGATAGAGAAAGTAAGTCAACATTTAGCCTGATCTTATTCCCGTAGTTATGTTTGATGAAACTCGCGTATTGTAATGGATTACACTTGTGAGAAAATACCGAATGTGGAGGAAATACCTACATGGCTTTAACTCTATAAGAAGCGAGCAGTAAGATAAGATGATCTTTGAGGACAAAGATCCTTTTTAGGGGTAAATGCTGTGACAATCCATCAATTTATGGTTGATATTTTATTCTCAAGTATTATTTAAAAACATTATTTTAATGTTATATTATGAACTCACTCATTTATGGGAAGAAATTTGGGTTTACGTCTTGAAGTAGCATCGACTACGTATAACCAGAGGATTCTACGTTACGTGCTTACGTTTACATACACCGTTTTGGTGACTGTCCGATATTTCAGGAAATAAATTTATCTGTAGATATTATTTTGGGATTTTAAATTTGAGTTAGTTCATAAACTCACAAATTTACGAGAAGAGATTAGGACTTACGATTATAATTTAACGTCCTTTACGACTGAACCGGAAACCTTAGGATTACGTATTTATGTTTTCGAACTCCGTTTTTGATGAGACAATTTTTATTAGATTCGTTTTGTGCCGTTGATTCATAATTTATAAAAACGTTTCTCGTAAAACGACCCGAGGGAACGCAAATCGAGGAAACTAGAATCGAGGAGTACCCGTAATTAAATGGGGATGAGACAAGATAAACTTGCCCCACCCCCACACATGGGATGGCCACAAGTGTACAACACACCCTTGTGAGGTGTTAAGCTTGTAAACAAAGCTAAGACACTTGTCTTAGCTTTGCCATCACACCACTTGCACACAAAACTTGCCAAAACCACTCACACAAACCATTTAACACTTTCATACATGCAAACCACCATTTTTCTCTCCTCTCTCTCTATATTTCGTCCAAGAACCACCTTCAAACATCCCTCATTTGATCAATTTAACCATAATATCATGTGTTATTCACACATATGTTGAAGAACCTTTGAAGATATGAAGATTGGAGGTGATCTTAACCTATGAAAAGGAGTTTTCATGAGGTTAAAGGGATGAATTCAAGGAGGTGTTCATCTATCCAAAGGACCAAGTTTCCTTGCTAAATTTGAAGTTTTGATAACAAGAACCAAGTCTTGTTCATCAAAAACCACATCTTTTCATCACCAATGGTGGTATAAAGATTGTTCTTCCTATCCTCTTGTTAATTTGATTATGTAATCTTGTATTTTCTTTATTTATGTATATGTATATGATGATGAATGATAATAAAAATATTATGTGGGGATTTGGTGTTGATAAACATGGGTAAAAAGATGGAAAACCACATGTAAAATGGTTAAAAATCTTGCTAAATATAATGGCTGTATAAAACAGTAAGTAACCAAATGATAAACAGATAAAATGGCATGGTGGAATCAAATTACAGTAAGTATTAGATGTCATACACATGAGAGAGTTGGCCATGCAATGGAATCATCAAAATGAGTGAGATATGATCAAAACAAAATTAGTATACCAATCTGAATAGTCTGTTTTGTAGGGACTGTTAAGGATACTTAGACATGTTTGAGCAGTAGCTATAACTAACTTATTTATAGCACATAATATGAAGTTTAGGTCATCCAAAAATGAGTTTCTATCTCTTTATAGAACTCAAGATATGATAAAAATGGTGAAAGTGAAACTAAAAATCAGATTTTGTGAAATTAAAGTTTAATAGTATTATATAAGCACTCAAATAATATAGTATAAAATGTGAAATTAAAACCCACTAACTTATATATTTCATTTATATAAATATGTATAAGGATAAATAAATTGACATTATATAAAAATGGTAGTTTGGTAAGTTTTATAAGTTATAAAAACTATAAACATGATTTTTACGTCTTTTCGGCTAGTACCGTAAAATTAACGTTTTTCGTCAATTAAAACTTAGACGATCGGACCCGTCTAATGTAAACTTTTTAAAAGTCATATACTGATATATAAGTACTTAATACAAGTAAAAACCGATAAGCCCCGAAATATATAACATACGGACATTAACGGGCTAAATTAGCATTATCGGACTATTAATCCAACTAAATGGGCTAAACACTTATAAATTTACTTATTGGGCTTAACCCACTTGGGTCCAACATGTAAAGTATAATACTGATAATAAAAGTATAATTGGGCTAATGAAAAGTATTGGGCTTGAAATGGGCCTATTGGGCCTCCAAAATATAAACAAGTTGAACTAGTGTAACTAGTATAAAAGTTACCAATACATAACACTAAAATGAGTAAATGAGAATGTATAAACCCACTTGATCATCATCATATATATAAAATCATCATATGTAAACATATTTGTTATTTTGATAAAGTCATTGGACAAAAGTCTAAAACAAGTATTATTTGTCTAGGTTTCCGTGATTGAAGCACGTACCGTACATCCGAATTGCCGATAACCCGCCTTCCCACATCAACGTGAGTTCATAGCCTCACACTCTTTTAAATGTTTTTGTGAAATATTTTATAAAACCGCGAGGGAGATAACATGTTAGTTTTTATGAAATAGGACACTAGTTGTCCTGATTGTTTGTTTATTGATTTGGACCCGAATGATTGTATGACCCGATGAATGATCATATGACCCGATGTATGAGATAAAATGGATTATTAAAGTTAGGTTATGTCACTAAAAGTCCCATTAGCATGAGTTGTGAACTACCGGGATTTGGTAGACGCTTATTCATATAATAGTACTATTTGGGGACGATCACCCCAGTTCGCGCCTTGACGGTTGATCCCTGTCGTGCCACATTGATTGGTAAGCGAATTTATGTATGAGAAGATTTACACAAGCGTGATTATTGTGACGACACGCTAATTTAGATGGGCAAATGAGTTTCGGGCTAGCTACCCGTTGCTTGTTGTAGTAAGGTGACAATGTCATGCGGCTTGTAATAATCCAAAAATAACGAAATACTGCTATACGCACTGAATTACGATATATTGCCTGACTAGCAATACGGGGTCTTATTATTGATATTATGTTCGTGTTTTAGTTTTACATAACCAGATTCATATAACGGTTTTATTTAACTTTATACAACGTTATAAAACGAATTGTATGATGTTTTTAACGACAATGGTTCATATAATGATTTTGAAGGCGAAAGCCTATATTATGATTTTTGATAAAGATTTGTATAAAATGACTTTAGCTATTTTATGGCCTATTACAAAGATTTGTACAAAATGATTTTCGGTAATAATTTTATACCGATGTTATATTGATGGATTTCATTAAACTCTATGAATTCACTCGGCGTTTTCGCTGACCTTTTCTTTTAACATGTTTTTTCTCAGGTACTTGAAGGTAATTCTCGGGAAGACTACAAAAATTCATGGCCCGCACTTAAATAACAATTTCCATTCAAAATGCTTTGTAAAAATTGTATGAAATAATATGACTTGGGACCTATGTAAATTTGATATTTATGAATGGAAATGCTTTTATTATTAAACGACGCGATTTTTATGCGTTGTCTATGATGTGAGTAATGTGCTATCCTGTAACACCAACGAGTCTTCCGCTGTATTGAGTTGTATAAATTTGGGGGTGTTACAAATTCTGTCAAACTTTTTCTCATTCTGCTATAACCTCCTAATCACACGAGTCTCAACCAAATACCTTTCAAACAAAGACCGATCAAACTTCTTAAGAAACCAGAAAATATCATCATAAGACCTAGGACCTGGACAATAAACCTTAGGAATACCATCATGAATAGACCGAGCACTACTTGACTCAACAGTAACATCACCCCTAGCAAATGCAATCCCAGGCAAACTACTAATATAAGCATCACAAGTAGGCGTTGAAGAACGAACAACAGGTCACTGACAATCTGGAACAGTCTGTGGTACAACATTAACCCTTGGAACATAACTACCTTGTATCAACTCAGGCTCTGTCTGACCCACTGCAGTAAGTGGAATCCCATCATCTAAACACTCAAAAGGCTCCTCATCGTCACTAGCACCAAAGTTATCCACTTCCTCACCATCCACTACATTAGTCATATTAATCCATCCATCCTCGCGAGGTAAACCAGCCATTTTCTACAATTATAAGGGTTCAAGGATACTTAAGGTCATCGATAATAAAATATTAATTAGTATGCAATGCTCATTCAAATGTCATACGTAATCCATGCTATGCAACACAATGCAAATGATGTTTATGCAATGCTTGCAAAATAATAAAAAAATATGATACTGACAAGCACTCAGCGTACTTTCAATAATTCCAATACAATATCGTAGTATTTACTTAATAAATACTCGGGAAATCATTTCAGTTATGAGGGATACATCTACAATGCAAAACAAAACTAAAAGTGATCTTACCGGAGCGTTGCAGAGGACTTGTGTGCTTTTGAAGAATAAATACTTTCGACACCAAAGTTATAGTTTAGGACAATTTTCAAAATCGACCCAGTTCTCTATAACTTGCAACTCTGATTACCAATCTCTAACACCCCCAATTTACATTGCGCAGCGGAAATACACAATTGGGTGCTAGACACAAGCATCATCAAAACAAGGTATATTGAACGACTCAAAAGTGAGACGTTTACACATAATATAAACGAGATTTACATAAAAGGTCTAAAACATTAATTTCATCCCATAAGTGTACTGACACGACACCATAGTAAAGCGTTTAGTCCCCATGGATCTCGACCAACAACCAACATAAGTTTAGTACAGTACACAACATAAAGTAAATTGTTCATCAGTAAAAGGTAGAAACAGTTTTTAGACCAACATTCTTCCAAAAGCCAAGCCACAACCTCCACAGCAAAGATCCATGCTCCATCACTTCCTATTACCTGAAATACATGCATAAAACGAGTCAACAATAATGTTGAGCGAGTCTATAGGTTTATCAAATCACATTTGAACACAAGAAGAAAAAGCAATCATAATCATTTATAGAATTGTCGTACACACAATCTATATTCAAGGCAATAATAATAATGATAATAAACAAACATTGTATTTATGCTCATGACACCGAACCCTTAACCAAATAGTCACCCACGCCAAATGCCGGCATGACTAGAATAAAACCATTGCCCCTATAGGGTATCAGTTGCTAGAATACCACAATCTTATTCACGTAAAATTATCCTTCCCAGCGGGTTACTCAACGTAATGCCCTGGTCTCAGATAGGGTGGTCAACCCAATAGTACTATCATTAGAATAAGCGGCTATTCTCGACTCACAACATCAAGTCAGAAGATAGTTAACGGCTCATGAATTTAGGGTCTTTAGCAACAAGTTACTCAATACAATCAATTCAACTTTAGGCAACATTCGGGTCCAACAATTACTCATGACTTGTGTTCATTTATTTTCAAATAGCATGTATCCCCCTCGCGGGTATAAAACATTTAGTAGGTAGCATAAAAAGCGAGGCTACAGACTCACCTTAGTATAAGAGATCTAGCGAGATGATCGTCGACGATAATGGATGCCTTTCAAACACGAGAACCGCTACCTATCAAATAAGGCGCGTTCGTTAATAATGACTCGAGAAATAAATCATATATATATAACATCAAACTCAACTCATAAAACCACAATACACTCGAGAGAAAACGATATAAATAACTTCGTTATACTTTACTACACATTTACTTTACCATTTTACACTTTTAAGAAAATCCGCCGGTACATACTAGATGTACTAGCTTATTGACCCCTTTTTAAACTCGGCAACCGTTTATGAAACGACTCGATAAACTAACTTACTATATATAGAAAGTCCTCCTACAAGTTTATCAAATGATATTACTTTTAAATTCCTTCACCCGACTCATTTTCAAACTACAAAATCCGGATAGATTTACGTTAATTTTTCATACAACCGTTTTAACTTATTTACACAACTCCGTTTACAAAACCGACACTAGGGTTTTAAAGTAAACTCAACCTATAAGGTAAACACCTCATTATCAGTAGGTTACATATTTCAAAACTTCCATTTAGAGTCCCCGAGATTCGATCCAAATATCGACAACTATATGTAGTGCCGATACTCGTCTCCCGGTACACGATCATTCAAAACATCATAACTTCGCGCTCGTTTGGAGCTAGAAGCTCTACCTTATATCAAATAGAAGCTAATAAAATTATCTACAACCCTAGGCTATAAGTTAAGCCATTTTCAAAACATAAAAATTAGGATTTTACACTTTACTTACTTTTATAAAATGACTACTAAAATCTTGTACAAAATCAACTTTTTGATCAAAACTAACCATAAAAATGATCATTTCTATACCCTAACATCATCATACATCAACCATAACATCTAAATCATCATCAAAATTAAAACCTTTAGATCAAAATGAAGTTTTTAACAAAGTTTTTAGCAAGAACACCATGGATCATGCCAAGAACACCATGCATGATCATGGTTTCTACCTACCAACATCTAGAAAATAAAAATGCCTTTCATGTGTAAAATTCTTACACCAATGTGATCCTTGATCAATTCTAAGAGTGGGTCTATGATTAGTTTAGCTTAATTCATCCTCAAACTTGAGTTAATTTGAAAATTATATGAATTTGGGGTGGTGGTGGGTGTTTCGGCAAAACAAGAGAGAGAGAGAGAAGATGGTGAAATTTTGAATGGTGAATTGTGAAGTGTCTGTGTTATTTAAGCTTTATATATAGTGGAGTAGGGACCTTGGTTGCAATTTGGCAATAGTTGTGGCTAAAAATGAAAATAGTTAGCTAAAAAGCGGGAAATAACTATTAGTCAATTTTCAAAATATTTACGGGGCTCGGGTTTCATAAAGATACTTTTAAAAATTTAAAACGTACCTCAAAAATAATAATATCGACTCTAGACTCGACTTAACAGGTCATTTAAAATAAAACCTCAAAAATAATAAAAATCGAACAACCGACAATAAAACATAAAATATTTGGCATCCATCGACATCACGCTTGGTAATACTCCTTATACTTAATAATATTAAATATAGACCTTCTAACATCGGTTCAAACATAAACCTCCAAAAATAAATATAGTTCAAACTCATCAAAAAATTTCAAAAATAATCGTAAAATAAGATTAAGCAATGACCTCGGTTTTTGGGTTGTCACATTGGATGAGGTGTAATAAAAACCGTTATATGAAAATGGTTATGTAAAACCAAAACACAAACATAATATCAATAATAAGACCCTGTATTGCTAGTCAGGCAATATATTATAATTCAATTCGTATATTAGTAATTTTGTCATTGGATTATTATAAGCCACATGACATTGCTACCTTACTATAACAAACAACGAGTAGCTAACCCGAAATTCATTTTCCCATCTAAAATAGTGTGTCGTCACAATAATCACGCTTATATAAATCTTCTCATATATAAATTCGCTTACCAATCAATGTGGCACGACGGGGATCAATCGTCAAGGCGCGAACTGGGGTGATCTTCCCCAAATAGTACTATTATATGCATAAGCGTCTACCAAATCCCGGTAGTTCACAATTCATGCTAATGGGACTTTTAGTCACATAACCTAACTATAATAATCCATTTCATTTCATTCATCTGGTCATATACTCATTCATCGGGTCATATAATCATTCGGGTCCATATCAATAAGCAAATAACCGGGACAACTGATGTCCTATTTTATTAAAACTAACATGTTATCTCCCTCACGGGTTTATAAAACATTTTATAAAAACATTTAATAGAGTGTGAGGCTATGGACTCACGTTGATTGGGAAAGGCGAGTTATCAGCGATTTGGATGTACGGTACGTGCTTCAATCACGGAAACCTAGACAAATAATACTCGTCTTAGACTCTTGTCCAATGACTTTATAAAAACAATGGCTATATATATATATGATGACATAAGTATGATGATGATCAAGTGGGATTTTATCTCTTCATACACATAATAGTGTTCTGTGTAAGTCAAATTTTTGACTAGTTACACTAGTTTAACTTGTTTACATGTTGAGACCCAATAAGCCCATTATAAGCCCAATACATTATATTAGCCTATTTTATACTTTTAATATCAGGCCTATACTCATATGTTGGGCCCAAGTGGGTTAAGCCCAATGAGTAAGTCCATTAGTGTTTAGCCAAATTAGTTGTGTTTTAGTCCAATAAAGCTACTTTGGCCCGTTAATGTCCATAAGTTATAAAGCTCGGGTTTTATCGGTTTTTACTTGTAAAATTTACTTATACATTAGTATATTAGTTATAAAAAGTTCACATTAGACGGGTCCGACCGTCTAAGTTTTAATTGACGAAAACGTTAATCTTTCGGTTTTAGCCGCAAATACGTAAAACTTATGTATATAGTTTTTTAACTTATAAAACATTTACTTATCAAAGTATATAACTTATTTATAAGTAATATATAAGTTAGTGGGTTTTAGGTATACATTTTATATTAGTTGTAAAACCCTCATGCTTTTACCATGAATAGTACCCTTTAGATCGTACGTATATGATTAAAACTTTCCTTTTATAACATGTTTACGTTTCACGTATAAGAATTGTAAGTATTACGTACGTGTTAGAACACGATAAGTATTTATTACATATGAACACACGATAGTTATTCAAATAATAATTATAATCACGAACATGCGATCAAGAAATCATGAACGTAAATTAATCACGAGAGAATATTATTTACGTATATATATTTATTACGAACACGAATAAATATATTAGGTCACGATCAATAATTAATTAGAACACATAAAATACGAACACGATAAAACACGAACCCACTATAATATTTAGGCTCGAAAAAAGGTACGTGTTACCCCAAGTGGGGCCCCCTACCCGCGGCTACACCAAGAGAATGGGCCAAGCCCATTTTAATTTTTACTAAAACAAAGGAATTAAGAAAACATGTTTTATTATTTACATAACAAGAAAAATAACAAAACCCTAAAATCTTTTCTTCTTCCTTCTCTTTGGCCGCCGGATTCAAGACACCAAAAGGGGGTGTTCGGTTGATTTTTGATCTTAGAGAATGTGCAAGCATTAGTGTGTGTTCATCCTTAATCGATACACGTAATCGGTATAACCTTTTTAACCATTTTCTTTTATGTTTTGATTTAATAAATCACATAAAATCATGATGTTTTTAAAAACTATTTAAAAAAATTATTAAACATGTCTATGATCATGGGGTAAATCAAAACAAGGGTTTTTAGGGGTGTTTTGTGTTGGCCGACGCCTAACCGAGCCCCACGGGGGTCTCGGCTTGGCTTATTACCCACCACCGAGACCATATGGTATCGGTATGGTGATGGTGATGGTCACGGCATCAGCAAACAAGGGGAACCCCGACCTTGGTTCGGGGTATGGTGTTGATTACGGGTCCGGCTCATGGTTTTTAATCAAGGGTCCAGTTCATAGATCATTTTTTTAGGTTTATGATTTTAATAGTTATGTGTTAAAAATTAAATTAATAAAACATGACATGATTAATTTAATTAACATGACTTAGTTTATAAATTTAGTTATTTGATCATGAATTTTAACCTAAGTATTTATATTTAAGTAGACTTTATAATTAATTAATTATTAAAAACCATGACTATAATTAATTAATTAACATGACTTAGGTTATATTATAATCAATAATACATGTTTTAACATAAGTATTTTAACTTTATTTAATTAAAAACATGATATATTTAATTAAATACTTTTAACCTATAGTTTATTTAATTTACATGTAATAATTAATAAACTATACTTTATAACTACATGACCTAGAATAATAATCAGAAAACATTTAAGCTTATATAATTAGCTTATTTAACCAGCTTATATCTAATTATGGAAACTTTCTATTTTTAGAAACTTATAATTAAGGCAACTAATCTATTTATGAAAACTTTCTATTTTTAGAAACTTATCTATTTTAAGCAGTAATTCTATTTTTGGAAACTTTCTATTTTTGGAAACTTTCTATTTTTGGAAACTTTTTATTTTTGGTAACTTTCTATTTTTGGAAACTTTCAATTTTATGAAACCTGCTATTTTTAGAAAGTTACTTATTATTACACAACAAGTATAATAATGCATGAAATACAAGTAATACTTAATTAGAATAGACAGAATATAAGATAAACATAGTATAAAGCTTAAAACAGTAAAACATGATATGAACGTATAAAATAAGTTAAGACATGACATAGAACCAGTTACGTATTCAGTAATCAGATACTTATACACGTATGTATTTATGTAGCATTAGTGATACCGAAGTAGGACTCTCTTTTGTTCGTCTTCTTCGTTCACTGGACATAAGGTACGGATTCCCGTCCTTTCAGTATGGATATTCTTTCCTTATTAGGATTCCCCGTATGCAGCCAACTGTGTTCCCATAGTATAAGTTTATATGTTTGATTGCCTATGTTTAATTAGAATACCTAAATCCATATACATGCATGACCAGTTTCACCTAGTTATAGAGGTACCATAACCATAACACTAGAGGCACTGGTGTTATGACTTCCCCACAGTAGAGTGATTGCTCGTGGCGTCCCTTCAGATTTTGGCCATATTATTATATTTATCATGTGGGGCGTATGGGTGCATCCTATTTACATGTTTTTAGTAGATTACTCAGTGTGAATGTGGTGTGTGCCTTGCATCCTTCACAAGGAGTTGATCCCTCCTACCCAAAACCAGTATATTAAATTAGAGGCAGCCCGTCTAATTTGCATGATGAGGTCACCCCTCCAAGTATTCATGCACGGTGGATTTTCATGACCTATATTGGCTAATGGTAAAATATGTTAAATAGTTTTTACAAGATAAACATAAGGCTTTTCAAACTATAAAACCAGTTTTACTAAGACTTAACCGGGTTATCCAGGATTTAGTTTCTTCCGCTGTTATATGCTTATATACTTATATTATTCATGCTTTATTGTATATCCGTACAGTGAGCGTATTGCTCAGCCGTTTTCCTTTTCATGTTCCCAAAACGGCAGGTACTTAGGACTCGAGCATTTGGAGGACGTGCATAGGATGGAAGCTGCTATAGACTTCTTTCTTTGCCTTCATATACCTATGCTTGTTTTGTCATTTCTTATTTCCTTTACTTTATTATGTTTTGGGCTTATGATTGGGAACCGATGTTTGATTCCTGTTTTCCCTATGGTCATGTATGTTTTAGTACATTTACCTTGCATGCTTTGATGACACGCCATAATTATGCGTGACATTCCATTTATCAAAATGGGGTGTTACAATTATGGTATCAGAGCCCAAGGTTTCGACCTGTAGGCTCTAAAACTCGACCTGTGACTAGTGGGTAGTCACCAAGATCTTCCTAAGCCAACGTTTGTTATTCTACGTATTGATGTTTTCAACGCATTGTTGGTTTTACCATGATGTTTTCAGCACCTTGATGTTTTCATTGATATTGTTTTACTAATATAAATGGACAACCGTCATTCATATTTAGTTATGTGTCATTGTTTCATGCATGATATTCCTTGTGAACTGTGGCTATATGGACTGAACCCCAGTAGTTCATAATTAGTCACATAAAAAAAAATCTGATAAGTTTTGATAGATGAGTTTCATTTATTTATGTATCATGTATCATTGTTGCAGGAATTATGACTAATAATGGTTGGTACAAGACTGGCCCTATTTAGTCGCATGTGCTTTTATCGAAACTTTTAACTTTGGGACCGACCCATAGGCATCCCCTCGCCATGTCTTTTGTTTTGGGACCGACCCATAGGCGTCCCCTCGCACATATAAAAGGTTTTTATAAACTACATTATGCATTCATGCACTGTTTTTCATGCATAAATTTTTTCTTCTCATGATTTATTGGCATAAATTTCTTTTCATGTCCCCTCATAAGTTACTATGTTTTTTTTATGTCAAGTATGTTTTCATACAGTCATGGTTAACTTTAGTTTCATGCTGATTATGTTATACACTCCTTCATGATAGATTGTTTCATGTTTCTTCATGATAATTATGTCTTCATGTTGATTACGTCTTACGCCTCTTTTGTTATTTATGCTTTCATGCAAGACATTGTTGGATTTCATTGAATCCTGCTTTCATGATAGTCATGGTTGGTTTTCATTGATCATGCTGTCAGGCAAATCATCATTGAATTTTGTGTAACCCCACTTTAGCATTTCTCGATACAACCAGAATGATGTCTATGCTAATACTACCAGGTTATCATGATAGTTTTCCTAACCGTTTAACCGATATACTTTCCTTAAATCATGACAAATGATCGACCCCATACCGATCATTTCATGTGCATTCCACGTGTACTCCATGTACCATATTCCATGTGTATTACATGTACCTAAATCCATGTGTATTTCACTTGAAATACTTCACGAGTATTCGCTAGTCAATTCTGAATCATCTCAGGCATATGTCCACTTGCTGATATTCTACAAGATTGCTGATGCCACTCATAATTTTGAGATGTTACTAAAGGTTGATGCTGCTGATTTTTGGAGACGCTACGAGATGCGGATGCTGTTCAACACCTGGAGATCCTACAAGACGAAGACAAAGGCGTCAGAGCAAAGCAATTGGACGAGAAGATATTTCACCGTCAGACGATTTACATCAATCATTGTCCCAAATTCTAAGCTACTTGTCACGCGTCATTCAGTTGTCGTTTCATTCATATGAGTGCAAACTGGTACCAGCCGGCCACTCAGCTGAATAGTTACATGAATCACGGTCATGAGAATGCCGTCATGTAACTGACAGACATGATGATAATAACCACTACTATGACAACAACTATCCTAGAAATCGCAACCGAGGCTCTGGCGCGGACGTGATCAGACATACAAATGATCAGTAGTCCAACCGATCCGCCAATTCTTGCATAATAACCTAATATTGTGGTTATATTTGTTTCACATCTCGAGACACATGTCAAGACATCAGTCAAGACACATGTCTCACGTATACTTTCTGAAGACATATGTCAAGACACCAGTCAAGACGTATGTCATGCTTATATTTCCATAACACGAGTCAAGACACATGACTCACGTCCAATTATGGAACATTTCTAAGAAATTCAGGGTACCCTCCCAAAGTATATCCATCTTGTTGTGCTATGTATTAATCAGGCCACAAGAATTTCAGTACCATCACCGGTGTATCAGTAAGGTCAGTCACGTTCGTTGGATGACACTTTCCTTTCTTGCACCTATATTTCATATGTTCATAACCATATCGGACGCCATTCATATTCCCCATGTATACGAAGGTTTTCTTAAGCCTAATGATAAGATCCTAACTGATAATGCATTACCTCGGACAGATGCGAGTTGAATTTAATCCTAATTATGGACTACGAACAACACACCATGCTACGGTTCATGATTTTTTTACAGTAATGTCCGGGCTCCTGAATACATTCAACTTGATTTTCCATGAGGAAAATCTGTACAAATTATCTATGCTTACAAGCATGTGCCTTGTTAGCCATGGTTGCTAAAATTTTTAGCTGTCAGTTAAGACATGACCACCGAAGTCCTTTTACGCATACCAAATTGAATATTCCAAAATCTTCCCATACATTCCAAAAGAACCTACAAGGAGAAGGACGGTACCATGAGATTATGTGTCGACTACCGTCGATTTAAACAAATCACCATTAATGACCGTTATTCTCCTCCACGTATTGACAACATGTCCAATCGACCTTATAGTGTTAATCACTTTTCCAAGATCAAACTCATGATCATGCTGCCAACAGTGACGAGTGAAAGAGCAGGACATGTCCTTCACTGCTATTCGTACACGACTTGGTCATGCAGGATTTATGATTTTGAATTAGTCCCATCAATGCTCCAACAGCATTATAAGAATGAGTTTCCATGAACTCATAAGCAAATTCATCAGTGTTTTCATTGAGGATAACTTGACTTCCCTCTAAGCCTAGAGAAGAATAGGAAGACCATATCTGCACTATGTTGCAAATTCTATGACAAGCGAAATTTCACCCTAGAAATTTCCAATATCAACTCTGGTTGATTACAGTGACACGCTGAATCAAATGGAGTCGCATGGTTAATCTTACCATGACTCAGTTTATGCGCAAAGACGAGAACCCTACACTACATTAGGTTCCCAGAAAATCCTACGCTAAGAGAGTCTAAATTCGGAGACTCATAGTTCCGCAAATTTCTATGTATCGAGTTTCTATGAAGCAAGATACAGTTACGTTCATATCTAGGTACCTGACATACCAACAGGTTAAGATAGGACACCAACAGACTGGGATGTTTTCAACATCTGAAATTGTGAATTAAAGTGGGACAAGATATCAATGGATTTTGGTTACCAGATTAACGCAAACTCAGAAGAAGCATGATGCTATCTGGGTTATTGCAAACAGTTTGATCAAGTCTACAGAATCCTTACATCCGCAAGGGTTTCAGAACCAATAGATTGATCGGACATGTTCCAGCCAAGGCTCATCCGATCACTTGGCAATCCCTCAGTTATCGGGTCAGACGAAGATTCGCAATTGTGCTCCTTATTTACTTCACGTCTTCATTCTAATTCCACGACTTGCTTTCACGCTCGCGTTCATGACACTATTCACGTTCATGATGATATCTTGGCTTACGACTTTACGTTCATTTTTTTTCTCTTTCTGGGAAGTTTTGTAAGAACTTGAGAGACCAGACCCAAGTTTAGTATAACTCTCCTCAGATAGACGTTTCACGTCATATGCCACGTCTCACCTTGTAGCGTTTGGCGTTACCGCCATTATATTATATGTTCACGATATGTTTCACATGTCATGTTCATTCCACGTTCCTCGTATCATGATCAAGATATGTTACACGTATCATGGATCCCGATATGTTTACTCATACTACACTCACAATATCTCCACGTATCACGTTCAAAATTTTCCACGTATCACGTTCAAAAAATTTCACGTATCACCTTCAAAAATTTTCACGTACTACGTTTCTTTATGTCTCGCGCATCGTTGCTAATTATCAGTTAAGTTAGAGTGTTTTGCATAATAACATTTTAGTTGCCCATACACGTTAATTCTTATTCCCTCGATCAAATTTAGGGGATCTACCTTACGTTGATAACCAAGAACTTCTTCGTATTTCAAGTCAAGGTCAGGAAGACCAAGATTTATCATTTGTGTCAAGATCTGTGAAGGAACCGTTTCAAGAGGGAAGCCACTTGGAAACGGAAAAGTTCATCCGGACTTCTTATCCGTTTTTCTCTTATCAATTAGATATGTCCTTTCAGTCACGTCACGTTCCATGTCCTTTCAAGACATGTCACGTTCCACGTTCCTTCTACCATGTGACATGCATGTTCATTTATCTTACATACCCTCTCAGTTTGATTCGGGTATGTTTCTCTTTTAGTTTACGTTATCTATAATTCGGGGACGAATTATTCTTTTTAGGGGGGAAGAGTTGTAAAACCCGCATACTTTTACCATGAATAGTACCCTTTGGATCGTACGTATATGATTAAAACTTTCCTTTTATAACATGTTTACGTTTCACGTATAAGAATTGTAAGTATTACGTACGTGTTAGAACACGATAAGTATTTATTACGTATGAACACATGATAATTATTCAAATAATAATTATAATCACGAACATGCGATCATGAAATCATGAACGTAAATTAATCACGAGAGAATATTATTTACGTATATATATTGATTACGAACACGAATAAATATATTAGGTCACGATCAATAATTAATTAGAACACATAAAACACGAACACGATAAAACACGAACACACTATAATATTTAGACTCGGAAAAAGGTACGGGTTCCCCCAAGTGTGGCCCCCTACCCGCGGCTACACCAAGAGAATGGGCCAAGCCCATTTTAATTTTTACTAAAACAAAGGAATTAGGAAAACATGTTTTATTATTTACAGAACAAGAAAAATAACAAAACCCTAAAATCTTTTCTTGTTCCTTCTCTTTGGCCGCTGGATTCAAGACACCAAAAGGGGGTGTTCGGTTGATTTTTGATCTTGGAAATTGGTCAAGCATTCATGTGTGTTCATCCTTAATTGATCCACGTAATCGGTATAACCATTTTAACCCTTTTCTTTTATGTTTTTATTTAATAAATCACATAAAATCATGATATTTTTAAAAACTAATTAAAAACATTTATTAAAACATGTCTATGATCATGGGGTAAATCAAAACAAGGGTTTTTAGGGGTTTTTTGTGTTGGCCGACGCCTAACCGAGCCCCATGGGGGTCTCGGCTTGGCTTATTACCCACCACCGAGACCATATGGTCTCGGTATGGTGATGGTGATGGTCACGACAGCAGCAAACAAGGGGAACCCCGACCTTGGTTCAGGGTATGGTGTTGATTACGGGTCCGGTTCATGGTTTTTAATCACGGGTCTGGTTCATAGATCATTTTTTTGGTTTATGATCTTAATAGTTATGTGTTAAAAATTAAATTAATAAAACATGACATGATTAATTTAATTAACATGACTTAGGTTATAAATTTAATTATTAGATCATGAATTCAACCTAAGTATTTATATTTAACTAGACTTTATAATTAATTAATTATTAAAAACCATTACTATAATTAATTAATTAACATGACTTAGGTTATATAATTAGTAATTAATAATACATGTTTTAACCTAAGTATTTTAACTTTATTTAATTAAAAACATGATATATTTAATTAAATACTTTTAACCTATAGTTTATTTAATTTACATGTAATAATTAATAAACTATACTTTATAACTACATGACTTAGAATAATAATCAGAAAACACTTAAGCTTATATAATTAGCTTATTTAACCAGCTTATATCTAATTATGGAAACTTTCTATTTTTAGAAACTTATTTAATTAAGGCAACTAATCTATTTATGGAAACTTTCTATGTTTAGAAACTTATCTATTTTAAGCAGTAATTCTATTTTTAGAAACTTTCTATTTTTGGAAACTTTCTATTTTTGGAAACTTCCTATTTTTGGAAACTTTCTATTTTTGGTAACTTTCTATTTTTTGAAACTTTCTATTTTAGGAAACCTACTATTTTTAGAAAGTTACTTATTATTACACAACAAGTATAATAATGCATGAAATACAAGTAATACTTAATTAGAATAGACAGAATATAAGATAAACACAGTATAAAGCTTAAAACAGTAAAACATGACATGAACGTATAAAATAAGCTAAGACATGACATAGAACCCGTTACATATTCAGTAATCAGATACTTATACACGTATGTATTTGTGTAGCATTAGTGATACCGAAGTAGGACTCTCTTATGTTCGTCTTCTTCGTTCACTATACATAAGGTACGGATTCCCGTCCTTTCAGTATGGACATTCTTTCCTTATTACGACTCCCCGTATGCAGCCAACTGTTTTCCCATAGTATAAGTTTATATGTTTGATTTCTTATGTTTAATTAGAATACCTAAAGCCATATACATGCATGACCAGTTTCACCTAGTTATGGAGGTACCATAACCATAACACTAGAGGCACTGGTGTTACGACTTCCCCACGGCGGAGTGATTTCTCGTGGCGTCCCTTCAGCTTTTGGCCATATTATTATATTTATCATGTGGGGCGCATGGGTGCATCCTAGTTACATGTTTTTCAGCATATTACTCAGTGTGAATGTGGTGTGTACCTTGCATCCTTCACAAGGAGCTGATCCCTCCTACCTCAAAACCAGTATATTAAATTAGAGGCAACCCCTCTAATTTGCATGATGAGGTCACCCCTCCAAGTATTCATACACGGTGGATTTTCATCACCTATATTGGCTAATGGTAAAATATGTTAAACAGTTTTTACAAGATAAACATAAGGCTTTTCAAACTATAAAACCAGTTTTACTAAGACTTAACCGGGTTATCCAGGATTTAGTTTCTTCCGTTGTTATATGCTTATATACTTATATTATTCATGCTTTATTGTACATCCGTGCACTGAGCGTATTGCTCAGCCGTTTTCCTTTTCATGTTCCCAAAACGGCAGGTACCCAGGACTCGAGCATTTGGAGGACGTGCATAGGATGGAAGCTGCCATAGACTTCTTCCTTTGCCTTCATATACCTATGCTTGTTTTATCATTTCTTATTTCGTTTACTTTATTATGTTTTGGGCTTATGTTTGGGAACCGATGTTTGATTCTGGTTTTCCCTATGGTCATGTATGTTTTAGTACATTTACCTTGCATGCTTTGATGACACGCCATAATTATGCGTGTCATCCCATTTATCAAAATGGGGTGTTACATTAGTTTTACTCGAGTGCTAATTTTATAATATATACTTTTATTTTACAAATCTGATTATGAAACTCACTTTCACCATTTTTACCATATCTTGAGTTCTACAAGGAGATAGAAGCTCATTTTTTTGGCAGCACAAACTACATAATATGTGCTACAATTAACTCTTTTAGCTACTGCTCAATTGTGACAATCCGTCAATTTATGGTCGATATTTTATTCTCAAGTATTATTTAAAAACATTATTATAATGTTATATTATGAAATCACTCATTTATGGGAAGGAATTTGGGGTTTACATCTTAAAGTAGCATCGACTACGTCTAAGCCGGAGAACTCTACGTTACGTGCTTACGTTTACATACACCATTTTTGGTGACAGTCCGACATTTCAGAAAATAAATTTATTCTCGAATATTATTTTGGAATTTTAGTTTGTGTTGGTTCATAAACTCACAAATTTACAAGAAGGAATTAGGACTTACGGGAATAATTTAACGTCCTTTACGACTAAACCAGAAACCCTAGGTTTACGTATTTACGTTTTTGAACTCCGTTCTTGATGAGACAATTTTTATTAGATTCGTTTTGTGCCGTTGATTCATAATTTATAAAAACGTTTTTCGTAAAACGACACGCGGGCACGCAAATCAAGGAAACTAGAATGGAGGAATACCCGTAAATTAATGGGGATGAGACAAGATAACTCTTGCCCCACCCCTTACATGTGGCGTCCAAAATAAGCCACCAACACACCTTGGTGGCAAGTTATTACACAACCAAGGACACTTGTCCATGAGTTGTATAAAAACTACTAGCTAACTTAAACAAAAACCATCAAAACCTCTAACTTTCTTCACAACTTCTCACACACATGCAAATCACACACAACCTCTCTCTACTCCATTTTTAGCCGTCCCATATCCTCCATCAAACACCACCACCATAAAAAATCTTGCCATACACCAAGGCTATAATCAACATATGTTGAAGCTTAGTTGAAAAGATGAAGATTGGAGGTGGTTATAACATGTGAAAAGGAGTTCCCATTGAGTTTAAGGGCTGATTTTCAAGAAGGTATTCATGCATATGAAGATCTTAAGAATTTCATTTGCCAAGTTGAAGATTTGGTAACAAGAACCAAGCCTTGTTCATCAAAATCTTATCATTTCATCACTTTGGTGGTATAGATATTATTTCTTCCTATCATCTTGTTATTTTGAATATGTAATCTTGTATTTTCTTTATTTATGTATATGTATATGATGATGAATGATGATCAAAATATTATGTGGGGATTTGGTGTTGATAAACTTGGTTAAAAAGATTGAAAGCTACATGCAAGGATGTTAAAATCATGGCTAAAAATATAGGCTGTATAAAACAGTAAAGAACTATATGATAACTTGTTAAAGTGGCTTAGATAATTTAATATACCGTAAGGTAAGTGACTTGTACATATGTGAGAGTTGGCCACTCAATGGAATCCATAAAATGAGTGAGATATGATCAAAACAATATTTAAGTTCAAATCTGTATAGTCTGTTTTGGACGAACTATTAGAGACATTTAGAAGTTGATTGAGCAGTAGCTAAAGCTGAGTTAATTGTATCACATATCATGTAGTTTTTGCTGGCCAAAATTGAGCTTCTATCTCCTTGTAGAACTCAAGATATGATAAAAATGGTGAAAGTGAAATTCATAATCAGATTTGTAAAATAAGAGTATATATTATAAAATTAGCACTCAAGTAAAACTAATATAAAATGTATACCTAAAACCCACTAACTTATATATTACTTATAAATAAGTATATACTTTGATAAATAAATGGGACATTTTATAAACATGGTAATTTGATAAGTTTTATAAGTTATAAAACTATATACATAAGTTTTACGACTTTTCGGCTAAAACTGAAAGATTAACGTTTTCGTCAATTAAAACTTAGACGGTCGGACCCGTCTAATGTAAACTTTTTATAACACATATACTGATGTATAAGTACATATGACAAGTAAAAACCGATAAAACCCGAGCTTTATAACATATGGACATTAACGGGCCAAAGTATCCTTATTTTACTATTAACCCAATAAGTTTGGCTAAACACTAATGGACTTACTCATTGGGCTTAACCCACTTGGGCCTAACATATGAGTAAATACCTAATATTAATAAATGGACTAATATAAAGAGTTGAACTCTTAATGGGCTTTTAATAGGCTTTTAATGGGCTTATTGGGCCTCAATATGGAATTAGATTCAAACTAGTGTAACTAGTCAAAAATTTGACTAAGACATAACAATATAATGTGTATGAAGAGATAAAATCCCACTTAATCATTATCATACTTATAATATCATCATATATATATACATAGCCATTTTTTATAAAGTCATTGGAAAAGAGTCTAAGACAAGTATTATTTGTCTAGGTTTTCGTGATTGAAGCACATACCGTACATCCAAATCGCCGATAACTGCCTTTCCTAATCAACATGAGTTCATAGCCTCGCACTCTTTTAAATGTTTTTATGAAATGTTTTATATACCCGCGAGGGAGATAACATGTTAGTTTTAATAAAATAGGACAACATTTGTCCCGATTGTTTGCTTATTGATTTGGACCCGAATGATTATATGACCCGATGAATGATTATATGACCCGACGAATGAAATGAAATAGATTATTATTAGTTAGGTTATGTCACTAAAAGTCCCATTAGCATGAATTGTTAACTACCAGGATTTGGTAGACGCTTATGCATATAATAGTACTATTTGGGGAAGATCACCCCAGTTCGCGCCTTGACGGTTGATCCCCGTCGTGCCACATTGATTGGTAAGCGAATTTATGTATGAGAAGAATTATATAAGCGTGATTATTGTGACGACACGCTGTTTTAGATGGGAAAATGAGTTTCGGGTTAGCTACCCGTTGTTTGTTATAGTAAGGTAGGAATGTCATGTGTCTTATAATAATCCAATAACGAAAAATACTGATATATGCGTTGAATTTAATATATTTCTTGACTAGCAATACGGGGTCTTATTACTGATATTGTGTTCACGATTTGGTTTTACATAACCATTTTCATATAACGGTTTTTATTTAACTCTATACAACATTATAAAACGTGTTGTATGATGTTTTTGCGATAATGATTCGTATAATGGTTTTGAAGGCAAAAGCCTATATTATGATTTACAACTAAGAGTTGTATAAGATGTCTTTGGCCTATTTTATGGCCTACTACAAAGATTTATACAAAAATAATTTTTCGGTAATAATTATATACCGATGATATATTAATGGTTTTTATTAAACTCCATGAATTCACTCAGCGTTTTCGTTGACCTTTTCTTTTAACATGTTTTATCTCAGGTACTTGAAGGTAATTATCGGGAAGACGATAAGATTTTATGGCCCACACTTAAATAACAATTTCCTTTCAAATGATTTATAAAATATGAAATACTATGACTTGGGACCTATGTAATTTGATGTTTATGAATGGAAAATGCTTTATTATTAAACGACGCGATTTTTTTATTCTTTGTCTATGATTTGAGTAATGTGTTATCCCGTAACACCAACGACTCTTCCGCTGAACTAAAGTATGAATATTTGGGGGTGTTACAGTTTGGTACCAGAGCTCTCGTTATAGAGAACGGAAGATTTTTAAAAACTAAAGTTTTGAATAAAACATTTCAAAATCATTTAACTATAAACATTTTTCTCAAAATGTCTAAAAATCTTTTGACTATAACGGTGCCGAAGAATTCCTGAGTTACCGACAAGGCCAGACTTAGAAGTGTTATTCGAATATATATATAAATAACTTGGATTAAATATATATATATATATATATATATATATATATATATATATATATATATATATATATATATATATATATATATATATATATATATATATATATATATATATATATATATATGATGTAATTTGATTACATAATTTTTTGTTGATTTTAATATTTATACGAGGTATTTATACGACGTAGATTGTCACAAGAAACCCTAACCCCCTAGAAAATTAATCAAAGCTATTTCTTTAGGAAATTCTAGCTATTCCAGATCTAAACCAAGTTGTGGATATTTATGATTCCAACAAAATGGTTGATATTCGTAGAAATGTTGGTATTAGTTGATTATGATATTAATGAATAATTGGGGAGATTAAATTTGATATCGATGTCATGGCGATCTTTCCTTATAGAGTGGAGTTTGACAAAACCTTGCCACCTGGAAAGGTGTCATCTGATTCGGTGTCACCCAATTCATAAATTTGAAATCGAGAAGGTAAATGTTGCAGTTGAGGCTGTCATTGGAACCATTACCCAAAAGCCTCATGCCACTAGTACCTTTCTGAGAAGTCTTATTGAATGTTTGAGTCATTTCATACTAGTGACTCATTTGATAACTATTCATAAAGGAGCTATAGGATTGGAAATTAAGTGTTGTTCATATCGAGCTTTTATTACACTTTGAAGGTCTAAGAATAAGGTTGAAAGAATAGGAGAATGAGGTAGGATGTCGCATTGAGTATAAGTTTATTGAAACTTGAATAAAGTAAAATTTAACTCGTATGGAATATGAGATTGTTAAGAGGAAGTCGTTAAGTCCTGTGATTAAATTATAAGGTTTTAATTGATTGTTGGTTCGTGTTAAGGGTTGTTCCTAGACCATTGCCCCTTAACGAGGATGCCCAGTGTCCAAGAAATTAATTGAAGAAATCTTCTTCTGAATTGGGACCGATGGATCTTCCGTGACAGGTGGAACCCCCATGACTCTTTTAGATTAGTATTCATTGTGGTATCTTTTAAAATCCCTAACTTAACTGAGACATCAGTTGGTAGGATGAGTTCTTGGAATTGTATGACATGGCGACACATAATGTGTTATGGTACAATTTTGACCTGTTTATGATTAATGAAAAGACTACCTTTGATTGCTAAATTTCACATGTATCGATGTCATCTATCTGTTCTTGCTTCATCCTAATGATCGCATTAGTGGTGCAACCATTGAACAAGTACTCATCTCGATTTGAGTTACGTTGTGGATTATTCTTTTTCAGTGCCATTGAGGTCATGAACCTCATGATTAATTGGCTAAGTTGATTTCCTTTTATATTGTATTTAGTTCTTGGTGAACAACTCTTCATCCCTCCTTTGCAGATCACTCATTGTCTTTATAAGTTAAAACAGTATCCCTTGAGAAAAATTGAATTTTCATCACCGTAAGGATTATTTAAAGTGAGATTTATAAATAATCGTTATCGAAATGAAGTTGTTTATGAAACGCCTTGGAAAACTTAATTGTTTCCATAACAAAGAACATCTCTGTAAATTCATTTTGATTCTTATTCCAGAATTAGGCATGAAAACATTTTTAGTTCAAATATGATGACAAAGTTTTGACGAACTGAGTATTGCATCGTTAATCCTAAAATTGTATATAGTTGCGCGCCTACATACAATTTGGAAAGGACCATGCAAGGCTGATTAGTAGTCACCATAAAATTGATTAATAAACACTACATTTTCCTTGAAATTGTGAAAGATTAAACTTTATGAGATCTGCAAGAAGTACAAAAATAGGGACATATTGTTAGAGACACCTATATATGTGCCTGTACCATTTATTCTTCTGAGACAAATTTACTCATCCGTGGATAATGTCTTATTTGACAGTTGACAACCCTTTCTTGTCCAATTCTCTCGTGGTGAGATTCTTTGGAAAAATATCTAATTACCGAGTGTTGATACCCGACTGGGTGTATCGGCTTTCCTATCATTTCGTTTTATTAGATTTCATTTGAATGACCTGGGTAACGATCCGAGGATCTTTCGAATGCGTACTCAATTCATGAAAACATGGGATATATTCATATTCGTTAATGTTTTCGTCTGTATCAGATTTGAAATTATCTTGCGTAGATCATGCGTTAACCTTACTCTTTTCGAGGTTAGCAATGTCTCAGGATATCCTTGAAAATTGTGAAGGATTATGAGTTATTATTAGTCCTTTGAGAAGTTCACATCTTATCGACGGTAATGAAACTAGAAGGTTGATAGTGCCAGTAGAATGGATTGATTGATTATGACATGACGACATTGTCTAAATTAATGGGAACTCGAGTAGAATTCTCCTAAAAGATAAGATGTTGATTATTAAAAGTGATCTAAATAATTCTTGATGCATGACCATATCCTGCATTTAGGCTTGAAATTATACCGTGAATGGTTATGAACTAGTCATAGATCTTGTAATCTTGAAAGAACTTAAAGTAAATTAATAAAAGATGTTTATGTTATCTGAGACTTTCTGAGGTATTTGCTGATGAATTACCTAGACTTACTCCAATAAGGCAAGTTGAATTTGGTATTGATTATATTCCCGGTGCTACACCTGTGGCATGTGCAGTGTACGTCAGCACCATCTGAATTAAAATAATTACCGTACAACTGAGAGAGTTGTCTGAGAAAGCTTTTATTCTACCGAGCTCGTCATTATGAAGAGCTATGGTGTTATCATTCCTTATAATTGTTGAATACCATGAACTAGGTAAATTGACGATCAAAATCTATATCCACAACTTAAGATGATAGATTTGTTCGATCATTTACAAGGTTCTAGTGTATATTCAAAATTTGATCCACGACATGGTTATCATCAACTTCGCGTCCGCGAAGAAGATTATCTATTCCAATTACTACATTCAGAACTTGTAATGAACATTGTGAGTTTCATGTTATGTCGTTTGGATTGACCAATGCCCATGTAGCATCCATAAATATGGGTAATCACGTGTGTAGGCTGTAATTTGATAAATTTATGCTTGTGATCATTAAGAACCATTTGTTTGTTTCTGAAAATAAGAAAGAATTAGTAATTATTTATAAACTGCCCTAAATTGGCCGAGCGATGAAAACCTTTACCTTGAATATTTAACATTTGATTTAAGGCTTAATCCTTTACATTATTTAACCATGTGATTAATAGATAATGGAATCTATATTGACTCTTCAAAGAGTAGAGCCATTAAGGCTTTGGGTTATACCAAAAAGAAAGTGCAAAAATGTTTTGACAGATATTTTATCAAAGGATTTTTAAGGAATCATTCCCTTATACCCAGAACATTTAACTAAACTCCTTTAGGGCTAATGTTTGTGCATACCTTAAGACAACCTAAAGGGGATTGAGGAAACCATTTAAACCATGACTTAAAATTTGAAACGACAATTTTTGCTTGTCAACTAAGAAAATTTTGACCAAAGTATAACCAAAGATTTTTTTTTTCAATCATTTACGAATCTTATTAATTTTTTTTGATAAATCAACAAAGATCATGTTAACTAATTCAAACTTATTTTTGAACATTTTCCTATAATTGGACGAACCGAGAAAATTTAAATTTTTTTACGTTTACGTTTCATAAAATTAAATATTTATTATTTAATTACTTGTAATAATTATCGACGCTTTAGACGTCGGATTGAGCAAAACTGGTAAAAATGATAGTTGAGACGAAACTAAAACCTAGAAAATATGAAGAAAGAATTTTTGAGTAAATTGTGGTCATGATAATTACTTCATCAGGAAAGGTGAATGTAAATACTGACGGATTATGTAGAAAGGATAAAGAATCAATTAGGATGTGTTCCTTAGTATTGACTGTGCAAAATAAATTGCCGAACAATTTAAAAATAGCTGATGCTTGTAAAAAGGATAATATAGATAATAAAAGGGGTTCGCGGCTAATGTGGACCATTAGAAGTGAGAAGCCGATGGAGTTAAATGTATAAAAAGGATGCTTGTGGTTGCCTAAATATGGAGGATTTTGAGATTTAGTCATGTAGGAATCTCGTAAGTATAAGTATTCTATTCATGCCATTTTTGATTAAGTGTATCTTTATTTGAAGAAGTTATACTGATGGCAAATTATGAAGGCAGACATCGCCTCATACATTAGTAAACGTCTAACTGTTGCAAAGGTCATCATCTGAATTTGATTCGATTTGGGTCATCGTCGACAGACTGTCCAAATCTACTAATATAATTCCCGTTAATGATAGATTCTCGATGAAGAAATTGACTCTTTTGTATTTAAAGGAGTTGTGTAAACATAGTGTGTATGTATCGATCATCTCTGTCAAGATCCTCGCTTCGCATCGAATTTCTAGAGATTTGCTCAGAAGTCATTGGGAACGAACCTTGATGAGAGTACTGTTTACCACCCCAATCGAAGGGACGAGGCAAAGTAACGATACAAAACACTAGAAGTCTTGTTTTATGTTTGAATGACTTACCTTTAGTAATGAACGGGATAATCGTTTTCCTTTGGAGAGATTATCATTGATAATTATCGTATTAGGATCGAGATCGAATCTTGTGAGGATATAAATATAAGAGCATCTGTAGGCAGGAGTTGGGATGAAGATACCCGACATACACCCATTGTGAGTTGGACATGTCTTTTAGGTTTAAGGTTGCCTATGATGACAAACCTAACCTTACAAAATACCCGACCCGCGAGACCTGAAATGATTATTAAAATTAGGATTTGATTATTGACTGTCGGTAGTGGGCAGGAGGTTATATGAATATGAAATGTAGATCTTGAAGTGCAGGATGGGTAGCGAAGTTATGCCAAAAAATTTAACCATGGAAAAGTGAATTAATGATCTGAAAGATCATGGGAAATAAGTCCCCGTTGTATGGGACCATAGAGAAAATGTAAAAAGTTTGTTTGAAAGGCATATAAGCTGGATCTGCCCTAGGACTTCAAGGGCTGCGTGAATTATGTTCGTATATCGAACTTGATAAAATGTCTATCAAGTGAAAATCTGATTACTTCTTGATGAATTTTAGATCGACGAAAAGTTGCATTCATCAAAAAACCGTGAACATCATGGATAGAGAGAGTGAGTCAACTTAAGACTGATCGTATTCCCGTAGTTATGTTTGATGAAACTCGCGTATTGTAATGAATTACACTTGGGAGAAAAGACCGAATGTGGAGGAAATACCCACGTGTCTCTAACTCTATAAGAAGCGAGTAGTAAGATAAATCAATTTTTGAGGACAAAGTTCCTGTTTAGAGGTATATGCTGTGACAATCCATCAGTTTATGGTCGATATTTTATTCTCAAGTATTATTTAAAAATATTATTTTAATGTTATATTATGAACTCACTCATTTTTGGGAAGGGATTTAGGGTTTAAATCTTAAAGTAGCATCGACTACGTCTAAACTGGAGAAATCTACGTTACGTGCTTACGTTTACATACACCGTTTTTGGTGACAGTCCGACATTTCAGAAAACAAATTTATTCTCGAATATTATTTTGGAATTTTAATTTGTGTTGGTTCATAAACTCACAAACTTACGAGAAGAAATTAGGACTTACGTGAATAATTTAACGTCCTTTACGACTAAACCGGAAATCCTAGGTTTACGTATTTACGTTTTTGAACTCCGTTCTTGATGAGACAATTTTTATTAGATTCGTCTTGTGCAGTTGATTCATAATTTATAAAAACATTTTTCGTAAAACGACCCGAGGGCACGTAAATCAAGGAAACTAGAATCGAGGAATACCCGTAAATTAATGTGGATGAGACAAGATAAATCTTGCCCCACCCCCTACATGTGGCTTCCAAAATAAGCCACCAACACACCTTGGTGGCAAGTTATTACACAACCAAGGACACTTGTCCATGAGTTGTAACAAAACTACTAGCTAACTTAAACAAAAACCATCAAAACCTCCAGTTCTTCACAACTTCTCACACACATGAAAATCACACACAATCTCTTTCTACTCCATTTTTGTCCGTCCCATATCCTCCATCAAACACCACCACCATCAAAAATCTAGCCATACACCAAGGCTATAATCAACATATGTTGAAGCCTAGTTGAAAAGATGAAGATTGGAGGTGGTTATAACATGTGAAAAGGAGTTTCCATGGAGTTTAGGGGCAGATTTTCAAGAAGGTATTCATGCATATGAAGATCTCAAGAAGTTCATTGCCAAGTTGAAGATTTGATAACAAGAACCAAGCCTTGTTCATCAAAATCTCATCATTTCATCACTTTGGTGGTATAGAGATTATTTATTCCTATCATCTTGTTATTTTGAATATGTAATCTTGTATTTTCTTCATTTATGTATATGTATATGATGATGAATTATGATCAAAATATTATGTGGGGATTTGGTGTTGATAAACTTGGTTAAAAAGATTGAAAGCCACATGAAAGGATGTTAAAATCATGGCTAAAAATGTAGGCTGTATAAAACAGTAAATAACTATATGATAACTTGTTAAAGTGGCTTAGATAATTTAATATACAGTAAGATAGGTGACTTGTACATATGTGAGAGTTGTCCACTCAATGGAATCCAAAAAATGAGTGAGATATGATAAAAATAATATTGAAATTCAAATCTGTATAGTCTATTTTGGACAAACTGTTAGATACATTTATAAGTTGATTGAGTAGCTAAAGCTGAGTTAATTGTAGCACATATCATTTAGTTTGTTCTGCCCAAAAATGAGCTTCTATCTCCTTGTAGAACTCAAGATATGGTAAAAATGGTGAAAGTGAAATTCATAATCACATTTATAAAATAAAAGTATATATTATAAAATTAGCACTTAAGTAAAACTAATATAAAATGTATACCTAAAACCCACTAACTTATATATTACTTATAAATAAGTATATACTTTGATAAATAAATGGGACATTTTATAAAAATGGAAATTTGATAAGTTTTATAAGTTATAAAACTATATACATAAGTTTTACGTCTTTTCGGCTAAAACTGAAAGACTAACGTTTTCGTCAATTAAAACTTAGACGATCGGACCTGTCTAATGTAAACTTTTTATAACTCATATACTGATGTATAAGTACATATGACAAGTAAAAACCGATAAAAATCGAGCTTTATAACATATGGACATTAACGGGCCAAAGTAGCCTTATTTGGACTATTAACCCAATAAGTTTGGCTAAACACTAACGGACTTACTCATTGGGCTTAACCCACTTGGGCTTAACATATGACTAAAGCCTGATATGAATAGTATAAATGGACTAATATAAAGAGTTTAACTCTTAATGGGCTTTTAATGGGCTTATTGAGCCTCAATATGGAATTGGATTGAAACTAGTGTAGCTAGTCAACGTGAGTTCATAGCCTCGCACTCTTTTAAATGTTTTATGAAATGTATTATAAACCCGCGAGGGAGATAACATGTTAGTTTTAATAAAATAGGACGCTAGTTGTCCCGATTGTTTTCTTATTGATTTGGACCCGAATGATTATATGATCCGATGAATGATTATATGACCCGAAGAATGAAACGAAATGGATTATTATTAGTTAGGTTATGTCACTAAAAGTACCATTAGCATGAATTGTTAACTACCGGGATTTGGCAGACGCTTATGCATATGATAGTACTATTTGGGGAAGATCACCCCAGTTCGCGCCTTGACGGTTGATCCCCATCGTGCCACATCGATTGGTAAGCGAATTTATGTATGGGAAGAATTATATAAGCGTGATTATTGTGACGACACGCTTTTTTGATGGGCAAATGAGTTTCGGGTTAGCTACCCGTTGTTTGTTATAGTAAGGTATCAATGTCAAGCGGCTTATAATAATCCAAAAACGAAAATACTGATATATGCATTGAATTATAATATATTGCTTGACTAGCAATACGGGGTCTTATTACTGATATTGTGTTCGTGTTTTGGTTTTACATAACCACTTTCATATAACGGTTTTTATTTAACTCTACAAAATTATAAAACGTTTTGTATGATGTTTTTGCGACAATGATTCGTATAATGGTTTTGAAGGCAGAAGCCTATATTATGATTTACAACTAAGAGTTGTATAAGATTTCTTTGGCTTATTTTATGGCCTACTACAAAGATTTATACAAGAATGATTTTTTGGTAATAATTATATACCGATATATTTAGGGTTTTTATTAAACTCTATGAATTCACTCGGCGATTTCACTGACCTTTTCTTTTAACATGTTTTATCTCAGGTACTTGAAGGAAATTCTCGGGAAGATAACAAGAATTTATGGCCCGCACTTAAATAACAATTTCCATTCAAATGCTTTGTAAAATTGTATGAAATACTATGACTTGGGACCTATGTAATTTGATGTTTATGAATGGAAAATGCTTTATTATTAACCGACGCGATTTTTTTATGCGTTGTCTATGATTTGAGTAATGTGCTATCCCGTAACATCAACGACTCTTCCGCTGAACTGAAGTATGAATATCTGGGGGTGTTACAGTTTGGTACCAGAGCTCTCGTTATAGAGAACGAAAGATTTTTAGAAACTAAGGTTTTGAATAAAACATTTCAAAATCTTTTAACTATAAACAATTTTCTCAAAATGTCTAAAAATCTTTTGACTATAACCGTGTCGAAGAATTCCCGAGTTACCGATAAGGCCAGACTGAGAAGTGTTATTTTAATATATATATAACTTGGATTATATATATATATATATATATATATATATATATATATATATATATATATATATATATATATATATATATATATATATATATATATATATATATATATATATATATGTGTGTGTGTGTGTGTGTGTGTGTGTGATGTAATTTGATTACATAATTGTTTGATGATTTTAACATTTATACGAGGTATTTATACGACGTAGATTGTCACAAGAAACCCTAACTCCCTAGCAAATTAATCAAAGATATTTCTGTAGGAAATTCTAGCTATTACAGATCTAAACCAAGTTGTGGATATTTATGATCCCAACAAAATGGTTGATTGTAGAAATGTTGGTATTAGTTGATTATGATATTAATGAAGAATTTGCGAGATTAAATTTGATATCGATGTCATGGCGATCTTTCCTTATTGAGTGGAGTTTGACAAAACCTTACCACCAGGAAAGGTTACATCTGATTCGGTGTCACCCAATTCTTAAATTTAAAATCGAGAAGGGAAATGATGCACTTGAGGCTATCATTGGAACCATTACCCAAAAGCCTCATGCCACTCGTACCTTCCCGAGAAGTCTAATTGAATGTGTGAGTCATTTCATACTAGTGACTCATTTGATAACTATTAATAAAGGAGATATAGGATTGGAAATTAAGTGTTGTTCATATCGAGCTTTTATTGCACTTTGAAGGTCTAAGAATAAGGTTGAAAGAATTGGAGAATGAGGTAGGATGTCGCACTGAGTATAAGTTGATTGAAACTTGAATAAAGTAAAATTTAACTCGTATGGAATATGAGATTTTTAAGAGGAAGTCGTTAAGTCCTGTGATTGAATTATAAGGTTTTAATTGATTGTTGGTTCGTGTTAAGGGTTGTTCTAGACCATTACCCCCTAACGAGGATGCCCAGTGTCCAAGAAATAAGTTGAATAAATATTCTTTTGAATTGGGACCGATGGATCTTCTAGGACAGGTGGAAACCCCATGACTCTTGTAGATTAGTATTCATTGTGGTATCTTTTAAAATCCCTAACTTATTTGAGACATCAATTGGTAGGATGAGTTCTTGGAATTGTATGACATGGCGACACGTAATGTGTTACGGTACAATTTTGACTTGTTTATGATTAATTAAAAGACTACCTTTGATTGCTAAATTTTACATGTATCGATGTCATCTATCTGTTCTTGCTTCATCCTAATGATCGCATTAGTGGTGCAACCATTGAACAAGTACTCATCTCGATTTGAGTTACGTTGTGGATTATTCTTTTTGAGTGCCATTGATGAGACTGCTTTTATACATAGTCTCATCGTCCAAATAGGGCTTAAAATGCATTAAATATCATCAAAATACCCATATATATGCTTGTGTTTGTTGCTTGTGTATTTTAGGTACGGATATTGAGAAAATGACAAAAGATCACAAGAATCATGCAAAAACGAACACGGGAAACGAAGCCGCACAATGAACCAAGCCCTCATGAAGACTTTCCCAAGATAAACCCTTGAAGATTTGAAGAATTATGAAGAAGGTTCCTCCAATATAGAAGAGTTGACACTTTATACCCTTGTATCCTCATAATTACAAGTTTGGTCCCCTAAAGTTTCTCAACATTACTAAAAGGGCCCTCCACTTTGAAGACTTGGCAAGTTTAGCCCCTCAACAATGCTAAATTGTCAACCATTATCCTCCACAAAGTTAAATACATCATGAAGTCCTTCAAAGTACAAGAAATTACAAGTTTGGTCCTTTGAAAATCCCAAAATTACAAAAAGGACCTTAACTTTCAACATTTGGCAAGAATGGTCCCTCAATCATTATGACTTGGAAATTTCAGCCCTCCAAAATATAAAATATGAAAGTCAAGACCATTATCCATCAAGAAATTGCCAAATCAGTCCCTCAAGAATCACAAAATGGCAAGAAATACCCCTGAAATCATTTTACAAAAGTTTTTGGGGCAAAAGTGTGAAAACTGAAAGTTTAATTACAAAGGGAATTCAGTTTTAAGTGATTATTTGCAAAGTGAAAGGAAGAAAGGAGTTAAGGGACCAAAAGGGGCAGACAACCATACTTACCTAAACCAGTGACAACATGACACATGCCCCACTCACTCACCATAGCCAATCACACTTCACCTTTCCTCCACCTCAGCCTTCCACTCATCCGGGTTAATTAATATATTAACCTTGGCGCCTTAACAACAATTTAAACTTAACCCACCCTTAAACAAGATCAAAACTTGTGTTCATCAGCTCAAGAACACAATTAGGCATTCCTTAATTATTATGAATAAGAGGCTAATTCTTTCCAGAATAATAATTAAGGGTCCTAATATCACAACCCAACCTTAAAACCTACCACCTCATCATCCCTTTTGTCACATGCTACCTCCCCTGCCCCACCCTTCACGTCCAAACAAGAATGAGCCAGAAGATCAACGCCTCAAAGCCTTGCTTACTTTTCAAGCCTAGAATGGACGTCCAAGATTACATATCCACCACTGGCATCACATGTTCCTTCACAAATATACAAAAATCAGTCACATGAAGCCAAGATATTCAAATTTTCAAAGGGAAAATTGGGGACTTCACAGCTAGGGTTTACGTTTTCCTTTGCATTTCTAGATACATTGTTCAAGCACTTGTAAATCCTGTTTTCATATTAATGAAATTGTGTTAAGTGTGTTGAAGAAAGACCAAGTGCCATCTTGTTTTATGCTTGTTTATGTTAATTGTTTACTGAATTTGAATCTCAAAACCTGTTTTTAAGGAGAGTGCAAAAGTTTGCATTTTTCCTTCAAGCTTGATATTTTGCTAAGTTCTTGTTTCAACCTTGGAATTCTTGGGTTATAGGGCTGATCATAGCATCCTAATTGTGATAATTAAGGTGTGGTGAGGCTTATAACTTGGGGATAATCAAGTGTAGGGTAACAAAGGTTGCATTAATCAAGGCTTTTTAAGTTTCTGATTTTGATATTGTGCTACTTACCTTGTTGAATCTTAGCAGGGTTGTTATTGGAAGCTTGTGCTTGTCTAGCTAGCACATAAGCTCATAAATTTGTGGGTGTGGATGTACATCCATGAGGTTTGTCTTGAAATCCTTGAAAATCTGATAAAAATTGGAATTTTTGTGGATTTGTGCTCTATTGGTGTTCTTGTTGATTTCTTGGCTTAAATCTGCTTAGTCTTGCATGATTATGTTGTTTGTATGCTAGATTAATCATTGGGTTAACTGAATCACACTTTTTCTTGTTTAAAATTGGATTTGAAAAGATAAAGGGGTGTTTGGGTATACCTGTTTAAGTTGAAATCTTGGAATTGTGTTGTTAGAAGGTGTTGTTTGTGCTTGGTATCTGTTATACACTTGTTTGAGAGTGTTTTGCTGCAAGTTTTTGGACCTAAACCTTAAAATCAAACAATCTGCTATATCTTGTTGAGTTTGACTGTTTTTGACCTAAGAATTTGGAAAAACCTAGAGTTTATGCATGCTTAGGGTTAAAAGCTGTTGAAACATCATTATTGTAACCTGTTTGTGAGATTTGAGGTGTTGAATCTGGCTTGTGTGTCAAATACATCAGCAAAGTGAAATCTGCTAGTGTTTAGTGTTCATCAGTAACCTTCATAAGCTTGAATCTTGATTTAGGCTTTAAGACATTGCATGAAAACTGTTTAAACTTGTTCATTAGAGTTTATAATAGCTTGTGTATGCATTTGGTTGAATTTGGTTGGCTGATTATTGCTAAAACAACTTATAAGTGCTTAACTTCTTATTGTTTCATGTTTGTGCTAGATCTTGTACTTTATTGATTAAACTGTATCAATTGGGTGATTGTGTTTGTGATCTTTTGATTGTTATTGACTCCTTTTGATCCAAAGATCATTTGGGTGCCTTTATGTAATCTGAATCTCTAAAAAGTTCACTAAAGACAAAAAGTCAAACAAGTCAAGCAGTGGAAAAAGTTGCCACTGCTCAACACCCAAAACTAGCCCCTGCTAGTGTTAAATTGAACTCAGCTTATCAATAAGCTATTTTAGCTTATCCAGAAGTGCAACAACTTATTTTTGTGATAGATCTTCATTATTTGACCAATTTGATTAGACTGGAGCTTATTGGACTTTGACTTTGACTTTTTACTAGAAAACCAACTCATTTGACTTTTACATAAGTGCTTATTTGCTTTTTCTAGCTTATTGAGTCAACTTATTTGAAAACTCTTTGTTGATTTTGCTTAATTAAGTCATTTGAAAGCTATAGAAACTTGAATCAGCACTTGGGGTGGCCTAGAACTCAAAAACGACTATTTTGTTGTTTTCTGTAGATTGCTTATTGCATTTTCAGGCTTATTCTTTAGGCTTATTTCAAATTTCTTTTTACAGAAGTCTTATTTAGGACAAAAGAAGCTTGTGTGTTTAATTTCAGCTTATGGGATTGGCTTATAGCTTGATGGGCCAAAAAGCCCATTAAGGATAAGCTGTTTGGTATAAGCTAGCTTATTTCACACTTTCAGCTTTTGGGCCTTTGGAAAAAGTTGTTTAAAATCAAATTTTGAGTCAAGTAGTGCTTTTTGGGCTTATTTTGGACACTTTCTTTATATTGGGCCCAAATTAGCCCATTTAGTGATCTGTTTTGGGTATAGCCCATTTTCTAGGTCCATTAAGGGTATTTAGGTAATTTCACTTTCATTTCTGAGTTATTTAGGTTAAATTAAGCTATTTTGCAACTTTTTAGAATTTTTTATGATTTTTGGATTGTTAATAATATTTTAATATTATTTTATTGTTAAAAATTAAAAGTCTGATTTTCTAAGTTTTTTTTTTTTTCCTAGATTGTAGACACTTAATTAGGAATTTTGAAACTTTCCAAATATTTTTAGAGTTTTTTAATTATTTTCTAGAATTAATTTAAGTTTTAATTGATTTTAATAGTTTTTAATTGTTTAAAAATATTTTTTAGTGGTTTTAAAATTTTGAAAAATACTTTTTAGCTTAATTAGGGTATTTTGAGGTTTAAAAACTTTAAGATCTTGTTTTGGACTTTTTAATAGTTAATATTGATTTTTAGGGCTTTAATTAGCATTAAAAAGTCATTATTTAATTAATTAAAAGGTTTTGGCAAGTTTGGATTTTTTGTAAACTCTTAGAATATTATTGTGGATTTTTAGTGATTTTTTAGGAATTTTTAGGGTAAAAATTTAATTTTAGGGCTTTTTACGGTTTTACGTGTACACCTTTTTCGTCTTAGTTTAATACGACATCGTAACCGTCATTCTCTTCTTATCCCTTTTCTATTTTTCTTTCTCACAAATATAATCACAAAGATAATCATTTCATCACACACACACTAAGCCTCCTTGAGAACGATTCCCCATTTTAGGGTCATTTGTACACGGTTTTCCTAAATCGTCGTACTTAATACTTGCCACTTTTGCTCTCTTTTCCTAAAGAGTAGTAAAACCACTACATCATTTTGGCGCCGCTGCCGGGGAGGCGTGTTGTGTTTTGATTTGGAATTGTTGTTTTTATATACTAACCAAAATAGTATTTGTATTAGTAGCACTCTACTAATACGTATTATCGGTTTTCGATTTTTGTGTGAATACTATTACTATATTGTATACGTAGAACAATGAATTCACAAGTACTCCAAATACGTGAGAAATCACAACCTTGACTTGGGAGGTCATTACCCAATCATTGTATTCGAATCTCAAACCAAAGAAAAGGCAAAAATAGATAAATACTTTCGTGAAGCTCAACCTTGAAAAATACAAACTATAAGGTGTGTATAAGGCGGATATTATAAAATATATCCTAAGGAAAAAGGCTCTTAAGTGCTTCGCGCCGCCTCGTTTCCCCGCTTGCTTGTGAGTATTTGATTTTGAGAGCTAATCGAGGGTTTTGCCGCCCAAAGTATTATTAATTATCATATATATTTTCTTGGTTTCATTTGATTAAACCCTCTTGAACGTTTTGGTGTTCCACCAACGTTCTAAAGTCATCGAAGGCGTTCACTTCACGTGATCGTTTTCATTCCTTGAGGCTTCTTTAATCAAGAGATTTGATTAAGGAGGAGATTTGTAGATATGTGTCTACTTAATACATTCACCAAAATCCAAAAAGGTTAATACAATCAAAAACCACAAAAAATTTTGAAAAATACAAAACACCAAAAAGAATCTTCTTTTCTCGTCCCCTCGTTGTACGTGACGTTTATGCTAACTCGTAATCAAGCAAGACGTGCACGTAAACGAAAGAACAAAACTCCCACTCCCAATCTTTCTAGTGAGGAGTCTCCTATTGACGAACCCATTGTAAGAGAAGCACCAACCATGGCGAATCGAACTATGATGGAGTTACTTCAAGCACCCACCGAGGGTTATGGAGAGGCTATTGTGATTCCCGCTATCCTTGCGGAGAATTTTGAGGTGAAAACGGGTTTGTTGTCGATGATCCAAAACAACAAATTCCGTGGTGATGAGAAGGACAATCCACACAACCATATCCGCCAATTCAATCGTCTTACTGCCACTTGCAAGTTTAAGGATGTCTCGAATGACTCGATTAAGATGATGCTTTTTCCGTATTCCTTAGCGGGGCCCGCTAAAATTTGGTTAGAGAAAGAGCCACCCAATTCTATATTGACGTGGAAGGATCTCATGCTAAATTTGTGAACCAATTTTTTCCGCCCTCTAAGACTACGCACTTGAAAAACGAGATTTCAAAATTTTCACAAGAGTTTAATGAAAGTTTTTCAACGGCTTGGAATAGGTTTAAGGAGATGTTACATGAATGTCCTCATCACGGTTTTTCCGACTTGCATCCAATTGACACGTTTTATAATGGACTTAATAATCATGAAAGGGATTATTTAAATGCCGCCGCGGGTGGTATATTTTTGTGTAAAACGGTTGAGGAAGCTTTGGTGATAACTGAGAATAGATCTAAGGTGTATAGTGCTCGTAGCACGTCTAGTGTTCGTAAGGCTTCGTCTTCGGCTTCACCTTCTTTGTCTACTACCATCGATGCTTGCCAAATGGAGGCGAACTTGGAAAACAAGATTTTTGATAAGCTAAAAGGACTTTTGATTGAGTTTAAAGTTGGTGAACCAAGTGCTCCCGCTACGGCTAAAGCGGTTGAGGTTTCGTGCATGTATTGTGGTGGAGGTTATGATTTCTCCGAGTGCATTACCAACGGTGATAACACTTCGAGTGCCTATGCGGCCACGGGAAATTACAACCAAAACGGTCAAGTTTCCCGCTCTAATCAATTGACTCCACCGGGTTTTGGTTCAAATCAAAATGCTAACAACAATTATCGCAACAATCAAGTTGGTTTCAAAAACAATTTCAACAAGTGAAATTATGGTAATCAAGGGGCTAATAATCAAGTTTCAAACAAAAATCAAAATGATATTCAAAACAACAACAAAGGTTTGCAAACTTTGAAAGATCTTCCAAATGAATTTGTTAAATACGCTAATGGGAATGATGCTAGGTTTGACAATATTCAAAGAGAAATCATTAGCCTAAGATCCGAGTTTAAGAACGACTTGAAGAAAGAGTTGAAAAATGAGTTAGCTAATGAAATTCAAATCCACACCAACAAGATGGAAGGTAATGTCACAAGGTTACAACAAAACCAACAAAAAATGGAACAAGGGCAACATGAGATTAAACAAGAAATGATTAAAGCCGAGAAGAGGCAATCCGTGTTTGAAGATAAAATCTCGTCTATGTTTGAGGAAATAATGTGTAAACCGTCATCGAGTAGTCTTCCTAGCAACACCGTATCAAACCCTAAGGGTGAGATGAAAGTGATTACCACACGTAGTGGTAAGACACTTAAGGAACCGACTCCTCAACCAATTGCTCCTACGAAGGAAGCAATTGAGGAAGAACCCGAGGTGGTGGTCCAAAAGGAGCATGTCCCAATCCCACGAAGTACCGCTCATGCCACACCTACGGTCGACCCTTTACCAACATTGGAACCCGAGATTCCAAAGGCCATGCCTACTATGCCTCAACCCACACCACCTTTTCCCTATCCATCGAGACTTAGGAAGGAGAAACGTCAAGAGCGCGACAATTACTAATTTGAGCTTTTTATGAAAATGTTTCGTGATTTGCACTTTAATGTGAGTTTTGCCGATGCTTTGGTCATGATGCCTCGATTTGCCGCAAACTTTAAGAGTATGTTGAACAACAAGGAGAAATTGCACCAATTGTCTAGTTGTTCGTCGATTTATCTTAATCGCATACCTCAAAAGTCGGTGATCCCGGTAAATTTTTGATCCCTTTGTTGGGAATAAAATTAGTTAAGTAACTGGAACGCTGACAAGAGGAAATTGGACGCTGACAAGAGCAAACGAGGCGTTGACAGATGAGACGCTGATAAGAATTATCAAGGCGTTGACAAGAAGAATCTCAAGACAAAGACAAGGACTAAATCTGCCAATGATGAATTCTTCAAACTGGTGGACAAAATATGAAGATAAGAATTCAGAATATATTCTTAATGTTTAAAAAGATTTAGTCAATAAGTTATGTTTATCTTATGTCTCTTCCTAAAATAGTTTATCTTAGATTTTTGTACAAGGCTCCTTAAACCTATAAAAGGAGGCCTTAGGGTTAGACATAAAACACATCTCACATACACCTCTTCCACATATCTCATAACACTTTCATTGTAATCTTTCATTTTTATTATTAATCAAAGTGAAAGTTTGGTATTCATATATTATGTTTGTTCTTCGTTCTGAGTATTAGTTTCCGCATAATACTTAGATTGTTGAATACACAAAGTTTCTCTACGTGTTATACTTGATCTAATCTCGATAACACAAAGCTAAATCGATCTAAGTTTGGGATCAACAAGTGGTATCAGAGCTTGTTGAGAAACTTTGATTTGAAGAACGAGATCCAATATCGTGAGGTGAACCAAGCTAAGGAAGAAAGTGAAGAAGAATTTGATGATGTTTTTAGTTAAGGCCACGTCTACTTCAAATTCCACAAGTTCTAATTCATCTTCATGTTCTGATAGTGAGGTATGTGGTAACTCTTCTTGTAGGTTAAATATTGAAAGACTTAACAAAGAGGTTTTAAGATTGTTAGGAGATGTGAGTACTGAGAGATGCAAGTTGTCTAACTATCAAATTGCTCTCACTCAAACTGAAAAGACAGTTTCTGAGTATAAGAAAATGGAATTTGACCTAAAAGATAAAATAAATATCTTAAAACATGATTTAAATCAAAGTAATGATATTAGAAACATCATGAATAGGGTCAATGGTGAATTACCAGCTAAGTTAGATGAGGCTATTAAAAATAAGGATAATGTAGACCTTAAAATTCAGAGATTTGATAAAGCCTCACAAACCCTAGAAAAATGTGTTAGTGAACAAAGGGATTCTAGGGATATGTCCGGGATTGGGTTGAAAGAATATGTGACTGTTCCACCACCAGCTGGGGACTTTTATGGTGTCCATAGAAAGGATCTCTCTTGGACTGGTATTCCAGAACTCTAAGAAGAGGAATTTATTCCTCCACCTAGAGTTCTCTCTCCAGTTGAGGAATATCAACAAAAGGTTATTGACCTAGAAGAGTGGAAGAAGGCCAACCCCACTTTGTTTGTTAAGGGTGGGATGCTTAGTGAGAGTCCATATGTGCCTACACCCATTGAGAGTCCAGTAGTATCTAAACCTATCACTGTGACCAATCCCATCACTGGAAAAGCTGTTAATCTTGGCTCCCCAATTAAGAAACAACCTAGTGTTAAATATGCTGAAATGTGTAGGAAACCTAGGTCACTCAAAAGCCAAGAAAGTGTTAATGGGACAGGGTTTTATCAGTCTAAGCCTAAGTTTGTGTCCAAAAAGGCTTGTTACTCATGTGGGAGCTTCTCACATTTGACCTATAATTGTGTGAGTGGATACAATTCATTCGTTGACAATAGGTCATCCAATGTTAACCATAGACCTTTTGTCCACACTAGACCACAGGCTACTAGACCAGCTCCTTTCTTCTCTAAGGCAGCTAATACCCATGGACAAAGGCCCTTTCAAAAGACCAACACCTGGTCAAACAGACAGTATGTTCCTGTAGCAAACCCTAATTTAGGCGCTGACAAGAACAAATTCAGCGCTGCCAGGAACAAATTCAGCGCTGACAGAAACAAATTCAGCGCTGCCAGATACAAATTCAGCGTTGACAAGAACAAATGCAACGCTGACAGCTCCAAGTTTGGTATGAGACCTTATTTTAGACCATATAAACAAAGATACTTGGTTAATAAGGGTCAAGGGTCTAAAGCATCATCCCATTTAACTTGGAAACCTAAACAAGAGCAAAAATCTAATTTTAATGGTATTTCAATGACTTGCAATAGATTTAAATATCTTGAGAAGGTCATTACTAGACTCATTGGAACAAATTGGGTGATTAGGTCCCAAAAGGACGAACAGGGATTTGTGGTAAAGAATAAGTCCACTCTAGTTGAACAACTAGACAGATCCAAGTCTTATAAAGCTTGGATCTCCAAAGAAAACTAATTTGTTTTCTTTTTGAGCAGCCTATCCAAAAGCAGGTTAATGATCAAGGATATTAGGATAGTGGATGCTCAAGGAACATGCATTGTTGGTCTTTCCACTGATATTATTTTTATCCACTAACATGTTATCTCTACCCATTATCATGGGATAGGGTAGCCTCTGTTGGTGTGTGTTTTTTGTGGTTTTTGTCTAACTATGCAGGAAAGTGGAGCTACATTTGGATGGATACAAAATTGCAAACTTTTATTTATGATGGTTGGAGTGTTTATATTCCTATCTTGAGATAAAATTTTGGTTCTTCAAATATAATGATTTGTATGCTTATGTTAAGGGGAGGTAAACCTCTAGGTTTTTGGGTACTCTTAGAGCACTCTTGCACAATTCTAGATTGTGTCCACTGGTGAGTGGGGGTTAGAAATAATGAAGGCTCTTTCCTTATGAAATTGTTGGAATTTCTAAACCTCGAGGCACTGTAGCATGCACGTAGTTTATTTTGCATGCATGTTGCCAAGACTTTTGACCTAGAATTGGGTGTGGTCGTATGGGTGACTTGGGGTAGATATATTTTTAGGTTACTTGGGGAGTTGCAAAGGTTTTATATGAGTTAACTTTCTCTTTGGGGCATTTGTGAACAAAGGACTCTAGAGTTCATGTGTGTCTATCATGCTTTTGCATGAGTGTATGCATGAACAGTGTTTGTCACTCTTGCTTATTAGAGACTAGTTAGTTCCCTTAGGATTATTACCTTTGTTTATGATCTAACTAAAGTTTTCCATTCTCAAGTCCATTTTATGCTATGACATCTTAGCTGGTGTCATTGATAAACTTCTTTATAGTCCCAAAATGTTTCATCACCCTTTTATTTTTCAAATTTTTGGATATCTGGAAGCCTAATGATCATTGAGATGTTTTTCCTAGTGATTGACATCTAGTAGCAGCAGAGATCACTTTTACAAGGGTGTATAGTGTTATGGAGATGGCTGAGACTATTGGCACTAGCTTTAATGCAGTTCAAGTCAGTCTTATCATCAGTAAGTCCATCCCCATGTCCTATGAATCAACATTGAGGGTTCATTTCCCAAATGTGGATGAGGACAGTATGAAACCTTTGACATTAAGGGAATTGACGAAAATCTATATTAGCTTGTAAAAGCATAATACAGAAATGGTACATATTGTCAAGGATCACTGTTTGAACTGATAGACTTGTTGTTTTGGAAGCTAATGCAAGGAGGACGTTCTTGGTTCCTTCCTTGTATATTGATCTTGGAGAGGAGTCTTAAAAAGGGGAGGAGCAATCGAATTTGAGTGACAAAAGTAATAAAGAAAGCTCCAAAGACACTACAGGTACTGACGATGATTAAGACCAAGTGAAGGCTAACTATACAAGGGATTTGAGTGATTGAATTTTCGAGATTTATTATTACTCAAATTTAGGGATAAGTATATTTGTAAGAATCCTCTCTGTATGTTTTATTTTATTCAGAAACATGATTACTAGAGTAAATATCAAGTTTAGGGGAGGATTGTTGGGAATAAAATTAGTTAAGTAACTGGAACGCTGACAAGAGGAAATTGGACGCTGACAAGAGCAAACGAGGCGTTGACAGATGAGACGCTGATAAGAATTATCAAGGCGTTGACAAGAACAATCTCAAGACAAAGACAAGGACTCAATCTACCAATGATGAATTCTTCAAGCTGGTGGACAAAATATGAAGATAAGAATTCAGAATATATTCTTAAGTTTTAAAAAGATTTGGTCAATAAGTTATGTTTATCTTATGTCTCTTCCTAAAGTAGTTTATCTTAGCTTTTTGTACAAGGCTCCTTAAACCTATAAAAGGAGGCCTTAGGGTTAGACATAAAACACATCTCACATACACCTCTTCCACATATCTCATAACACTTTCATTGTAATCTTTCATTGTTATTTTTAATCAAAGTGAAAGTTTGGTATTCATATATTCTGTTTGTTCTTCGTTCTGAGTATTAGTTTCCGCATAATACTTAGATTGTTGAATACAGAAAGTTTCTCTACGTGTTATACTTGATCTAATCTCGATAACACAAAGCTAAATCGATCTAAGTTTGGGATCAACACCCTTGTGCAATCAAAGATATGGAGGAATGCTTCGCCTTGGCCGATTTTGGTGCTAGCATTAACTTGATGCCACTTGCAATCTTCAAGTCGCTCAATCTTCCTAATCTTACTCCTTCACTAATGTCTATCGAGTTGGCCGACCATTCCATAATTCCTGTATGTGGTTTGGCGGAAGACGTTTTTGTGAAAGTGGGGAAGTTCTACTATCTCGTAGACTTTATCGTTGTTGATATTCCCACGGATCCTCAAGTTCCTCTCATTTTAGGTCGTTCGTTTTTAGATACGTCTATGGCTTTGATCGATGTTCATGCTAGAAAGATCACCTTACGTTTCAACGACGAGGAACTTGTTATAAACGCAACTCAAAACTCTCAAATTTCTCATGTTTATTCTGTTGCAACCATAAACCTCGTTGATATGATCGACGTGGTTTGCGAGGAATTTTCACAAGAAGTTCTAGGTTTTGGTGATGAAGAAACTATTGGCAATCCCACTATGTTAGATCCAATTCTTGATAATTCGACACCAACCTTCACTCCATTTGAAGGTGGTGATTTTACGTTGGAAGAATTCGATGTTCCACGTACTTGTAACGAAGACCTCGACAACGATGAGGACTTCTCGATTATCAAGGATTTTCTTAACGATTTCACATTTCCTCCACCGGAGGAGGTTATAAGTATCGAGCCCAAATCTTCACTTGAGGAACCACCTATCCTCGAGTTGAAGGATTTACCTCCTCATCTCGAATATGTCTATTTGGAGGAGGGCGACAAGTTGCCGGTTATTATTGCGAAGGAACTTTCGAATGATGAAAAAACCGCACTTGTCGATGTTCTAAAGGATCACAAAGGGGCAATTGCATGGAAGTTATCCGACATTAAGGGGATCGATCCCAAGTTTTGTACCCACAAAATCTTAATGTAGGAGGATTACAAGCCCGCATCCAATGTCAAAGGAGGGTGAACCCCAAAATTCACGACGTCATCAAAAAGGAAGTACTTAAACTCCTTGACGCGGGAATGATTTACCCTATTTCCGATAGCCCTTGGGTGAGTCCTATTCATTGTGTCCCTAAAAATGGAGGAATGACCGTTGTGCCAAACGATGCCAACGAGTTAATTCCCACTAGACTCGTGACCGGATGGAGAGTGTGCATTGACTATCAAAAGTTGAATGAAGCCACTCGAAAAGACCATTTTCCCTTGCCCTTCATGGACCAAATGTTGGAGCGTCTTGCGGGAAACGATTTCTATTTCTTTTTAGATGGTTTTTCCGGTTACTTCCAAATTCCCATCGATCCTCGTGATCAAGAAAAAACTACGTTTACGGGTCCATATGGAACGTTTGCCTATCGTAGAATGCCATTCGGACTTTGCAATGCACCGGGAACCTTTCAAAGGTGCATGATGGCTATTTTTCATGATATGATCGAGAAGACGATGGAAGTCTTCATGGATGACTTTTCCGTGTTTGGTAATTCGTTCACTTCGTGTTTGTCGAATCTTGAGAGAATGTTGAAACGTGTGAGGAAACCAACCTTGTGCTCAATTGGGAAAAGTGTCATTTTATGGTTAAGAGTGGAATCGTCTTAGGGCACAAGGTTTCAAAAGCGGGGATTGAGGTAGATCAAGCTAAGGTAGACTTCATCGCCAAATTACCTCATCCCAAAACCGTTAAGGGAGTTAGGAGTTTCCTAGGCCACGCGGGCTTTTATCGTCGATTCATCAAGGATTTTTCAATGATCTCTCGACCCATGACACATCTTCTTAAAAAAGAGGCACATTTTGTCTTCGACGAAGATTGTGTACGAGCCTTTGAAATCCTTAAGAGGAAACTTACCGAAGCTCCCATCCTTGTTGCTCCCAATTGGAACCTGCCCTTTAAGCTCATGTGTGATGCTAGTGACTACGCTATTGGGGCCGTATTGGGGCAACGTCATGATAAGCACTTCTTGCCTATTCACTATGCTAGCAAGACGATGACCGAGGCTCAACTTAAATACACTACAACAGAGAAGGAGTTCCTTGCCGTGGTGTATGCATTTGAGAAATTTCGACCTTATCTCGTCTTGACGAAATGCATAGTGTATACGGATCATTCGGCTATCAAGTATCTCATGGCTAAACAAGATGCAAAGCCGAGATTACTTCGTTGGATTCTCCTCCTTCAAGAATTTGACCACAAAATTGTTGACAAAAAAGGAGCCGAGAATCTAGCGGCCGATCATCTTTCTCGTTTGGAAGATCCTCACCAAAGTATTTACGAGCCCAAGGAAATCACCGAAACATTTCCGCTCGAGACGCTTGGTGTAGTGAATTCTAAGCTTGATTCTTCCACCCCATGGTTTGCGGACTTTGCAAATTACCATGCGGGTAACTTCATCATCAAGGGTATGACGACTCAAGAAAAATGAAAATTCTTTCGTGACGTCAAGTTCTACTTTTGGAACGACCCTTACTTGTTTCGAACTTGTGCGGATCAAATCATCCGACGTTGTGTATATGGCACCGAAGCTTCTAATATCCTTAGAGATTTCCATGAGGGACCCACAGGTGGTCACCACGGTGCTAATCTCACGGCTAAGAAGGTGTTTGATGCCGGCTTCTTTTGGCCTACTATTTACCGAGATGCACAAGATCTTGTGAAGTCATGTGATTCATGCCAACGATAAGGAAAAGCCTCACAAAAAGATGAAATGCCACAAAATATCATCTAAGTGTGTGAGATCTTTGACGTTTGGGATATAGACTTTATGGGGCCGTTCCCATCATCTCGTGGTAATAAGTACATCCTCGTTGCGGTTGACTACCTATCTAAGTGGGTGGAAGCTAAGGCTTTGCCCACCAATGATGCTCGTGTGGTAGTCAAGTTTTTGAAAAGTTTGTTTTCTCGGTTTAGAACCCCTCGTGCGATCATAAGCGATCGTGGAACCCATTTTTGTAACGACCAATTCGAGAGGGTCCTAAGGAAATATGGGGTTACACATCGGCTTTCTACGGCTTATCACCCACAAACGAGTGGGCAAGTAGAGGTTTCAAACCGAGCGTTGAAGAGGATCATGGAGAGATTCGTTGGGGAAAACCGACAATATTGGTCAGATAAGTTGGACGATGCTTTATGGGCCTTTAGGACCGCTCATAAGACACCCATTGGGTGCACTCCCTATAAGCTTGTGTATGGAAAGAATTGTCATTTGCCTATCGAGTTAGAACACAAGGCTTATTGGGCCCTAAAGCATTGTAATGATCACATGGAGACCGTGGGAAAACACCAGAAAATGCAATTAAATGAATTGACTGAATTAAGGGACATTGCTTATGAAAATTCATTGATTTATAAAGAAAAAACTAAAAAGTTGCATGATTCTAAAATTAAAAACCGTGTTTTTAACATTGGGGATCAAGTTTTGCTTTTTAATTCTCGCTTGAAAATCTTTTCCGGTAAGTTGAAATCCCGTTGGTCCGGTCCATTCACCGTGACTCAAGTATTTCCATATGGGACCATCGAGCTAGCTCAAAATGATGGCCCCAATTTCAAGGTGAATGGACATAGGTTGAAGCACTACTTTGGCGGGGAAGTTCCATCCTTGAACTACCTCGACCAAGTCACTTTCCCTAATGATAATTAGTATTGAGGGGATCGAGTCGAGCTCATGACTCGGTAATCAAAAACGAGGTGGCTCGTGGGGGAATCCCATGCTTATCCTATGTACATATTATAACTTTCTAATGTAATAACGTGTGGGGATTTGTGCCCTTCCAACCTTTGTTTCGTGGTTGTTTGTGAATTATGGACTTTAGATGATCATGATCTTCACGATTGGAGCCTCTCGTGTTCGTTTTATGGGAGCACTCGATCGTTTGCTTTGAAGACTTTCTCAATATCCATGATATGTCCTTTTGATGTTCTTACCTTAGGTTTATAGCACACTTCATAAACGGCTATTAATTTAACGGTTACACCCTTTCCATGCTAGATTAGGCATTCGACTACGTCTCTAGTATGGGGATGTTTGCACCCTTAGACTCGAAACATTGAGGACAATGTTTAACTTTAGTATGGGGGGTGAATAGATACTTGCCTTTCTAAACCTTCACGCTTTCCAAAGTTTATCTTTTTGTTTATCGTTTTGTTGCAAAATAAGGCTAAAAATGGCCAAATTTTAATAATTTTCTCATGTTTTATAAGTGTTTGAAGACACAAATGTAGGTTTTCCGATGGCGAGGATAAGAGTAATTTTTGACTCGACCGTGCGTGTTGAGCACTTAGCTTTGATTCCTTAACTAAACATTAGGCTAAGTCTCTTAAATGAGGACGAGAAATGATAGGGTTAATTATAAGTTACTATGCTAAACGTAGAGTACTCGTATTCTTTCAAAAACTCATGTGTTCTCGTTGTTTGCTTATTCTCCCTTCGCATGTAAATATTTTTTGCTTAATAAATATTGACTTAGCGGTTTAGTTGGGATTGTTGGGTTTCTAGTCTTTTTCTAGTAGCTTCCGTGTAATTAAATTGGGAAGACATTACGGTATCGCCAGCGTCACGGTTTTGAAGTATTGGCACCCGAATAATCAAAAGCTTCACCCAATAATAAGATTTCAAGTGCTCACCTAAATCAAGCAAACAATTTGAAGCCCCACAAGGCCGAAAAATCTATGCAAAATTGAAAGTCAATCAAGCCTTAATCTTCGAAGCTTTAAAGAATCAAAATTCGCCTTAGCGTGAGGATATACGTCTTTGGCTAATAAAACTACCGATGAGGTGGATAATAAAAGGCAAGGCAAGACCGAAGTCATAATAAAAGCTTCATGGCGAAGTTGAATAAAAGATGGAGGTAAACCAAAGATAATAAGGCCCTTCCGTTAGGGGGCGTATAAAAGTCTTGGTAATAAGTCTCATGTTCAAAACCGTTATAAAACCGTGTTTATCGATCCTTCTTGTTGACTTAATTTTTTGACATCGTTGTCTATTGGGAGGGCTTATTGATTTGATGGTCTTGGTTACACCGTTAGGACTCTATTTTTAGACCTAAATCTCTATTATCGCATAAGTCAAATAATGTATCCTCGTGAAACATTCATGACAATATAAAATATAAGAGATACAACTTAGGAATAATGGGAGGATAAGTACGTGATTAGGGCATATGAGTAGTGATAGCATTACTAACTTATAATGACAATGATCTCGTTGCACGCTTGGCATGGAATTGGGGTGAAAATCGAGGACGATGAAATTATTTCTAACGAAGCGTTCACGTGTTCTTATTCTTTGAACCTAAACGTCCCATTTTGCGATGAAAATCATACATTATGTCTAAAACGCAAATAGTAGTAGTGTAGCTAGTTTATCATTCAATAAAGTGAATAAAAATGATTTTTGGAGGTGCTACGATACTTTATTCTAGCATTGCGTGAGGGCACGGCAATGGTTTAGTATGGGGGAGTGATGAGACTGCTTTTATACATAGTCTCATCGTTCAAATAGGGCTTAAAATGCATTAAATATCATCAAAATACCCATATATATGCTTGTGTTTGTTGCTTGTGTATTTTAGCTACAGATATTGAGAAAATGACAAAAGATCACAAGAATCATGCAAAAACGAACACGGGAAACGAAGCCGCACAATGAACCAAGCCCTAATGAAGACTTTCCCAAGATAAACCCTTGAAGATTTGAAGAATTATGAAGAAGGGTCCTCCAATATGGATGAATTGACACTTTATACCCTTGTATCCTCATAATTACAAGTTTGGTCCCTAAAGTTTGTCAAAATTACAAAAAGGGCCCTCCACTTTGAAGACTTGGCATGTTTAGCCCCTCAACAAAGATAAATTGTCAACCATTATCCTCCACAAAGTCAAATACATCATGAAGTCCTTCAAAGTACAAGAAATTACAAGTTTGGTCCTTTGAAAATCCCAAAATTACAAAAAGGACCCTTAACTTTCAACCTTTGGCAAGAATGGTCCCTCAATCATTATGACTTGGCAATTTCAGCCCTCCAAAATATCAAATATGCAAGTCAAGACCATTATCCATCAAGAAATTGCTAAATCAGTCCCTCAAGAATCACAAAATGGCAATAAATACCCCTGAAATCATTTTACAAAAGCTTTTGGGGCAAAAGTGTGAAAACTGAAAGTTTAATTACAAAGGGAATTCAGTTTTAAGTGATTATTTGCAAAGTGAAAGGAAGAAAGGAGTTAAGGGACCAAAAGGGGCAGACAACCATACTTACCTAGACCAGTGACAACATGACATGTGCCCCACTCACTCACCATAGCCAATCACACTTCACATTTCCTCCACCTCAGCCTTCTACTCATCCAGGTTAATTAATATATTAACCTTGGAGCCTTAACAACAATTTAAACTTAACCCACCCTTAAACAAGATCAAAACGTGTGTTCATCAGCTCAAGAACACAATTAGGCATTCCTTAATTATTATGAATTAGAGGCTAATTCTTTCCAGAATAATGATTAAGGGTCCTAATATCACAACCCAACCTTAAAACCTGCCACCTCATCATCCCTTTTGTCACATGCTACCTCCCCTGCCCCACCCTTCACGTCCAAACAAGAATGAGCCAGAAGATCAACGCCCCAAAGCCTTTCTTACTTTTCAAGCCTAGAATGGACGTCCAAGATTACATATCCACCACTGGCATCACATGTTCCTTCACAAACATACAAAAATCAGTCACATGAAGCCAAGATATTCAAATTTTCAAAGGGCAAATTGGGGACTTCACAGCTAGGGTTTACGTTTTCCTTTGCATTTCTAGATACATTGTATGCCTATATAAAGGCCCTAGGACTTTACATTTCAGGTGCTTTTGGTTTTTCCTTGTTCAAGCACTTGTAAATCCTGTTTTCATATTAATGAAATTGTGTTAAGTGTGTTGAAGAAAGACCAAGTGCCATCTTGTTTTATGCTTGTTTATGTTAATTGTTTACTGAATTTGAATCTCAAAACCTGTTTTTAAGGAGAGTGCAAAAGTTTGCATTTTTCCTTCAAGCTTGATATTTTGCTAAGTTCTTGTTTCAACCTTGGAATTCTTGGGTTATAGGGCTGATCATAGCATCCTAATTGTGATAATTAAGGTGTGGTGAGGCTTATAACTTGGGGATAATCAAGTGTGGGGTAACAAGGTTGCATTAATCAAGGCTTTTTAAGTTTCTAATTTTGATATTGTGCTACTTACCTTGTTGAATCTTAGCAGGGTTGTTATTGGAAGCTTGTGCTTGTTCTAGCTAGCACATAAGCTCATAAATTCGTGGGTGTGGATGTACATCCATGAGGTTTGTCTTGAAATCCTTGAAATCTGATAAAAATTGGAATTTTTGTGGATTTGTGCTCTATTGGTGTTCTTGTTGATTTCTTGGCTTAAATCTGCTTAGTCTTGCATGATTATGTTGTTTGTATGCTAGATTAATCATTGGGTTAACTGAATCACACTTTTTCTTGTTTAAAATTGGATTTGAAAAGATAAAGGGGTGTTTGGGTATACCTGTTTAAGTTGAAATCTTGGAATTGTGTTGTTAGAAGGTGTTGTTTGTGCTTGGTATCTGTTATACACTTGTTTGAGAGTGTTTTGCTGCATGTTTTTGGACCTAAACCTTAAAATCAAACAATCTGCTATATCTTGTTGAGTTTGACTGTTTTTGACCTAAGAATTTGGGAAAACCTAGAGTTTATGCATGCTTAGGGTTAAAAGCTGTTGAAACATCATTATTGTAACCTGTTTGTGAGATTTGAGGTGTTGAATCTGGCTTGTGTGTCAAATACATCAGCAAAGTGAAATCTGCTAGTGTTTAGTGTTCATCAGTAACCTTCATAAGCTTGAATCTTGATTTAGGCTTTAAGCCATTGCATGAAAACTGTTTAAACTTGTTCATTAGAGTTTATAATAACTTGTGTATGCATTTGGTTGAATTTGGTTGGTTGATTATTGCTAAAACTGCTTATAAGTGCTTAACTACTTATTGTTTCATGTATGTGCTAGATCTGGTACTTTATTGATTAAACTGTATCAATTGGGTGATTGTTTTTGTGATCTTTTGATTGTTATTGACTCCTTTTGATCCAAAGATCATTTGGGTGCCTTTGTGTAATCTGAATCTCCAAAAAGTTCACTAAAGACAAAAAGTCAAACAAGTCAAGCAATGGAAAAAGTTTCCACTGCTCAACACCCAAAACTAGCCCCTGCTAGTGTAAAATTGTACTCAGCTTATCAATAAGCTATTTTAGCTTATCCAGACCTGCAACAACTTATTTTTTGTAACAGATCTTCATTATTTGACCAATTTGATTAGACTGGAGCTTATTGGACTTTGACTTTGACTTTTTACTAGAAAACCAACTTATTTGACTTTTACATAAGTGCTTATTTGCTTTTTCCAGCTTATTGAGTCAACTTATTGGAAAAATCTTTGTTGATTTTGCTTAATTAAGTCATTTGAAAGCTATAGAAACTTGAATCAGCACTTGGGGTGGCCTAGAACTCAAAAACGACAATTTTTTCGTTTTCTGTAGATTGCTTATTGCATTTTCAGGCTTATTCTTTGGGCTTATTTCAAATTTCTTTTTACAGAAGTCTTATTTAGCTTAAAAGAAGCTTGTGTGTCTAATTTCAGCTTATGGCATTGGCTTATAGCTTAATGGGCCAAAAAGCCCATTAAGGATAAGCTGTTTGGTATAAGCTAGCTTATTTCACACTTTCAGCTTTTGGGCCTTTGGAAAAACTTGTTTAAGATCAAATTTTTAGTCAAGTAGTTCTTTTTGGGCTTATTTTGGACACTTTTTTTATATTGGGCCCAAATTAGCTCATTTAGTGATTTGTTTTGGATATAGCCCATTTTCTAGGCCCATTAAGGGTATTTAGGTAATTTCACTTTCATTTATGAGTTATTTAGGTTAAATTAAGCTAGTTTGCAACTTTTTAGAATTTTTTATGATTTTTGGATTTTTAATAATATTTTAATATTATTTTATTGTTAAAAATTAAAAGTTTGATATTCTAAGTTTTTTATTTTTCCTAGATGGTAGACACTTAATTAGGAATTTGCAACTTTCCAAATATTTTTAGAGTTTTTTTAATTATTTTCTAGAATTAATTTAAGTTTTAATTGATTTTAATAGTTTTTAATTGTTTAAAAATAGTTTATAGTGGTTTTAAAATTTTGAAAAATACTTTTTAGCTTAATTAGGGTATTTTTGAGGTTTACAAACTTTAAGATCTTGTTTTGGACTTTTTAATAGTTAATATTGATTTTTAGGGCTTTAATTAGCATTAAAAAGTCATTATTTAATTAATTAGAAGGTTTTGGCAAATTTGGATTTTTTGTAAACTCTTAAAATATTATTGTGGATTTTTAGTGATTTTTAGGAATTTTTAGGGTAAAAATTTAATTTTAGGGCTTTTTACGGTTTTACGTGTACACCTTTTTCGTCTTAGTTTAATACGACATCGTAACCGTCATTCTCTTCTTATCCCTTTTCTATTTTTCTTTCTCACAAATATAATCACAAAGATAATCATTTCATTACACACACACTAAGCCTCCTTGAGAACGATTCCCCATTTTAGGGTCATTTGTACACGGTTTTCCTAAATCGTTGTACTTAATACTTGCCACTTTTGCTCTCTTTTCCTAAAGAGTAGTAAAACCACTACATCAGCCATCGAGGTCGTGAACCTCATGATTAATTGGCTAAGCTCATTTCCTATTATATTGTAGTTAGTTCTTGGTGAACAACTCTTCATCACTCCTTTGCAGATCACTCATTGTTTTTATAAGTTAAAACAGTATCCTTTGAGAAAAATTGAATTTTCATCACCGTAAGGATTATTTAAAGTGAGATTTATAAATAATCGTTATCGAAATGAAGTTGTTTATGAAACACCATGGAAAACTTATTTGTTTCCATAACAAAGAATATCTCTGTAAATTCATTTTGATTCTTATTCCAGAATTAGGCATGAAAACATTTTTAGCTTAAACATGATGACAAATTTTTGACGAACTGAGTATTGCATCGTTAATCCTAAAATTGTATATAGTTGCGCGCCTACATACAATTTGGAAGGGACCATGCAAGGCTGATTAGTAGTCACCATAAAATTGATTAATAAACACTACATTTTCCTTGAATTTGTGAAAGATTAAACTTTATGAGATCTGCAAGAAGTACAAAAATAGGGACATATTGTTAGAGACACCTACATATGTGCCTTTACCATTTATTCTTCTGAGACGAATTTACTCATCCGTGGATAATGTCTTATTTGACAGTTGAAAACCCTTTCTTGTCCAATTCTCTCGTGGTGAGATTCTTTGGAAAAATATCTAATTACCGAGTGTTGATACCCGACTGGGTGTATCGGCTTTCCAATCAATTCTTTTGATTAGATTTCATTTGAATGACCTGGTTAACAATCCGAGGATCTTTCGAATGCGTACTAAATTCATGAAAACATGGGATATATTCATATTCATTAATGTTTTCGTCTGTATCTGATTTGAAATTCTCTCGCGTAGATCATGCGTTAACCTTACTCTTTTCGAGATTAGCAATGTCTCCGGATATCCTTGAACTTTTGAAGGATTATGAGTTATTATTAGTCCTTTAAGAAGTTCACATCTTATCGACGGTAATGAAACTAGAAGGTTGATAGTGCCAGTAGAATGGATTGATTGATTATGACATGACGACATTGTCTAAACTGATGGGAACTCGAGTAGAATTCCCCTAAAAGATAAGATGTTGATTATTAAAAGTGATCTAAATAATTCTTAATGGATGACCATATCATGCATTTAGTCTTGAAATTATATCGTGAATGGTTATGAACTAGTCATAGATCTTGTAATCTAGAAAGAACTTAAAGTAAATTAATAAAAGATGTTTCTGTTATCTGAGACTTTCTGAGGTATTTGCTGATGAATTACCTAGACTTCCGCCAATAAGGCAAGTTGAATTTATTATTGATTATATTCCCGGTGCTGCACCTGTGGCATGTGCACTGTACGTCAACACCATCTGAATTAAAAGAATTACCGTACAACTGAGAGAGTTATCGGAGAAAGATTTTATTCTACCGAGCTCGTCATTATGAAGAGCTATGATGTTATCATTCCTTATACTTGTTGATTACCGTGAACTAGGTAAATTGACCATCAAAATCTATATCCACTACTCAAGATGATAGAATTGTTCGATCATTTACATTGTTCTAGTGTATATTCAAAATTTGATCAACGGCATGATTATCATCAACTTCGCGTCCGCGAAGAAGATTATCTATTCCAATTACTACGTTCAGAACTCGTAATGAACATTGAGAGTTTCATGTTATGTCGTTTGGATTGACCAATGCCCATGTAGCATCCATAAATATGGTGAATCACGTGTGTAGGCTGTAATTTGATAAATTCATGTTTGTGATCATTAAGAACAATTTGTTTGTTTCTGAGAATAAGAAAGAATTAGCAATTATTTATAAACTGCCCTGAATTGGCCGAGCAATGAAAACCTGTACCTTGAATATTTAACATGTGATTTAAGGCTTAATCATTTACATTATTTAACCATGTGATTAATAGATAATAGAATCTATATTGACTATTCAAAGAGTAGAGCCATTAAGGCTTTGGGTTATACCAAAAAGAAACTGCAACAAAATTTTGACAGATATTTTATCAAAGGATTTTTAAAGAATCATTCCCTTATACCCAGAACATTTAACTAAACTTCTTTAGGGGTAAATGTTTGTGCATACCTTAAGACAACCTAAAGGGGATTGAGGAAACCATTGAAACCATGACTTGAAATTTGAAACGACAATTTTTGCTTGTCAACTAAGAAAATTTTGACCAAAGTATAACCAAAGATTTTTTTTCAAACATTTACGAATCTTATTAATTATTTTCGATAAATCAACAAAGATAATGTTAACTAAATTTAAATTTATTTTTGAGCATTTTCCTATAATTGGACGAACCGAGAAAATTTAAAACTTTTTACGTTTGTGTTTCATAAAATTAAATACTTATTATTTAATTACTTGTAATAATTATCGACGCTTTAGACGTCGGATTGAGCAAAACTGATAAAAATGATAGTTGAGACGAAACTAGAACTTAGAAAATATGAAGAAATAATTTCTGAGTAAATTGTTGTCATGATAATTACTTCATCAGGAAAGGTGAATGTAAATATTGACGCATTATGTAGAAAGGATAAAGAACCAATTAGGATGTGTTCCTTAGTAATGACTGTGCAATATAAATTGTCGAGCAATTTAAATATAGCTGATGCTTGTAAAAAGGATAATATAGATAATAAAAGGGGTTCGCGGATAATGTGGACCATTAGAAGTGAGAAGCCGATGGCGTTTAATGTATAAAAAGGCTGCTTGTGGTTGCCTAAATATGGAGGATTTCGAGATTTAGTCATGTAGAATCTCGTATGTATAAGTATTCTATTCATGCCATTTTTGATTAAATGTATCTTTATCTGAAGAAGTTGTACTGATGGCAAATTATGAAGGCACACATCGCCTCATAACATTAGTAAACGTCTAACTATTGCAAAGGTCATCATCTGAATTTGATTCGATTTGGGTCATCGTCGACAGACTGAAAAAATCTACTAATATTATTCACGTTAATGATGGATTCTCGATGAAGAAATTGAATCTTTTGTATCTAAAGGAGTTGTGTAAACATAGTGTGCCTGTATCGATCATCTCTATCAAGATCCTCGCTTCGCATCGAATTTCTAGAGATTTGCTCAGAAGTCATTGGGAACGAACCTTGATGAGAGTACTGTTTACCACCCCAATCGAAGGGACGAGGCAAAGTAACGATACAAAACACTAGAAGTCTTGTTTTATGTTTGAATGATTGACCTTTAGTAATGAACGGGATAATCGTTTTTCTTTGGAGAGATTATCATTGATATTTATCGTATTACGATCGAGATCGAATCTGGTGAGGATATAAATATAAGAGCATCTGTAGGCAGGAGTTGGGATGAAGATACCCGACATACACCCATTGTGAGTTGGACATGTCTTTTAGGTTTAAGGTTGCCTATGATGACAAACCTAACCTTACAAAATACCCGACCCGCGAGACCTAAAATGATTATTGAAATTAGGATCTGATTATTGACTGCCGGTAGTGGCCAGGAGGTTATGTGAATATGAAATGTAGATCTTGAAGTGCAGGATGGGTAGCGAAGTTATAAAAAAAAATTTCACCATGGAAAAGTGAAATATTGATCTGAAAGATCATGGGAAATAAGTCCCCGTTGTATGGGACCATAGAGAAAATCTAAAAAGTTGGTTTGAAATGCATATAAGCTGGATCTACCCTAGGACTTCAAGGGCTGCGTGAATTATGTTCGTATATCGAACTTGATAAAATGTCTATCAAGTGAAAACCTGATTACTTTTTGATGAAGTTTAGATCGGCGAAAAGTTGCATTCATCAAAAACCCGTGAACATCATGGATAGGGAAAGTAAGTCAACTTAAGCCTGATCGTATTCCCGTAGTTATGTTTGATGAAATTCGCGTATTGTAATGAATTACACTTGGGAGAAAAGACCGAATGTGGAGGAAATACCCACGTGTCTCTAACCCCATAAGAAGCGAGTAGTAAGATAAATCATTCTTTGAGGACAAAGATCTTGTTTAGGGGTAAATGCTGTGACAATCCGTCAATTTATGGTCGATATTTTATTCTCAAGTATTATTTAAAAACATTATTTTAATGTTATATTATGAATTCACTCATTTTTGGGATGGAATTTGGGGTTTACATCTTAAAGTAGCATCGACTACGTCTAAACCGGAGAACTCTACGTTACGTGCTTAGGTTTACACACATCGTTTTTGGTGATAGTCCGACATTTCAGAAAATAAATTTATTCTCGAATATTATTTTGGAATTTTAATTTGTGTTGGTTCATAAACTCACGAATTTACGAGAAGAAATTAGGACTTACGTGAATAATTTAACGTCCTTTACGACTAAAACGGAAACCCTAAGTTTACGTATTTATGTTTTTGAACTCCGTTCTTGATGAGACAATTTTTATTAGATTCGTTTTGTGTCGTTGATTCATAATTTATAAAAAACGTTTTTCGAAAAACGACTCGCGGGCACGCATATCGAGGAAACTAGAATCGAGGAATACCCGTAAATTAGTGGGGATGAGACAATATAACGCTTTCCCCACCCCCTACATGTGGCGTCCAAAATAAGCCACCAACACACCTTGGTGGCAAGTTATTACACAACCAAGGACACTTGTCCATGAGTTTTATCAAAACTACTAGCTAACTTAAACAAAAACCATCAAAACCTCCAACTTTCTTCACAACATCTCACACACATGCAAATCACACACAATCTCTCTCTACTCCATTTTTGGCAGTCCCATATCCTCCATCAAACATCACCACCATCAAAAATCTAGCCATACACCAAGGCTATAATCAACATATGTTGAAGCCTAGTTGAAAAGATGAAGATTGGAGGTGGTTATAACATGTGAAAAGGAGTTTCCATGGAGTTTAGGGGCTGGTTTTCAAGAAGTTCATTTCCCAAGTTGAAGATTTGATAACAAGAACCAATCCTTGTTCATCAAAATCTCATCATTTCATCACTTTGGTGGTATAGAGATTATTTCTTCCTATCATCTTGTTATTTTGAATATGTAATCTTGTATTTTATTCACTTATGTATATGTATATGATGATGAATTATGATCAAAATATTATGTGTGGATTTGGTGTTGATAAACTTGGTTAAAAGTATTGAAAGCTACATGAAAGGATGTTAAAATCATGGCTAAAAATGTAGGCTATATAAAACAGTAAAGAACTATATGATAACTTGTTAAAGTGGCTTGGATAATTTAATATACAGTAAGGTAAGTGACTTGTACATATGTGAGAGTTGGCCACTCAATGGAATCCATAAAATGAGTGAGATATGATCAAAACAATATCGAAGTTCAAATTTGTATAGTCTGTTTTGGACGAACTGTTAGAGACATTTAGAGGTTGATTGAGCAGTAGCTAAATCTGAGTTAATTGTAGCACATATCATGTATTTTGTGCTGCCCAAAAATGAGCTTCGATCTCCTTGTAGAACTCAAGATATGGTAAAAATGGTGAAAGTGAAATTCATAATCAGATTTGTAAGATAAAAGTATATATTATAAAATTAGCACTCAAGTAAAACTAATATACAATGTGTACCTGTAACACCCCCAAATTACCACTTGTGGTTTCGGCTTCAACATACTCCTCGAGGTGATAACGATTTTATTAAATCCAATCATTAAGAAATTCGGTCCATTGGCGAAGATTCACAACATATCGGGCGTACCATTAGCTTCTCCTCCATTGTTCAACATACAAAAGAGTCCCACTAACTTCTACTTCAGCATTCATCATATAAAGGCGTACCAATAATTTCTACTTTAGTGATCAAGGTGATGCATCATATTCCTTGGTTAGTTCGTCATAATAGCCCCCAAGAGTTTCGTCATCAACAAAAGCCTTCGGTGACCCTTCGATAGTAGCAAGTAAAATTACAAACTCTTCACATCCACGGTAAGTTGCCATTGATAATTCGAGCCTCAGTCAATCCACAAGTACACGCATAAATCCTGGTGACGCTTATACAAGTCGCCTATTCTCGGAACGGTCAATGGTATTTAACAATCTACTTATAAAGCTCGCGATCATCGACACACATTAGAAATTGTCCATCAAAACAAATCACAACTCGAGAGGAGTCCAACGGGTTACTCGTAAATAGACGATAAACGACGATGATCATAATGACGACGGTACTGAACGATTCATACCAACGAAACACGATTCGAGGAATGACATACACACCAAAGATCCACAAATCGAGCCAAACATACTTGAGCCCACTCATTTATAACTCCTTGTCTACATCAAAAGGCGTCCCCCTCCATGTATACAAGAGTTTACAAATTTACAGTTCGGGAACTTATAACTTTCTTGTTCAAATGAAAAGGCGTCCCAATCCATTTCAACGAGACGATTATAAATCATCCTACTCAAGTATTACTACCTCTCAACACGATATCATATCCAATAAAATTACATCATGATTTCCGTATTCAAACGTCCCATTCTATTTGAATAAGGAAAACACAACAATCTAAGGTCCAGTGGTTTAAAGTTTTCTAATTCAAATGTCCTAATCCATTTAAATAAGGCAACCTTAAACAACTCATAGTTGGGCGAGTTAAAATCTCTATATCTAAATGTCCCATTCCATTTAGATACAAGGTTTTATGTCACTCAACCGAATGCTACTACGAGCATATCTTTATTGTACCCAACTATATATATTTGATTAGGATATATATATCTTAAGTCCAACAGTGGCATCCTCCTTTTCGCCAATAAAACGTAGTCATATAAAATCAAATCACACGTCGCATTACATAGAAGATGTCGCATCGGATAAATGATTCTTCAAAATCATAAGAAGTATTCAGAATACGAATATCACATCAATCAACTAAGTTTCGAAAGGAGATGTCCTAATATGGCACATCATGATACGATGACAACAATCGAACTTAACAAGTCGATATGCGATAGATTACGAAATAATATACATACTCAAAGTATCAAACGAGTTTCACACTCGTATTCAGATAATACATAATTATCAAGATCGGTGATATGCGGTGAGGCCAAATCCGATACAAAATCGTATTATAAAATGTACGACAATCATTCAAGGACCATTGCTTCATGTGCAATGTCTTTAAATACCATGGTATATTCATACGTATACATATTACCATTTCTACATACACATAGGATCACATAATCACAATCAATCATAAAGTAATGCAAGAATAGCCTTACAGGAGCCATGCGGAGTAGTTGCGTGCTTAAAACTTTTTAGAACACACCAAAGTTATAGTTTAGGATTTTGAAAATCGACCTAGTTCTCTATAACTTGTGGTTCTGATTACCATTTTGTAACCCCCCCAAATTACCACGCAGCGGAATACCACTTCGGGGCGCTACTAATAGCACATCACACACAATCATAGAAAACGACGTCAAAAGAGACGTTAAAATATTATACAATCTTATCTAAAAAGTATTTCTCATCCCAATATATAAATCAGAGTAGCGTTTAGTCCCAAAAACCGTTACCAATCACAATACATTTATTAAAGACTTTAAAAGTCATTTATTCACTGCAAAGGATGAAAAATAAATAATATAAAATTTAGACAAGTAAGCACCAACTTCCTCCTCGCATGCTCCGTTGCTATCCATCTTGATTACCTGAAATACATGCTTAAAATCATCAACACAACGGTTGAGCAAGTCTATAGGTTTTACAAATTGTCATTTGAACACAAGAATTTTAATCATCTCAAGCTTGTCACACAGACAAGTAATATATATATATCGATAAATGCCTTAAGCTCATGCAACTGAACGTTAACCAACACGTCAACCGAATCACTTACGGCGCCCCTACAACATGTAATATTTTCATATACCAACGACCTCTTATACATAATATCCCTTTCAGGTGATCACAAGGATACATACCCTAGGAAAAGGCTGTCAAACCAAATAGATCTATCATATGTATTAGCGTTTACCTCGCAAGGTAATTAACAGTTCATGAATTTCAGGGACTTCGTAAGACAATGGTACTTAGGCACTTATCATCATATTAGGGTCCAGCATACCAAAAACAACTTGTGTTCACTATATAAAACAACATGTATTCCCCCTCGCGGGTTAAAAATCATTTATAACAAGTATAAAAAGCGAGGCTATAGACTTACCTTGATAAGAAGTACCAACAAGAAGTTCTTCGAGACGAGGAGACGAATGCCGACGTATCAACCGCGACCTATTAATAGTTGTGTGTACTTAATTTCAAACTCAAAATAATATAACACGAACAATGATATTTTATACTAGTATATATGTATTAACATGCATATAAATCGATGCTTAAAAATCAATGCTCAAAAATCTAATAAAAGTACATACTTAGAAAAATTCGACAATTTTGACCTTCTTGACAGCTTTGACTTTCAGGTCTGACCCGCTTAATTGACCCATTGAACGATATTTACATGTTTAAAAACTGAAACATTTTGATGCAAAACGACATTTTGGACAATTTTCTAGTTATACCCGAGACCTGAAACTCAACAGAAATTGACCAAAATGCCCCTGCAAGTTCTGCGCGAAATTACAATTTTAACGATAAAATTTCAGATTTTACTTGTAACTTTTACCCCATTACTACTCGTTTTCAGGTCTGATTCCCACGCGGTAAAGGTAAAATAACACTGTGAACAACTTTCGTGTTTCGGCCGAAGGCCGAAACGGACCATAAATGACAGATTTATCCCCCGCATCAGATATGTTAAAAAGACAATTTTTTAGAAAATACAGATTTTCAATTAACTAGAAGACCCTCAGATATTCAGTTTCACGACCACTTTCCTCGCAGTAGACGTAAAATGACATTTTAAACAACTTCACAGTTTTACTCGAACACTGAAACGGGCCAGAAATGACAGATTTACCCCTCGCATCAGATCTGTCAAAAACGACGATTTTTAGAAAAAACGCAGGTTTTAAATTAGCTAGAAGACCCCTAAATTTTTAGTTTCAAGACTACTTTCCTAGCGGTAGACGTAAAATTACATTTTAAACAAGTTTTCAGTTTTACTCGACCCCTGAAACGGACTAAAACTTGACGATTTTGCCCTTTTTCGGTTCTGCATCAGATGGTGTGGAGAAAGTAAATCGATAATTTTTCAGAAATTCAAACGAGCATAACTTGCTCATTTTTAAGATTTAGAAGGCCCATTTTATATCAAAACGTGCGTAAGGACGAGCCCCACGACTAGAAACAATGAGATCTCAGTTTATAAAAGTTTAACATAACCGAAATTTATACCCAAAATCAGGACAACAACTATATAACTTCTACCCATGATCAAATCAACGAAAATCACACATGCAACTATATAACTTATCAAATCAATATGCATGCAATCCAAAATCAAAAGATTGAAAAATAAGAACTTACAAAGCTAACAAAGAAGTAAGAAATCGAAATCAAACCACTCCTTAGTGGTTGTTTGTATTCAACCGACTACCCCCAACACTAACGGATGATCAAAAACGACTTTTGGTTGCAACCCCACTTGGTTTCAGCAATATCTATCAGCCCTTAATACTTCCCAAGCATAAAATTCGGATTACACCACCATGGATGATTTCTTGAAAACTTTGATTTTTCTAAAACACATTAATCATGTTAAATTGATGGTGGGATTTGTTTAGGAATGATAGGTGAATGATTTTGGATAATTTATTTGTGATTTGGTATAGAAAAATTGATGGTAGTGATGATGGTTGTTGTTGCTGTCTCGAACCAGAGAGGAAGAAAGAACAACAACTTTTTTTTTGTCTCAAAATATGGTAAGTGTATGATTTATTTAAGTAGTGCTAGTAGTGAGAATAAAAGGGGTGTTTGGCAACAAGTTTTGCTAGACAACTTATAGAAAACTAGAATAAGGGTGTGTTTGGTTTAGTGTTAGGCCGCGGGTATGAATAAAGACAAATGAGCTTCGGCTCGGTTTTTACTAATTAAAATTAACTATAATTAAATCTCGAGCCGGATAATTAAACTAATGCATAACAAATTATAAGAGCACGCTTTCGACTCGTTTTCAACCAAATACAAACATAAGTCGAAAAATAATAAAAATAAAAATAATAGCTCACACGGCTAAAATATGGCATTCGTCGTCTTCTCGATTATTTATCTGATAAATTCCATTCGGCAAAACATCAAATAAAGTCTCAATCACCGGTTTCAAAGTAAACCGTCAAACAATACAATACTTACCATTACTTAGGAATTCAAAATCTGTAACATAGTTAGGGTAAAATAATGGCGTTAAATTCGGGTTATTACAATACCTAAAACCCACTAACTTATATATTACTTATAAATAAGTATATAATTTGATAAATAAATGGGATATTTTATAAAAATGGCAATTTGATAAGTTTTATAAGTTATAAAACTATATACATAAGTTTTACGTCTTTTCGGCTAAAACCGAAAGATTAATGTTTTCGTCAATTAAAACTTAGACGGTCGGACCCGTATAATGTAAACTTTTTATAACTCATATACTGATGTATTAGTACATATGACAAGTAAAAACCGATAAAACCCGAGCTGTATAACATATGGACATTAACGGGCCAAAGTAGCCTTATTTGGACTATTAACCCAATAAGTTTGGCTAAACACTAATGGACTTACTCATTGGGCTTAACCCACTTGGGCACAACTTATGAGTAAAGGCCTGATATTAATAGTATAAATGGACTAATATAAAGAGTTGAACTCTTAATGGGATTTTAATGGGCTTATTGGGCCTCAATATGGAATTGGATTGAAACTAGTGTAACTAGTCAAAAATTTGACTAACACATAACACTATAATGTGTATGAAGAGATAAAATCCCACTTGATCATCGTCATACTTATAATATCATCATATATATACATAGGCATTGTTTTTATAAAGTCATTGGAAAAGAGTCTAAGACAAGTATTATTTGTCTAGGTTTCCGTGATTGAAGCACGTACCGTACATCTAAATCGCCGATAACCGCCTTTCCCAATCAACGTGAGTTCATAGCCTCGCACTTTTAAATGTTTTTATGAAATGTTTTATAAACCCGTGAGGGAGATAAAATGTTAGTTTTAATAAAATAGGACACCAGTTGTCCCGATTGTTTGCTTATTGATTTGGACCCGAATGATTATATGACCTGATGAATGATTATATGACCCGACGAATGAAATGAAATGTATTATTATTTGTTAGGTTATGCCACTAAAAGTCCCATTAGCATGAATTGTTAACTAACGGGATTTGGTAGACGCTTATGCATATAATAGTACTATTTGGGGAAGATCACCCCAGTTCGCGCCTTAACAGTTGATCCTTGTCGTGCCACATTGATTGGTAAGCGAATTTATGTATGAGAAGAATTATATAAGCGTGATTATTGTGACGACACGCTGTTTTAGATGGGAAAATTAGTTTCGGATTAGCTTCTCGTTGTTTGTTATAGTAAGGTAGCAATGTCATGCGGCTTATAATAATCCAATAACGAAAATACTGATATACGCATTGAATTATAATATATTTTTTGACTAGCAATACGGGGCCTTATTATTGATATTGTGTTCGTGCTTTGGTTTTACATAACCATTTTCATATAACGGTTTTTATTTAACTCTATACAACATTATAAAACGTGTTGTATGAGGTTTTTGCGACAATGATTCGTATAAAGGTTTTGAAGGCAGAAGCCTATATTATGATTTACAACTAAGAGTCGTATAAGATGTCTTTGGCCTATTTTATGGCCTACTAAAAATATTTATAAAAATTATTTTTCGGTAATAATTATATAACGATGATATATTAATGGTTTTGATTAAACTCTATGAATTCACTAGGCGTTTTTGCTGACCTTTTCTTTTAACATGTTTTATCTCAGGTACTTGAAGGTAATTCTCGGAAAGACGACAAGAATTTATGGCCCGCACTTAAATAACAATTTCCATTCAAATGCTTTGTAAAATTGTATGAAATACTATGACTTGGGACCTATGTAATTTGATGTTTATGAAGGGAAAATGCTTTATTATTAAACGGCGCGATTTTTTATGCTTTGTCTATGATTTGAGTAATTTGCTATCCCGTAACACCAACGAATCTTCCACTGAACTAAAGTATGAATATTTGTGGGTGTTACATCAATCATCCTCTAAATGTCTCTAACAATTCGTCCAAAACAGACTATACAGATTTGAACTTCAATAATGTTTTAATCATATCTCACTCATTTTATAGATTCCATTGAGTGGCCAACTCTCACATATGTAAAACTCATATACCTTACGGTATATTATATTATCTAAGTTATTGAAACAAGCTATCATATGGTTCTTTATTGTTTTATACAGCCTACAATTCTAGTCATGATTTTAACATCTTTTCATGTAGCTTTTAATCTTTTTCACCAAATTTATCAACACAAGATCCCCACATAATACTTTGATCATCATTTATCATCATATACATATACATAAAAGAATAAAATAAAAGATTACATATTAAAAATAACAAGATGATAGGAAGAGATTGATCCCTCTACCAATCAAGATGATGAAAAGATGGAATTTTGATGAACAAGGCTTGGTTCCTTGTTACCAAATCTTCAACTTTAGCAAGGCAACTTCTTGGGTCCTTCAAATGGATGAACACCTCCATGAAATCAGCCCTTGAACCTCATGAAAACTCATTTTCATAGGTTAAGATAACCTCCAATCTTTATGTCTTCAATAGGTTATCATCATATGTAACATATACATAAGATTTGTGGTTGAATTTTTGATGGAAATGGTGGTGGTGGTGGTATAGTGGAAGAGACAAAGGAGGAGGGTGGAGAGAGTTGTGTGTGGTTTGCTTGTAGAAAACTGGAAGTAAATGGTTTAGCTAGTGGTTTTAGCTAGTTTTGTTACTTTGGAAGACTTATGGGACAAGTGTCCCAAAGATGATATAAACTTACCACATCAAAGTGTGGTGGCTAAGTTGGACGCCACATGTATTGGGGTTGGGCAAGTGTAAACTTGTCTCATCCCAAATAATTTACGGGTACTCCTCGATTCTAGTTTCCTCGATTTGCGTGCCCTCGGGTCATTTTACAAAAAAAGTTTTTATAAATTATGAATCAACGGCACAAAACGAATCTAATCAAAGTTGTCTCATCAAAAACGGAGTTCAAAAACGAAAATATGTAAACCTAAGGTTTCCGGTTTAGTCGTAAAGGACGTTAAATTATGCACGTAATCCCTAATTTCAACCCGTAAATTTGTGAGTTTATGAACCAACACAAATTAAAATTCCAATATAATATTCAAGAATACATTTATTTCCTGAAATGTCGGACTGTCACCAAAAACGTTGTATGTAAACGTAAGCACGTAACCTGAAGTCCTCCGGTTTAGACGTAGTCGATGCTACTTTAAGATGTAAACCCAAATTTTTTCCCAAAAATGAGTGAGTTCATAATATAACATTAAAATAATGTTTTTAAATAATACTTGAGAATAAAATATCGACCATAAATTGACGGATTGTCACAGTATATACCGGATAGCTAAATATAAATGCAACAACCTTTGGTTATTCAAGAAAAATCCAAAGCTTTAGAGCGTGTCTTTTTAACAGACGTTCTCCCAACATTGTAACATAGCCGGTAACATCTGTAGTTTAAATTCACATATCTCCTTAAGCAGAAAAACTACCATCCTAATTAACATTGATTATAAATTAACATCATAATTAATATTGCTTGTAGTGGAAAGGGGAAAAAGTTACCAAACAGTAACTTGTTGTTTGTAACTTCAACACGATCCAAAAGAACTATTCGAAAAGGATATCTAATAAAACCATCACGGGGGACGAAAACCTTTTTCACCACAGTCACGCCATCAAATTCCAACATGAAGGTATCATCTTTCAGAATTTGATACTCTTGTTTATTTTGATGAACACCAAAATTCTTTATTGAGTATATACTTCCTTCCTTCAATCCCGGGAAATTGTTAGTAACATTGGCCTTGGCACTACAATGGATGAACTTTCCCTAGAAGAATAAAGTGTAACCATCTAAACCAAAAACAAAAAAAAAAGTATAATACTACCCACTATTATGTTAATACTACCTTGCTATCAGACACTACAAAATTTGTAGACGAATAATGACCATTTGGAGCATTCACATCCCACATCCTACCCATCATTACAATAATAAAAGCTATGATATTCATATCCAGTTGGCTCAAGAACAAAGGATTTGCTATTTGCAGAGTATTGGTATTTCGTTTGACACTTCTATCCGTGATTGATGTTTGAGTAGCCTTGGATGTTCTACATACAGCCTTAGCGTCCGACTTCTTTGGTGAATCCTTGGAAGAATTGGCAAACATGTTTGCAATCTTAGGGTCTGACTTCCATTTCTTGTTTGATGTTTCAGCATTCTTGCCTAAGCTACATACAGCCTTAGCGTCCGACTTCTTCTGCGATTCCTTGGAAGAACAGGCAGACATGTATATAACCTTAGGGTCTGACTTCAACTTATTGTGTGTTGTTTCAGCATTCTTGCCTATAGGACTAACATCTAAGATAAAGTGGGAAGAATTTCAAGACACATCTTCTACTTTATTGGCTTCAGTTACAATGTGAGGAATACAAAGGCCGCCATACAGAATTTATGGACAGGAACATTAATTTTGGGTTTCTATTATACAGCTATGTAACAGTTGCATGTTTTGCATTCCCCAAATTTATAATTTGTAAAACCCCCAAGATCTTTTGCATTCTCAACAGGGAGACATTATAACTTGTAAAACCCCAAGATATTTTGCATTCTCAACAGGAAGACGTAAATGTTTGAAACGGTAAGAATTTGAGCATTCTAAGTAGTAACCTAATAAACATATCGAATGAAAATAGTACTCACATTTAATGGATTCCTTACCCTTAAATATAAAGACCCAAAATTTAAATATCTTTTACTTAGTATAGCAAAACCTCAAGTGGGATATTTGCCTTTCAAACCATTCTTTTTTAGTAATGTTTATTTGATTCACATTTATAAATTTACATTAAAAATGATAATAGTAGCTACTAATTGCTAAATTTGGCTACAAAATCGAGTATACGTATCAAAATTTGTTTTTATTTTTAAAACACGTCCAAACATTGAAGTGTCAAAACTAAAAAGAAAACACTTTGATAAAACGGAAGAGAGTTTATAATGTTTTGGGAAGGGATGTTCTATAAAATCTCCAAACTTGTGGACTAATTTGAAACATATATTCACTTACAAACTCATAGTTCCAATTAAAACCCAAAGCCATAAAATGAATCTTCTCCAAAACCTTAACCCTTTACCCGACCTTCCAATCCCATAAACCGTTAACTAAAATAAAAATAATTAGTAGACCTAATTAATGAACCTAATAATAAACCTACAAATGGGATTGGTGGTTAATGATGAGAGATAATTGGTGTATAACACTTGTCAAAAGATGAATGAATTAGGCGTATTTGTAGGTCTATATAATAGGCCTATTTATCATTACTCAAACTAAAATTATCGAAGAACAAAAAGATTCAACATCATTCTAGTTAATAAATTTAAGGTATGTTGTTAAATGTTCATCATCTTATTATGTGATCATAGATTTAATTTTTTGATATAGTTTTTGGTAATCAAGTCGTTGGTTTGTCTTTTTCCGGTTTGATTGAGATACATCCGTACGTATCGAATTATATTTTTTGATAATGTTTAGCATTGAGTTTTTCTACCTCTTAAATTTTTTTTTTGCATTATGAGGATGGGTCAAAACTGATTAAGCTTGATCCAACAACATTTTATTTGTGTTTCAATAATGATTCAGATTTTTATTTTTTTAGCTAAAGAAGCTATGGAATTATAAAAATTTGAGACTGCTTAGGGGTAATACACAGATTTTGATAGGTTCTTTTTCGATTCAGTTCGAATTGATTAGTGGTTTAAAGTGTGACTCAGTCGTCTTTAGTGAATAAAAGAATTGGTTGTCGTTGTTGAAAATTCTAACATCCCCAATTACATTGCGCCGCGGAAATACACATTTGGGTGCTAAATACAAACATTGTTATACAAGACATTTTGAACAAACTCAAAATGATAAATTTAGAATATAAAAGGAAATAAATTAACCATTGTCTAAAACTTTTGATCCCAAGTAAAACAATTTTAGAAATATCAGAGTAACATTTAGGTCCTCCTGATAGGTGTGAAAACACCCATCCTTTTACCACTTATTTCTGGCTAAAACGAGATCAAAACGCGTATTTAATATCATTTGTTTGGAATTATGCGTGGTTTTTGTGTTTATTGTGTTTTCAGAGCCAACCGGATGGATATTGGAGAAAACATGGGATTGCACGGGTTTTATCGAAGAAAAAGACTCAAGACGAAGTCTATTGTCCAAGAGATGCAAATGATTTGAAGTCAATGGGCCTATTTGAAGATTTATCGAAGAAAAGGACCAAAGATGGAAGATTTACATATGTCGAAGGAACTCAAGTCTATTAAACGAAGAAATTAAAAGACGAGTTGAATTTAATCGTCGACAAATCCCGAATCAGAATCGAAAACGTCAACTTTTCTGAAAAGACGAGAAGACAAGAAGAAAGGGAGAAAGCCCACTCACCAACCAACCACTAGGCCTATAAATAGGATTCACCTTCACACTTTTTGAGCTAGTTTTTTTTCCAGTTCTTTTCTTTTCTTTTGCCACTAATTATCCTTTTGCCGCTAAAATCAAAGAAAAACAAGACCTAATCATATGTTTTATATCGTACAAGTCGGAATTACGTGTGGTTTTGTGTTTTTGTGTTAAAATAGGTACAAATGATCAAAAGAAGAGAAAACACGGGATTTCACGGTTAAATATTGAAGATAAGTCCAAGAAGAGACGAAGACAAAGTCAAAAGACCAAAAGTGTGCCCAAACTCACGAAAACCGGCTTAACCGACACAAGTTTGGAGAAATGATCAAAGAAGGCCGAAATCGAACTCGTGTTAATGAATTTCAACTTTTTGAAGATAATCGAGCTTAGTGGGTCCCACATTCAGGTTAATGGGCTCAAAAGCCCATTTAGCTAATAAAAGGAAAACAAAGCCCAATATATGTGCAAAGGTGGGACAGTTTGAAAACATTGGGCCACAAGCCCATGTAATAAAAATAAACGGATGGGAGTGTAAGTCAAAAGCCCAATTGGCTATTCTAGCAGACATGGGATGGGAATTAAATTGCTAGTAAAAAAATTCGGTCAACCTAGCACAATTCACTCCCCATTTACTCTCACCCTCCCACGTGTGCCTCCCTCACACTAAGTTGAATAATACAAACCACCCTCTTAGTCAACTCACAAAAGAAAACTTATATCCTTACCATACACCCTCAAGTTTGCACCTCACCCGATCCCTACCTTCTCTCACCCCCACACGTGTTTCCTTTTTAACCATACTCACCCCACACGGTTTCAATGAAAACAATTTAATTTACCCTCACTCACACCCACATTCGATATAAACAAGAAAGACCACCCCATTTACTGTTTTTCATCTCCTTCATTCTCTCTTCTTTTTTTACACTCAGCCACCAAAAACCCTAATCTTTAAACCAAAAATTACCACACGAAAATTGGGGGTTTTTACATGGATGATTAATTCACACGAATCCCCAAATAAATCCCCCCAAAAATCGCATCAAGCACAAGGTGGTCCTCAATCCATCCGATGTGGCAATCCGCGTGAAGAAAGGGAACAAACAGAAGATCCAACGGCTCAAGATTTGGCTTTCTTTTCAAGCTTGATAAAACGATGGAGATTGAAACCCTTGGAGAGAGAATGAAGACCCCAAAGCTCCTGGTTCATCTATAAATAGGGGAGAATAATCAGAGAAAGGATAGTCCATTTTTTAGCTTTTCATTATTTTTTTTATTATTTTTAATTAATTTAGGAGTAGATTAAATTAGATTTAATTTTTGCAAATTAGATTAGGTTTAATGTAATTTTTATTTCAGCAATTGTACTCTTTTTATTAATTAATGAAAAGTTAAATTTTATTTTATCTCTTCTTGTTTTTAAATTCTGTCGAAATTCAATTTTTTAATGATTAATCTGCTTTTTTTTATCTACTGTTCGTGAGTTAGTATTATTATTAAATATAAAAAAAAAATAATAATAAAAAAAATATATATATACAACTGGATCGAGTACTGTTCGAGGTTCGATGATGTTTGGATCGAGAAGGAGTTGTTGATGATTCGGGTTAAATCGAAGGTGGTTTTTGATTTGTGCTTCAGTTAACGAGTTCGCTCAGCGCGACACTTCGACACAAAGGTTTCGTCAATAGGTTCGTTCTCATCTTTTTAATTCTCATCAGTTTGATTTTATTTGTGTTTATTTAGATTATTTATGTTAGTTTATATTCTGCTATGTTTTAATTGGTTAAGTTTTAAAAATCTGATTTCTAGTGATGAAGTTTCTGTTTGGTTAGTTTGGATTTACAAGTTTATTTTGGTTATTGAGTTTTAGATTAATTGATATTAGCTTATGTTTTATTTTTGATAATGATCTGCTTGTTTAGTTTTATTTTATTTTAGCTTATTGTTTTGCTTATTTCGATTTAGCTTATAATATGCTTACTTGTTTTCAATTTGCTTATTAGATTTAGGCACTTATAGCTTAATCTGTTTTTCTTTTATTTGCTGATGTCACTCATAGCTTATTTGCTGATAGCTTATTGGGCTCGACTGTTTTCTTTACTTGCTGTCCAAAAAGTTCCAAAAATAAAAATATTAGCTTAAATTTTGTCTGGGGTTGGATTCGAACCCCAGACCTCTCGTTCCCCAGTCCTGCGCCCCAGCCAACTCCTCTAGTATCACTTTTGTGTTCTTTTATGCGTTTAGTAATTAATATAGGTTCTTTTATTAGTAACTATCAGATTTAGTTTTATTAGCTTTAGTACAAGTTAGTTTAGATTAAATTTTAATTAATTATTTTATTTAAGTTTCGTTTTAATTCAGTTTTTTTAATAAAAAGAAATAAAAAATATATATATTTTAAATTTTTAATTACTTTTAAATTTAATAGTTTTTAATAGCTTTAGTCTATATATAAAATTAGGTTTTAATTGTGTTTAAAATTTTAAAATAGTTTTATTAAAATAAGTTTAAATTTGATTTTTAAAATTAGTTTTTAAATTTACTTTCATTTAAAATTAGACTTTATTTAAAATGTTCTTAGTTTAAAATTAATTAGAATAAAAGTTTTTATTATTAAATAGATTTTAATTAAATAGCTTTTAATTAGTTTAAAATTCCAAAAAATAGATTTACCAAAAATAAAGTTAAGTCGATACGATAATTGGAAATCAATTCGGGTGAGTCGAGGAACGAAAATAGAAAATAAAAAGGGTTGACAAAATCTGTTTATCGAATTTTATCAAATGGCGCCGCTGCCGGGGATTGACGATTTTTCGTGAAGACTTTTGGATTTTGGGATCCGTTCATCATTTGAACGTTACGTTTCTTGCAACAAAAATCAAAAATAAAAAAAAATAAAAAACTAAAAAATACAAAAAAATTAAAAAAATCATAAAAGCAATTTCTTTCCTAAGATTTGCACCAAAAAATTAAAAAAATCCCAAAGTAATACTTTTTCCTAAAAGTATTACACCAAAAATATTACGTATTAGTGTTAATTTTTAGTTCGATTTCTTTCGATTTTTCTTATATATATATATATATATATATATTTTTCTAAAAAATACAAAAAGATTTTTCTTTTATTATAATATATTACGTAGCATAATAATTATTGTTATTTCGTTTTCTTTCGACTCTACCATGGATAATCGTCCGATTTGGGAAATATTGCAAGAAGAGCGTTATAAGATTATGTCCGAGGAGTGTACGACTTGTGGTGGGCCTCATGCTTATTTTAATTGTGACAAAACTTATGAGGGGGTTTATAATAATACGGAAGTATGTGTTATGATACTAATACTTATTTTTGCTCCCCTAGTTTTCCTACAACTAGTGACCCACCACAATATGATCAACGGTTTTATGGGGAATTTCAAAATCAAGGGTTTTCAAATAATGAAGGTTTTCCAAATGAAGGCAATTTTCAAAACTATAATCAAGGGAGTATTTCACAACCTCAAATGGACTTAATTCTTAATAAACTTGAGGAACATGGTAGATTCTTAAGAGAAATGCAAGAGGAAACCGATAGGAAATTCATGCTCTTTTTAGAAACCTATCAAGATCAATTTGATATTGAGCCGTCTTTGAGAGTTGATATTGAGGCTAACACCACTACTAGTAGTGATGTTCCCACTGTGGATCCTTCCATCTCTCCGCCAATAAAGGAGAGACAAGGCCCGGAGATTATCATGAGTTTTACTCACCCTCCGGTGTTGACACCCATGGATACTATTAGCTCTCCTCTTTCCTCACCTATTGAGGAAATTCCCGGGATTATTCTTGAGCCTCCATTACCCATTGATGACCCCATTTCTTTTATGCCTCCTTCACCTACCCCTTCAAATGACTTTATGCTTTCTTCAAATCCTCTTAGCGAGACATGTTTTGAGAAACCAATTTTTGAGGAGTGTGAGTGCATAGAAGAAGAACCCATAAGTTGTCCTACACCTAAGGAGTTTGTAGATAGAGATGAGTTATCTTGTGATTCCGACTACATTTTTAATTATTCTTCGGGTTCGGATGAGGATGATTCGCCTATTTTACCAAGACCGACTTTTGAAAACCATGATACTAATGATTTATCGGATTCTTTACTCCTTAGTGATGACTTTTATACCCCGAGTATCGAGAAATTCCATCACGAGGATGCTTTTTATGATCCCGTGTTATTGGATTTCTCGCATGAGCTTAATTGTGATAATGGTATTGATGAGAAGGCAAATGGAGTTTTAAAACTTGATATTGATATTGACTTTGAGAACTCGGATTTTGATAAATTCACATTTGCCTCTTCGCCAATTACTTTTGATTATATCATCGATTCTCTTCCAATTCTCGAGGAGTTACCTAATTAATATTTCGTTTTTAGTGTAGTTGTCTTCTCAGCTCGATTCGAATTGATATAACGTTTTCTAGCAAAGACTTAATTGTTTTTGGTTAAAAATCGTAATTTTGGTATTTAAGCTACTTGACAAACAAAACACTTAAAAAAGGTAAAAATACCTATATACATAACCATACTACGCTAAAACATATTGCAATTACAACATTTAAATGCACGAAATTTAAAACTTGAAAATACAAATTTTATACTATAATCGAGTAACACAAAATATAAAATGTAAATCAAAACTTTTACACTAAAATGTTTTTTAATAAAATCTACAAACACAAGTTTATAAAATCTGAATTTATATAAGAAAAACTGAATTGGACTCTTTATTCGTTTTCTACAAACAGGTTTTTTATAGTCAGCCCAAAACTTAGCTAGCCCAAAACAAATGAATTTAACTTTTGCCCTTTAAATGCTAGTGGACTTAACATGTCCATTTGCTTGACTTATTAATCCAACGGGCAAAAGAATTACATTCAGACTTTTAAAACATGAACCGAATTACAATTTGTATTTTAGACCAAAACTTTGACTTCTATTTTGTTTTGCACAGACTAGTATTACTTCTCAAATAGAATCAAATATTCACTCAATCTTTTATCTCTAAGTATTACAGTACTATTCTAATAAAGCAGTTTCAAATCAGAATATTAATACAGTTCAGCTAGAAACAACTAATGCCAAACCCTCCATATCTACTATCTCATAAAATCTACAAGACTGAATTCTAAGAATAAAAGAGCTACGCTATAACAGATAACTAGTAGCAATTAACAAATGAATACCAGCAAATTGTGAGCAGAAAATTGTATACTACAATAACGTAACTAGCAGATTTAATATTTGCACAACAAAAAAAACTAAAAATGAGCTTAACCGGTTCATCCGAAGTTTAGTCCGTTGAGTCGAGAAGCGCGGCGCTGAGCCGGCTTGAAACAAAACACTCCTCCTACTCTTCTGATCTCGATTTCAACTATTCTGACCAAACGTAATCGAAAAAAACTGCATAACTCACTCGGCTTCAAAAGGTCGGTAACTTGAGATCCTGCAAAATCAAACCGAAACAGAATACAAGATTTGTTCTATCTATATTAACAGTTTAATCAGAAATATCTATCAGTAACTACCCTAGCTGATACCAAATCCAAAGAAACATAAGCTGATAGTAAACTAATTGAATCATCTAATCCAAACAGACAGTCTAAAAAGTATGAATGAACAACTATCCGGTTCACCAGCTCGAATCACAAGCTTTACCAGCTGATATCTAACTTTTACTCAAGATTCGCAGAAAGTTAGAATTGAACTATAATGCTCGAAACTGATTTTCAGAAAACTTTTTTAAAACAGAATCTCAACATTTAGAATCAAACTAAAAAAAACTAACAAATTCATCCAAACTGACCCAATATCTAAAAGATCTGTAAGAACAAAACTGAAGGAACAATAAGTAGGCTGTGAACAACTAATTCAATATCTGAAATTTCCTAAAAAAAAACTAAACCGACTTGAAAAACTAAAACTGATTTAACCGTTTTTAATAAACTGACACAGCTATGAACTTTTGAAATCAGACGAAACTTATAATAGAAAATGAAAATGAACAGTCAGCTATCACCAACTTCTCAATTAACGAATTGAATCTCACGAGATGATGAAAATGAACAATATCATATAAGAAAACAAACTAAACTGGCTATAGTAACATATCGTAACAGAAACATAAAGAAAGTAATAGAAAGAATTTAAGTATGATCATTAGACGAAAGAGAAGAATGAAGAATATAGAAAAACTAAAACTTCCATTAATGGTTGCAAGAAAAATCAGTTACAACTGAAAACTGAAAGTTTAAACAGAAAAATTAACAAGATTAACTAACTACTCCTAACTCTAAACTATCTATGTGTAAACTACACCTAAGCTAACCGAATGAAAATGAGAGCTTCGTCTTCTTTTTATAGCCAGCGAGAGGGTGATGCGACGACGTGTTCGCTCCAATGAGGAGTGGACACATGGAAAATACGAGGATTGAAATTCGTTCTTCAAGTTCATCACATTTGGGGCTTTCTTCGTCTTCATTCCTTGATCAAATTAATTAGTACCTTCTTGTAGAGGAGAAGGAGATGAGTGTTTTTGCTGTTATACTCTTTGGCTGAAACCCCATGTATCATCCTTGAATCGTGATTGCAGGTTTTGGAGATAGAAAAGATAAGTCGGCTGTTATCCTCATTCTCTCTCTTCATGTTTGGAGAAGATGCGTGTTTTGTGTGTATCTTTGACCGGTTTTGGTCAAATTGACCAAGTAAATAAGAAAAGTTAATTAAACTTTCCAATTAATTCTCTTTTGGTCCCTTATCTTTCATCTTTCATCAAAATGTGCATAAAAGCTTTTAAGTAATATCTTTTCCATCCTTTATCTTAATGAAAATTGCATGCTAAGCCCTCCATCTTTGAAGAAATGCCAAGTAAAGTCCTCAAAAGCATCTTTAGTCTTTTTCTTCGTCTTTTGATCAAATAAGTCCTTGAAAGCTCGTGTTTATCTCAAATGTACCTATATTACCTGAAAATACACAAACACCAAATACACGCGTAATTCTGATAATTAACAGTTTAATATAATGTATTTGACAGTGTTTTTAATGGTTTTAGGATCATTATTGATGAGTGTTTTCACACTTATCAACTCCCCTCCACTTGACCATTGCCATGACCTCATGCAATGCAGCATTTTAAAGCACCAAGTTACACTCTTCTCATAATTAACCCACCTTGGCCATTATGGAATGCATCTACACTACTCTACACTATATGATGCATGGTTTTGAATATTTACAATGCAATGCAAAGAAAACAATTCTATTTATATATTTTTGGATTTTTCATAAATGGTTTCGATGGAAATAACTCATAAAGAAATCAATGACTTGGATTAGGGCTTGGATACCATGGACATTTATCACCCTCAAGTTTCACTTTCCCCATACCAAGCTTATAAATGGAATCATTGCATTCACAAGTAAAAAGTGCATCAACTTATTCATGACAATTAAATGTGGAACCGGTTATTAATTGAGCAAATTGCTTGTGGGCAAATTTGTCATTATTCAAGTGTGAAATATAAGAAGTGTAAAATCCAAAAATAAGGAAGCACGGTTTTAATCCTAAGTAATCTTCTCATCCATTACTTGAAAAACCGCTCACAATTAATACAAGTCCGTATTAAGAGTAATAAGTCATTCGCCTTATGTGTAAAATCCTCATGTCATGCTTTCATAAGTAACTACACACTCGCTAAGGAAAGAAAAATAAAACTCACGCAATAATTTACATCCGCATCTTTTTGAGATTTTGGATCTTCAATCCCGCAACCCGTCAAGGTAATATTGGATTGGAGCAATCTATTGAATCCCCGCAACCCGTCAAGGTAATATTGGAACTCAATAGTCACTATAATTAACACCACACTGCCCCTCTTGGGAGTCTTGCATTATTTTTTTTTCTTTTCTTTTTCTTTTTCTTCTTTTTTTTTCTAGCCACTCATTTTTTTGTAAGCCGCTCTTATTTTTCTTTATTCCTCACAAAGAAATTTGAAAAGAAGAAAAGGAAAAACACCCGCTAAATATGGAGCATGACATAAGTCTAGTACACATAAAACGTGCTAACTTAGAATCTTAAGACGTACTCATATCAACCATAAATGATTAGCCAAAAATGCGTAAGAGATTACAAACCAATTAAAACCGTACTTGATTATTTATTAACAATTATATACATGCGAAGAAAATAGAGGTAAAGAAGAGAAGGGATTAGCCACAAGTAATTGCCATGAAATCTATCTAGCCCTTTTACACTTGCTTCAACTCTATCATTTCCCATTCTCCACAGATTTAAAATTTCAAATAATGAAATTGGTGGATGCTTAGCCTAATAGACCAATGAAGGACTACATGGTTAAGGATACTAGCTAGAGAGTGCTAAAATAAGCAAACTCGGGTTGAGTCAAAATATCCATGGCGGGCCTAATATGTCAAAGAAGTCTAAATTTGTTAAAACCATGCTTTATTATATATTTTTTTTCTTTTTATATATTTTTGATGAAAAATAAAAGAAGAAATATATACAATGCAAGTGTGTTACGCAAATGAAAAATGATTAATGCAAAAATTATGAATGCATATTTTTGTTGGCCAAAGTAGATCAAAAATTTGAAAAATGATCGAAAATTTAATTTTCCCAATTATCATGAAGTTAAGGCAATGGTCTAGGTAAGGTCACTTCGATAGAAGTCGCCACTACACTTAAGATAAACATTGTCCTCAATGTTTAAGAGTATTGGAGTGAACTCCCCTACACTTATGACATTGATAACTTTGCTTAACCCAAGTTAAGGAAGAGACAACTAAAGGGTATTCATTTTAAGCACAAGTGTTTAATATCACGATAGCAAAAACTAATCGAAGTGAACCAGATACACGGGCCTCCTCCATAAGCTCCAAGCATGAAATGTGAGAGAGCAACCCTTGAAACAAACACGAAAAGACGAAGAAAGGCACCCCTCCACTTCAACTCTACTATAACATCCTTTTAATTAAACCTAACCTATTGAAAATCTACTCTACGTTTTCTAACCTAGTTATTCAATGCTTGAGTTTTTTTAACCCTAAGTCGCTAGCTCGACTCGGCCCCGAATTAGGTTGTCCTTGGGGAAACCATCATGGAGAGTAAAAGATTTACCCTCTTAGGAAAAACTCTCCATGATAAGGTAAAACAAGTTCTTAAGTACACAAAACCCCATAAATATCCACCAAGATCAAATACATAATTGCCCTCCCAAGAATAGCACATCCCAAAAGTGGACTTCTTAATCAATGGTGAGGTGGGTGAGGTTTCTTTGTTTATGATTCTTTCCCTTAAGTGTCCCATAAGATGATAAGGTGATACTTTAAAGTTTCCCACAAGTTTCCCTTTTAATGCATCAAGCGGATACTGAGTTGGCTCAACATTCTCTATACCAGGATCAAAAATCTTTTGCTTCATGGGAAAATAACAAGTGGTGGGAGCCTTTGAAGATTCTCCTTGATACTTCACATCATGAGAGAAAGGGTATGGAGTAATAAGGGTCATCACACTTGTAGAGGAAACCACCATTTCTTTCTTGTTCTTAGAAAACTCCTCATCAAAAACATCCTCATATGGTGACATAAAGAATCTCTCCAATTCAACATCCAAATAATACAAGTCACTATCATCTTGAAACTTCTCAAATATTGGTTCATCAAGTGAAGGCTCAAAGAGATTGTGTGAATTGGTTTGTAAGAAAGGTGGTGAAATAAATGAAGCATTTTGGTTTTGAGGTGTTTCACAAGTTGTGTAAGAAGGAGTAATAAGTGAAGGTTCATGAGAAGGTTGAGTGGGAATGGAATCTCCATAAAGCAATCTTTCTATTTCACGAATATCCTCATCCCAATTAGAAGAAAATGTATCAACCACAATATCATCCCTCTTAAGATAAGCTTCAATCTCCTCATTAATCAACTCATCTTCACTAAGCATTCTTTCAATCGTTAAAACACCCTCTTCCAAATTTGGAATAGAGTTATCAATCTCAATATCATCGCTCTTAAGATAATCTTCAATTTGTTTATCTATCAATTCAGCCTCACTAAGCAATCTTTCAATCTCTAGAACATCCTCTTCCCAATTTGAACTAGAGTGATCAATCTCAATATCATCTCTCTTAAGATAATCTTCAATTTGTTTATCTATCAATTCATCCTCACTAAGCAATCTTTCAATCTCAAAAACCTTATCACTCTCATCAATGATAGAACCCTCCTCATCATGATAGTCATCATAGATTGGCATATCAAGTATTGGTGTTTCAAAAGGTATCTCCTCAAAACTCAAGGTAGTGTGATCATCAAAGAATAAAGGCTCAAAAATGGAGAACTCATCATCACTATATTCATCATAAATTGGTGTATCAAAAAGAGGTGGTTCATCATAACTAGAATCCTCATTTTCTTCCTCATTTGTGTTGAAAATATGATTCAAATCTCCAAAATGAAATTGTTGGGGTTCATGAATATTCAATGAGGAAGTAATGGAGGCTATTGTCTCAACATAAGGAAGATCATATTCACCACTCTTACAAGCTTCATGAAAGTATTCATTACACACTTCATCAAGAATATCAACGTGATTCACCTCTTTATCAAGAATATCAACATGCTTAACCGTCTCAGGCTCATCGGATTTCTTAGACAATTTTCCCATGTTAAACACAATCTTTTGATCTTCTACCCTCATAATAAGTTCCCCCTCCGCCACATCAATAAGAGTACGACCCGTCCTTAAAAAGGGTCTACCAACAATAAGAGGAACTCTCGGGTCCATATCATAATCAACCACTACAAAATCCGCGGGAAAGGTAAACTTGTCAACCCCTACAAACACATCCTCCGCTATGCCTATCGGATAAGCTATGGTACGGTTAGCTAACTCAAGTGTCATCCTAGTAGGTGTGAGCTCGGGAAGTGAAAGTCTTTTCCAAAGCGATAATGGCATGAGATTGATACTTGCCCCAAGATCCGCTAGTGCCATGCAATTTTCCACCCCAGGAAAATTACAAGGTATCAAGAAGCGCCCAGGATCTCCAAGTTTTGTTGGTAAGGTTTTAAGTAGCACGGCGGAACAATTTTCATTAAGGGATGTATTAGGCAAATCAACCAATTTTTCCTTGTTTGAGAGTAAATCCTTGAACATCTTAGCAAACTTTGGCATATAAGCAAGAGCTTCCACAAAGGATATGTTGATGTTGAGTTGCTTGAACATCCTTAAGAAATTTGAGACTTGGATGTCATCCTTATTCTTTAACTTGTCCTTTTTCAACCTTGAAGGATATGGAAGAGTAGGTTTTGGTGTAGGTGGAATAGGTGTTGTAGTGGAAGATTTGTCTTTGTTAGCTTCTTCATTGGGAAGTGTGGAAGGTAAAGGAGAAGTAGGAATAGGTTGAGAAGGTGTGTTTGATTGAATAGGAGCATTTTGAGGAGGTGAAGTAGAGGTAGAAGGCTTGTCACAAGTAGGTGCACAAGTGGGTGGAACAATAGGAGGTTTAGGAGGTGAAGGATCCTTTGTTGTTTTTCCACTTCTTGTTGTAATGGCATTGACATTGGCCCTAGGGTTTGTTTGTGTGTTGGAAGGTAAAGCCCCTTGTGGTCTTTGATTTAATGCCACCAAAACCCTATTGATTTGGTCATTCATTTTCTTCTCCATAGCTTGGAACTTCCTTTCATTCTCTTGATTCATTTTTTGCAAGAAATCCATTGTGTGATAATCTTGTGGCACATAACCTTGAAAACATTGAGGTTGGAAAGGTGGAGGTTGAGCATTAAATCCTTGATTTGGTGGATAAAAGTTATTTGCTTGAGGTTGAAATTGATTTGGTGCCTTGTAGTTATTCCCTTGATAAGCATAACACTCCCTTTGATAGCCTTGAACTTTATCACATTGTTGGTAGGAATGGGGACCTCCACAAGTCTCACATGAAAGAGCAATAGCATTCACATCATTGGTGGAATTCTTGTTCAAAAAGAGTTCACAAAATTTCATGAGTGTGTTGGTCATAGTATCAAGATTTTGAGAGATCATGTTTTCTATTTGAGGAGTAACACTCTCTTGCACCACATGGACTCTCTCATCAATTTGTGTGTTAGCTTGCACCATCGATTTGTTCTCAATAATGTCCCAAGCTTCTTGAAAGGATTTAGAGAAAAGATTTCCACCCGCGGAAGAGTTGAGTGAATCTTGGTGGTGTGGTCTTAATCTATTATAGAAAGTGTTGAGTTGGTAAACCTTATCGAATCCATGATTTGGACATTTCCTCAATAACTCCTTGAAATTTTCCCAAGCCTCACTAAATGTTTGATCATCCCTTTGTTGAAAACCAATAATTAACTTTCTCAAAGCCGTAGTTCTTGATAGAGGAAAGAACTGGTTCAAAAAATTCTTCCTTAAATCCTCCCAAGTGAAAATGCTCTTAGATGGTTGCCTATCATACCAATTTCTAGCAAGACCCTCTAAGGAGAATGGGAATAGGATCATCTTAATAGCATCAGGAGGGACCCCATCATACTTAAGTGTATTGCAAAGTAACAAGAACCTCTTAATATGGTCGTGGGGGTCATCTATGGATCTCCCTAAGAAGGGGCTAGAAGAAACCAAAGTGATCATGTGGGCATTAAGCTCAAAAGTCTGTGCGGTTATTTCAGGTATAACGATGGCGTCGGCATTTCCCTCTACTTTCGATTGAAGAATCTCCATAATAGGACGTTGATCCATGGCTACAAAATGGTCGAATGTATATACAAGTGAAATGACGTCTAAAAGCTTCCTCGGGGAAGGAAGTAATACACCAAAGGTGGTATGTTTACACGTGTGCGAGTACACGTGTAAGTAAACACGAGGAATGAGGGAGTAGCCCTCGGTCGACTTTTGAGAGAGAAGAGATTATCTCCCTCGAGGTTCGATATGAAATATCCACAAGAAAGTATATAATATATATAATTACTACTTGGGTGCAAGACCTCCAATAAAGCCTTCCTTCTCAGAATACGCACTAGTGAACGGGGGGTTAGGTGGCGCGAAGCACTTAAGTACCTATTGACCCTTAGATGGCATTTTATAGCACATCGCCTTTCTATTCACTTTGTAGTTTGTATTCTTCGAATTATTGCCTATTGGAAGTATTTATCTATTCTTGCTTAATTAAATTCGATCGATACGCGTGTCAAGGACCGGAACGCCCCTCAACACGGTGTATTGCCTCGGCAATACTTATGAAAGATATGTGTATTGGTTGTTCTTATACGTATACTTATTTACATATAATAATATATCAAAAATATTTTTGTATTTATTTGATTTTTTTAAGAAAAATACTATATCTACGTAAAAAGCGATGAAATCGATATAATATATATTTTTTTTGTTGTAATCTTTTAGGAAAAAGATTACTTTTTGGATTTTTTATTTTTTTGGTTCAATTCTTTAGGAAAAGAATTGATTTTGTGATTTTTTATTTTTTGTATTTTTATCTTTTTGATTTATAATACGTAAAAAATAACGTTCACAAAGTGAACGGATCCCAAAATCCAATCGTTTCACTCGAAATCGTTAATCTTCACGAAAAGAACCGGCAGCGGCGCCATTTAATATTTCGTTTTTAGTGTAGTTGTCTTCTCAGCTCGATTCGAATTGATATAACGTTTTCTAGCAAAGACTTAATTGTTTTTGGTTAAAAATCGTAATTTTGGTATTTAAGCTACTTGACAAACAAAACACTTAAAAAAGGTAAAAATAGCTATATACATAACCATACTACGCTAAAACATATTGCAATTACAACATTTAAATGCACGAAATTTAAAACTTGAAAATACAAATTTTATACTATAATCGAGTAACACAAAATATAAAATGTAAATCAAAACTTTTACACTAAAATGTTTTTTAATAAAATCTACAAACACAAGTTTATAAAATCTGAATTTATATAAGAAAAACTAAATTGGACTCTTTATTCGTTTTCTACAAACAGGTTTTTTATAGTCAGCCCAAAACTTAGCTAGCCCAAAACAAATGAATTTAACTTTTGCCCTTTAAATGCTAGTGGACTTAACATGTCCATTTGCTTGACTTATTAATCCAACGGGCAAAAGAATTACATTCAGACTTTTAAAACATGAACCGAATTACAATTTGTATTTTAGACCAAAACTTTGACTTCTATTTTGTTTTGCACAGACTAGTATTACTTCTCAAATAGAATCAAATATTCACTCAATCTTTTATCTCTAAGTATTACAGTACTATTCTAATAAAGCAGTTTCAAATCAGAATATTAATACAGTTCAGCTAGAAACAGCTAATGCCAAACCCTCCATATCTACTATCTCATAAAATCTACAAGACTGAATTCTAAGAATAAAAGAGCTACGCTATAACAGATAACTAGTAGCAATTAACAAATGAATACCAGCAAATTGTGAGCAGAAAATTGTATACTACAATAACGTAACTAGCAGATTTAATATTTGCACAACAAAAAAAACTAAAAATGAGCTTAACCGGTTCATCCGAAGTTTAGTCCGTTGAGTCGAGAAGCGCGGCGCTGAGCCGGCTTGAAACAAAACACTCCTCCTACTCTTCTGATCTCGATTTCAACTATTCTGACCAAACGTAATCGAAAAAAACTGCATAACTCACTCGGCTTCAAAAGGTCGGTAACTTGAGATCCTGCAAAATCAAACCGAAACAGAATACAAGATTTGTTCTATCTATATTAACAGTTTAATCAGAAATATCTATCAGTAACTACCCTAGCTGATACCAAATCCAAAGAAACATAAGCTGATAGTAAACTAATTGAATCATCTAATCCAAACAGACAGTCTAAAAAGTATGAATGAACAACTATCCGGTTCACCAGCTCGAATCACAAGCTTTACCAGCTGATATCTAACTTTTACTCAAGATTCGCAGAAAGTTAGAATTGAACTATAATGCTAGAAACTGATTTTCAGAAAACTTTTTTAAAACAGAATCTCAACATTTAGAATCAAACTAAAAAAAACTAACAAATTCATCCAAACTGACCCAATATCTAAAAGATCTGTAAGAACAAAACTGAAGGAACAATAAGTAGGCTGTGAACAACTAATTCAATATCTGAAATTTCCTAAAAAAAAACTAAACCGACTTGAAAAACTAAAACTGATTTAACCGTTTTTAATAAACTGACACAGCTATGAACTTTTGAAATCAGACGAAACTTATAATAGAAAATGAAAATGAACAGTCAGCTATCACCAACTTCTCAATTAACGAATTGAATCTCACGAGATGATGAAAATGAACAATATCATATAAGAAAACAAACTAAACTGGCTATAGTAACATATCGTAACAGAAACATAAAGAAAGTAATAGAAAGAATTTAAGTATGATCATTAGACGAAAGAGAAGAATGAAGAATATAGAAAAACTAAAACTTCCATTAATGGTTGCAAGAAAAATCAGTTACAACTGAAAACTGAAAGTTTAAACAGAAAAATTAACAAGATTAACTAACTACTCCTAACTCTAAACTATCTATGTGTAAACTACACCTAAGCTAACCGAATGAAAATGAGAGCTTCGTCTTCTTTTTATAGCCAGCGAGAGGGTGATGCGACGACGTGTTCGCTCCAATGAGGAGTGGACACGTGGAAAATACGAGGATTGAAATTCGTTCTTCAAGTTCATCACATTTGGGGCTTTCTTCCTCTTCATTCCTTGATCAAATTAATTAGTACCTTCTTGTAGAGGAGAAGGAGATGAGTGTTTTTGCTGTTATACTCTTTGGCTGAAACCCCATGTATCATCCTTGAATCGTGATTGCAGGTTTTGGAGATAGAAAAGATAAGTCGGCTGTTATCCTCATTCTCTCTCTTCATGTTTGGAGAAGATGCGTGTTTTGTGTGTATCTTTGACCGGTTTTGGTCAAATTGACCAAGTAAATAAGAAAAGTTAATTAAACTTTCCAATTAATTCTCTTTTGGTCCCTTATCTTTCATCTTTCATCAAAATGTGCATAAAAGCTTTTAAGTAATATCTTTTCCATCCTTTATCTTAATGAAAATTGCATGCTAAGCCCTCCATCTTTGAAGTAATGCCAAGTAAAGTCCTCAAAAGCATCTTTAGTCTTTTTCTTCGTCTTTTGATCAAATAAGTCCTTGAAAGCTCGTGTTTATCTCAAATGTACCTATATTACCTGAAAATACACAAACACCAAATACACGCGTAATTCTGATAATTAACAGTTTAATATAATGTATTTGACAGTGTTTTTAATGGTTTTAGGATCATTATTGATGAGTGTTTTCACACTTATCACTAATAAACACTCCTCTAATGAGAATTACGTTTACCACATTCGTGAGGATTTAACTTATCAACTAATCCCACAAATGAATGATGGTTTCGTACTTGATCATGATCTCTTCGAGAGAATTTCTAAAATCCTCAATGAGGGGAACAACAAACCTTTGTTTGACGAGCCTATATATGATGAAGAAATCAAAGAGATTCACGAGGATGAGTGCTTTGACCCGGGAGGTGACATTGACCATTCTATGATTGATACCTTTACGGCTTTGCCGAATAGTGACCATCCATTGTCTTTGGGGATGACAATTTGTCTCCTTTACCCACCCCACCTCCCGTGGATCATGACCTCACATACTTTTCGTATGTTGAGAGGACCTTTTTACCTTTGATGACTTATCCTCCTGCCTCTCATTTATTATGTTCATCCGGGACCGAGGATAAGATTTTTGATCCCGGTATTACATTCGAGGCTTCCCCATGTACCATTTAATTCGAGGTCGAGTCAGGCTCGTGACTCGGTTAACAAAAACAAGCGCTTCTCGGGAGGCAACCCGATTATCTATCTTTTATTTATTTTCTACAATAAGTGTAGGGGGGAGCCGTGTAGGATGTTTGTTTTGTGTGTTGTGATTGTGTAGGTACATGTGCTTTGATGATCCACTTTTAGTGCTTTTGACGTGGCCCGTGTTCCCGTGTTCCCGTGTACCCGGTTCTATCAAAACTATTGTCATTCATACTTGTATATAAATAAAACGAATAAATGTAATCACTTTAGTTGTCCCTTCCTTAGCTCGATTTTAAACAACGTACTCAATGTCCTAAGTGTAGGGGAGTTTATTCTCCCACATGCTTAAACATTGAGGACAATGTTTATATTAAGTGTAGGGGGGACTTCTATCGAATTTTAGTGGGATTTTCCATGAATTTGACCCCATTTTAACCGGAAAATTTAAAAATTTTCAACGTTTTTCAAATTTTTGATCTATTTTGGCCTAGTAGTATTTTTTTTCTTTCCTTTTATTATCGCATCGAATAATTTCCATTTCAAGAATAAAGTCAAAAATGAATAAATAAATAAAATGGTTTTAACAAGTTTAGATATCTTTGATATATTAGGCCCGTCGTGAATATTTTGACTCAACCAGAGTTTACTTATCCAAGTATACTCTAGCTAGTATCCTTAACCATATGGACCTTAATTGGTTTATTAGGCTAAGCATCCACGAGTCTCATTCCTTGAGATTTTAAATTGTGGAGAACGAGAGATGATAGAGTTAATTATAAGTTTGGTATTCTTTCATTAACTTATGTGAGTTAGTTATGAGCTTTTTCTCCCATCCCTTGTTAATAAATATATTTGCAATAAATAAGGTTGTACGATTTGAAAAGTTACTTAGCTTCTAGCACAAGATCGTTTAAAAGTTGCTCGGTATTATTTAGAGTTCATAGCCAAGGCATAACTTATTGAAGCCGAACGCGAATATTGGCTTATCCAAAAAGGCCCTAACAAGGCATGAGGATACCCGAGTCCAAAAAGGCCCTCACAAGGCATGAGGATTCACTTTTTGCTAAAGATCCAAAGATGATGTGAAGATCATTAATCCAAATCAATATGATGGATCAAGACACACGACGATAAGCAATTACTCCCCTAAAGATCATGGAGAAGTCTATCCAAAAAGACCCTAACAAGGTATGAGGATAAATAGATCCAAGTCCGAATAGGAGGCGGATCGTTGTATATCAAAATCCTAAATAAATAAGAGGATAAATGAAGAAGTCGTGGTCAACGTTGGAAGCATATTTCAATCCTTATGAAGATGTATACCAAAATGAAGAGAAGAACATAATTTCAAGATCGTCTCTCCAGATTTGAAGTTTGAAGTACAAGCCAAATATCGGTCTGAGAAAGGTCTCAAATCCTGAAACGAGTTATGCCAAGATATGAACTTTATGAGGTTTCGAGAAGCCGTTTTAAAATATTTTGTCCTTTAGCTAACTATTGATTAAATCGTCCCATTTTATTTTCGGCCTTAATAAATTATCGAAATAAGTCAAAAATGCATCCTCGTGATCGTTCAAGACAAAAATAGAATACAAGAGATACACCGTAGGAATAAGGGGGTCTAAGTGATTAACTAAACCACATGAGTAAGTGTTAGTTGTGCTAACTTGTAATAACAATGATCTCGTTTTTGAGTTTGGTATGGGGAACGTGAAACTTGAGGGTGATTTATATTCATGACACCAAAGCCCTAATTAAAGTCTTAGACTTCTTTACAAGTTTCTTCCATCAAATAATTTCCAAGTTAATAAATGATTATAATTTTTGTCTCCTTTTAGAATTTTTTATCTTTTCGTCATAGTAGTAGTAATAATAATAAAGGCCGAGATGGATTAATAATGAGGAAAATGTAATCTTATGCTTTAAAATAATGCATTGCATGGGGTCATTGCAATGGTCAAGTGTAGGGGACTTAATAAGTGTGTAAACACTTATCCTTTTGCCACTAAAATCAAGGAAAAACAAGACCTAATCATATGTTTTATATCGTAAAAGTCGGAATTACGCGTGGTTTTGTGTTTTTGTGTTAAAATAGGTAGAAATGATCAAAAGAAGAGAAAACACGGGATTTCACGGTTAAATATTGAAGAAAAGTCCAAGAAGAGACGAAGACAAAGTTAAAAGACCAAAAGTGTGCCCAAACTCACGAAAACCGGCTTAACCGACACAAGTTTGGAGAAATGATCAAAGAAGGCCGAAATCGAACTCGTGTTAATGAATTTCAACTTTTTGAAGATAATCGAGCTTATTGGGTCCCACATTCAGGTTAATGGGCTCAAAAGCCCATTTAGCTAATAAAAGGAAAACAAAGCCCAATATATGTGCAAAGGTAGGACAGTTTGATAACATTGGGCCACAAGCCCATGTAATAAAAATAAACGGATGGGAGTGTAAGTCAAAAGCCCAATTGGCTATTCTAGCAGACATGGGATGGGAATTAAATTGCTAGTCAAAAAATTCGATCAACCTAGCACAATTCACTCCCCATTTACTCTCACCCTCCCACGTGTGCCTCCCTCACACGAAGTTGAATAGTACAAATCACCCTCTCAGTCAACTCACAAAAGAAAACTTATATCCTTACCATACACCCTCAAGTTAGCACCTCACCCAATCCCTACCTTCTCTCACCCCCACACGTGTTTCCTTTTTAACCATACTCACCCCATACGGTTTCAATGAAAACAATTTACTTTACCCCCACTCACAACCACATTCGATATAAACAAGAAAGACCACCCCATTTACTGTTTTTCATCTCCTTCATGCTCTCTTCTTTTTTTACACTCAGCCACCAAAAACCCTAATCTTTAAACCAAAAATTACCACACGAAAATTGGGGGTTTTTACATGGATGATTAATTCACACGAATCCACAAATAAATCCCCCCAAAAATCGCATCAAGCACAAGGTGGTCCTCAATCCATCCGATGTGGCAATCCGCGTGAAGAAAGAGAACAAACAGAAGATCCAACGGCTCAAGATTTGGCTTTCTTTTCAAGCTTGATCAAACGATGGAGATTGAAACCCTTGGAGAGAGAATGAAGACCCCAAAGCTCTTGGTTCATCTATAAATAGGGGAGAATAATCAGAGAAAGGATAGTCCATTTTTTAGCTTTTTATTATTTTTTATTGTTTTTAATTAATTTAGGAGTAGATTAAATTAGATTTAATTTTTGCAAATAAGATTAGGTTTAATGTAATTTTTATTTTCAGCAATTGTACTCTTTTTATTAATTAATGAAAAGTAAAATTTTATTTGATCTCTTCTTCTTTTTAAATTCTGTCGAAATTCAATTTTTTAATGATCAATCTGCTTTTTTTTATCTACTGTTCGTGAGTTAGTATTATTATTAAATATAAAAATAATAATAATAATAATAAAAAAATATATATACAACTGGATCGAGTACTGTTTGAGGTTCGATGCTGTTTGGATCGAGAAGGAGTTGTTGATGATTCAGGTTAAATCGAAGGTGGTGTTTGATTTGTGCTTCGGTTAACAAGTTCGCTCAGCGCGACACTTCGACACAAAGGTTTCGTCAATAGGTTCGTTCTCATCTTTTTAATTCTCATCAGTTTGATTTTATTTGTGTTTATTTAGATTATTTATGTTAGTTTATATTCTGCTATGTTTTAATTGGTTAAGTTTTAAAAATCTGATTTCTAGTGATGAAGTTTCTGTTTGGTTAGTTTGGATTTACAAGTTTATTTTGGTTATTGAGTTTTAGATTAATTGATATTAGCTCTGATAATGATCTGCTTATTTAGTTTTATTTTATTTTAGCTTATTGTTTTGCTTATTTCGATTTAGCTTATAATATGATTACTTGTTTTCAATTTGCTTATTAGATTTAGGCACTTATAGCTTAATCTGTTTTTCTTTTATTTGCTGATGTCACTCATAGCTTATTTGCTGATAGCTTATTGGGATCGACTGTTTTCTTTACTTGCTGTCCAAAAAGTTCCAAAAATAAAAATATTAGCTTAAATTTTGTCTGGGGTTGGATTCGAACCCCAGACCTCTCGTTCCCCAGTCCTGCGCCCCAGCCAACTCCTCTAGTATCAATTTTGTGTTCTTTTATGCGTTTAGTAATTAATATAGGTTCTTTTATTAGTAACTATCAGATTTAGTTTTATTAGCTTTAGTACAAGTTAGTTTAAATTAAATTTTAATTAATTATTTTATTTAAGTTTCGTTTTAATTCAGTTTTTTTTAATAAAAAGAAATAAAAAATATATATATTTTAAATTTTTAATTACTTTTAAATTTAATAGTTTTTAATAGCTTAGTTTATATATAAAATTAGGTTTTAATTGTGTTTAAAATTTTAAAATAGTTTTATTAAAATAAGTTTAAATTAGATTTTTAAAATTATTTTTTAAATTTACTTTCATTTAAAATTAGACTTTATTTAAAATGTTTTTAGTTTAAACTTAATTAGAATAAAAGTTTTTATTATTAAATAGATTTTAATTAAATAGCTTTTAATTAGTTTAAAATTCCAAAAAATAGATTTTACCAAAAACAAAGTTAAGTCGATACGATAATTGGAAATCAATTCGGGTGAGTCGAGGAACGAAAATAGAAAATAAAAAGGGTTGACAAAGTCTCTTTATCGAATTTTATCAATTGTTCATCCGGAATATTTTATATTCCGGATCAAAGCCTTTCATCCGGAATAATCAATTATTCCGGATCAACTCTTTTATTCCGAATCAAAAGTTTCACTTTTTATTCCGGATCAACCGGATATTCTGGGTCAGTCATTTTTCATTATTTATTCCGGATCGACTGGATATTCCGGATCAACCGGATATTCCAGATCAGTCATTTTGTGTCAAACATTCTGAATCAACCTTTTCCATCCGGAATATCCAATATTCCAGATCAATTGATTTATTCCGAATCAAAGTCTTTTCAATTTTATTCCGGATAGAACTTTTATTCCGGATCAACTTTATTTATTCCGAATCAAGTTTATTTTCCTATTTATTCCGAATGAGCATTTCTTCCAGCTTTTCTCTTTTTAATTTTCTAAGTTTTTGAGTTACGTTTTTAATCACTTTTCGTTTGTTGTTTAATTTTGAACTGATCTTTATTTCTTTTAACTTGATTTTCATTTGTCAATTGTCTTAGCTTATATTCACGACTTTGATCTTTTATTCCTTTTCCGTAGAATAGAAAACCAAACCCCCTATTTGTCACCAAGAACGATAAGTACCACTTGGAGTTGTGATCAATTCGAGAAGATTCCGAGAATATATATTGAACCCCAAGCAAAACTCATGTATCAAATGGCGCCGCTACCGGCTCTTCTCGTAAAGAATAACAGTTTTTTTGTGAGAAATTAGATTTTGGGATCCGTTTACCGTGAATGTTACTTTTTCATAAAAATTTCAAAAACCCTAAAAAATATAAAATTTTCAAAAATCCTAAAAATTAAAAAACATAAAAAACCAAAAATATTTCTTGTTTCCTTTGTTAGTTCTTTTGCAGGTGTATGCGCACTCGATCAACGTCTTATCAAGAGCCCGAGCCTCTCGAAGACTTAGACATTGCCGGTGTACACAACAACAATAACAATCCACCTCAAAACAACATGAATAATAACAACAATGAACCTCTACCGGACAATCGACTGATGATCGAACTTTTGCAAGCACATGTAGAGGGCAACAATGATCCAATTGTCATACCCGCGATTGTAGCCAACAACTTTGAGCTCAAATCCGGCTTTATTCAGATGGTCTCTGCTCAACGATTCTTGGGGCGTACCATTTATGATCCTCATGACCACATCAAAAGGTTCCTGCAACTCACGAATACGGTCAAATTCAATGGTGTTCCACAAGAGGTAATCCGTTTACAACTTTTTCCCTTTTCTTTAGAGGGACAAGCCCGTCATTGGCTTGCAAAGGAACCGCCACAAAGTATTCTGACGTGGACGGATTTGGAGACCAAATTCATAAACTACTTTTTCCCACCCTCTCGTACTACCGCTTTGCGGAATGAAATTATTAATTTTGAACAAAAGTACGATGAGACTTTTAGTGAATCTTGGGACCGTTTTAAAGAACTTTTAAGAAAGTGCCCACAACATGGTTTTACCAAAGTGCACCAAATTAACAGTTTTTACAATGGTTTAAGCATGAATGACCAAGATTCACTAAATAGTGCCTCGGGGGGTAATATTTTGGTTAAGAGTTCTAATGCCGCTTGGGATATTATCGAAAATAAGTCTCGTGTGCAAACCAAGAGTGTTCGGCCAATGCCATACTAGTGACAACGACAAGAGACTTGACAAATTACGTCGCTTCTCGAATCGCTTGCTACCCAAACCGCTAGCAACACCAACAGCATCAACGCTAAAAACGCTCAAGTCAATGCTGTAAGCCAACCATGTGAAATATGCGGGGGTCCTCACTCTTACACCACTTGTACCTCCACCCAAGACTATCCTTCTGAGAATGTTAATGCAGCATACGGTACCTATCCTCCGGCCGCTTATCAAGCTCGTCCTCAAGGAGACCGCAACTTGCTCAGCTATCGCTCAAACAACTTTCTTTCCCTGCCCGGTTTTCCTCCACACAATCAAAACCAACAACAAAACCTTAACCGACCCAATCAAAACAACCCTATAGCACCTTACCAACCCACCAAGATGTTGAAACCTACCCACCGCATTACACCAAGATGTTGAAACCTACATGAGGACTAATGATGTGGACGTGGAAAATCTCCAGCGGGAAGTGCTCAACTTGAAAGCAGACATGGTGAAACAAGGGAACGATCTTAGAACCGATATGCGAAATTCTTTGAGTAGTCAAACGAATGACTTAAGGAACATGATGGCTGGTTTCTTCCAAGGTAATCAATCCTCTTCTTCGGTACTCTTCCGAGTAACACCGTGGTTATCCAAGAGGGGAGATGAAAGCAATCACCACTCGCAGTGGCAAAGGTACCAAGGAACCCGAGCTTCCTATACCTCCACCGGTGATTGTGACTAAGGAAAACGAGTCACCTGCTCCTATTCCTCAACCTTCTACTTCCCCAATTCCTCCACCTCTTACTTCTACCCCTCCTCCACACAAGGATGAGAGTGATCCTACTATCCCAAATCCTTCCTCTTCTTCCGATATACCTTATCCCTCAAGGTTGAGGAAAGAGAAGCTCAAAAGCAAGGACGATATTCAAGTTTTGAACTTTCTCAAAATGTTTAAACAATTGAATTTCAACATCTCCTTCGCTGAGGCTCTCGCTCACATGCCTAAATATGCGAAAATGTTCAAAGATCTTCTTAGCGACAAGGAGAAGCTTCTTGATATCGCTAATACCCAACTTAATGAGAATTGCTCTGCGGTTCTCTTAAGGAAATTGCCAACCAAACTTGGTGATCCGGGTCGCTTCTTAATCCCTTGCAACTTCCCGGGAGTAGAGAATAGCATGGCCCTAGCCGATCTAGGTGTCTGTATTAACTTAATGCCTTTAAGTGTTTGGAAGCAATTATCTCTCCCTGAGCTAGTCCCCACCAAAATGACTTTGGAATTAGCTAACCGTACGGTTGCTCATCCAGTGGGGATAGCCGAAGACGTTTTTGTAGGAGTCGACAAATTCACTTTTCCTGCCGATTTCGTCGTCTTCGACTACGAGATGGATCCTCGTGTTCCATTAATTGTTGGTCGTCCATTCTTAAGGACTGGTCGCACTCTCATCGATGTAGAAGAAGGCGAGCTTATCATGAGAGTGGGTGACGATAAAATTGTCTTCAACATGGGTAAGATTTCTAAGCAGCCTTATTCATACGAGAGTGTTAATTGTATCGACGTTCTTGATGAGGCTTGTGAAGAACACTTTAAAGATGCTTGTAAAAGTATTCCTACCTCTCCTCCCAATGTTGAGACCGTTGCCTCTATTGATTCGTCACTAACTCTATTTGGAGAAAGTGATTTCCTTTGGAAAAATCTTGAAGCCACCATGGGAGATGTGAACTTAGAATATGACGATTCTCCCACCGATTGGGATGAAGACATTCGTCTCATTGAGAAACTTCTCAAAGAGGACCATATTTCTCCACCATCTCCCAAGGCTATTGCTATCGATGAACCGAATTCGACTACGCCTACCATCGAAAATCCTCCGAATTTAGAGCTTAAGGAGTTACCATCTCACCTCGAGTACGTGTTCCTTGAAGACAAGAAGAAGTCGCCCGTCATCATCGCGAAGGACATGAACGAAGAAGAAAAATTTCGCCTTATCGCCGTGCTTAAAGATCATAAGAAGGCAATTTCTTGGAAAATTTCCGATATCCGCGGAATTGATCCAAACTTTTGTACTCACAAAATTCTCATGGAAGATGACTTTAAACCTGCAATCCAAAGCCAAAGAAGGGTTAATCCTCGCATTCATGACGTCATCAAACAAGAGGTTATCAAACTTCTTGATGCCGGCTTGATTTACCCTATTTCGGATTCGCCATGGGTATGTCCCGTCCATTGGGTGCCCAAGAAGGGCGGAATAACCGTTGTTCCCAATGAACACAACAAGTTGATTCCCACTCGTCTCGTTACTGGGTGGAGAGTTTGTATTGACTATCGCAAGCTCAATGATGCCACAAGAAAAGATCATTTTCCTCTTCCTTTCATGGATCAAATGCTCGAGCGTCTAGCGGGTAATGACTATTACTGCTTCTTAGACGGTTTCTCCGGGTATTTTCAAATTCCCATCGATCCCAAAGACCATGATAAAACCACATTCACTTGTCCCTATGGAACATTTTCTTACAAACGCATGCCTTTCGGTTTATGCAATGCTCCTGGGACGTTCCAAAGGTGTATGATGGCTATCTTCCATGACATGGTTGAAGAAACTATGGAAGTCTTCATGGATGATTTCTCGGTTTATGGCGATTCTTTCTCTGCTTGCCTTGCCAATTTAGAACGTATGCTTAATCGGTGTGAAGACACTCGCCTTGTTCTTAATTGGGAAAAATGTCATTTCATGGTAAAAGAGGGCATCGTGCTAGGACACAAAATCTCCAAAGCCGGTCTTGAAGTGGACCATGCTAAATCGATGTTATTGCTAAATTGCCTCCACCTTCAACCGCGAAGGGTGTGAGAAGTTTCCTCGGTCATGCGGGCTTCTACCGGTGATTCATCAAAGATTTTTCTAAAATCGCTCGCCCGATGACCCACTTCTTGGAAAAAGATACTCCTTTTATCTTTTCCAACGAGTGTATTGAAGCCTTCAACCTTCTTAAGGATAAGCTAACTAAGGCACCGGTCTTGGTTACCCCTAATTGTGAGCTGCCTTTCGAGTTGCTGTGCGATGCTAGCGACTTTGCTATTGGAGCGGTTTTGGGCCAAAGAGTGAACAAACACTTCCAACCAATCCATTACGCTAGCAAGACAATGACGGGGGCTCAATTGCATTATACCACTACCGAAAAAGAGCTTTTAGTTGTAGTGTATGCTTTTGAAAAGTTCCGTCGCTATCTTGTCCTTTCTACCACAATCGTTTATACTGATCATTCTGCGTTGAAGTGCTTGTTAACTAAACAAGATTCCAAACCAAGACTTCTTCGCTGGGTTTTGCTACTTCAAGAATTTAAAATCGAAATTCGTGATAAGAATGGAGCTGAAAACCTAGCCGCGGATCATCTCAGTAGACTTGAGGATCCTTATCAAGGTGATCATCCGAACAAAGAGATCAATGACTCTTTTCCCCTAGAGACCTTAATGTCTATCAATTCGAATCAAGATGAGACCCCGTGGTTTGCGGACATTGCAAACTACTTGGCGGGTGGAATTATCATTGACGGGTTAACATCCCAACAAAAGAAAAAGTTCTTCAAAGACATTAAGACTTACTTTTGGGATGACCCGTATCTATTCAAACAATGTGCTGATTTGATTATTCGCCGATGTGTTGATGGACCGGCAGCTTTAGACATTCTCGAAGCTTGCCACAAAGGACCCACCGGTGGTCACTTTGGTCCCAACTACACCGCCAAAAAAGTGTTTGACTCGGGATTTTAATGGCCCACCATTTACCGTGACGCTCACGAAATGGTTAAATATTGTGATGCTTGCCAAAAACAAGGCAAGATCACACATAAAGATGAGATGCCTCAAAATTTCATACAAGAATGTGAAATATTTGATGTATGGGGTATCGACTTTATGGGGCCATTCCCTTCATCTAAAGGAAACAAATACATCCTTGTAGCCGTTGACTACGTTTCTAAATGGGTTGAAGCCAAAGCTTTACCCACTAATAACGCAAGGGTGGTTTGTAACTTTTTGAAGTCGCTATTCGCTAGATTCGGTGTGCCTCGTGCCATTATTAGTGATCGCGGGACTCATTTTTGCAATGATCAATTCGCAAGAGTCATGGCTAAGTATGGTGTAAATCATCATCTTTCCACCGCCTACCACCCACAAACTAATGGCCAGACTGAAATCTCTAACCGAGGATTAAAGCGAGTTCTTGAACGAACCGTGGGAGAGCATCGTGCCTCCTGGGCCGATAAACTTGATGATGCTTTGTGGGCTTTTCGTACCGCATACAAGACACCGATTGGTTGTACACCATATCGTCTCGTGTACGGGAAAGCATGCCACCTCCCCATTGAGTTGGAGCACAAGGCTTACTGGGCCTTGATGTGGGCTAATTTTGATATCAACAAAGCCGGTGACCTACGAAAGATCCAACTCAATGAGCTCAATCAACTCCGGAATGAGGCTTATGAAAATTCTTTGATCTATAAGGAAAAGACTAAGCTCATTCACGACTCTAAGATTAAAAACCGAGAGTTCCAAGTTGGAGACAAAGTTTTACTCTTTAACTCTCGGTTGAAAATCTTTTCGGGCAAGCTGAAATCTCGTTGGTCCGGCCCATTCACCATTGCCCAAATTTTTCCATATGGTACTCTCGAGCTCGCTCAACCTAATGGACCTAATTTTAAGGTGAATGACCAACGAGTGAAGTTGTACTTTGGTGAGGACATCTCTCCTGAGATGATTCCATCCCTCACCACGTTTCCCATGAACTAGCTTTGGGTCGAGTCAGGCTCGTGACTCGGTTATAAAAAACAAGCGCTCCTCGGGAGGCAACCCGAGTATCTATCCTTTTCCGTTTTAACCTCCTAAGTGTAGGGGGACCTATATAGGTTGTTTGTGTTTGTGTGGTGATGTGATTACAGGGATGACTGCACTTTTGGAACCTTTGAAGAACCGTACTCCCGTGTTATCCGAAATCCGGTTCTATCTCTCAACTATCGTGATTCAATTTTCTTCATACTCACATTTGAAATTGATCACTTTAGTCGTCTCTTCCTTAACATGATTTAACCAACGTGCACAATGTCATAAGTGTAGGGGAGACTTTTCCCACATGCTTAAACATTAAGGACAATGTTTATCTTAAGTGTAGGGGGGACTTCTATCGAAGTTTTAAGTGGAATTTTCCATTATAATGCCTTCATTTGACCGGAAAATCATCTTTTTCAACATTTTTCAAATTTTTTATTAACTTTGGCCATTTAGTCGTAATTTTTAAATTTTTATCGTTGCTTTCATATGTATATATCCCGCAATAAAGTCAAAAATATTAATAAAGTGGTGTAGCTAGTTTTGAAATCATTGACATATTAGGCCCGTTGCGATTATTTTGACTCAACCCGAATACACTTATCCAAGTTTATTCTAGAAAGTATCCTTAACCATGTAGACCTTAATTGGTTTATTAGGCTAAGCATCCACGAGTCTCATTACTTGAGATTTTAAATTGTGGAGAACGAGAAATGATAGAGTCAATTATAAGTCGGTATTCTTGCACAAGCACTTGGTGTGATTATTTGCCTATTCTCCCATCACTTGCTAATAAATTATCTGCAATAAGTATGGTCGTACGATTTGAAAAGTTACTTAGCTTCTAGCCCAAGATCGTTTAAAAGTTGCTCGGTAATGATAAGAGTTCATAGCCAAGGCATAACTTATAAAGCGGGGCGCGAAGATTGGCGAGTCCGAAAAGGCCCTAACAAGGCATGAGGATTCAATCTTATTGCTAAAGATCCAAGGTGATGTGAAAAGCATTATTCCCAAAATCAATATGAAGGATCAAGACTCACGACGAAAAGCAATCAACTCCCATAAAGATCATGGAGAAGTCTATCCGAAATAACCCTAACAAGGTATGAGGATAAATAGATCCAAGTCCAAAAAGGAGGCGGATCGTTGTATCTCAAAATCCCAATTAGCGATTGAAGAAATAATGATGAAGTCGTGGTCAACAAAGTTGGAGTACCCCTCAAAAGTCTCCAAGTGAAGAAACTCTATTAAAGAAGAGAAGACCATTATCTCAAGAACGTCTCTCAAAGATATGAAGTATGAAGTACATGCCAAATATCGGCCCGAGAAAGGTCTTAAATCGTGAAGCGAGTTAGGCCAAGATATGAACTTTTTGATATCCCGAGAAGCAGTTTTAAGAGATTTTGTCCTTTATCTAGCTATTAATCAAATCGTCCTACTTTGCTTTCAACCTAAATAAACTATCGCAATAAGTCCAAAAATGCATCTTCATGATCATTCTAAGACAAAAATAAAATATAAGAGATACACCTAGGAATAAGGGAGTTTAAGCATATAATTAAGCCATGTGTGTAAGTGTTTGATTTTCTAACTTATAATAACAATGATCTCGTTTTTAAGCTTAGTTTGGGGAACGTGAAACATGAGGGTGATAAATCTTCGCAACACCAAAGCCCTAATGTAAGTCCTTGATCTCTTTGCAAGTTATTTCCATGTAGCTATTTTCAAGTGAAAATGGTTTTCTATTCCTTTTGTTTTCCTTTAAAGTTTTAATTTCTCTTAGAACTTTAATTTTTATTTAGTAGTATTTAATAAGGCCAAGGTTGATTGATTATGAGAAAAGTGTAAAATTGCTTTACCACTAAGAATTGCATGAGGGCATGGCAATAGTTAAGTGTAGGGGATTTGATAGGTGTGAAAACACCTATCCTTTTACCACTTATTTCTGGCTAAAACGAGACCAAAACGCGTATTTAATATCATTTGTTTGGAATTATGCGTGGTTTTTGTGTTTATTGTGTTTTCAGAGCCAACCGGATGGATATTGGAGAAAACATGGGATTGCACGGGTTTTATCGAAGAAAAAGACTCAAGACGAAGTCTATTGTCCAAGAGATGCAAATGATTTGAAGTCAATGGGCCTATTTGAAGATTTATCGAAGAAAAGGACCAAAGATGGAAGATTTACATATGTCGAAGGAACTCAAGTCTATTAAACGAAGAAATTAAAAGACGAGTTGAATTTAATCGTCGAAAAATCCCGAATCAGAATCGAAAACTTCAACTTTTCTGAAAAGACGAGAAGACAAGAAGAAAGGGAGAAAGCCCACTCACCAACCAACCACTAGGCCTATAAATAGGATTCACCTCCACACTTTTTGAGCTAGTTTTTTTCCAGTTCTTTTCTTTTCTTTCGTAGGAAGCCAACACCATTAAGGTGTTGGTGATTTTTCATTATTATTGAATCTTTAATCTTGTACATTTTATAATCTTTCCTTTTGTTTACTTTACCTTAATCAATCAATATAATCCTTCCATTAATCTTCTTCATCTTCATCTTTTTTATTTAAAGTTTAAAGTTCTTATTTGGTTGATTTTAATCCATAAAAGTAAGTGGGTTTTGTGTTTTTATTGTTTTGATTTGATGTTTATGGTTAGTAGATGATTAGTGTTTAGTTTGGTTTAAATCTTTTGGTTAAATTTGGCTTGATTTGATAAAAATCGTATTACCCGGTTTTTTCTGTTTACTGTTCTTCGTGCCCAGATTCCGAATCAAGATTGTTCATCCGGAATATTTTATATTCCGGAGCAAAGCCTTTCATCTGGAATAATCAATTATTCCGGATCAACTCTTTTATTCCGAATCAAAAGTTTCAATTTTTATTCCGGATCAACCGGATATTCCGGGTCAGTCATTTTTCATTATTTATTCCGGATCGACTGGATATTCCGGATCAACCGGATATTCCGGATCAGTCATTTTGTGTCAAACATTCCGAATCAACCTTTTCCATCCGGAATATCCAATATTCCGGATCAAATGATTTATTCCGAATCAAACTCTTTTCAATTTTATTCCGGATAGCACTTTTATTCCGGATCACTTGTATCATTTCGGATCAACTTTATTTATTCCGAATCAAGTTTATTTTCCTATTTATTCCGAATGAGCATTTCTTCCAGCTTTTCTCGTTTTAATTTTCTAAGTTTTTGAGTTACGTTTTTAATCACTTTTCGTTTGTTGTTTAATTTTGAACTGATCTTTATTTCTTTTAACTTGATTTTCATTTGTCAGTTGTCTTAGCTTATTTTCACGACTTTGCTCTTTTATTCCTTTTCCGTAGAATAGAAAACCAAACCCCCTATTTGTCACCAAGACCGATAAGTACCACTTGGAGCTGTGATCAATTCGAGAAGATTCCGAGAATATATCTGAACCAAATGCAAAATCCTAGTATCACCCCAAAGACTTTATCAAATCCACAAACACTTTACCAAAGTACTCGACCGTACATTATTATTTTTATGACAAAAGGGGAAATAAATCCGTTTTAGACCAGTCACCACAAAAGCAATCCGCAATCCTTCTCCAGCAAGATCCACAATTCATCATCTTCAATACCTGAAATACATGCTTAAAATCATCAACACAGCGGTTGAGCGAGTCTATAGGTTTTCCAAATCAACATTTGAACACAAGAGAAAAATCAATCAAGATCATTTAATAGAATTGTGCGCATACAATCTATTAGTCAAGAAGTCTGGCATATAGCAATAGCTATTGAATTGTATTAAGATCATGACACCGACCCCTTAACTTAGTCACCCACGCCTAAAGTCGGCATGACTAGATGAAATTCCAGTGCCCCTACTAGGGTATCATTTGCAAGAATACCAATTCTCATTCTCGTAAAATTATCCTTCCCAGCGGGTTACTCAGCGTAAAGCCCTGGTCTCGGATAAGGTCGTCAGCCCAATACTACAATTATTAGAATAAGCGGCTATTCCCAACTCACAACATCAAGTCAGAAGATAGTTAACGGCTCATGAATCTAGGGACTTTTGCAAATTAGGTACTTATACAATTCAAACAACAAAGGCAACATTCGGGTCCAAACAATCAATCATGACTTGTGTTCATTTTACATTCAAATAGCATGTATCCCCCTCGCGGGTTTTAAAATCATTCAAAACAATTACAAAAGCGAGGCTATAGAATCACCTGGAGTAATAGCAGTAGTAAGACGATCTTCGACGATAGTTGATGCCCAATGAACACAAAAACCGCAACCTATCAAATAAGGCGCGTTCATCAATAATAAACCCGAATAAAATCCATACTTAGTAACAGCAAACTCAAAATAATAAAATCACACCCAACCCAAAATGAAAACAATACAAGTGACCTTTTACTTCATTCTATATGTTTATTCTATTAGTTAATTCTTTCGATAAAAATCTGCCGGTACACACCAAATGTACGAGCTCATTTACCCCACTTAAACACATCAAATATTTATGATACTAATAAGAGACCTCACTTACTATATATAGAAAGACCTGTTAAAAGCTCATCAAAAGATTTTACTTTTAAAGTTCCCTGCCCGACACATCTTTGAACTACAAAAACCGGACAGTTTTACGTCAACAACTCATATAGTCTTTTAAATCATTTATTTTTCTCCGGTTACAAAACCGACACTCAACTTTGAAAATAACTCAACATCATCATAGTTAATATTCAAAATCAGTCCATGACTCATTTTAAAATCCATTTTATAGTCCCCGATATTCGATCCAAATATCGACAACAATTATATATTGTGACGATACTCGTCCCGGTACACTAATAATCAAACTAACGTAGCTTTTCGCTCGTTTGGAGCTAGAAGCCCTACCTTAGACCAAAACGAAGCTAAAAACATCCTCTACAACAATATCTAACTTGTTCATCTCAAACTCAAACTCATATTTTCAGAAAATTAAGTTTAATAATCTGTTTGAAAATATACATTTAAAAATCATTCAAAATTAATTTTTCACCATATTTTAATCATTCTCATATGCCTAATATCACCCTAATATAATTACCAACAACTTAGCAAACCCATAACACATGTAAATGATCATACAAAATTTTATCCACTCAAATTTCAAACATGCAATAATTAATATATATATATATATAACAATACTAACAACAACATACAAGCATAAAAATGGATAAAACCTTCATGGATCATCATCAAAAAAATGAAAGTTCTTGCATGTGTGTAAAAATTACACCAAAATGATCACCACTGAATTTCCTAGATGGGATGTTGTTTAGTTTTCATTGATTCAAGGTTAAAATTCAAGAATCAAAGGGTTTTGGTGGTGGGAAGTGGACGGCAAGAACAAGAGGGAAAAAGGGTGGTGGCAATTTTTATTTTAATGATTTTTATGATAGTGGAAAATTTATTTATAGTGGGTGGAGGGACTAGTTTTGCCAATTTGTGATAGTTTTAGTCCAAAATGCAATTAAATAGTTGTAAGGGTAGAGAAATATAAATTGTCAATTTTGAAAATTTTTACGAGGCTCGGGTTTCGTAAAAATACTTTTCAAAAGTTAAAACGCACTCAAAATATGATGATAATATGATCCCGGTTCGACTTAATACGAACTTAAAATAAAAACGTCAAAAATATAAACATCGAGACAACAAATGATAAAACATAAAATCTCGGACATCCGTCGGTATCTTGGTCACTAATAATCCTCGCTATTAGTAAAAAGATAAAAATAAAACCTCCAACGTCGGTTTTAAATAAAACCATCAATCTTCATTTCATTCAAACTCATCAAAAATTCCAAAATTATTTGTAAAAATAATATTATATAATATTAAATAAATGACCTCGGGTTTGGTTTGTCACAAAAATAAAATTACAAAACTTTAACATAAATGGTAAAGTAAATAAAGCTAAAATTAATTAAAAAGTAAATGGTGAAAATTAAAGCTTGACGAAAAGTAAATTTGAAAACTTAATTAAAATGCAAAGTTAAAATAATTCTAAGATAAAATAATTAAAATAAGAAAAATGGCGGGAAAAATAAATGCTTGAAAATAAAATAGAGAATAAACAAAACCTAAGTCGGAATCCAAAATACTGTCACTATCCGGAATCCAAACTTACTCAATATCCGGAATGTGAGATTCTACTAGCAATCTGGAATAGCCAATTGTCAAGTTATTCTGAATCTGAATTTTTGCTTCAATCCGGAATCCTCAAATCTTGGCTAATCCGGATTCTTTGTTAACTCTTATCCGGAATGTATCTTTTGCATACAATCCGGAATATGGCATCTATGCCTTATCCGGAATGGTAAATTCCACTTGTTATCCGGAATCAGATAAAAAAGGCTATCCAGAATCTTCAAATCTACTTCTTATCCGGAATTGGTTTTCTTCAAGCAATCTGGAATACAAGAAATTCCACAATCCGGAATATTGATTAACTTGCTTATCCGGAATTTATGCTAAGATTGTTATTCGGAATATCTAGTTTTTGCTTTAATCCGGAATACACAAAGTAGCATATCCGGAATCACTCATTAGTTTCTATTATTCGGAATAATGAAAGTGGATGCTATTTGGGAAAAAGGGGTATATAAAACCCGGATAAGAACTAAATTTGTAATAAGTAAAAATAAGCTAAAAACAAATAAGCACTTACCTAAAACTTAACCAAATCAATTTTAGGAAAAACTAAATAAGCCAAAATTTAAAAACTTTTAAAAACACTAAATAATAAAAATATTTAAAATCAACTTTTTTATAAAATAACTTTTAAAAAACACTTAACTAAATTTAAGAAAAAGACACAATAAGCTATAAAATCAATAAGCTAACACAATCATAAACATAAAAACATAACAAATAAGCATGACAATAAGCACATAAACATAAAGATTAAATCAAATAACAAAAACTTGATTAAAAATATCATTTAACAACAAAATTACACTTACTTGAAATTAAAGGCAAGAATTTAAAATGACAATATGAAAGTGCAAGTAATTAAAATGGAATGACTAAGTTGTCAATTTAGCTAACACCTCCAAATGACACATTAGGAGGGTATTTATAAGGAGGATTAACATGTGTTGATCTTTTCTTACTTTTCTCGTCTTTTCGTCTTTATAAATTCTTCGACCTTTTCGACTTTGTCTCGGGATAAATTGAACTCGTCATATAATTTCTTCATTAATTAGACTTGAGTTCTTCGACTTCATTAAACTTCAGTCTTTAGACTTTTTCTTCGATAAATCTTTAGAATAGGCCTTGGACTTCCGTTCTTTTTGCACTCTTGATCTTTTGACTTCGTCTTTTGTCTCTTTCTTCGATATTTACGACATAAAATACACGTTTTGGCTTGGTTATTATTATAATTAAGTGGTAAAAGGATAAGTGTTTTCACAATTATTAAATCCCCTACACTTGACCATTGCAATACCCTCATGCAATGCATTAATTACAAAGCAAGTTTTACATTTTCCATCATAATCAATCTACATTGGCCTTTATTAAAGAGATAGAAAACAATTAAAAAGATCAAAGACTTACCTTAGGGTTTTGGAATGTCATGAATGTTTATCACCCTCAAGTTTCACGTTCCCCATACCAAGCTTAAAAACGAGAGCATTGTTATTATAAGTTAGCAAACTAACACAAATTCATTTGGCCCAATTATTCACTTAGACTCCCTTATTCCTAGGTGTATCTCTTATATTTTATGATTGTCTTGAATTATCACGAGGATGCATTGTTTGACTTATTTCGATAGGTTATTAGGCTGAAAATAAAGTAGGACGATTTAATCAATAGTTTGCTAAAGGACAAAATCTTTTAAAACTGCTTCTCGGGACCTCATAAAGTTCATATCTTGGCATAACTCGCTTCATGATTTGAGACCTTTCTCGGACCGATATTTGGTAGCGACTTCATACTTCAAATCTTTAGAGACGTTCTTGAAATTATGGTCTTCTCTTCATAATAGGAATGTCTTCACTTAAAATTTTTGAGAGATTCTTCATACTTGGACCACGACTTCTTCATTATCTCAAATCTTTATTTTGGATTTTGATATACAACGATCCGCCTCCTTTTAGGCCTTGGATCTATTTATCCTCATACCTTGTTAGGGCCTTTTTGGATAGACTTCTCCATGATCTTTAGGGGAGTATTTGCTTTTCGTCGTGTGTCTCGATCCTTCATATTGATTTTTGATAAATGATTCTTCACATCACTTTGGATCTTTAGCAACAAAATGTAGCCCTCATGCCTTGTTAGGGCCTTTTCGGACTCACCAATCTTCGCATCCCGCTTCAATAAGTTATGCCTTGGCTATGAACTCTAATTAATACCAAGAAACTTTTAAACGATCTTGGGCTAGAAGCTAAGTAACTTTTCAAATCGTACAACCTTATTTATTGCAATTAAATTTATTAGCAAGAGATGGGAGAATAAGCTCATAATTAACTCACATAAATTCTTGAAAGAATACCAAACTTATAATTGACTCTATCATCTCTCGTTCTCAACAGTTTAAAATCTCAAGGAATGAGACTCGTGGATGCTTAGCCAATTAAATCAAAGTTTTAGGTTTTCAAGTCATCTATAGGATCTTGCATCTTCTTAGACTTTTTCAAGTTTAGAATTTGCGTTTTAAAGTTCCCTTGATAAACGGCTTTCTAGGATCAATTATAGGAACTTGCAAAAAGTTCTTGTTCTTAACAAGTGAGAGTTAAGACTTTCGCATTTTAAAGTTCCCTATATAAAAGCATAGCAAAACTTGACTTAAACACGTTAAGGATACTATCTTGAGTAAACTCGGGCTGAGTCAAAAGATTCACAACGTTTAAAAATTAAAACCACTTTATTCAAAATTTATTCTAGCAAAGAAAAATAACTGTAACAAAGGAAAAACTACTAGGCCAAAATAGATCAAAAATTTTGAAAAATGTCGAAAAATCAATTTTTCTGTTAAAATGAGGACAAATAAAAGGAAAAACCCACTTAACTTCGATAAAAGTCCACCCTACACTTAATATAAACATTGTCCTCAATGTTTAAGCATGTGGAAGTAACCTCCCCTACACTTAGGACATTGTGCACTTTGTTTAAATCTTTCTAAGGGAAAGACAACTAAAGTGATTCCTATTTCAATCATAAATGATAAAATAATGAATCAAAAGAGTTTAGGATAGAACCGGGAAGACGAAACATGGAATCACGGGTTGTCAAAAGTCATCAAGAATGGATCTTTGAAAGCTCGAATCCCTGCACATGATAAGAAAGAAGACAACAAACACACACTAGGGTCTCCCCTACACTTATTATAAAAACAAAAGAAAAAGGATAGATACTCGGGTTGCCTCCCGAGAAGCGCTTGTTTTTGTTAACTAAGTCGTGAGCCTCACTCGACCTTGATTAGCATAATGAAGAAGCTTAAAGAACATCCACATTGATCAAATACATGGTTTTCATCCTTCAAGTAGCACAAGATTAAGGTGAACAAGGCAAGCCAAAGAAGAGTAGGCAAGGTTCCCTTAAGCAAAGATTGAGCATGGTAGTAGAAAGTATGATGAGGTGTAAGCATATCTCTATTGTGTCCAAAAATCTTTCCTTTTATTTCATCAGATGGATAATGAGATGGCTTAAAAACTTCAATACCAGGATCGAACATATTTTCCTTTAGGGGAAAATAACACTCAGGCTCAGTAGACCTTGAAGAAGATCCGCTCATAAATCTCACAATCTCATCCTCAGAAGGTGGATAAAGAGGTGTCAAGACATAAGTACTGCGAATATCGGTGTCTTCCGACTTCTTCTCCTTTGAAACGGGTTTCTTCATATCCAAAGGAGGATAAAGAGCATCATCAAAGTCCAAAGGAGGAGAATCATTCTCATTTGGGAAGTAAGTGTTGAGAAAAATAGCAAAATCCTCCTCAAATGAGTAGTCATCCAAAGTAGGATCAAGCATTGTTGGTGGAGGATATTCATCAAAAATAGGTGCAAGGTCATCATGTGAAGAATCACTCGAAAGAGTATCGACATCATCAAAGTCATCATAAGTTGGCATGTCTTTATACTCAGAAGAAAAATAATCAGAATCATCCATATCAGAACTAGAATCGTCATCATAGTCATCATAGATCGGTGGAGACTCAAATATTGGTGGAGGATCTAAATTGGAGAGAAAATCATCCACATCAACTTGGAAAAGTGGATTATCATAGCAAGAATCGAAAAAAGGATTGTTGTAGACGACAAAATCATCAAGCACATTAATCATATTTGCTGATTCTCTTCCATTTGATTTGGTTGTGATCTTCCCCATTTTAAATACTTGTGCATCACTCTCGACCCTTAATATTAACTCACCTTCGGCAACATCGACTAATGCTTTTCCGGTTCTCAAGAATGGCCGACCAAGTATTAACGGAATACGAGGGTCCGTTTCATAATCAACAACAACAAAGTCGACCGAAAAAGTGAAGGTACCAACTTTAATAAATACATCTTCAGCAATTCCAACGGGGTAAGCGAGAGTACGATTTGCTAGCTCAAGAGTCATCTTTGTTGGTGTAAGATCGGGTAATGATAGTGTTTTCCAAACACTTAAAGGCATCAAATTTATACTTGCCTCGAGATCAGCTAAGGTAGTAAATTCTTCAGTTTTGTTAAAAATGCAAGGCAACACAAAATGACCGGGATCTCCATGTTTTTCCGGAAGTTCTTTAAGAATGACTGCAGAACAGTTTTCATTTAAGCGTGTGTTGACAAACTCAGCCATCTTTTCCTTCTTGTTAAGCAATTCCTTGAATGCTTTGACGAATTTCGGCATTTGGACAAGTGCTTCAACGAGGCTAATGTTGAAGGTCATTTGTGATATCATCTTCAGAAAAGAAGTGATTTGAGCATCTTGTTTAGTAAGCAATTTGCTCTTGTCTAATCGAGAAGGATAAGGGATGTTGGGTTTAAAGGTGGAAGGTGGGGTTGGTGAAGGTTGTTTCTTGGGTACTTCTGCTGGTAGAGGTGGAGACGGTAATGGAGAACTAATACTAGGCGTGGAAGTAGGCGGGATAAATGGTGGTGGAAGAGGTGTAGATGGAGTAACTGAGGGAGGGGTAGAAGTTCCTACAAGAGTTGCTCCACTGCGTGTAGTAATAGCACTCACATTCGCTCTTGGGTTGGTGACGGTATTTGAAGGAAGAGAGCCCGAAGTAGAGGGTTTACTACTTGGGAAGAAACTAGCCAGCATATTCTACAAATCATTTGTTTGATTGCTAGAAGAGGTTTGCATATCATGTCGAAGCTCGGTTCTAATATCATTCCCTTTCTTAGTGATATCTCCTTTCAAGTTGATGATTTGGCTTTGCAGATTCTTAACTAGCTCTCCCTGGGTCCTCATAAAAGTTTCAACATCTTGATTAATGGGTGGTGCTTGTTGAGCGGGTGGGTGATAAGGATTAGAAGCTCGAGGTGGGTTTGGATTGCTTCTATTATAGTTGTTGGGGTTGATGTTTTGAGGAGTAAAACCAGGTGAAAGAAAGTTGTTAGAACGGTAACTTAGCAAGTTACGATCACCTTGAGGTCGGGCTTGATAGCTTTCCGTTAAATAGTTACCATGAGCCGCATACACGTTTTCTGGATTGTCATGAGTAGAAGGACAATCAGTGTATTAATGAGGACCGCCGCAGATCTCAAAAGAAACTGCTGCAGCTTTAACTTGTTGTTGTTGATTCGTAGCTATGAGTAGGATATTTTTTCATTTCGGCCATCATGCGGGTGAATTCGGTCATCTCAGTGGTTGATAATGTAGAAAAAACATTGACTCTCGGGTTATTCCTTGAAGATGCGAATGAATCCCAATTTTTGTGATGAGTAGTCATGTTTTCTATAAGCTCTCTACACTCCTCGGGTCTTCTTTTCATAAATGTGCCACCGGCGGCTGCATTAATCGTATCATGATCTCGAAAAGTTAAACCGTTGTAGAAAGTATCAACTAAGGTAACGGGGAGCATGTTGTGGTTTGGACATCGATCGATCAAAACATTATATCGTTCTCAAGCATCAAAAAGTGATTCATCAGGTTCTTGAGTAAATCCACTAATTTGATTCTGAAGGCTCGTGACCATGGATGGTGGAAAGTAGCGCGACAAAAATCGTTGAGTCATCTCGTCCCAAGTATGAATTGAATTCTTCGGAAGACGATCAAACCATTTTTCGGCATGGTGGAATAAGGTGTGTGGAAATAGGTGAAGGCGAAGAAAATCCATAGTAACCCCGGGCAACTTCATGCTTTGAGTGACGGTAATGAACTTGTCGAGATGTTTGTTGGCATCATCATCTGGCAATCCGCGAAATGGACAAGTGTTTTGAACTTGTTGGATCATGTGATGCTTCGATGAAAACTCTGGAGCCGTGATTTGCATCGACGCAATCGGTCCTCCGCGTCCATTCATGGTTTGTTGACAAAGCTCCTCCATCGTGCGAAGATTGGGCTGAGGAAGCTGGTTGTTATTATTCATGTTGGGGTGAGGTGGGTTATTGTTGTTGTGCACACAAGCCATATCTAAATCTTCACGAGTCTCGGGCTCTGAATAAGATGAAGATCTAGTACGCATACATCTGCAAAAGAAAAAGAAAAAGATACCAAAGAAATAGAGAATATATATGTACTTGTAAAAATAAAAATAAAATCTTTTAGGTGCAAAACTTTGAAAAAGAAATGCTTTTTATAAGTTTTTTTAATGTTTTTGTATTTTTGAAATTTTTTAATTTTTATGGATTTTTGAAAAGTTTTGAGCAAGAAAAATAACGTTCACGAGTGAACGGATCCCAAAATTCAACGCGTCTCTCACAATAAACCGTTAATCTTTACGAAAAGAGCCGGCAGCGGCGCCATTTTAATACACAAATTTTGATAGGTTCTTTTTCGATTCAATTCGAATTGATTACTGGTTTAAATTGCGACTCAGACGTCTTTGGTGAATAAAAGAATTGGTTGTCGTTGTTGAAAATAAAATTGCAAAACTATAACGTAAATGGTAAAGTAAATAAAGGTAAAATTAATTAAAAAGTAAATGGTGAAAAATTAAAGCTTGGCAAAAAGTAAATTTGAAAACTTAATTAAAATACAAAGTTAAAATAATTCTAAGATAGAATAATTAAAATAACACTAAAGAAAAATGGCGGGAAAAATAAATGCTTGAAAATAAAACAGGGAATAAACAAAACCTAAGTCGGAATCCAAAATACTGTCACTATCCTGAATCCAAACATACTCACTATCCGGAATGTGAGATTCTACTAGCAATCCGAAATACCCAATTGTCAAGTTATTCTGAATCTGAATTTTTGCTTCTATCCGGAATCCTCAAATCTTGGCTAATCCAGATTCTTTGTTAACTCTTATCCGGAATGTCTCTTTTTCTTACAATCCGGAATATGGCATCTATGCCTTATCCGGAATGCTAAATTCCACTTGTTATCCGGAATCAGATAAAAAAGGCTATCCGGAATCTTCAAATCTGCTTCTTATCCGGAATTGGTTTTCTTCAAGCAATCTGGAATACAAGAAATTCCACAATCTGGAATATTGATTAACTTGCTTATCCGGAATTTATGCTAAGACTGTTATTCATAATCTATAGTTTTTGCTCTATTCCGGAATACACAAAGTAGCATATCCGGAATCACTCATTACTTTCTACTATTCGGAATAATGAAAGTGGATGCTATTCGGGAAAAAGGGGTTCATAAAACCCGGATAGGAACTAACTTTGCAATAAGTAAAAATAAGCTAAAAACGAATAAGCACTTACCTAAAACTTAACCAAATCAATTTTAGGAAAAACTACATAAGCCAAAATTTAAAAACTTTAAAAAACACTAAATAATAAAAACATTTAAAATCAACTTTTTATAAAATAACTTTAAAAAAACACTTAACTAAATTTAAGAAAAACAAACAATAAACTATAAAATCAATAAGCTAACACAATCATAAGGGTTAATATACAAAGAAGTTACTAAATTTTTCAAGAAATTTGTCCTAAGGTAACGAACATTCATTTTGTGTTTCTAAGTTACTAAACTTTATTAAACTATACATCACTATAATTTAGTGTTAATTTGAGTAACCTGAATGCATGTTTTTTGATAAGTTAAGTAACATAAATGTTTTGTTTTTTCATGTTAAGTAACATAAATATCACGTTTTTGATAAGTGGGTAACTTAATCAACTGGTCATATGAACATTAGTAACTTAGAAACACAAAATGAACGTTCGTTACCTTAGGACAAATTTCTTGGAAAGTTTAGTAACTTTTTTATATATTAACCCCAATCATAAACATATAAACATAACAAACAATCAAATAAGCATGACAATAAGCACATAAACATAAAGATTAAATCAAAACAAGAAAGGTAGAAATGAGAGATTAATAACAAAAACTTGATTAAAAATAAGATTCAACAACAAAATTAAACTTACTTGCAATTAAAGGCAAGAATTTAAAATGACAATATGAAAGTGCAAGTAATTAAAATGAAAAGACTAAGTTTTCAATTTAGCTAAGACCTCCTAATGACACATTATGAGGGTATTTATAGGGAGGATTGACATGTGTTGATCTTTTCTTTCTTTTCTCGTCTTTTCGTCTTTATAAATTCTTCGACTTTTTCGACTTTGTCTCGGGATAAATTGAACTCGTCTTATAATTTCTTCATTAATTAGAGTTGAGTTCTTCGACTTCATTAAACTTCATTCTTTAGACTTTTTCTTCGATAAATCTTCATAATAGGCCTTGGACTTCCGTTCTTTTTGCACTCTTGATCTTTTGACTTCGTCTTTTGTCTTTTTCTTAGGTAAAAGCCCGTGAAAGCCCGTGTTTTTTTCCTTTTTCACATTTTGATCCTAAATCACAACAAAAACACAAACCACGCATAATTCTGACATTTACGACATAAAATACATGTTTTGGCTTGGTTATTATTATAATTAAGTGGTAAAAGGATAAGTGTTTTCACACTTATTAAAGGGTAAGTGTATGGTCGCCCATTTTTTATTTACCTATCTGACAGGTTACTAATAGGCTGAATATGTCACACATGGGAAATAGGATTTGAATACCGAATAATAGTGAAGTATTAGTAACTGACCTTTAAGAAAGCATTTCCTTCATTTTTAACGAGTAGTAGTCTTGAGTTGGCAAATTTGACTTACTAGTAGGTTTATTCGTTTATATATTGTCCCAATGAAATAATTAAGAGTCTAAATGGTTCAATAGTTGCCCAAAACGGATAAAAAAGTTTGCAAATTCAACCCACCTAAAATCACCTCAATCACGACATCTGTATGCAACTAATTCAATAAAAGTTAAAAAAAAACTCCAGGTTTTATTTGTGTTGTTTGTAGATGTATATTTATATTTACATGAGTTATTGAGATTCATCTTATGTAGTATGTATGTAACACCCCACTTGGATAAATGGACCGTTACGTGTATTTATGGCGTGTCATCAAAGCATAAGGTAAATGTCCTAAAACATTAACTGACCAAAAAGGAAATACCGAAATCAAACATCGGCAATCCAAACATAAGCCCAAAACATGAAAAATAAAATACTGAATGAAAGGACTAAACATTGTCCAAATAAACGGAAAATGTAATAAATGCATAAAGTACGAAGTCTGGATAGCTTCCATCCAAATGCACATGCCCTTAGAATACTAAAAGCGTCCTGGTGTACCTGCCGTTAGAACATGAAAGGAACTACGGCTGAGCATAACGCTCAGTGAACGGATATAAAGCATGATAAGAATATACTGAAAGAAACAGGCGATAGAATACTGAAGCTGTAGGACTGATATGTAACATGTGGTAGAACTCTGCATAAAATCTGAGCAACCTGGTTCATATATACTGATACTGAAATATAACCATTAATTCTGAAAACATGCATTTACTGTATTTTATTTGCCAGAGCTTATATAGGTCACGTGCTGTAACAACCGTGCATGAATAACTGGAGGGGTGACCTCGTCATGCTATAGAGGGGTGACCTCTAAATAACTGTGCTGGGTGGAGGGATCAGCTCCAATGTGAAGGATGTAGAGCACACACCACATTCACCCTGATAACTTGTAACACATATAAGCCTAGGATGCATCCATATGCCCCACTAAAACATACATATAAAAATGGCCAAACTGAACATGAGTGGGACGATGCAGGATATCACTCTCCTGCATGTGAGTCACGACACCGGTGCCTCTAGTGCCGTGGTTACGGTACCTCCGTAACTAGTACATAAACTGGTCGTGCTTGTATATAACGCTCAGGCAATTCCATTTAGTTATTACATGATTACTGATAAATTTAAACATATACTGGGGAAAAACATTTGGCTGAAGATGGGAAATCCTAATCATGCATATAAAGGAAGTCCTTACTGAAAGGACGAAAAATCCGTACCTCGTGTCCAGTAATGAAATAAGGATGAAAGCTGAAGGATCGACTCTGACTTCACGAATACTACATAAATATTAGACGGAAATAAGTCGTCTGATTACTTTTTACTGTTACTGATTTTACCTGTTCTTAGTTTGATTTATTTTATTCTTTATTTCTGTTTGTGTATGATCTGATTAATCTGATTGTCTGGTGTATCTTTGATAAACCCGACTGTTCTTAAATATTCATTAGATAGCGTACATCAAGTATTTCTGATTTCTTGAAATATTGTAATTCTGACTATTTTTCATTAGTTACTGATTTATGTAACACTTATTCTGATATTTACGATATTTCTATAAGTAGTAACCTGCTATAAATAGAAAGCCTCTACAATTAATAGGTTTCCAAAATAGTTCCTTTAAATTAAATCCTTAATAAATCCTATGTTTTAAACAATTAACATGACAAAACGATATCGATATAATTTTATTAATAAAATAATAAAATCGACAATTAAATTTATTTATTTATAAATCCCTTTTAAAATTATTTAAAGCATTTAAATAATCCCGTGCAATAATTATTATAAGCGATTTCAAAACTCGTGCTAAGTTTTTAAAATAAGTCTAGCCAAACAGCCCCTTAATCTGCCCTTAAACCCGTAGCCAAACAGTCCTAATTTTGGTTTAAAACTCACTACCAAACAACCCTTATTGCCCGTTTTTCCCCCTGCCTGTTGTTCGTTTCCCCTGCTAGTTATTATTATCCCACCGAGACCTAGATGGTCTCGGTTCCCACTGTTAGAACAAGGTCTTTCCCCTGCTTGTTTTTCTGTTTCCCCCGTTAGCACAAACCCAGCCCAAACCCTAATTAGGGTTGCGCTGGTGCATTCCAGTCATCACCGAGACTCATATGAGTCTCGGTTTGTGTGCTTTTCGAACCCAACAACAAGCAAACGAACCCCACATACATATTACTGTCCGAATCATGATTAAAACCCATGAACTCGGATTAAAAGAAGGAAATAGAACGAAATTAGGGTTTCTTACCTTGTGTTCGTGTTAGGGCTTAGAATTTAAACACGAAAACAAAACTCTGATCTATGGATTAAGATGTCCGATCCCCTACAGCCTGTTCTTTGTGTTGGTCGCGACATAGAAGAAAGAAAGAAAGAAAAGTGGCGGTTGTATTGAGTTTCTAGGGTTTTCTGTGTTTGTGTTTGTGTCGGCATAGAAAAGAACAACCCCCCGTCCCTTTCTTTTTGTTATACACGGACCAAGGCAGGCTTACACTTGGGCCTTGAGCCCAAATCCCACTTTTTTCGTATTTGTCTAAAACAACCCCCCAATAAATACGTACTCTTTATATCGCGACGCGTTTTAAAATACGCGTACGTGTTCATGTTTCGTGTTTTAATTTCTGAAAACGTAATACTCTTTTCTATAACTAAAGTAATACGCTCAATCGTATTTATTTTCCTGAGTAATTAATTTGTAATCTTTAAATAAAACTGAGCGCGTAATTTACTGTTAACGTTTAATTATTTCTGTAAAGTAATTAATTCATCTGTAATATTTTCTGAGACTAAATACTTATTAACTGAGTAAACTGTAATATTTATAGTATTTAAATAAACTGGAATGCGTATTTATTTTCTGTATTTATATCCCTGTCTAATTAATACTTATATAGTTATAAATATTAAACCGCGTATTTAAATATTCTGATTTTTAAATACGGGTTTTACAATTCTTCCCCTCTAAAAACAATAATTCCTCCCCGAATTAACGATACGACTATACTGGGTTTTACAATTCTTCCCCTCTAAAAAGGAGAAAATTCGTCCTCGAATTAAAGGTAATTAGCTGATGAAGTTATAAGAACTGAAAGAACACGTAGACCGAAAAGACAATTAAACTGGAGGATAAATTGTCTTCTAATTAAGACGTAATGCTGCTGATAGGTATAAACCTGACATGACTGAAGTGAACTTGGAATTTGACATGGCTGAAGAGGACATAGAACGTAACCTGACTGAAAGAACTTAACTGGATTTATTGAAGAAAAGGATGAGAGGTCCGGATGGACTCCTGTTTCGAGTGGCCTCCCGCTCGAAACGATTTCTTCAAAGGTCTAACATAATAAATAACATCATGGTCCTGATGACCCTGTCCTGATGATGCTGAATAGTTTCCGGTTCTATACTTAAGATAGATTTTCTGAATCTGAGTGAATAAGCTATAGTATGTAGGATACATGAAGTGGTACGTACAATTATCCTGAAAATATAGCATTTATATCTCTGAGCCAGATGCTGAAATATATAGGGATGAACTACGTGAACAATTATGAACGTGCTACGTGAGCAATTGTGAACGTGGTTCGCGATTATATAAGGAACGTTGTGCATGAAGTATATCGTGAATGGAATACGTGACACATACTGTGAACGTGATACTAGAACACATCGTGAACGTATGCTGACTGAGGAATGAATGCCAAACGTTATGGTCTGAGATGTGAAACGTCTGCCTGGTTATGGAATAGTTGTGCTAAACTTGAGTCTAATTTCTCAAGCTTCCTGTAAGCGTATACGGTAATAAACTGAGAAACGTGTATCATGAACTGGCACCCGAACTTGAACGTGAACAATGTCATGAGCACAAACGTGAGTTTAAATAAAGAGATAGCATAAAAATGAACTGAAACAGCATTTATTCTGCGGATGAGATGTATACGCGAAAGTGAAAATAAACGTAAACGTAAACATACACGTGATCGTGAACACGAATTCTGTCCGATATGATGGTCAATGGAATGCCTTGAATTTGTACGATTTACTGCTGAATTTCTAAATTTTCTGCAGATCTGCTACTGCGTGATCCTTTCGGATGAAAGAAACGCGCAGGCTGATTACTGGTTAATGATAACTTAGATAGTATCACACTTTCTCTGAGTTTGTGGTAAAACTGATAACAATCTCCATGGAGTCTTGTCTCTTTTCGGTCCAGAATTTCTACTGGTAGTAATAACTCGATAGTATGACGACGTTCTATCTTAAACCTGTTGGAATGGAAGGTAGTAGATATGAACATAGATGCCTCAACGCGTTATATTGTTTCTATCAAAATTCTGCCTGGAATTTTGGTACATTCTGGTGGAATTTCGTTCATAGGCGTCAGTCGGGACCATCAGGTGATGGCCTTCACCTGCGCATGATTGTCTGAAATTTCTTTCTGTTGAAATGTGGTGGCTCAGAAATGTCCCTTTGTTCAAATGAGATTTATATCTGGAAAGCTGTGTATAAAATAACTCCTATCGAAGATTCTATACAACTGTGAGAAGATGACTCTCGTATTCTTCTCTAGAATTTAGCAGACCCAAAATGTGATCAATGAATACGCTGACGATTTGGTCTGAGAATCATAAAAAAAAAAAAAAAAAAAAAAAAAAATTTATTCATAAATTCCATAATATAGCTGGAGCATTAGGGATCTCGGAAGTATAATTTAAAAATTGTATAGTGTCTATAATATGTTTCTCTCACCACTGATGGTGACATGATCGTGGATTGTTCTGGAAAATATATAAGCAGTCATAGCAGATCAGATAAACCTGCTATTCGTGGAATGAGCATCGACTAAAAAAATGGTGATCTTGTCAAAATATCGGTGGTCGATACATGATCTCATGTTACCGGTCTTCTTCCTGATAGACAGAAACGACACACTCCCTGGTGGTGCGCCAGGGCGAATAAGGCGTCATTCCGGTAATTCTTGCAGCAACTACTGCAACCCTTTTAACTTAGATGCAACTCTGGACTAAGGAGTTTTGGAAACAGACACTATTCTTGAGACGAGCTCGATGTTAAATTATGTCTCGTAGTTAGGAAGGAATTTCTTGAAAACTTTCTGAAATTATATCTGGAACTCTAGAATAATCTGCTGATCATGAATTTGAGGAATTTCCAAAGTGAATCTATAACTGGTAGCTGAAAGGTCTTCGTAGCTTCAGAATAATAATTCACTTGCTGTAAAGTATAACTTGTACTGACTTTCTGGAAGAACTGAAATGACAATATTTGGGATCTAGTAAGACGGATGTCATCGTTAACTGAAAGGAAAACTTAATAAATCTGGGTGGTATGGTGGAGTCTTTCTGGCTGGGAGGTAGGTACTACATGATTTATGATAAAGCTGACATAGGAATACGTGAAGTAAACATGGCGACTTTTCACTAAATGTGTTCGTCTGTAACCTCACATAATGATTACTGTGTGTTTAATCTGAATAAGAAACTAGTGTGGTGACTGAATTTTAATGATCTGATATATGCGTGGCATAATAGAATGAGTATACCCCTTTCTGAAAGATACCCTGAATTATTGAGGGTCTTGCTTGGAACATACTGGGACTAAGAGCTCGGACTCGTACTCTGAGGAGATATTCGTACGACGTGTACCATGACTGGTGCCCTGATATGTGTCTTCCGAATAATACTTGAGACCCGTGTCTTGACTGATGTCTTGACATGTATTTTGGTGGATGAATCTGGATAAGGCTGGGAATTTTTGGTAACTGCTAGGATTGGCGAATCGGCTAGACTACTGACCTCTGTAATTCTGGTCATGTCCGTTCCGGAGTTCCGATGATTACTGACTGATTAATTATAAGCACGGTGATTGTCACTACTGCTTTGTCTGTCAATTTATGACGGTCATTATCATGACCGTGATTAATGTAATTATTTCTGCTGAGTGGTCGGCTGGTTACCGGTTCCCACTCTTCTGACAGAAAGATTAGCTGAGTGATGTGTGACATCTAACTGAGGAAGTAAAAACATAAAATAGAATGGTAGTGTATGATGGTTGAATTTATTCTTGTCAGAAATTTCAAATTTGTAGTTTTCGTCCTCGTTCCGCGGCATCAGCATCTTGAGGAATCTCCAAAGTTCAGCAGCATCAGCATTTGTGTGGTCTTCAGAGTGTTAGCAGCATCAGCATCTGGTAAAATCTTCAACTCACGAACAGCATCAGCACCTGGTAGAATAACGACAAGTGGAAACGCCTGAGATGATTAAGGATCGATTAACAATATCCATGGAGTAGGGTACCTGGAGTACACCTGAACTACTGTACATGAAGTACAAAATGAATACTGCACATGGAGCATATCTGAGACGTGGTACCTGGAGTACACGTGAAATATTATACATGGAGTATAACTGAGACACTGTACATGGGGTACATATGGAATACTGTACATGGAGCTGGTGGAATTTTATGGAATGATCGATACTGGTGTCGCTTGTCTGACATGATCAGGGAAACAAATTCATTTAAACGGTAGTAAACTGATATGAAATAAATAACCTGATAGGCTGACAATTCCTGCGTCGACTTACTGCTGGTTGTTTCGAGGCTGAAAGTATGATTAAATGGAGTTTCATCAACGTTCAGTATAAAGACATGATTGATAGAGACACGAACATGGATTATCATGAAATAGTATTTCATTGTAATCCTTATGTATCTTAGCATGAAACATTATCATTCTGTTGAAAACATAATCCTTGTAAGAAATCATGAAACTGAATCATCATGTAGATGACATCAACGTGAGAGCATGAAAATTTGACTGTTACAAGGAACATCAAAAGTCAAATTAACTGAGGTGTAATATCAACTGATGTGGACGGCTATGGTTTAGTCCACGGACTTCAAAAAGAAAACATGAGACTAAGTATGGGATATTCTGGTTCGATCCATACTGGTCAAATTTATGAAATGTCCTGATATGACAAAGGTGAACAACTGTGGATCGGTTCACAAAACATCATTTGACTGAAAAAGCATGTAATTCGACTTGCGAAATGGTGAACGTTTATGGCTGGTTCACCAAGTAATATTTGACTGAAAACATGAATCTGTCATGAGTAAGGGTAAACGCCTATGGTCAGTTTACCGATACAAAATCTGAACGGGCAAGGGTGAACACCTATGGTCAGTTCACCAAAACGAAAGCTCGCTAAAAGCACATGCGACTAAACATGGCTGGTTATGTATCAACCTTTTACTTAGTCAAAACTTTAAGAAAACTGACTGATAAATGAAGAAAACTGACTGAATAGTCCATAAGAAACATGAGAGATAACAACGCCAAAATCTGGGAAGTTCCTGGTGATTACCCACTAGTCACAGGTCAAGTTTTAGAGCCTACAGGTCGAACCTTGCGCTCTGATACCATAATTATAACACCCCACTTGGATAAACGGACCGTTACGTGTATTTATGGCGTGTCATCAAAGCATAAGGTAAATGTCCTAAAACATTAACTGACCAAAAAGGAAATACCGGAATCAAACATCGGCAATCCAAACATAAGCCCAAAACATGAAAAATAAAATACTGAATGAAAGGACTAAACATTGTCCAAATAAACGGAAAATGTAATAAATGCATAAAGTACGAAGTCTGGATAGCTTCCATCCAAATGCACATGCCCTTAGAATACTAAAAGCGTCCTGGTGTACCTGCCGTTAGAACATGAAAGGAACTACGGCTGAGCATAACGCTCAGTGAACGGATATAAAGCATGATAAGAATATACTGAAAGAAACAGGCGATAGAATACTGAAGCTGTAGGACTGATATGTAACATGTGGTAGAACTCTGCATAAAATCTGAGCAACCTGGTTCATATATACTGATACTGAAATATAACTATTAATTCTGAAAACATGCATTTACTGTATTTTATTTGCCAAAGCTTATATAGGTCACGTGCTGTAACAACCGTGCATGAATAACTGGAGGGGTGACCTCGTCATGCTGTAGAGGGGTGACCTCTAAATAACTGTGCTGGGTGGAGGGATCAGCTCAAATGTGAAGGATGTAGAGCACACACCACATTTGTGACACCCCAGGCAAATCCCACATCGGCTGTGGCCAGGAGAGATCCATGGTTCATAAGATAACAATCGCCTTCTCATGACACAACGCGTTTTGTGGTCTACTGCAAGTGGGGTTCTTAGGAAGTGGCAGTTAAGCGTGCTCATGGAAGAGTAGTACTGGCTTGGGTGACCTGCCGGGAAGTCTTCACAAGAGGGGCACAAAGCAAAGCCGTGAGCCTGCGGGCAAAGCGGACAATATTGTGGTCTGAGTAGGCGGGATGTTACAAGTGGTATCAGAGCCACTCCTGAGCCGTTCGGGATGGTGGGGCAAACCTCATCGAGGACGATGAGTCCCGAAGGGGGGGTGGTTGTGACACCCCAGGCAAATCCCACATCGGCTGTGGCCAGGAGAGATCCATGGTTCATAAGATAACAATCGCCTTCTCATGACACAATGCGTTTTGTGGTCTACTACAAGTGGGGTTCTTAGGAACTGGCAGTTAAGCGTGCTCATGGAAGAGTAGTACTGGCTTGGGTGACCTGCCGGGAAGTCTTCACAAGAGGGCCACAAAGTAAAGCCGTGAGCCTGCGGGCAAAGCGGACAATATTGTGGTCTGAGTAGGCGGGATGTTACAATGTATGCAGTGGAGCGGTGGTTTCTGTAACTATGAAGATAATAGTGTTATAACATGTATCCTAATAAACACCAACTTTGCAACTGGTCCCTCATGTTACTTTCACATATAATTTATCGATGCAGCGCAGGCAAAGCCCAACAGGTTTGATCAAGACCATTTTGTTTATTAAATTTCTAAAAAATGTGTATTTAATATGTTTATTCAAAAGTTCGAGATATTTGTTTTATAGCTACCTTTGTAGCAACTCACTGGATAAACATATCTTTATATGTTTTTAAAAAGCTAATAAGGTATTTTTAGGTGTTTCTATTGTGATTGGTTTCTTCGAGATGTTTGGGTTAACTAATTATTTATTTTTTTGAACTTTAATCAATGTAGGTTCTAATCTTTATCTTTGAGGTTTAAAATTGGACAATTGAAGTGATGATGTCAAGCCCAGTATATATTGATGGCTCTTCTTTAAGGAGTGATGATGTCAAATCTGGTATACAAATCGTTGGATCTTCTTTAAGGTGGTATTTTTATTCCTCAGTTAATCTTTCTGTGATTTTGATAAATTTTAATAATTTAAATGTGTTGCATCTTACCCGTGAACATTGCATCTTATCCTTGAACATCGATTCACCTTCATCTCAATGTTTCTTCCGTAAACCGCATGTATCTTTGATAACGCCTAAATCCAACATGTTTTTAGGAGCGTTATCCGTACTTTTGTACATGTATATTGGTTAATTATATGATACTTTTGTGCATATTTGTACCCAATTGGGTTTGCAAGTCTTTGTGTAGCCAATTGCAGGAATGGAGTATAAAACAACATAAAAGTGAAGAATTGTACGAGTACGAAGAATCCTAGTCAAGTTCAGACCCGTGTACAAGTTACAAGCCTTTGAAGATTAATTTCGGGTGAAAGAACAAGTATTTCCAAGGAGCAAATAAAGATATTCAGCATGAAACTTTCCACCATCAACATACATCCAACTTGCCACTTGCAAGAGTGAAGTTGCCACCATCACATGGGAGTTGATTTTCCTCCACCATAAAATGGTATTTGATTTGCCTCCATCATGAGTGAAGTTGCCTCCAACATTTGTCTAGGCAAAAATGTGTCCACATTCATGCAAGCTCAAGGAATTACATGTAAGAGCATTCAAGACTTTCTTTCTCTCCAAGCCAAACATTGAAGTCTAGAGCCTTAACTAGCTTATAAATAAGACCCTTGGGGTCATGTAACTCATATGCCTTTCACATATCTTTTCACTCTTCATATCATCTCATAAATAACTCTCTCATCCTTGTCCAAACTCCCATTCCCGGATTTGAACAAGGTGGTGCTAGAAAAGTTAGTTTTTGAGTCCAATAAGCAAAGTTATCATCGCGAAACTCTTAGGGATCATTATCCTAATCATTAGTAACATTTTTCTACTTTGTAAGACTCTTGATTATGACATATATAACTTTTATTTCTGAGTTTATTTCATCATTTGTCATGAGTAGCTAAGTTTCATTCTACACTTGGTAGGATGATGTTTGTAGTATGAAGTGGTGGTTGTGACTGTGATTTATGTTTAATTCAATGTCAAGCTTTCCTATGATCAATTGATATGTATGTTTCATGTGACAATTGCTATCAAAACTTAATTTGTTGGTAAAGATTTCATAGGTCGAAAGGGTTATTTTCTATCAACAAGTCGTAGCCGGTTTGTCTATGATTGGCTATCTTTTGTATTGATCATTTCTTAAGAAGTTTTGATTATCAAGAAACGTAATTATATGTGTTATCAAATTCGTGAAACGACCGTGAATCGAATGTGTTGAAATTGGATTAAGTCTTGAATTGAGTGATTGAGTCTAATGCTTGTTTTCTTTAACCAAGGTCTTGACAAAGATTAAAGCTTTTGAAAACAACAAATTAGATTATCCATCTAATTATTATAATCATATATGTTAACGTGTCATCACAATCATACCACTACGAATGCTCAAACTAGTCTTTACCAAGTGTACCTTTAATCATATTATTTATCTCATCATTTTTACTTATTATTTGTTTGTCAACAATTGCTACAATCAACGATTATAGTTTCATTTTAGAATAATCATAGGTTTTCCAAATCCCCGTGAACGATCTCGGTATTACCACATAAAAGCTATACACAAACGAAAGGGTTATACTTGCCCGTGCGTTTTTAGTCAATCCGGTAATTCGTGTTCATAAATTTAAAACTTGTTACCAACACCACGGATCAAGTTTTTGGCGCCGCTGCCGGGGATTTGATTGTGTTCTTAGTGCTAAACTCATCCTATAATCAAACCCATTGTAGTGTCCTCATTGCAAACAAAACCAAAAAGTAAAAAAAAAGTAAAAAAAAAAAATATTTCTGACATGAGAGCATTGCCGCCGGCAACACCCTCCTTCCGCCGGCAAGCTTCAAACAGAAGGTATTTTGCCGTCCGGCAAGCTTCCAGACCCTAAAAAAATTATGTTGATATTTTGTTTGGTTTATTTAATTTCCTATATACTTATATTCTTATTAGTTATATTTTGTTTGTTTTTGTTACTTGTAATCCTTTTCAAAATTCGTTCAAGACTCGAATGAATACACGTTCTTCCGGTTAAGAATTTCTTAGTCCATACACCGATACTGAACGTTATATTCACCAATCTCGAAAGAAAAACAGCAAGAAACACCCCTTTGTTTCTTTTGAAAACCGAATCTCAAAAACCAAAAACCCACCATTTGATAATCTCTTTGACACCTTTGTCGTCTACAACCCATTTAATGATCTACCATTTCCAATGGCCGAGGATCAGTCAATGTGGGCAGCCAACCGAGTAGTAGCACCTACCCCCGAGGCTGCTATTGTTCAAGTTGAGCTTGGAGAAAACTTCACCGTGAAAGGTCATCACCTTTCAATGATCAAAGACCGCCAATTTGACGGCCGTACACGGGCCGATCCGCATAAGCACATATCTGAATTCATAGAAATATGTGGTATGTTCCGTTATGGAGATGACGTCAATGTAGACGCCATAAAACTCAAACTCTTCCCATCATCTCTATCCGGAGATGCAAGAGTTTGGTACAATGAGTTGACGCCCGGAACCATTGAAACTTGGGAACAAATGAGAACCGCTTTTGTTAGCCGTTTCTTTCCACCCGCCATGTACGACAGACTCATGGGAGAAATATGAGGTTTCGCCCAAATTCCACAAGAAACACTTATTGATGCGTGGAATCGAATAAAAGACCTACTTCGTAGTTGTCATGGACATGGTTTACTAAAAGGAACCATCATCCAAATATTTTATCATGGTCTCAATGAACCGACACAAGCAATCTTTGATGTCGGTGGACTCTTTCTTTATAAGACTCCCAACGAAGCATATCAATTGCTCGAGGACCGAGTTCTCTTAAAACTCGATTGGTCCAAAGATAACCGAACCAAACCTTTCAAGAAAACCGTTGCTTTCGTTGAAAGTGACGAAAATTCCAATTCAAACCCATCAAAGACGAAATGAAGGAGATGCGAGGCGAATGTACTCTTTGTGGAAGACCACACCCATCCGCGGCGTGTGATTATACACCAATAAGAGAACCGCCACAAGAAGCAAACTACGTCCAAGGAGGATACCGAGGAAGTGGTTATCGAGGTAACTACTACGGTAGAAATCTCGGCATATGGCGTGAGTACCCCAAAAACGAAAATCGTAACTCACAACCCCGTGAGAACGATAATTCCGGTCCATCAAACGAAAAGAAACCCGAAGAGTCGACCTTAGAGAAAACATTGTTAGCTTTCATAGAATCTCAAAAATCGAAAAACACGTTCATTAAGAACAAATTCTTCGATCTCAAAGCCAACGTTGAAAGACGACAAAGACACCACACCGCAACCATTAATGATCTCGAAACCAAACTCGGTCGAATCACCGATTAATTAGCCAATAGACCAAGTGGTTCGCTACCAAGCAACACTCAAACAAACCCAAAACCATCTACGGATAAACCATACCGCCCACCACCCGCCCGTAATGAACATGTGAATGCCGTATTCACAAGAAGTGGGCTGAGTTATGATCCACCACAATACCCGAACACCAATGCTCCCACATTTGCTGATGAAAGTGAAGACGAGGCCGATGAGCCCGAGAAGGAAGAAACCGTTCCTCCTTCCAACCCCAAACCAAAACAAATCACACCCATTCCAACACCAACACTGAAGGCGTATGAACCAAAAATCTCGTATCCTCAACGCCTACGAAAAGAAAAGATGGAGGCTCGTAATGCCAAATTCCTTAAGATGATCAAGGAAGTTAAGATCAACGTTCCACTTGTTGATATCTTAACCGGCATGCCCAACTATGGGAGATTACTCAAAGATCTTGTGAGCAACCATAGTAAGATGGAGCAAATCTCTGTTGCGTTTCTAAATGAAGAATGTTCTGCAACCTTGCAAAGCAAACTTCCACCAAAGCTCGGAGATCGGGGAAGCTTTCTCATACCATGCACCCTAAACAACAATGTCGAATGTCACGCCTTGGCCGATCTAGGTGCAAGTATCAATCTTATGCCATACTCATTATACAAGAATCTTTCAAACAATACTTTGAAACCTACGAGTATGAGTATATGTATGGCTAACCACACCTACCAATATCCCATTGGGATATCAGAGAACGTGCTTGTTCAAGTTGGCAAATTCATATTTCCCGCCGACTTTGTAATCCTTGAGATAGAGGAAGACCATAAAGTCCCTCTCATTTTAGGACGACCATTATTGCACACCGCCGATGCTATCATTCGTGTGAAGAATAAAGAACTCAACCTTGGAGTTGGTGACGATCGAGTCACATTCTTAGTCGAAAAATCTATGCAACACTCCCATTATAATGATGACACATGCTTTCGCGTGGATGTTATCGATGAAGTAACGGAAGAAGAGTTAGCGATACCGATTATGATCGTGAATTCGAAGAATTCATGGCCCTTGATTCCGAAGTAACTCTCGAAGAAGAGGAAAACAAGCCGTTTGAAGTTTTGCCTTCGAAAGCGAACTTTATAGTTTACAAATCTATTCATGATCCACCGACGGATCTTGAGTTGAAACTTCTTCCCGAACATCTCGAGTACGCTTATCTAGAGAAGGATTCACTCGTTCCGGTGATTATCTCAGCCAAGCTCGAGGAAGATGAGAAGAAACGTCTTGTTTCTATGCTCAAAAACCACAAAGAAGCGTTTGCTTGAAAACATCCGATATACCGGGTATTAGCCCATATTATTGCAAACACAAGATCAATGTCGAAGACGATGCCTAATGTAGAGATTTTACTAGTTAAAAAAGTTCGTTTTCTCGGTATCTTCTCGAATTGATTTCCGGTTCAAAGTGCGACTCAATTGTTCTTGGTGGAAATGAAAATGGTTTGGTTATCTATTACTAAGTAAAATGAAAATGTAAATTGCGATAAGTAAAAGGAATGCTGAAAGGAATGCTAAAAGGAATGCTGATAGGAATGCTGATAGGAATGCTGATTGGAATGCTAATAGGAATGCTAATTGGAATGTTGATTGGAATGCTGATTGGAATGTTGATTGGAATGCTGATTGGAATGTTGATTGGAATGCTGATTGGAATGTTGATTGGAATGCTGATTGGAATGTTGATTGGAATGCTGATTGGAATGCTGATTGGAATGCTGATTGGAATGTTGATTGGAATGCTAATAGGAATGCTAATTGGAATGTTGATTGGAATGTTGATTGGAATGCTGATTGGAATGTTGATTGGAATGCTGATTGGAATGTTGATTGGAATGCTGATTGGAATGCTGATTGGAATGCTGATTGGAATGTTGATTGGAATGCTAATAGGAATGCTAATTGGAATATTGATTGGAATGTTGATTGGAATGCTGATTGGAATGCTGATTGAAATGCTGATTGGAATGCTAATAGGAATGTAAAAGGAATGCGAAAGGAATGCTGATTGTAATGTTGATTGGAATGCTGATTGGAATGTTGATTGGAATGCTGATTGGAATGCTGATTGGAATGTAAAACCCTTTTCCAATCAAGGTGATTGGAATACGTGATTGGAAAGGGGTTTACCCTTTCTGATCTAACTTTTTGATCCGAAAATTAAGCAAAAGCAATAAGCTATGGTTAATAAGCTCAAACTAAAACTTGCACGAATCTAAATCGAAATTGACTTAATAAGCATGAATAACAACTTATCAAACTTAAAAATAAGCAAACTTTCAAATCAAACTTTTAAAAAGATGAACTTTTTAAGAAAACTTTAGATCAAATAAGCATTAAGATGAAAACAAATCAAGGATGAACATGAATCAAAGAGAAGCAAAGTAAGAAAAGGAGAAGAAGATGATTAAAGATAAGAACTTAATTAAAAGATAAGATTCCAAAATAAAAAGACTTACTTGAATTAAAGAAATTAAAAGTGCATAACATGAAATTAAATTGCAAGAAATTAAATGACAAGAAATGAAAATGGTGGAAGTGTGGCTTGTCAAGCCACCAACAACTTGAAAATGAACTAAGCCTAATCTATATATAGGGGTGATTAGGGAGGAGCTTAGGAAGCTTCCTCCCTCTTTCCTCTTTTCATTATTTGCACACTTAAGTCCTTTTCTTCTTAATTGTTTGTTAATCTTGGACTTAATGACTTTGTCTCGGGATTTCTTTGAACTCGTCTTGAATTTGTTTCATAAATAAGACTCGAGTTCTTCGGCTTTTAGTAAACTTCCGTCTTTTGACTTTTTCTTCGATAAATCTTCATAATTGGTCTTGGACTTCCGTTCTTTTTCCACTCTTGATCTTTCGACTTCATCTTTCGTCTTTTTCTTCGATAAAAGCCCGTGAATGCCGTGTTTTCTCCACTTTTCACCTTTTCGTCCTAAATCACAACAAAAACACAAACCACGCATAATTCCGACATAAATGACATAAAATACACGTTTTGGCTCGGTTATTATTGTAATTAAGTGGTAAAAAGGATGGGTGTTTTCACACCTATCAAATCCCCTACACTTAACCATTGCAATGTCCTCATGCAATGCATTAGTTACAAAGCACGTTTTACACTTTCCATCATAATCAACCTACCTTGGCCTTTATTAAACAACTAAGGAAAATCAAAAAGATAGAAAATAACAAGATGTAACAAGGAAGAAACTTGTAAAGAAATCTAAGACTTACATTAGGGCTTGTGTGTCATGAATGTTCATCACCCTCAAGTTTCACGTTCCCCATGCCAAGCTTAAAAACAAGATCATTGTTAGTACAAGTTAGCATAACAAACATTTACTCGTGTGGTTCAATTAATCACTTAAACTCCCTTATTCCTACGAGTATCTCTTATATTTTATTGATGTCTTGAATGATCACGAGGATGCATTGTTAACTTATTTCGATAATTTATTTAGGCTGAAAGCAAAGTAGGACGATTTGATCAATAGTTAGCTAAAGGACAAAATCTCTTAAAACTGCTTCTCAGGATATCAAAAAGTTCATATCTTGGCATAACTTGGTTCACGATTTGAGACCTTTCTCGGGCCGATATTTGGCATGTACTTCATACTTCATATCTTCGAGAGACGTTTTTGAGATAATGGTCTTCTCTTCGTTATAGAGTTTCTTCACTTGGAGACTTTTGAGGGGTACTACAGCTTTGTTGACCATGACTTCATGATTATTTCTTCAATCTCTAATTGGGATTTTGAGATACAACGATCCGCCTCCTTTTCGAACTTGGATCTATTTATCCTCATACCTTTTAGGGTCTTTTCGGATAGACTTCTCCATGATCTTTATGGGAGTTGATTGCTTTTCGTCGTGAGTCTTGATCCTTCATATTGATTTTGGGAATAATGCTTTTCACATCACTTTGGATCTTCAGCAATAAAATTGAATCCTAATGCCTTGTTAGGGCCTTTTCGGACTCGCCAATCTTCGCGCCCCGCTTCATAAGTTATGCCTTGGCTATGAACTCTTATCATTACCGAGCAACTTTTAAACGATCTTGGGCTAGAAGCTAAGTAACCTTTCAAATCGTACGACCTTACTTATTGCATTTATTTATTTACAAGCGAGGGGAGAAAAAGATCATAATTAACTCACATAAGTTAATGAAAGAATACCAAACTTGTAACCAACTCTATCATTTCTCGTTCTCCACAATTTAAAATCTCAAGGAATGAGACTCGTAGATGCTTAGCCCAATAAACCAATTAAGGTCTACACGGTTAAGGATACTAGCTAGAGTGAACTTGGATAAGTAAACTCGGGTTGAGTCAAAAAATTCACAACGGGCCTAATATATCTAAGATAACTAAACTTGTTAAAACAATTTTATTAAAATAAGAGAAAAATAGCAAAAATAAAGGGAACTACAACTAGGCCAAAATAGATTAAAAATTTTGAAAAATGTCGAAAAATTGATTTTCCGGTTAAAATGAGGACAAATACAAGGAAAAGACCACTTAACTTCGATAGAAGTCCCCCCTACACTTAATATAAACATTGTCCTCAATGTTTAAGCATGTGAGAGTAAACTCCCCTACACTTAGGACATTGTGCACTTTGTTTAGATCTCGTTAAGGAAAAGACCACTAAAGAGATTCCTATTTTAATATTGAGAAATATAAAATAGTGAATCGAAAAGAGTTTAGGATAGAACCGGGAAGAAGGGAACACGGAATCACGGTTCGTCAAAAGTCATCAAGAGTGTGTCTTTGAAGCTCTAATCCCTGCACATGATAAGAAAGAGAACAAGAAACACCAACGGGGCTCCCCCTACACTTATGGTAAAAACAGGAAAGATAGATAGATAATTGGGTTGCCTCCCAAAAAGCGCTTGTTTTTTTTTACCGAGTCACGAGCCTGACTTGTCCCCGAATTAAATGGTCCACGAGGAAGCCTCGAATGTGATACCGGGATCAAAGACCTTGTCCTCGTTCCCGAAGGACATCAACAAAGGAGAGGCGGGAGGATAAGTCTTGAATGGTAGGAAAGTCTGCTCAATATAAGAAAAGCAAGTGAAATCCAGATTGACGGGAGGTGGGGTGGGTAAGGGAATCACATTGTCATCCTCCAAAGACAATGGATGCAGACCAATTGGCAAAGCCGTAAAGTTATCAATAATAGAATGGTCCATGTCACCTCCCGGGTCAAAGCATTGATCCTCATGAAAGTAGATCTTGTGAATATCATCGTGGATAAGGAGTGTAGAAACTCGGTTGAAAGGATCACGATCAAGTACGAAACCATCATTCATTTGTGGGGATTGTTGATAAGGTAAATCCTCACGAATGTGGTAAACGTAATTCTCATAAGAGGAGTGTTGATTAGGTAACTCCTCGAGAATAGGATGTTTGGGCATGTTAGTTGGTTCGTCATTATTATGAAAAATAAGACGTTCCAACTCATCAAGTTCGGCATCAATGTTGGAAAAGTCGACCTCGCTTGTAGGAGGAAGCAGAGGTAAAAGAGCTAGCTCTCGGTCGATAATTTCCTCAATCTCGGGCTCGAAGACGAAATCATCATACTCACCACATGTTGAACTCTTGTTGGGAAAATCAATTAGCGCTTGTGGACTTGTGATTATGTGATCAATGACTGTCAAATCGACCTCGTCCTTAAGCTCCGCAAAAGTCGGCACATCACACAGATTTTCCGGAATACCTACGGGCTCACTTGGGATGACGACAAGTTCCTCGACACGAGACTTTAGGAATTTGTCCGATTCAGTTGCCGAGATAACGTCAATATGCTCATCCTCCATGATGAGAGAGCCAACGGGCTCCTCGGGTGTGATAGCAATAGATGAAGGAGGAAGGGAAGAAGTCTTACTTTGCTTTAGAAATTCCTCCTCGTCGAAAACAACCTCAATATCGTCATCGCTCTCCTCATTACCTAAAGGGCCAATAATAATCTCAGGGATATGAGTACTCGTCTGATCTCGCTGCTGTAAAAATGACTCCATATAAGTTTGCAGCGTGTGTAAACGCTCTTTGCTTTGTTCTTGAAAAGCTGTAGCAAGATCGTTTCTTTGTTCTTGAAAGGCTGTAGCAAGATCGTCAATTGGTTCTTGGTAACTCATCCCGTGACGAGGCTGATGATCAATTGGGTATTGCAGGGGTTGGTAAAAACTGGAAGGGGTATAATTATAGTAATTGTGATCCCCGGTAGGACAGTGAAAACTTTCGTGAGGACCCCCACAGTTGTTGCAAAACGGGTGAGGAAAAAGACTGGGTGCGTCTTGTGGATAACTATTTTCATTGTCATAATTGTACCCCGGTTCTTGCCCGTGACCATACGGGTATCGAACCGGGCACGAAACATGCCAATGAGAATCGCTTCCACAATAGATGCACGGGGGAACAGGATGTGGGTTCAAAAAGAATGAATTAGTCGAGTTGCACTAGGGACAAAATCCGAATTGTGTGTTGTCGATATCGTTTCTGCACCGCTCACATGTACACCATTGACAAGAGTCGTTCCCGTACAATCGTCTCCCACACCCGACGCAATGGACATAAAAATCCATAAAGAAAGATAGATAAGCAAGAAGAATATTTTTGGTGCAAAACTTTGAAAAACAAATGCTTTTTATGATTTTTCAAATGTTTTTGGATTTTTGAAAATTTTTGATACGAAAAATAACGTTCACAAGTGAACGGATCCCAAAAGCCAACGCGTCTCTCACAAAAAACCTTCGATCCTCACGAAAAGAGCCGGCAGCGGCGCCATTTTAATGTAGAGATTTTACTAGTTGAAAAAGTTCGTTTTCTCGGTATCTTATCGAATTGATTTCCGGTTCAAAGTGCGACTCAATTGATCTTGGTGGAAATGAAAATGGTTTGGTTATCTATTACTAAGTAAAATGAAAATGTAAATTGCGATAAGTAAAAGGAATGCTGAAAGGAATGCTAAAAGGAATGCTGATAGGAATGCTGATAGGAATGCTGATTGGAATGATAATAGGAATGCTAATTGGAATGTTGATTGGAATGCTGATTGGAATGTTGATTGGAATGGTGATTGGAATGTTGATTGGAATGCTGATTGGAATGTTGATTGGAATGCTGATTGGAATGCTGATTGGAATGTTGATTGGAATGTTGATTGGAATGCTAATAGGAATGCTAATTGGAATGTTGATTGGAATGTTGATTGGAATGCTGATTGGAATGTTGATTGGAATGCTGATTGGAATGTTGATTGGAATGCTGATTGGAATGCTGATTGGAATGCTGATTGGAACATTGATTGGAATGCTAATAGGAATGCTAATTGGAATGTTGATTGGAATGTTGATTGGAATGCTGATTGGAATGCTGATTGGAATGCTAATAGGAATGTAAAAGGAATGCGAAAGGAATGCTGATTGGAATGTTGATTGGAATGCTGACTGGAATGTTGATTGGAATGCTGATTGGAATGTAAAACCCTTTTCCAATCAAGGTGATTGGAATACGTGATTGGAAAGGGGTTTACCCTTTCCGATCTAACTTTTTGATCCGAAAATTAAGCAAAAGCAATAAGCTATGGTTAATAAGCTCAAACTAAAACTTGCACGAATCTAAATCGAAATTGACTTAATAAGCATGAATAACAACTTATCAAACTTAAAAATAAGCAAACTTTCAAATCAAACTTTTAAAAAGATGAACTTTTTTAGAAAACTTTAGATCAAATAAGCATTAAGATGAAAACAAATCAAGGATGAACATGAATCAAAGAGAAGCAAAGTAAGAAAGGGAGAAGAAGATGATTAAAGATAAGAACTTGATTAAAAGAAAAGATTCCAAAATAAAAAGACTTGAATTGAAGAAATTAAAAGTGCATAACATGAAATTAAATTGCAAGAAATTAAATGACAAGAAATGAAAATGGTGGAAGTGTGGCTTGTCAAGCCACCAACAACTTGAAAATGAATTAAGCCTAATCTATATATAGGGGTGATTAGGGAGGAGCTTAGGAAGCTTCCTCCCTCTTTCCTCTTTTCCTTATTTGCACACTTAAGTCCTTTTCTTCTTAATTGTTTGTTAATCTTGGACTTAATGACTTTGTCTCGGGATTTCTTTGAACTCGTCTTGAATTTTCTTCATAAATAAGACTCGAGTTCTTCGGCTTTTAGTAAACTTCCGTCTTTTGACTTTTTCTTCGATAAATCTTCATAATTGGTCTTGGACTTCCGTTCTTTTTCCACTCTTGATCTTTCGACTTCATCTTTCGTCTTTTTCTTCGATAAAAGCCCGTGAATGCCGTGTTTTCTCCACTTTTCACCTTTTCGTCCTAAATCACAACAAAAACACAAACCACGCATAATTTCGACATAAATGACATAAAATACACGTTTTGGCTCGGTTATTATTGTAATTAAGTGGTAAAAAGGATGGGTGTTTTCACACCTATCAATGCCAAACCCGTTATTGAGAGGCAACGTCGACTTAACCCACACATGAAGGAGATAGTAAAAGCCGAAATCATCAAACTCCTTGAGGAAGGAATCATCTATGCCATAGAGGATAGTCCTTGGGTTAGTCCTATTCATTGCGTTCCAAAAAAAGGAGGAATGATTGTTGTGACCAACGAAAATAACGAACTTGTTCCTACAAGAACCGTTACCGGTTGGCGTGTGTGTATTGATTACCGCAAATTGAACGATGCGATACGAAAAGATCATTTTCCTCTATCATTCATGGAGCAAATGTTGGAAAGACTAGCGGGGAACAAATTCTTTTGTTTTCTCGATGGATTTTCTGGATATTTTCAAATACCTATCGAACCATCCGATCAAGACAAGAACACTTTTACGTGTCCTCATCGCACATTCGCTTATATACGTATGCCTTTTGGTCTTTTCAATGCACCTTCGACTTTTCAAAGGTGTATGATCGCAATCTTTCAAGACATGATCGAAGTATCCATGGAAGTTTTCATGGATGATTTCTCAGTCTTCGGAAACTCATTCGAGTCTTGCCTTTTTAACCTAGAGCGCAAGCTCATCCGATGCAAACAAGCTCATCTCGTGCTCAATTGGGAGAAATGTCACTTCATGATGACTGAAGGAATTGTGCTTGGACACAAAGTCTCCAGAGCCGGATTGGAAGTAGACAAAGTCAAGATCGAAGTGATATCCAAATTACCACCACCCACTAACGTTAAATTCGTTAGAAGTTTTCTAGGTCATGCGAGATTCTACCACCGATTCATAAAAGTTTTTTCCAAAATTGCTAGACCGATGACCAAACTCCTTGAAAAAGGTATAGTCTTTGATTTAAATAAAGAATGCATAAAGGCATTTTACAAGCTTAAATACAAGCTAACGAATGCACCGATCATGGTTTCATCGGATTGGTCACGACCGTTTGACTTATGTGTGATGCAAGCGATTTCGCTGTAGGAGCTGTAATAGTACAACGCGAAGGAAAACATTTCCGTCCTATACACTTTGCGAGCAAAAATCTAAATAGCGCGCAACTCAACTACACAATCACCGAGAAAGAACTACTTGCTGTAGTCTTTGCTTTCGACAATTTCCGATCCTATCTCGTGTTGTCGAAAATGATTGTATTCACCGATCATTCTGCGTTGAAATATCTATTCTCAAAACAAGATGCTAAGCCGCATCTTATTAGATGGATTTTACTACTCCAAGAATTTGACATCGAAATCCAAAACAAGAAAGGAGCTGAAAACGTCGCAGCCGATCATTTTTCGCGACTTGAAAATCCAAACTTGGAAGAGTTAAGGGATGAAGATATCGACAATTATTTTCCCGATGAAACTCTCATGAAAATCTCCACGGATGAATCTCTGTGGTTTGCAGATTTTGCAAATTACCTCGTTGGAAGAATTCTAAGAAAAGGTTTAACCTATAACCAACGATGTAAATTCTTTTCCGACCTAAAACACTATTTATAGGAAGATCCCTATCTTTTCAAAGTATGTCGCGATGGCATGATTAGGAGATATGTTTACGGCACGGAAACAAGAAAGATCCTTGATGAATGTCATCATGGCCCTACTGGGGGACATTATGGTCCTTCCACCACCACGAAAAAAGTGTTTGATGCTGGTTTCTATTGGCCAACAATTATTAAAGTGGCCTATACTCTAGTAGAAAATTGTGATGCTTACCAACATACTGGTAGCCTCTCACGAAGAGACGAAATGCCTCAAAACAGCATCCAAGTTAGCGAAATATTTGACGTATGGGGAAATGATTTCATGGGACCCTTTCCCAAATCCCATAAGTTCGAATATATCTTAGTCACTATTGATTACGTGTCCAAATGGGTAGAAGCTGAGGCTTTACCCACGAACGATTCACGAGCCGTAATCAATTTTATGAAAAAGCTTTTCTCTCGCTATGGAATGCTGAAAGCTTTAATTAGTGATCGAGGTTCCCATTTTTGTAATAAAAAAATGGAGAAAATCTTAAAGCGTTATGGAGTCACCCATCGCTTTGCAACCGCGTATCATCCACAAACGAGTGGACAAGTTGAAAATACCAATAGAACTTTAAAACGAATACTCGAAAAAGCGGTTAAGGAAAATCCTTCCGTTTGGTCAAGGAAACTTGACGACGCTCTATGGGCTTTCCGAATAGCATATAAGACACCAATTGGCACAACACCTTATCATTTATTGTACGATAAAACGTGCCATTTGCCCTTCGAAATCGAGCACCTTGCTTATTGGGCATTGAGAAGCTGTAATCCCGATCTCAAAATCGCCAGAGAAAACCGATTCTTGCAACTGCATGAACCCGATGAATTAAGACTCCAAGCGTATGAGAAATCGAAATTGTACAAAGCACGTACCAAAGCTTATGACGACAAGAAACTTCGAATCCGAAAAGAATTCAAGAACGGAGATAAAGTTCTCTTGTTTAATATGCGCTGTAAATTCAAAGCTCCCAAGATTAAACAAAAGTGGTACTGTCCTTTTATAGTAAAACATGGATACCCGTCCGGTTATGTTGACTTGTATGACAAGAATGGAGGAAGCTTCATTGTTAATGGACACCGTGTTAAACTATACCATGAGGAGTGGAGTGAACACTTTCTGCTCGATAAAAATAAAGAAAAATAAAAAGAAGTACGAGTCAAGCTGATGACTCTATAAAAAAATAAGCCCTTCTCGGGAGGCAACCCGTATGTTTTTAAAATTTTAAATTTTTAAGTGTGATTTTTCCTTTTTATAATAAATTCATGCTTACACCCCACATTTTTAATCAATGTTTTGCTTAAGTGTAGGGGGTGTAGCATGTGTCGCTCTTATAAAAACATATAAAAACCAAAAATAGAGTGTTTTTGTATTTTTGTGTGTTTTATCTTTTTTGTAGGTACCGCAAGTTGAAGGCGAAGACAAAACTCTTGTATGATGCATGATATGCCCATGATTCTGGTTTTTCTCTCATTCCCTTGCTTTTGTTCAGTTTTATCACATTGAGGACAATGCTAAATTTAAGTGCGAGGGGATTGTAGGGAATCGAGAAAAAGATGCTTAATTGCCATATTTTTGGGCTATTTTAAACTTTTGTTCTTGTTTTGCCCTCGTAAATAAAAAGTTTCAAGCAATGTATATAAATAATTAAGAAATTATCCGATCGGTAATTTTTGAAAATTTGAGATATATTTTTGTGTCAAACTTACCCTAGTCAAAGTCTCATATAATAGTAGAAGAAAAATCCGAAAAAAAAATAGGAGAAAGTTGCAAGTTCCATGTTTGTCAATGATGTAGGAGTTTTTACACACCTTTGCTTTAGAAAAAACAAAACGGTAATTAGGGCAAGTATTAACAAGTGATTTAGGAAAACCACAAGTTATAACCCAAAGTAGGGATCGTTCTCAAGGAGGCTTGGTGTGTGTGTTAAGAGATGATTAACTTTGTGATTATATTTATGAAGAAAGAAAATAGAAAGGGGATTAGAATAGATGACGGTTACGATGACGAATTTAAACTAAGACGATTAGTCGTACACGTAAAACCGTAAAAAGTAGCAAAATTAAACATTAACTCTGAAAATTCCTAGAAAATTGCAATAAATCCTAAATAATGTAATTAGAGTTTACAAAAAATCAAAAATCACTTAAACCTTTTATTTAATTAAATAATAATTTTTTAATGCTAATTAAAGCCCTAAAAATCAATTTAATTAACAAAAAGCCCAAAATGAGATTTTTTCAATTGTAAACCTCTAAAATTACCTAACTTAATTAAAAACTATTTTTGAAAATTTTAAAATTAATAAAAACTATTTAAAAACAATTAAAAACTATTAAAATTTAAATTAATTATAAAAATTTATCTAAGGACAATAAAAATATTCTAAAAATTGTAAAGCTCCTAAATTAATGTATTTAACCTAAGAAAAATATAAAAACTTGAAAAATCTTAATTTTAATTTTTAATAATAAAATAATAATAAAATAATATTAAAAATCCAATATTTATAAAAAATTCTAAAAAGTTGCAAACTAGCTTATTTTAACCTAATAAACACAGAAATGAGGTTGAAATTACAAAAATACCCCTAATGGGCCTTTAAATGGGCCAAAGTCCAAAACAGACCCTTATTGGGCCAAAATAAGCCTAATAAGAAAAATGTTTATAAAAAATGGCTCAAAAGCTCCTATCTGACTCAAAATTTGATTTTAAACACAAAACTCTGAAAGCCCAAAAGCTGAAAATGAGTATAAGCTAGCTTATTTCAAAGTAGCTAATTCTTAATGGGCTTTTTGGCCCATTAAGCTATAAGCTGATGCCATAAGCTCAAATTAGACACACAAGCTTCTTTTGAGTTACTTAATACTTCTGTAAAAAGAATTTTGAAATAAGCACATGGAATAAGACTGAAAAAGCAATAAGCTATCTTCACAAAACAACAAAATAGTCGTTTTCGAGTTCTAGGCCACCCCAAGAGCTGATTCAAGTTTCAAAAGCTTTTAAATGACTTAACTAAGCTTAATCAACAAAAAGTATTCAAATAAGTTCACTCAATAAGCTGGAATAAGCAAATAAGCACTTAATTAAAAGTCAACTTTTTGAGTTTTATAGCAAAAAGTCAAAGTCAAGGTCTGATAAGCTCCAGTTCAAACAAATGGGTCAAATGAGGAAGATTGATCACAAAAAGTAAGTTGTTGCAGGTCTGGATAAGCCAATATGGCTTATTAATAAGCTAACTGAAAAATTACACTAGCAGGGGCTAGTTTTGGTGTCTGAGCAGTGGAAACTTTTTCCACTGCTTGACTTGTTTGACTATTTGTCTTTACTGACTTTGTTGTGGATTCAAGTTTCACAAAGGCACCCAAATGATCAATTAATCATAAGGAGTCAATAACAACAAAGAAATCACAATCACAATCAGCCAATTTGTACAGTTAATTCAATTAAGCATCAGACATGCACCAGACTTTAAACAATAAGCAGGTAAGCACTTAGAAACTGTTTTAGCAAATTTCAGCCAACCAAATTTCACCAAAAGCATACACAAGCTATAATAAACTTAAATGAACAAGTTTAAACAGGTTTCATGCAATGATACAAGACCTAAATCAAGATTCAAGCACAAATAGGTTACTGATGAACACTAACACAAGCAGATTTTTACTTTGCTGATGTACTTGACCAACAAGCCAAATTCAAACACTCAGATCTCTAATATATGTTATGAAAATTTTGATTTAACAGCTTATATCCCTAAACATGCATATACACTAAGTATTACCAAGATTTTAGGTCAAAAATAGTCAAACTCAATAAGTTATAGCACAATCTTTGATTCAAAGGTTTAAGACCAATAACTTGCAGAAACTAGTACTCAACCAAGCCAATAACAGATAACAAGCATAAACAATAACTTTCAACAACACAATAACACTCAATCATCTTAAACAGATAATCCCAAACACCCCTTATCTTTTTCAAATCAATTTAAAACAAGTATAAGTGTATTTCAAGACCACCCAAGCCCAATCAAACACATTAACAAGTATAATATGTAGTATTGAACAAGACTAGACCACAAAATCAGCAAGAACATAAGCAACACACAAATTCACCAAAAATCCAAATTTTTTACAGATTTGAGGTAGAATGGTGACAACCTCATGGATGTACATCCACACCCACGAATTTTGAGCTTATGTGCTAGCAAGAACAAGCACAAGCTTCCACAATAAAGCCTGCTAAGATTCAACAAAGTTACAAGCACAATATCAAAAACAGAAAGGTGAAAAAGCGTTGATTAATGCAACTCTTGTACCCCACAATTGATTATCCCCAACTTATAGGCTTCACAACACCTTGATATCAAAATATCAGGATGCTATGATCAGCTTTATAGCCCAAGAATTCCAAGGTGTAGCAAGAAACTTATCAAAATATCAAGCTATAGGAAAATGTGTAAACTTTTGCACACTCCTTTGAAAACAAGTTTTAGGATTTAAGAACAGTTAACATCAAACAATAATAAATAGATAATAAGGTTGAAACTTGATTTTTCTTCACCAAATTTAAACACATTTCATTAAACTGAATATATGATTTACAGATTTGTGAACAATGGAAAATTCAAGAGCAAAACAAAAACGAAGTATCCTAAGGCCTTTATATAGGCATACAAGTGAACTAGGAAAGCTAAAAAACGTGAAACCCTAGCTAATGAAGTCCCCAATTTGCCCTTTGAGTAGCTTGAAGAATCTTGAACATGTGACTGAGAATTGGCGTTTTGTGTTTGCTGGCATGTTTGAACTTCATCCAAGGGACCAAAACAAGCTTAAGGAGTAAGCTGGAATATGGGTTGTTGATTTTTTGGCAACTTTTGGATTTTTCCCCAAAACCGTGTGAGGGGGGTTTATCATGTGACTCATGTGGTGATGTGGCATAGGGTTTAAGAGTTGGGATGTGTTTAGTGTCACCCTAATCACTATTCTGGAAAAGATTAGAGGCTAATTATTGGTAATTAACAAATACCAAATTTGTGTTATGAACATGAAGAACACAGGTTTAATCCATTTTGTTTTTTAAACAAGTGTTAGGCGCCATTTTTAACTAATCAGTTGTGATTAGTTTAATGAGGGTGAGTGGATTGGTGAGGTGGAAGCAGGGAGTGAGCTGATTGGTGGGGTTTGGTGAGTGGGACAGGTGGCAGCAGGGGATTAGTCTAGGTTTGTTTGAGTGTCGGCCACAATAAACCCCCCCCCCCCCATCTTTCCCTTTCTTGTCATTTGCAAATAAACTAGAAAGAATCCGTTTTCCCTTTCTTGTCATTAAGCATCAGACATGCACCAGACTTTGAACAATAAGCAGTTAAGCACTTATAAGCTGTTTTAGCAAGTTTCAGCCAACCAAATTGCACCAAAAGCATACACAAGCTATAATAAACTTAAATGAACAGGTTTAAACAGTTTTATGCAATGATACAAGACCTAAATCAAGATTCAAGCACAAATAGGTTACTGATGAACACTAACACAAGCAGATTTTTATTTGCGAATGTACTTGACCAACAAGCCAAATTCAAACACTCAGATCTCTAAGATATGTTATGAAAACTTTGATTTAACAACATATATCCCTAAACATGCATATACTATAAGTATTACCAAGATTTTAGGTCAAAAACAGTCAAACTCAATAAGTTATAGCACAATCTTTGATTCAAATGTTTAAGACCAATAACTTGCATAAACTAGTACTCAACCAAGCCAATAACAGATAACAAACATAAACAATAACTTTCAACAACACAATAACACTCATTGATCTTAAACATATAATCCCAAATACCCCTTATCTTTTTCAAATCAACTTAAAACAAGTATACGTGTATTTCAAGACCACCCAAGCCCAATCAAACACATTAACAAGTATAATATGCAGTATTGAACAAGATTAGACCTCAAAATCAGCAAGAACACAAGCAACACACAAATTCACCAAAAATCCAAATTTTTAACAGATTTGAGGTAGAATGGTGCACACCTCATGGATGTATATCCACACCCACGAATTTTGAGCTTATGTGCTAGCAAGAACAAGCACAAGCTTCCACAATAAAGCCTGCTAAGATTCAACAAAGTTAGAAGCACAATATCAAAAACAGAAAGGTGAAAAAGCCTTGATTAATGCAACTCTTGTACCCCACACTTGATTATCCCCAAGTTATAGGATTCACAACACCTTGATATCACAATATCAGGATGGTATGATCAGCTTTATAGCCCAAGAATTCCAAGGTGTACCAAGAAACTTAGCAAAATATCAAGTTATAGGAAAATGTGCAAACTTTTGCACACTCCTTTGAAAACAAGTTTTAGGATTCAAGAACAGTTAACATCAAACAATAATAAACAGATAATAAGGTTGGCACTTGATTTTTCTTCACCAAATTCAAACACATTTCATTAAACTGAATATATGATTTACAGATTTGTGAACAATGGAAAATTCAAGAGCAAAACAAAAATGAAGTTTCCTAAGGCCTTTATATAGGCATACAAGTGAACTAGGAAAGCTGAAAAACGTGAAACCCTAGCTAATGAAGTCCCCAATTTTCCCTTTGAGTAGCTTGAAGAATATTGAACATGTGACAGAGAATTGGCGTTTTGTGTTTGCTGGCATGTTTGAACTTCATCCAAGGGACCAAAACAAGCTTAAGGAGTAAGCTGGAATATGGGTTGTTGATTTTCTGGCAACTTTTGGATTTTTCCCCAAAACCGTGTGAGGGGGGGTTTATCATGTGACTCATGTGGTGATGTGGCATATGGTTTAAGAGTTGGGATGTGTTTAGTGTCACCCTAATCACTATTCTGGAAAAGATTAGAGGCTAATTGTTGGTAATTAACAAATACCCAATCTGTGTTATGAACATGAAGAACACATGTTTAATCCATTTTGTTTTTTAAACAAGTGTTAGGCGCCATTTTTAACTAATCAGTTGTGATTAGTTTAATGAGGGTGAGTGGATTGGTGAGGTGGAAGCAGGGAGTGAGCTGATTGGTGGGTTTTGGTGAGTGGGACAGGTGGCAGCAGGGGATTAGTCTAGGTTTGTTTGAGTGTCGGCCACAATAAACCCCCCATCTTTCCCTTTCTTATCATTTGCAAATAAACTAGAAAGAATCTGTTTTCCTTTGTAAGTGAAGTTTCCAACTTCACACTTTTGCCCCAAATACTTTTCTAAAGTATTTTCATGGGTATTTCTTGCCATTTTATGATTCTTGAAGGGCTGTTTTGGTATTTTCTTCAATGATAATGGTCTTGACATGAATGGTTGACATTTTGAAGGACTGAATTTGCCAAGTTATGATTAATGAGGGACCATTTTTGCCAATTCTTCATAGTTAAGGGTCCTTTTGGTAATTTATCATATTTCAAGGACCAAACTTGTTCTTTCTTGTACTTTGTAGGACTTCATGATATGTTTTACTTTGAGGAGGATTAATATTGACATTTTAGTTTTGTTGAGGGACTAAAATTGCCAATTCTTCAAAGTGGAGGGCCCTTTTTGCAATATTGACAAACTTTAGGGACCAATCTTGTAATTATGAAGATACAAGGGTATAAAGTGTCAATTCTTCAATATTGGAGGACCCTTCTTCATAAATCTTCAAATCTTCAAGGGTTTGTCTTGGGAAATTCTTCATTAGGGCTTGGTTCATTGTGCGGCTTCGTTTCCCGGTTCGTTTTTGCATGATTCTTGTGATCTTTTGTCATTTTCTCAATATCCGTACCTAAAATACACAAGCAACAAACACAAGCATATATTTGGCCAATTTCATGATATTTAATTCATTTAAAGCCCTTTTTGGACGATGAGACTATGTATAAAAGCAGTCTCATCAGTCAATACAACATGAAATTTGTACGTATGTTGATCCATGGCTAGGAGTTTTAGCCAAGAAAAAAAAAAGAAACAAAAGGAGAAAAAAAGTCAAAATGAAAAATAAATAGCTAATGAGCTATAATGTTATGATGTTGAAGGAAGAAGAAGAAATAAAAGGTATCGATTAGCCAGTGTGCTAAGTCGTGATACATGTTGCTTCAATTCATATGTTATTAGTGTAGTATAGTTAGAAATAAAATACTTTCTAGACTTTTATGGGTATTGACTTATCTCAATTTTTTAACCTTAAAAACTTATGACGATGAGTTTTATCTTGTACTTGTACTTGGTAGACTTGCATCGAGTTTTTGTAAAGATACACGTACCTTTGGATTTAATTTTCTTTTCTTCTTGCTTGAGGGCAAGAAAAACTTAAGTGTTTGGAGATTTGATAACGCCTAAATCCAACATGTTTTTAGGAGCGTTATCCGTACTTTTGTACATGTATGTTGGTTAATTATATGATACTTTTGTGCATATTTATGCCCAATTGTGTTTGCAAGTCTGTGTAGCCAATTGAAGGAATGGAGTATAAAACAACATAAAAGTGAAGAATTGTACGAGTACGAAGAATCCTGGCCAAGTTCAAGACCCGTGTACAAGCAACAAGCCTTTGAAGATTAATTTCGGGTGCAAGAACAACTATTTCCAAGGAGCAAATAAAGATATTCAGCATGAAACTTGCCATCATCAACATACATCCAACTTGCCACTGGCAAGAATGAAGTTGCCACCATCACATGGGAATTGATTTGCCTCCACCATCACATGGGAGTTGATTTGCCTCCATCATGAGTGAAGTTTCCTCTAACATTTGTCTAGGCAAAAATATGTCCACATTCATGCAAGCTCAAGGAATTACATGCAAGCGCATTCTAGACTTTCTTTCTCTCCAAGCCAAACATTGAAGTCTAGAGCCTTAACTAGCTTATAAATAAGACCCTTGGGGTCATGTAACTCATATGCCTTTCACATTTCTTTTCACTCTTCATATCATCTCATAAATAACTCTCTCATCTTTTTCCAAACTCCCATTCCCGGATTTGAACAAGGTGGTGCTAGAAAAGTCAGTTTTTAAGTCCAATAAGCAAAGTTATCATCACGAAACTCTTAGGGATCATTACCCTAATCATTAGTAACATTTTTCCACTTTGAAAGACTCTTGATTATGACTTATAATGCTTTTATTTCTGAGTTTATTTCATCATTTGTCATGAGTAGCTAAGTTTCATTCTACACTTGGTAGGATGATGTTTCTAGTATGAAGTGGTGGTTGTGATTGTGATTTATGTTTAATTCAATGTCAAGCTTTCCTATGATCCATTGATATGTATGTTTCATGTGACAACTGCTATCAAAACTTAATTTGTTGGTAAAGATTTCATAGGTCGAAAGGGTTATTTTCTATCAACAAGTCGTAGCCGGTTTGTCTATGATTGGATATCTTTTGTATTGATCATTTCTTAAGAAGTTTTGATTATCAAGAAACATAATTATAAGTGTTAACAAATTCGTGAAACGACCGTGAATCGAATGTGTTGAAATTGGATTAAGTCTTGAATTGAGTGATTGAGTCTAATGCTTGTTTTCTTTAACCAAAGTCTTGACGAAGATTAAAACTTTTGAAAACAATAGATTGGATTATCCTTCTAATTATCATAATCATATATGTTAACGTGTCATCACAATCATACCACTACGAATGCTCAAACTAGTCTTTACCAAGTGTACCTTTAATCATATTATTTATCTCATCATTTTTACTTATTATTTGTTGGTCAACAATTGCTATAATCAACGATTATAGTTTCATTTTAGAATAATCATAGGTTTTCCAAATCCCCGTGAACGATCTCGGTATTACCACATAAAAGCTATACACAAACGAAAGGGTTATACTTGCCCGTGCGTTTTTAGTCAATCCGGTAATTCGTGTTTATAAATTTAAAACTTGTTACCAACACCACGCATCAATCTTCTCCATGTTGTGTTTCACCCAAACTTTTCTACTTAAGTTTTGGTTTAGGTTTTTACGATGGCTCCTATATAGTATAAGTTTTATTTATTTCTGATCATTGTAATTGTTCTTCTATTCAGAGCTTCTTTGATATTTTGTTGATCTAAATTTTGAATATGCTGCTATAGTACTGTTGCAACACTGTGGGAAAGATAAGAATATGATGCGATTCAATCGTTTCGATTAATATTATTCAAGTAAAAAGTAAATAACAAAAGAAACAAACTTGATAGTGCCTGCTTCGAGATACATGATTCTCCCTAAACCAAAACATTGGACAAATAATTAGATGCCCTTCTTTATTCCTACGACCATATATATTAGAAATCCTTAACTTAAAGAAAACGAAACAATAATAAAAGGAATTAAACTCAAATAAGGAAATCTAATAAAACTTCAAGCCCATCAACTATTCAATAATTGCTCAAAACCCCCTGGTTTTATGACGTCTTTGATATTTCTTTTCAAATCTTTTATCCTGAACTTGGTTCGTATCAATACCCGCCTCCCAAAGAACGACCTTGTCCTCAAAGTAAAAACCTAGAAACTGATTTTGAATGTTACTCAGTATCTCCCAAGAAGCATCATGTTCAGGTAAGTTCTTCCAACGAATTAATAACTCTTTGCTGTCATCAGTTGTGCCTTTGTTTCTAACAACAAGAACATCTTCTGGTTGAATCAGTACTTCCATGACTTCTGTCAGTCCATCAGGTAGATCATTCTTCACCATGTTACTTCTAATGAAAATTTTCAATTGTGACACATGAAAAACAGAATGGATTGTTACTATCGAAGGTAATTTAAGATTGTAAGTTACCTTCATCATCTGTTCCAGTATTTCATAAGGTCCAAAATACCTTGGTAAAAGTTTTTCATTGGTGCGTCGAACCACTGATTGTTGACGACATGGCCGTAATTTGAGAAACACCTTGTCGCCCACTTCAAATTGAACATCTCTTCTATGACCATCTGCTTTCTTCTTTATATTGACTTGCACTTTTGACAAACGTTCATTCAACTCTATCAATACCTGATCCGTCTCTTCTAATAATGAACCACCTCAAATGTAGGTGTCGGCCGACTTCCATAACGTAAAAGAGGAGGTGGTTTCCGACCATAGAGAATGTTAAAAGGTGTAGTATTTGCCGATGAATGAAACGATTTGTTATACCAATATTTAGCCCACGAGGGCCACTTGGACCATTTGTTTGTTTCTCAAAAGTAAAACACCTTAAATATGTCTCAATACTCCAATTGACAACCTTTGTTTCACCATCTGTTTACGAATGATAGGCAGTGCTATACTTCATATTAGTACCTTGTAACAAAAATAATTCTTTCCAGAAATTGCTTAGAAATATCTTATCTCGGTCTGACACAATAGCAATAGTAATCCCGTGTAATCGTACTATTTCCCTTAGAAACACAACAGCTACTATGGAAGCTGTATATGGATGTCGAATCCGGATAAAATGACTATATTTACTCAATCGGTCGACTACCACTATAATGGATGCAAATCCATCCGATTTTGGTAACCCCTCAATAAAGTCCGTAGAGACTTCATCCCAAACCTCGTCTCGTAACGCCAATGGCTGTAGTAAACCACTAGGAACCATATTGGAATATTTATTTCGTTGACAAATTTTACATTCAGAAACTAATTTAATCACATCTTGCTTCACTCCAACCCAATATAACTATGCGGCCATACGTTTGTAGGTTTTTAGGAAACGTGCATGGCCTGCTATAGCTCCACCATGAAACTCATCAAAGATTCGAGGAATCCATTTTGAGGTTCTGGGTAATACAAGGTGTTTCTGGTAAAATAGTTTATTAACTTCTACATTATATTCACCAATTTCGGCTTTCTCACTAATAATGTCTTCTTTAATCGAATTAAACTCTAAATCATACTCCAATTCCTCAAGCATATCTTCCCAATTGGCAATCCTTGAAACTGACAAAACCAAACAGGTTGGAGTGTCCCTTACCCGAGATAAGGCGTCAGCCGCCTTATTTTTGTTACTTGCTTCGTACTGGATATCAAAATCGTAACCCAACAACTTAGTAAGCCACTTTTGATATTCTTCCGATATGAGTCGTTGTTCGAGTAAGTATTTAAAGCTTCATTGATGAGTCCAAACTATGAATCTTATTCCTAGTAAATAAAGTCGCCACTTTTGGATTTCCAACATAATTGCCATAAGCTCTCGTTCATAAACAGACTTCATTCTAGCTCGTGTCCCCAATGTTCGACTGTAATATGCGGTTGGCTTTCCTTCCTACATTAGCACCGCTCCAATCCCATAACCCGAGGCATCCGTTTCCACCACGAACTATTTACTGAAATTCGGTAAAGCAAGGACCGGTACTAAAGGCATCGCCAATTTCAAAGCGTTGAACGCATTGGTTGCCTCTTCGTTCCAATTAAAGTTATCTTTTTGTAGTTGTTGAGTTAGTGACCATGCAATTTTTTTGTAGCCTCGTACAAACTTACGATAGTACCCAGTTAAACCAAGGAAACCCCTTAATTCTTTCAAAAAATTTCGGTATCGACCATTCTTGCATAGCCGAAATTTTTGAGGGGTCCGCTGATACACCGTCTCTTGATACAACATGACCTGGATACTCAATTGTTGGTTGGCCAAAAACACACTTCTTTCTGTTTTCATACAACCCATGCTCTCTCACGCAGGAAAATATAGTGAGTATGTGTTCCTTATGCTCTTTCATTGTTTTACTATAAACCAATGTTGGTCCCGTTAAACTCGTTACTACTTATCAAGATTAAGTAGTAACTTGTTAATAAGATTCAAGTGTGTTGTTTTATCAATTAATAAGAACTACGAACAAATAAAACAACAATACCAAATACTTTTCAACGTATAGACTTTAATTAAAACTCAATAAAGAATCTATAACCCACTTTGTTTGCGGAATAACAAAATGGTTGAATGACAATGTGCGTGATCTCCTCTACTTAAACTTCTAACCAAAGTTAAGAGTTTAAGTCTCAACAAAAACGTTCATAGGCCTTTAGCGATATGGTTTGGTTGATGTTAGGAGAGAAATGGCTGTTAAAAGATTTCTATCTTTCTTATTCAAAGGTTTGTCGTTTCTCTCCCATATGCAATCCTTTTATAGGAGAAGCATATTAGGGTTTACATTCACATGGTTCCATGCATGTGTTTATCCAGTAGGTGGTTGATGCCCATGCTGGATAAACAGTACATACTACAAATAAACTAATCTAAGAAAAAATAAAGGTTGTACTTATAGCTAACAATACAAGCAACCTTTTCCTACTTTGACTTAAAGGAAATCTTTTCCCGACTAATGTAAACCTTCAGAATACTGAAGTGTCTTCAGTATCCTAGAGGAGATCGTCATCATTCAGTTTGGTATTTTCAAGCCAAACTAAACTAAAATCACTTCTTCCGGACTTGTTAACTAGATACTAAAGCAAAGAATCCTTTGTCTTTTAAGTTCTCTGGAAGAGGAAAGTTGAACATCCTTCAACAAAACATATCTTCAGTAAGAACCTTGTTCCTCTGGTCACGCTTTAGCAGAATTACCTTTCTGCTGAACATGAAATACTTAGGGGTATTTTATATTCAAATCCTAGAGTTGCTTTGGTGTTAGTAAATACTTACCCAAAAATCTCCCCTATTTGGATATACAAATAGCCTCAGTTAAATTCAGTAGTAAGTGAGCATAACAACTTCTTCTTACGTGCAATGAACAATAAAGTAACTTATAAACATCAGATAACCATTCATTCATACAAATTACAAAATACAAAAATAAAGTTACAAATGATTATCTTATTTCTTCTCAGGCCTAAGTTCTTCAATTACTGGAGTTCGCACCAGTGGATTCATGTTTCTGACATCCACAACTCCTAGTAAGCACATGTTGAAGGTTCTTGCATCTTCAGTCAATCCTGGACCTCTATGATGAATATAGAAAGTCCTCTGAACATTCCAGAGAAGTTCATTGTTCAAATCATCCAGGTCACTTATGCCAAGGAAGTCTTGTCATTCAGGATGATTGAACATAATCATTACCAGTTCTGGTTCTACTAATACATGCCCCAGGGACATGATTTTGAAATTGAATAAAGCCTTTGTATTTCTTTGTGGTGACAAAAATTTCACCCACACTAGGTCTGATAAGATGGGATCATTTGTTTAGTTCTAGTATGGGATCTTGATCCTCCAGCGAAACATCAACATTAATACTGAGGAGTTCACCCATTCTATCATGATTTCTTTTGGAGTGAGAAATTCTGATAAAGACTTCATCACATCTCTTGGCAAGCTTTTATTCCATTTCCAGCCATTCAGTACGAGAGGGTTACTTGGCTTGAAAATCCTCCAGAATTTCATCAATGCCATCAGCCCAATAGAACTTAAGATGAATATCACCTCTTGTGCTGAGCATATCAATATTAGTGATTTCTGAAAGATTTTTTCTATTCAGCCTAGTCATACAAAACTTTTCATACAACATTTTCTTTTTGAAAATTTCTTCAACCTCTGACTTCCCAATTTCTTGATACAGACTAAGCTTTAGATTTTTGATCTTATCAACCTCATTAAGTCTGATTACCTTGTCAATATCTTCTTTGGTGACCACACCAAACTTGATCAGCCTTTCGTGAAGGGTGTCATCACCTTTTTCTTTTGGCTGAATGGGAGGGAAACCACTATCAGTCATCTCCTCACTGGTGGTAAGCCCATCAGTGTGGCTGTCCTTAGCTGAAGACTCCCCCTTAGTCTTAGTTGAACTTTCATCCGCAAATGGTGATACATAGGATAACGCTGACTGCTTCTAAGCTCTCTTTATTGCATGCCTTTGAAATAAATTATGTATGGTATTGTTTTTCTGCCCCTCAGCAGATTAAAGTGTAGCAACTTCTACTAACACACCATGAGGGAGGAAGGCAGCAATAGAGTCAAGTGTAGATTGTACCTTGGCCAGCATAGCTGGAAGATTATCAATTACAGCAAGTTTCTGTTGAACCTCTTCAGAAAGAGAAAACTTTTGTTGCTCCAGCAAGGCCACCCGATCCTTGATCTTGGACGAGTCACATAATTCGTTTAGTTGACCAGGAACAAAAGTAAACTCTGGAGGAAACTCCATAGAAGCACTGTTGATGGAATCCGTAAGAGAGGACATCTCTTGCTTCAACATAGTGGTAGTGACCACATCTTGTACCATTGGCTTTAGGGCAACAAGTAGAATATCTTTGATTTGTTTAGTGGTTGGAGGAACTGGTCTGACCTTCAGTGTAGCAATTTCTGCTAGGGTTTCAGCTTTATCTGCTTGTAATTTTTCTACCTGGGACTGAAGAGTAAGTACGTGATTTGTCAGCTCCTTTACCTGCAAAGATCTTGTAGATAGTGGCTTTAGGGTTTGGTCAGTTATATTATCTTTAGAGTCACTCTCATCAAGGTTGATTGGTACCCTTTCATCGAAGCCAAATTCTTTCTCCAGATCAACTGACGACATGGTGAGCATAAATGAAGGCAAGTGTCCTACCGTGGCGCAAGTGGTAAGAGACACTTCCTTGTTTGTCTTGTCAGCTCCAGCATCATTACTTCCTTTATGAGGATCAATTCCAACTTCTTCACCATCAGGCTTGGTTTGACATGATGGATCCTGAGAAAGATTCCCTGGTGAGTTTAGATCAATGAGAATGTTTGTGGTCCCTTCAGCAGGACCCTGTTGTAGGGGTACTACATCATTAGGAACAGATTGGCCAGGGTTAGCGTCAGCTGTTATATTTGTTGACGCCTCATGCCCTGATGCTGACTCAGAGTGACAAATTGTTGATCCCTTTGATTGGATCTATATTCTGTTAATAACTAGTATAGTAGTTTGTAATCAAACTAAAACACTTTGAGAACTCTTACTCAAGCTAAATAAGTTATGCGGAATCTAACTTATAAAGCACAGAAGTACATAATTACTTTTAACTATTCGATTCTCTTATTAATCGACTTGAATGAGGTACATGAATGACATCGTACCTATGTTCCTTTTATAGAGTAAGAAACCCTAGAAACCTTAGAATATTCTATAAAGATAACTATATCACAGACGATATATTATCAATATTCTAACTATTTAAGTATATCATATAAGATATACACTAACTATAACTATGACATATCTTATACAAAAATATATTCGTCCTAATCAATATAGCATTACTTACTTTATAAGTAGCAGTACTTACTATGTACCACGTTAACACTAACGGTACTTGAAAGATAACTAACAGTACTTCAATAACACTAACGGTACTTGACTCTTAACAAATAAATCCCAACAATCCTCTCATAAACAAGATTGATAACTTGTTGTCTTCTTGTTTCTCTTTGTACTGGATGTATTTAGAATACATGTCTTCAGTCTTTTCTTCAGCCTTGGATTGAACTTGGTAATTTGTATTTGCATCCAACTGAATGTAGCCAAACACTTCAAGGTAGATCTTCTTCTGACAAGATAACCTTCAAGCACCATGAACATCATCTTTGTCTTCAAACTATGATCTTCTTGTGTGTTGTAAACATTCATTTATCTTTGCAGCAACAGTAATTGTCTTCTTGAGTTAAATCTATGAACTCTGAATCATAAACTTCAGTCTTGATTTGATGAGACAAAACTTTCTAAGTATCTTTTTCTTTAATACTTCTTTGCTTGCAATCTTCATACCTGAAATAAACAGTTAACAACAAAAACCAATATGTATTGGCTTCATGATTTTTAGCAAATCATCAGCAATCAACAGATTTGATATATTCTTTACCAGTTAGCCGTACCCTCTGGAATAGCCAATACTTTATTCATAAAGAATAAGGTGTACTGATAACCCTACAATTTTTGGTAAATTGTCAACTATAGTTTTTAGCAAACTACCAGTTTCAACGAATTTGAGAAGTCTTTACCACAAACCGTTTGCTTATGGACTAGCCAGTTCTTATGTGTGTTAGACATGGTGAACTAGGAACCATTTGTGAAGTCTGACTGAAAGTCAAACACTTAAGGCTCTTTCTCAGCTTCTTCCTCTTGCTGCAAATCCTTGATTTGTTGTTTAACCATTCTGATCAACTCCAAAGCACCAACAGACTCTTCTGAGACTTCTAATTGTTGTTCTAACATACTTTCCAACAATCTTCTCTCAAATGGAAATATCTTCTCTTGTAGCATATAGTAAGTAACATCATCTATATCCAAAATATGCAGTCCACATGACCTATAATATCTCCAGTAATTAGGAACCTGATTCTCTAATACCTTCAACATTTTATGATCACAGTTGTGTGGCTCATGTTGGGAATAAAATGAAGCCAAGACACTTAGACGCTGACAAGAGGAAATTGGACGTTGATAGGAAGAAATCAAGCGTTGTCAGATCAAGCGTTGACAAGAAGAAGTCAAGCGTTGATGAGAAGAAGTCAAGCACTGATAGAATACTTAGTCTACTCATTTTATGTTTCTAGTAAATATATGTTCGAAAATGTATTTCTTATGTTTATCTTTACCTAAAATAGCTGATGCGTAGACTCTTGTACAAGGTTCCTTATTCTATAAAAGGAGGCCTTTAGGTTTTAGTTCAATGTATGTTCTACACTTTCATTGTACACAAGTTTATTAATCAAAGTGAAAGTTTGGTTTATTATGTTTGTGTGTTCTTGTTCTAAGTATTAATTCTGCATAATACTTAGATTGTCTCATATACAACAAAGTTTCTCTAAGTGTTTAACTTGATTCATTCGTTTACACAAAGCTAAATCGATCTAAGTTTGGGATCAACAAGTGGTATCAGATCTTGTTGAGGAACTTTGATCTAAAGAACACAAAACCCTAAAAACCCTAAATCGCCAAAAACCATAATTTTTAAGAAACCCTAAAAACTAGACAATATGTCTACTCCAGAGTTGACCTCCTCCTCAAGTCATAACCTAAAAATGCCCATGCTAGACCCTGACAACTTTGAGCTATGGAAGTTCAATTTTGAGCAGTACTTTCAAATCCATGACCACACCCTATGGGAAATTATTAAATATGGAAACACATTCGATAAGGCTGTCAAGATTCAAGCTGCTATTACTTTAAGATCAACTCCAGACTCAACTGAAGAGGATCGAAAAGAGCAACCTACAGATGGGAGAGCTGTCTCAACTAAGGACATTGCAAAGATAAGAAACGACATGAAAACTCTAAGCATTCTCAAACTTTCTTTGGGACCAGCCAATAAGCACAAGTATAGAGGTTTTGAGTCTGCCAAAGAGCTTTGGGCAGCCCTTCAAGTCAATTATGGTGGTAACGATGATACTGCCTCAGAGAAGAAGAAGCAACTCTTGCAAGAGTATGTTGTGTTCAAAGCTCTTCCTAATGAAAAGCTAACTGGGTGAGAAGCAGACTTCTTGACATCACAATTAAGCTTTCCTTTATGGGAACAGTGTATAATGATGCTGATATCATTACCACTTAGCTTAAAAATCTTGGTGATGCATGGAAGATTGAAGCAAGGTCTATTATTGCTACCAATGCTCACAAAAGTTCCACTTTTGATGACGTCTACAATAAACCGAAGATTGTAGAGAATGAAATCCTTTTGGATCAAGGAAGCAAATCTACCAATGGAAACATGGTCTTCTTCTCACATAGTGAAGGTCAATTTGATCAAAGGGAGTCATATGTACACCCCGTTATTGGATCACCTTGTGTCAACATTGGATCAAGCTTTGTCAGCGCCCCACATTTAGACGTTGACACATACAATGTTGACTAACCAAGGTTTAGACCTGCTGGTATTTGTATGTGCATGCATTGCTACATTGCCCAATGGTTCAGTGATTATATATGAGGACCTTGAGCAAATCAGTGATGAGAATTTGGAGGAGATGGACATAAAGTGGAATATGGCACTTGCAAGCATAACGGCAAATAGATGGAATAGGAGATTTTGAAAGAAGATGACCTTTAATGCTAAGGACACTGGTGGGTTTGATAAATCCAAGGTTGAGTGTTACAATTGCCATAGAATAGGTAACTTTATGAGAGAATGCAGATCTCCAAGAAGATCTGATGCTGGAAAGCCTTCAGGCCAAATCATCAAGGTTGAAGATACAAAAGCTATGGTTGCCATGCAAGAGATTGATGGTGTTGGCTGGTACTGGAGCTTTATGGCCAAAGATGTGGAAGAAAACAAGGCCTTGATTGTAGAGAAGGAAAAAGAAGAGCATGTTCACTATGCTCTCATGGCACATTCTTCACCTTCATCAGATAATGAGGTATACGATGATGCATTTTGTAGTAAAGGTTGTCGCTTAAACACTGAAAAACTTAACAAAGAAATTTTAAAGTTAAAATCAGATGTTTTTGATGAAAAATGCAAGTTATCTAATTATCAACTTGCACTTGTTCAAACTGAAAAGACAGTGGCTGAATATAAGAAAATGGAGCTTGACCTAAAAGATCAAAGCAATGTTTTGAATCATGACCTCAATGCTAGTATTGACATTAGGGACATCTTGGAGAGATCCAAAGGTGTTATACAAGCTAAGTTAGATGAGGAAATTAAAAACAAAGATAAAGTAGGGCTTAAAATTCAAAGATTTGATAAAGCTTCTCAAACCCTAGAAAAATGTGTTAGTGAACAAAGAGACTCTAGGGATATGACTGGGATTGGGATGGAAAGAGTATGTTGATGTTCCACCACCTGCTGGGAACTTCTATGGTGTCCTTAGAAAGGATTTGTCTTGGACTGGTATTCCAGAACTCCAACAAAAGGAATTTATTCCTCCACCAACAGTTCTTACTCTAATAGAGGAATATAAGCAGAAACTGACTGATTTGGACCAATGGAAGAAAGCCAATCCTATTTTGTTTGGTAAAGGTGGCATGCTTAGTGAAAGTCCAAATGAGTCTACACCCATAAAAGTGACCAGCCCCACTACTGGAAAGACTGTTGACCTTGGATTAAATGTTGATAGAAACCCTAGTATTAAATATGCAGAAATGTATAGAAAACCTAGGTCACCAAAAAATCAATTTAGTGATAATGGGACAGGGTTCTTTTCTTCTAGACCTAGGGTTATGTCTAGAAAAGCTTGTTATATTTGTGGGAGTTTTTCACATTTGGCTTATAAGTGTGTCAATGTTTTTTAAAAGTCAACGCTGTTAAGAAGTCAACCATGGTCAAACCCAGACCTCTTGTCCAGCAAATTCTACAAATTACTAGACCAGCTCCATTATTTACTAAAGGGTCTAATACTTATGGACAAAGGCCTTTTCAAAAGACCAATACATGGTCTAACAGACAATGGGTTCATGTAGCAAACCCTACTTTTGGCGTTGACAAGTGTAATTTTATCGTTGTCAAGAACAATTTTAACTTTGAAAGGAATGTTTCCAACGTTGTTAAACCAAGTAATAACAAATACTTGCAACCAAAGGGAAAGGGGTCTAAAACTTCTTCTAGCTTAACTTGGAGACCCAAACAAGACCAAAACCCTAATTCAGATGGGATTTCTATGACCTATAACAGATTTCATTATATTTCAAAGGTCATAACTAAACCAATTGGGGTTAACTGGGTGTTCAACCCAAAAAGGGATGAACAAGGGGTTGTTATAAGGACTAAGTTTGTTCTTAATGAACAACTAAATGAATCCAAGTCTGCTCAGGCTTTGGTTCCCAAAGAAAACTAATTTGTTTTCTTTATGTGCAGTGCATTCAAAAGCAGGTAAATAATTATGGCTATTGGGATAGTGGATACTCTAGGCACATGACGGGGAAGGAAGATTATTTGAAAAACTTTACCCCCATTAAAGATGGTGAAAAAGTGTACTTTCGAGGAGGATATGGAACTATTACTGGCAAAGGCACTCTTATCACCAACAATTTGCGTTTTGAAAACGTATTTCTGGTAAAAGAACTTGATTATAATCTGTTTAGTGTATCACAAGTTTGTGATAACAAAAATAAGGTTCTTTTCACTGATACTGAATGCTTGGTGTTAAGTAATGATTTTAAAATACCTGATGAGAAGTTTATTGATTATAGAACACCTAGGCATAAGGACATTTATAATGTGAATCTTAATGGAATTAGAATGAATAATAATTTGTCATGTCTATATGCTAAGGCTTCAGTTGACGAAAGTAACCTTTGGCACAAAAGGTTAGGGCACATAAATTTTAAGAGCATAAATAGACTTGTGAGACATGGTTTAGTTGATGGTTTACCTGAAAAGGCTTTCCACAATGACCACTCTTGTGTTGCATGCCTTAAAGGCAAACAGCACAACGTCTCCTTTATGTCTAAACTTGTGCACTCAAGTTCTAAACCACTTCACTTGCTGCATATGGACTTGTTTGGTGCAACTAATATAGAAAGTTTAAATGGTAAATATTTTTGTTTTTTCATAACTGATGATTTTTCTAGATTTACTTGGACTTTCTTTTTGGCTTTGAAAAGTGAAACTGTCACTGTTTTGATTAACTTTATTACCCAAATTGAAAGGAAGACTGGGAATGAGGTTAACATACTTAGAAGTGATAATGGTGGAGAGTTTAGAAATAAGCTGTTAGATGACTTATGTGTCAAGAAAGGGATTACTAGGCAGTTTAGTGTAGCTAGAACCCCACAATAAGAATAGAACACTCATAGAAGCAGCTAGGAAAATGTTGGCTGATGCTCACTTTCCCATTGCATTTTGGGCTGAGGCTGTGAGTACAGCCTGCTATTTTCAGAATAGGGCATTGATCAACAAAATCCACAATAAGAAACCTTATGAGCTATTTTGGAATAGGAAACCTAATATTGGTTTCTTAAACCCTTTGGATGTCATGTAGTTGTCCTGGATACTAGTGATGCCTTAGGAAAGTTTAGTGCTAAAGGTGATGAAGGCTATTTTATGGGCTATTCAGTGCGGAGTACATGATATAGGGTTTACATTAAGAAAGAAAAACGTATACTTGAAAAGGTACATGTTAGGTTTTTAGAAAGTAAACCTAGTGATCCTGAGAGTGGACCAAATTGGTTCTTTGATTTGGAACCTTTATCTAGAACCTTGAATTATATGCCTGTTACTAATCCAGACTTTGTGAAAGTGAATTCAAATGTTGTGGAAGAACCAGTTGTTGAAATTTTAGGTATACAGGTTGATAAGGAAGTAGGATCACATGCAGACAAATCAGCTCCCATACTTGAGTATGTCACCATTCCTATTTGGACAGATGGATTTGCTACTGCTGCTAGAAAGGAAAAAGATGGTCCACAAGAGAAACCAATTAATGAAAACATGCATGAATCTTCAAGCACTAACAAAGGAAAATTTGGCGCTGACAGGCCAAATTCAGGCGTCGATGGCTCAAATGTTGACAGACCCAGTTCAGGCGTTGACAACTCTTTTGACCATTTATTCTCTTTTAGTGTTTTAGAACAATGTGAGCCTTCAATAGTACATGAAGAGGTTCACTCAGGTGATGATGGAGCAGAATTTGAAGATGATATTGGCAACTTGGAGACTGAAATTGAAGACAACACAATTATTGAAGGAGGAATACTTACATCTACTATAAAAAATCATCCTTCTTCTCTAATCATTGGTGATGTGATGTCTCCTGTTCAAACAAGAAGATCTCATCAGAATCAAGGAGGTTTTATTGCCAATACACACAAGAAGGTTGATACCCCTCTTGTTCAGGCATGTTTGTTTTCTTGTTTTCTTTCACAACAGGAACCCAAGAAGATATTTGATGCTCTCAAAGAACCAAATTGGGTGGAAGCAATGCAGGATGAGCTTCACCAATTTGTTATTCAAGATGTTTGGTAGTTAGTAGATTGTCCCAGATATGTCAGACCTATAGGTACAAGATGGGTTCTTAGAAACAAAAAGGATGAAAGAGGGATTGTGGTTAGAAACAAGGCACGTTTAGTTGCTCAAGGCTATACACAAGAGGAAGGGATAGACTATGAAGAGGTTTTTGCACCTGTTGCAAGGATTGAAGCAATAAAGATTTTCCTAGCCTATGCTTCTTGCATAGGCTTCACAGTTTATCAAATGGATGTGAAGAGTGCTTTTCTTTATGGCACAATTGTAGAGGAGGTTTATGTTATGCAACGTCCTGGTTTTGAAGATTCTGAACATCCAGACAAGGTGTATATAGTGAAGAAACCAATGTATGGACTTCATCAAGCCCCAAGAGCATGGTATGGCACATTGTCCACCTATCTGGTGGAAAATGGATTCAAGAGGGGCACCATAGATCAGACTTTGTTTACCAAGAAGACTGGTAAGGACTTTTTACTTATTCAGGTCTATGTGGATGATATCATCTTTGGCTCTTCAAGTCCAAAGATGAGTGAAGACTTTTCCAAGCTCATGACAGACAAATTTAAGATGAGTGCAATGGGAGAGATGAACTTCTTTCTAGGGTTACAAGTTCAGCAGAAAGAAGATGGTATCTTCGTCTCTCAAGACAAATATGTAGCAGAGATCTTGAAGAAGTTTGGTTTTTCTCCACATGAAAAATAGGCTAGCACACCCATGGATAGGGAACACCCTTGGGGAAAATTGGAGATGGAAAAGAGGTAGATGTCAGGCATTATAGGTCAATGATTGGATCATTGATGTATCTTACAGCTTCTAGACCTAACATTATGTTTGCTGTGTGTGCATGTGTACGTCATCAAGTGACTCCCAAAGAGTGTCATATCTAAGCTGTTAAGAGGGTTTTTAGATACCTTAGGTGCTATCCCACCTTGGGATTATGGTATCCAAAGGATTCTTCATTAGAGCTTATTGCTTATTCAGACAGTGATTATGGAGGTGACAAGTTTGATAGAAAATCCAAAATTGGTGGATGCCGGTTTCTTGGGAGTAGGTTGATATCTTGGCAATGCAAGAAACAAATAGTGGTGGCCAACTTTACAATTGAAGCAGAATATGTAGCTGCAGTTGCTTGTTGTGGACAAGTCTTATGGATTCGGAAACAACTGTTGGATTATGGGTATAATTTTATGCATACCAAGATTTTTGTAGACAATAACAGTACTTTACGCATTATTAAGAATCCTGTACATCATTCTAAAATAAAACACATAGAAATTAGACATCATTTTATAAGAGATTGTTTTGAAAAAGTTTTAATTCAACCTGATAGGGTTGACACAGAAGAAAATGTGGTTGTATTATTAACTAAACCTTTTGATATTGGGAGATTTCAATACTTGGTAACAAGTATTGGAATGATCAATCTTACCTAATATGTGTTTTTGGAACTTATTATAAAAGTATGTACATAATATGCATTGTTATTCGTCTTTATACAAAATTAGGTTTTCCACTTTATTTGTCTAACGCTGACAAAGGTTATTTTAACGCTGACAAGTGTTAAAATGGATGTTGATAGCACCATGTTAGTTTTGTGGTTTTTGATCTAATTATGCAGGCATTATGAGCATTGTACAAATGGATACATAGTTGCTTATGGATCTTTGTAGCTTACTTAAAGTGTGTTCAAGTTTATGGATGATGGTTGGAATATTTATATTCCTATCTTGACATAAATTTTTATTACATGTATTATGTTTGGAAACTTGTATATCATATTTTAAGGGGAGGGTTAGGAAACCTTTAGGAATTTTTGGGTATTCTTATAATACTCTTATCACAATTCTAGATTGTGTCCACTGGTGAGTACGAGTTAGTTTACTAAATCGTGAGGCACTGTAGCATGCAAAGTTGATATACTTTGCACGCTGCCAAGACTTTTTGACCTAGAATTGGATGTGGTCTGTTGGGAGACTTGGGTATGATTTTTATTGGGCTTACTTGGGAAGTTACAAAAGATTTTATAAGATAACTTCATTTTTAAAAACTTTGGTTAGAAAGGGACACTTGAGGACAATTATGTCTATCTTGCTTAAGCAAGTGTGCATGATTGGACAGTGCTTGCCACCCTATGGTAATTTTCAGTCTATAAGTTATCTTCACTAGGATAAATTACTTTGTTAAGATCCTTTTTCTTTTATATTATTTTTATTTTTGGACGCTGACAGTTTTCTTTCCAAGCGTTATTAAGACCAATTTTGACGTTGACATGGCAAAATCCAACGTTGACAAGAATATAGCCGTTGGGCGTTGATAAGTTATTTTTGACCGTTGATAAACATTGGGTCCTACCCAGTTGTTATTTTTGACGAAAATTTGGGCCGTAATTTTAGGAGTTGGTAGCTTTTTATTAATGCAAGAGATAAGTTATATCTTTTTCAAGATTTTCATCATTATATTTTGAATATAACTGCCTCATGCTTTGACCAATCACATATTTCCACCTCTCCTATATATTTTACTCATTCCTTCGAAAAAAGATAACTACTTATTCTTGTCTAACTAAATTTTCACAAACCTTTTTCTTTCATAAATTTATCACAGCTTTCTACATTAATGGCGCCTAAGTTTAAACCAAAAGATTTGGAATTGGGGTTCAGAATTCAGCATAATATGGTTGCTTATTTAGAAGCTGATGATGCTTTGTTTCCTCAATATACTCAGATGGTGGAGTATTTGAATGCATCCCCTATAAGGTATGCACTTTCTCATGCTCCTCTTATCCCTGTCACACATATTAAACAGTTTTGGAATACAGTCACTTCCTCAATAATTAATAATGTGACTACATTGACTGCTACTGTCCATGGGCTTCCATGGGTGGCCGGAGCCCGGCATGTTCGCCCGCTGGGCCGAGTGTTCGCCCACTAAAGCTTTGGTTCGCCAAGCTTTACATCTTAATGATGCATATGGTATAACCACCCTTCCCATTGGTGAGCTAGAACAAGGACTCCAATCTTTGGTTTATACTTTGCCAGAAGATGGCCATTTAAACAAATATACAAAACAGGAAGTTCCTCCAGCTTGGAAGTACTTGATACATGTCATTCTTCAATGTTTGAGTCCCAAGTGTACTACACATAATGAAATCAACCGATCTATTGGGAGTGCCATTGTGTGTATTGCTACTGGGCAAAAATATAATTTTTAAAAAACGATTTTTGATGGCATGTGTCCTAACAAGGGTAGCAAGATGACTCTTGCTTACCCAAGGTTTTTACAAATGGTGTTTGATGAACAAAGATACTGCAATAGGGATCACAATGATTTTTATATGATCCTTGTTCAAAACAAAGCAATTTTTGGGAAGATGAATTCACCACCTCATATCGACTTACCCCTTACCCAAGCCATGCTTGCTGTTATTGCAGCAGCACAACCACAACAAGACCCACAACCACAACCAGACCCATTTCCTGAACAATCACCATCACCCCAACAAGTGGAAGTTGACCATGAACCTTTCAACGCTGACACGTTAAATGTTGGCGTTGACACTCCAAATCCAAACGCTGACACCCATTTATAACAAACCCAAACACTCCTTAACCTTCAAACAGACACCCAATCCACATCATCATCTACACCCCCTAAATTTAGGTTAGAAAAACGTCAAAGGAATACTGGAGTGTTCTCCTCTAGTATCCTAGCCATGTTGCAGAGAAAACCACCACCACAAGTGTGGCTGGTGACATGGGTGGGGCTGGGACTATTGGTTCTAGCTTAGATGCAGGCCAAGCCAGTACTAACATCATTAAGACCCCATCCATGCCCCATGACTCTACTTTGGGAGGTCAAATTCCCATTCTAGAGGAGGGAAGATTGGAACTTTACACCTTACTGGAATTGACGGCTGTATACATTAGCTTGCAAAAGCAAAATGCAGACCTTGTACATACTATCTCTACACAAGGCCTTGAACTCAAGCAATTGAGGGAGAGGATTGTTTTTTTAGAAACTGCTGAGGCCAGGAGACGACAAACAAGAGTCCTTTCATCAGGGGAGGATTCTTACAAATGGGAGGAAGCTGCTACTGAGCCATTTAATTTAAGTGACAAAGGCTCAGGTGGTTTTATTGGTGTGGAGATGGCTGAAGCTTTGACAAGTTTGAAGGAGAGGCCAGTTATTGATGTTTCACTAGTAACTCCAACGAAGATATCATTTATGGAGATGCTGGAACAGGTTTCTAAGCCAGGCGTTGACACACAGAGTTGAAGCGTTGATAGGAGTAAGTTAGGCGTTGACACTTAGGTTTTGGACGCTGATAGACCTGCAGGTGTGGTTGATGTATCCCAGTCATCAGCTATCCTCAAGGATGTTTCTACACAGGTACCATCAATTTCCTTACCCACCATTGATGTATTAGATAAAGGTAAAGGGATTATGGTAGAAACAATAGTTCCCAAGGATGTAGCCCAAGTAAAGTTTGATTCTATGTTGGCTGCACAACTTGAGAAAGAAGAGAGTATGAAGGAGACTGCTATTAAGAGTAAGGAAAGCAGTAATGATAAGAGTGTTGATTCAAGTGTGATGATCATTGAAGATCCAGAAAGGCTTGAATATGATGATGAGTTGGCTAAGGAGAGGCTTGCAGAATTGAAAAATCAGGTAGATTATGAGATGCCTGAAGTAGCTCAGATGTACATTGCATGGGAGAATAAGGTAATGGAGAATCCATACATGACAATATCAGATCAAATTTGGGGTTTGGAGATTCTACTAAGAGTTCAAAGAGATTGCAAGGTGATTTTGAAGTATAAGGATAGCAAGGTTCTTTCACAATCTAATAAGGATAGAAAAAAGCTCTACTATATGTTAATCAGATGTCATCAAGGAGGTTGGACTTTTTAGAAGTTGCAGGGTTTGTCCTTTGATGAGTTGGAGTATAGGGATTATCCTATATGGGCAAGTGTTCAAGAGCAGAATACTATCAGACTTCTTTCACATGAAAGAAAGGAAGAACTTGAAGAAAAGATGCATATCCAAAAGTCTTTAATTGCACCAAGGCCTTTGATGAAAGGAATTCCTATTGAGTTCCCAAAGAATTTGGATTGAGTGAATCCTAGTGAAGCAATTATTAGAAGGAGTATTAAACTCTCACCTTTGAAAGCTTCACATCTGGTAGAGGTATTACCTCATGATTCCAGAAACCCTATAGTTCATTATAAAGAAGATGCAAGTGGGTTTTGGATGATTGGTAGATATGGAAAGGAGGTACATACTTTTGCTACTCTTATCTCTTTGTTTGCAAGCCAAGATAGAGAAGACTTGGTAGATCTTTATGGATTGATGAAGACCAAGTATGAGGCTGAAGCACCTACTTCAGTCAATGGAATAAAGATTTGGACCACATTTAAGAGAATGTGTGCACCAAGTGATGAAGATCCAGTATGGTTGGATCTTGATGATATCAGTGGACTTCAATGGCGCCTACATTTAGCATCTGGTGTTTATCATTTGAGTACTACAAAATATTATGAATATCTTCTTGTGGATTGTGAATATCCTATGTCCAAGGATGTTTTGAAGAAAATGGTGTCAACACAGCTGGAGATGGATTACACAAGTTATGTTGGAAAAGATACAATTAGGTTTATTTATTTCCTTCCTTGTATTTAGTTTTTATTCAGAAACTTGATTACTAGAGTATATATCAAGTTTAGGGGAGGATTATTGGGAATAAAATGAAGCCAAGACATTAGACGCTGACAAGAGGAAATTGGACGGTGATAGGAAGAAATCAAGCGTTGTCAGATCAAGCGTTGACAAGAAGAAGTCAAGCGTTGATGAGAAGAAGTCAAGAACTGATAGAATACTTAGTCTACACGTTTTATGTTTCTAGTAAAGATATGTTTGACAATGTATTTCTTATGTTTATCTTTACCTAAAATAGCTGATACGTAGACTCTTGTACAAGGTTCCTTATTCTATAAAAGGAGTCCTTTAGGTTTTAGTTCAACGTATGTTCTACACTTTCATTATCAATCAAAGTGGAAGTTTAGTTTATTCTGTTTGTATGTTCCTGTTCTAAGTATTAATTCCGCATAATACTTAGATTGTCTCATATACAACAAAGTTTCTCTAAGTGTTTAACTTAATTAATTCTCGTTTACACAAAGCTAAATCGATCTATGTTTGGGATCAACAGCTCATACATGAAGAGTAATTCATTGTATAATAGTGATACCTCAGTTTTACCTGCACTGGCTTCTTGAACTAATCTGAAAAGATCTTGAATATCTTGTATGTCAAGAATGTGAAGAATGTCTTCCAAAAGTCTGAACATCCTTGTTGTGCGATTAGTTCTTTGCATTCCATGAGCTTCTAGTCCTTGATCCATAGTGTATATTCATCTAGAAATAGATTATCTCTTTCCAAAAATCTCTGTATCAATACATTGATCTTCAAAACATACTATTTTCAAGTACTTTTTTCAAACTCTCATCATCGTCACTATCTTCTTTTGTTGGTTTAGCCTTTTTCTTGACTTTCTGCTTCTTCTTCTTTGTTGATCTTTTTCTCTTAACACCCTTAAAGGTTCCTTCAAATTCTACTGAAGCTTCTTCCAATTTTGTATGTACCGTTTTTTCAGTATGTACTGTTGACTGTGTATGTACTGCTTGTACATTTTCAGTCTGATCAACATCTTGAGCTTTATCTCCTTCATTCATTCTTTGAGCAGTCTCTTCCTCTTTTGAACTTACCTTCTCCTTTCTATTCTTCCTCACATATGTAGTCTTGATATGTGGAGATGTTGTTGTATGTTCAGCAGTACTTGGCTCAATTCTAGGAGCACTTCCAAATTGCCTTTATTGTTGCAGATGTCTTCTAGCTTCTTCAACAGCTATCCTATCTGCTTCACATCTAATCTCAACAAAATTCAATTTAGCTCTTTTGTGTTGTTCATACAAAGTCTTGATTTCTTCAAAATTATTCTTGACCAGTTGAGCATGAGTGAAATGCTTAACTTTCTTGAGAAATGTCATCATGTGATTCCTAATCTTTATGGTAGTTGGAGGCTTAAATCTTTTCTCTTCTTCTTTTCTCAGCAAAGAATCTTTGTTGCCCCCTTACCAGATCATCAATCAATTTTGATTTCTCTTCTTCATCATAAGCATCTCTTTCTTCAGCTAACAATGAGTCTACAAGAAGCTCACTTGCATATAATTCAGCTTGAATCCTATCATACTCTTGTATGTTTCATTCTTGTTGTATTCTCCTAACTTCTAGCAAATGCTGCTTTGCTGCAAGTTCCTCTTGTAAGTCTTCTTCACGAATTTGAGCTTGCATTCTGAGAGCATATTCCTCATCATGGTCTAGTTGATTAAATATATACATGACTTTGCTGATATCTTCTTCTGAATTACTTTCATTTTCAGATTCTAATTGTAATTGCTTCTTTCCCTTATCCTTTGGATTAATCTTTGGTAACTTCTTCTTCAGCTTGGAAGGTCTTTCCTCATCAGCTTGCTGTTGAATAATTATACCTTTAGTGGGATGAGAAGCTTGAACTTTCTTACCTTTAGTTTGATCCTTCTTGGCAAGAACTTCTTGTTGTGTCTTCTTCTCAAACTCTGCTTGCTTTGCTTTTTTAGCTGAACTATTTTCTCTTAAATCAAGCAGTATTTGGGCTAAAGTCTCATCCTCTCCAAAAGGAGTTTGACTTTCTAGTGAAGGATGGTCACCAGCGGTACTTGTAGTCAGCTTAATTTGCTTAGCAGTACTTGGGTCTTCAACAATGTTAGCGGTACTTCCAGTCAGCTTAGTTGGCCTAGCAGTACATGGATCTTCAACAATGTTGACTTCACCAGTGTTAGACAAACTTGTTTCTTCAATCACTAGAGTATCTCCAGATACCTTTTCTTCCACTGAAGCTATTCTTTCAACTTGTACCTCTTCAGTCTTGTCTGATCCATAGCTCACTCTTGATCTTGAAAGTACTTGTAAAGACTTTTTCTTGTGAAACCGGAATTGTCTTTGTGGTGGAGTTGAAGATATAGGAAATTAAAAATTAATCTCCTCCAGCTTCTCATAGAAAGTACTTTAGTTCACTTGAAGTTGTGGTGATTGAGGTTGTGGCTCTGGCTGAGTTACCACTATTTCTTCAATTTGTGGTTCCTAATGAGTAGGTTGCGGCTCTTCCTGTTGAAACTCCATGTTAGTAGGTTCATCCACACCAGTCTCTAAACCAGTTCCATCTTCATAATTCCCAATGACATCATCATCCAATTCTAAATTGATGTCATTTCCAGAGACCCTTGTTTGATTATCAGAAGAAGGTATTCGTTCTTTATAATTCCTCCCCTGTTTGGTTGCATTCAGTTTCCTTATCTTGTGGTTTCTGAACCTTTTCTTTTTAAGTGCAGCTTTCTGAATAGACCTATTATGTTTAATCCAGGGAGATACTTTATTCCTCAACTTGATTTGGCTGGCCTCCAATTCAGCAATTTTCTTGTCTTGAACAAGCTTTTCCTTTTGCAACACTTGTACTTGTTGGGACAAACTAGTACACAAAGTAGTTAAATTTGCAACATCCACCACCTCTGGTGCCTATGCTTGTGGTGAACCACTAGCAGCAATGGACACAGTAGGTGTATGGATCATCTCATCAGTATTTGGTTGAACACCAATATTATGAGAAGAAGATTGAGAATCTTTCGAGGAATGGGACCTTTGGTGAGAAGGAGTTTGCTGAGAAGCACTAGCATTTCTAGGTTCGTCACCTTCTTGGTTGGCAGGTTGGGCTATCATATGAGGAAATAATGGTGTAACAGTTCTTGTAAAGGCATTCCCTTGTTTGGTCAAGAAAGAGAAAGTTCTCTTTGTGAAGGTAGGAACATCTCATGTATTTGTTAACTCTAGTAGGTTAGGGATTTGGTCACTAACTAAAGTTTGAATGAATCTAGGATACTTTAAAAACTTCTTAGTTCCTTCCAAATTCCTAGTCATGCCTTAAAAAATTAATCTTGAAAAATTAAAAACTCTGTTATTTGCTAGACAAATACCAGCTGATGCCAATGCAGCAGGAATTTGATCAAAATAAGTACTTTTGGATCTTAAACAGTGAATAATGGCATGAAAAAGCAATTTCCATTGTGGTGAAAACAAATCTTTAAAGAAAGTAAGACTTTCCCTACCACCCTCATATCCTATGGCTGCAAGGCCATCATGTATCTCTGTGTTATTAAGCATACTAAGTCCATTTTCATCATTTAATCTCAAACTAGCCCTTAGCAGTACCTCAGTTACATAGATATTTCTATGATTTACCCTAGCCTTAATGCAAGGTTGATCAAACCGAGTACCTAACACGGCAGTCTTCCAAAATTGTTTAACAATAGGAACAGACACAATGGGACTTACAGTGAGTGCGAAACGAATATGACTTCAAGATAAGAAACCAAGAATCTCATGGAATCAAAGAAATTCATCATTCAGAGCAAGATTCGCAACCAAATTATGCTTAGAGATCACTTGCAAATCAGCCATTAGTATCTTTGAAGATCGAAAAATTAGAGAGAAGGTTATAGAATTAAGAGATAAGAATAAAAGATTCGGTAAATCATTTGTATAATTGGAGTAATTATTTATGTAAATAACAAACCCAAGCGCGAAGAAACCGCCATATTTACAAAAGAGACCCGTAATGGTAAAACGGACATGTAGCGGTACATGAAACATACTCGGTACTTGGATTTGTGCTAGCGGTACTTGGATCCATAACGGTACCTCACATTTTTTACCAGTTCATGCATTCCACTATCATTATAACCTCTTTTATCTTATTCTATCAACCTGCAATCACATCAAAAACACACAAAAAAACATACACTATACAATAAAAATTAGCATAAAAATTGTACAACTATTACCTCCCCTCAACATATGTAGCAGTCTATTGGTTGAGCATACCAATATGTGTCACCAAGAATTTAAATCTCTTTGCATCAAATGCCTTGGTCAATAAATTAGCTACATTGTTGTCTGTATGAATCTTCAAGACCTGAATAAGCTTCTTGTCATATGCATCTCTTATGAAGTGATGTCTTATTTTAATATGCTTTGTCTTGGAGTGAAATACTAGATTCTTGACAATGCATATAGTACTTTCATTATCAATGTAAATCTTAGTGTTCATGAAGTTGAACCCATAATCTAACAACTGATTTTGATCCAAAGTACTTTTCCACAGCAATGAGTAGCATCTACATATTCAGCTTCAGTTGTAGAAGTAGCAACAATGGTTTGCTTCTTACACTACCATGATATGAGTCTTCTGCCTAGGAAATGACAACCTCCTGTTGTGGATTTCCTATCATGATTGGCTCCAGCATAATCATATCTGAGTAAGCTTCCAATTCAAAGGTTGAATCTCTAGGATACCATAATCCTAAATTAGGCTGACTTTTAAGATACTTAAAAATCCTCTTCACAGCATGTAGATGTGACAGCTTTGGATTAACTGAGAATAATAAACGGATTTTTGCCAAATTAAAAAGATTCGTTGATGTGTGTCTAATCGAATTGATCTAGGTTCTATGTGCGACTCAGTCGTTCTTTGGTGGAAACAAATAGTTGTGTCGTTGTAGTATTTAAAAGTAAAAGTGCAGAACAATTAAAATAAATGACTTAAAAGTAAATCTAAAACTAATTTAAAGTAAATGGCAAGTATTTAAAGCGTTACGGAAATTAAAAGGCACTAAACGTAAATAACGCAAACTTAAATCTAACTAAGGCAAACTTAAAACGCAACTAAAACTAAAGCTTAAACTAAGGCAAGGCTAAAATAAATCTAAGGCAAATAAACTTAAAGTGCGAGTAAGGAAAAAGGCGGGAAAAATAAAGCTCGAAATTAAAAGCAGAAAATTAAAAACTGGAATTAAAGAACCTAAAAATCAGCTTATCTGGAATAATTCCCTTATTCGGAATAAATGGCTTACTCGGAATATGTCACCTATCCGGAATAATCCTCCTATTCGGAAGAATCTTACTATTCCGAATATCCTGTCTATTCGGAATAAGTTGCCCTATTCGGAATATTGTCCTATTCGGAATAAGTTGCCCTATTCGGAATACCCTGGCCTATTCGGAATATTTCCCTCTATTCGGAATACTCTCCCTATTCGGAATGTATCCCTATTCGGAATGTTCTCCCTATTCGGAATACGCAGCATATCCGAAATAAATCCCTATTCGGAATACTCAGCCTATTCGGAATGTTCTCCCTATCCGGAATATCCAATATTCCGGATGGACCAACGGGGTAAAGACCTTGATTCGGAACACCTGGGAGATCAGAACCTGGGAAAGATACAGTAACAACAAGATGCGAAGAACAGGGAACAAGAAATACACACGGATCTAAATAAAACTTAAGCAAAATCAACCACAAGATTAAATCAAACTAATGAATAAACTTCTATTAAGCATAAACAATCAATCCAAAACAATAAAACTAACAATAAAGATCCAGATAATCAAAACCCACTTTGATCAAAATAAGAACATAAGAACATGAACATGAACATAAACAATAAAAATCAAAGATTAAGAAAGGTAGAATGAGAGATGAATAATAAAGATAAAGATTGACAAGAATTAAAAGAAAAACTTACTTGAAATTAAATGGTAATTAAGGTGCAAGACAAGTATTTAAATTTGACAAGTAAATAAATGACAAGGTAATTAAAAGTGGAAGAACTAATTGTCACTATTAGCCAACAAAAATGAAAAGATTAATCCTAATGACTATTTATAGGGGAGGATTAAGGGGTGCTTAGGAAGCTTCCTCCCCTCTTTCCTTTCTCCTTAATTGCATGCTTAGTCCTTCTCTTCTTAATCTTTTGTTAATTGCACCATTAGTCCTTAAGCCTTTAATCTTCATTAAATCTTGGACTTTAATGAATTTTGTCTCGGGATTTCTTTGAACTCGTCTTGTAATTCTTCAATAAATTAGACTTGAGTTCTTCGGCTTTAAGTAAACTTCCGTCTTTTGACTTTTTCTTCGATAAATCTTCAGAATTGGTCTTGGACTTCCATTCTTTTTGCACTCTTGACTTCTTGACTTCTTCTTTCATCTTTTTCTTCAATAAAAGCCCGTGAATGCCGTGTTTTCTCCACTTTTCACAATTTCCTCCTAAATCATAACAAAAACACAAACCACGCATAATTCCGACATAAAAGACATAAAATACACGTTTTGGCTCGGTTATTATTGTAATTAAGTGGTAAAAAGGATGGGTGTTTACACACATATCAAATCCCCTACACTTGACCATTGCAATGTCCTCATGCAATGCATTAGTTACAAAGCACGTTTACATTTTTCATCATAATTAATCCACGTTGGCCTTTATTAAAGAAATAGAAAACTATAAACATTCAAAGGAAGAAAATAAACATACCTTGGGTTTTGGAAATGTCATGAATAATCATCATCCTCAAGTTTTCACTTTCTCCAAACTAAGCTTAAAAACGAGATCATTGTTATTATAAGTTAGCAAACTAACACGAACTCATGAGGGCCAATTATTCACTTAGACTCCCTTATTCCTAAGTGTATCTCTTATATTTTATTGTTGTCTTGAATGATCACGAGTATGCATTGTTTGACTTATTTCGATAGTTTATTAGGCCGAAAATAAAGTGAACGATTTAATCAATTGTTAGCTAAAGGACAAAATCTTTTAAAACTGCTTCTCGGGACCTCATAAAGTTCATGTCTTGGCATAACTCGCTTCGCGATTTGAGACCTTTCTCGGACCAATATTTGGCAGCGACTTCATACTTCAAACCTTGAGAGACGTTAATGAAATAATGGTCTTCTCTTCATATAGTAATTTCGTCTCTTGAAATTTTGAGAGATTCTTACTTGGACCACGACTTCTTCCTTTTTCTCCAATCTTTATTTTGGATTTTGATATACAACGATCCGCCTCCTTTTATGACTTGGATCTATTTATCCTCATACCTTGCTAGGGTCTTTTCGGATACACTTCTCCATGACTTTTGAGGAGTTTTTGCTTTTCGTCATGTGTCTCGATCCTTCATATTGATTTTCGATAAATGATTCTTCACATCACTTTGGATCTTTAGCAACAAAATGTAGCCCTCATGTCTTGTTAGGACCTTTTTGGACTCACCAATCTTCGCATCCCGCTTCAATAAGTTATGCCTTGGCTATGAACTCTAATCCATACCGAGCAACTTTTAAACGATCTTGGGCTAGAAGCTAAGTAACTTTTCAAATCGTACAACCTTATTTATTGCAGATAAATTTATTAGCAAGCGATGGGAGAATAGGCTCATAATTAACTCACATAAATTCCCGAAAGAATACCAAACTTATAATTGGCTCTATCATCTCTCGTTCTCCGCAGTTTAAAATCTCAAGGAATGAGACTCGTGGATACTTAGCCTATTAAATCAAAGTTTTGGGTTTTCGAGTCGTCTATAGGATCTTGCAAACTCTTAGACTTTTTCAAGTTTTAGAAATCGCGTTTTAAAGTTCCCTTGATAAACGACTCTCTAGGATCAATTATAGGAACTTGCGAAAAGTTCTTGTTCTTAACCCGTGAGAGTTAAGACTTTCACGTTTTATAGCTCCCTATATAAAAGCCTAGCAAAACTTGACTTAAACACGTTAAGGATACTAGCTAGAGTAACTTAGATAAGTAAACTCGAGTTGAGTCAAAAGATTCACAACGTTTGAAAATTAAAACCACTTTATTAAACATTTATTCTAATAAGGAAAGAAAATAACTATACAAAAGGAAAAACTAATAGGCCAAAATAGATCAAAAATTTTGAAAAATGTCGAAAAATTGATTTTCCGGTTAAAATGAGGACAAATACAAGGAAAAGGCCACTTAACTTCGATAGAAGTCCCCCATACACTTAATATAAACATTGTCCTCAATGTTTAAGCATGTGGGTGTAAACTCCCCTACACTTAGGACATTGTGCACTTTGTTTAAATCTCGCTAAGGAAGAGACAACTAAAGAGATTCCTATTTTAATATTGAGAAAATATAAAATAGTGAATCGAAAAGAGTTTAGGATAGAACCGAGAAGAATGGGAACACAGAATTACGGGTCATCAAGAATCATCAAGAGTGGATCATTGAGCGCTCGAATCCCTGATTATAAGAAGAGAGGAGAGGAAATAGCAAACCAACGGGTCTCCCCTACACTTAGGATAAAGAAAGCTAAAAGATAGATGGATGGGTTGCCTCCCAAGAAGCGCTTGATTTTTGTTTACCGAGTCGTGAGCCTGACTCGACCTTGATCATCATAGGAAGAAGCATGAAACATATCCACCAGGATCAAAGACATAGTTTTCATCCATCAGATAGCACAAGCTTAAGGCGAACAAGGCAAGCGAAAGAAGAGTAGGCAAGGTTCCCTTAAGCAAAGACGGAGCACGGTGGAAGCAAGGGTGAAGTGGTGCAAGCAGATTTCCATAAGTGCCAAAGATATTTCCTTTTATTTCATCAGGTGGATACTGAGATGGCTGCAGAATATCGATACCGGGGTCGAACACCTTTTCCTTTAAGGGAAAATAGCACTCAGGCTCAGCAGAATGTGAAGAAGATCCGCGAAGAAGTACAACCTCGTCCTCAGAAGGGGGACAAAGAGGTGTTAAATCATACGTGCTGCGGATGTTGGTGTCGACCGGTTTCTTCTCCTTTGAAAGAATGTTCTTCAAATCCAAAGTAGGATCAAGATGATAATCTTCAAAATCATAAGGAGGAGCATCACTCTCATGAGGGAAATAAGTATTGAGAAAAGCATAGAAATCTTCCTCAAATGAGAAATCGTCCAAAGTAGGATCGAGTGATGGCGGAGGATCTTCATCATGTGAAGAATCGCTCGAAAGAGTATCGGCCTCATCAAAATCATCATATGTGGGCAGATCGGGATACTCAGAAGTAAGGTCATCATAATCATCCGAATCTGAGCTAGAATCATCATCATAAGCATCAAAGACCAGGGGAGAATCATAAATGGGAGAAGCGTCCAAATTGGATAGAGAATGATCCACATCATCATGAAAAAGTGGATTATCATTGCAAGACTCGAATAGAGGATTGTTGTAGACTTCAAAGTCATCAAGCACATTAATCATATTCACGGATTCTCTTCTAAAGGATTTGTTTGTAAGATTCCCCATTTTAAAAACTTGTGAATCATTCCCGACTCGTAAGATTAACTCACCTTCGGCAACATCCACAAGAGCTCGTCCGGTTCTCAAGAATGGCCGACCAAGTATTAAAGGAATACGAGGGTCCATTTCATAATCAACAACGACAAAATCGACCGGGAAAGTAAATGTGCCAACTTTTATAAACACGTCTTCGGTAATACCAACGGGGTAAGCGAGAGTGCGATTTGCAAGTTCAAGAGTCATCTTTGTTGGAGTAAGGTCGGGCAATGATAGTGTTTTCCAAACACTCAAAGGCGTAAGATTAATACTGGCCCCGAGATCAGCAAGGGCAGTAAAATCTTTAGTTTTGTTGAAAACGCAAGGCAACACAAAACGAACGGGATCTCTGAGCTTTTGCGGAAGTTCTTTAAGAATAACTGCAGAGCAGTTTTCATTTAAGCGTGTGTTGGCGAGCTCAATCAACTTTTCTTTCTTGTTAAGCAATTCCTTTAATGCTTTGACAAATTTCGGCATGTGGACAAGTGCTTCGAGAAAGCTAATGTTGAAGTTCATTTGAGAGATCATCTTCACATAGCTCGACACTTGAGAGTCATCCTTGGTTAGCATTTTGGTCTTGCCTAAGCGAGAAGGATAAGGGATATTGGGTTTGGGTGGTGAAGGTGAAGGTGGTAAAGGTTGAGATGTTGAAGGGTCCTTCCTAGGTACATCGTCATGACGAGGCGGAGACGGTAATGGTGCACTAATACTAGGTGTAGGAGAAGTAGGGATAAATGGTGGTGGAGGAGGTGTAAATGATGGGGGCGGGATAGGTGGATCGACAATGGTAATTACACTACGGGTAGTAATAGCACTCACATTAGCTCGCGGATTGGTGACGGTGTTTGAAGGTAGAGAACTTGAAGTAGAAGGTTGAGTTGTGGGCAAGAAACTAGCAAGCATATTCTTAATATCATTCGTTTGAGTGCTGAAGGAGGATTGAATATTATCTCAAAGCTCGGATCCTATCTCATTCCCTTGCTTGATAATATCTCCTTTAAGATTGATAATTTGGCTCTGCAGATTCTTGATTTGCTCACCTTGGGTTCTTATGATGGCTTCAACATTGGGATTTATGGGTGGGGCTTGTTGAGTGGGTGGGTGATAAGGATTAGAAGATCTTGGTGGGATTTGGTTGCTTCTATTGTAGTTGTTGGCGGGGTTTTGGTTTTGAGGAGAAAAACCGGGTGAAAGGTAGTTGGTTGATCGGTAACTCAGCAAGTTTCTATCCCCTTGAGGTCGAGCTTGGTAATTTTCTGGTGAATAATTACCATAAGCTGCATACACATTTTCCCGATTTCCTTGTGTAGAAGGACAATCGGTGTATGAGTGAGGACCGCCGCATGTTTCACAAGGATTAGCAACCGCTTTAACTTATTGTTGTTGGTTTGAAGCGAGAAGCAAGATACTTTTGCTCATTTCAGTCATCATGCGGGTGAGTTCGGTCATATCAGGGTTTGCTGAAGTAGAAGAAACATTGACTCTCGGGTTGTTCCTTGAAGAAGCGGAGGAATCCCAGTTTTTGTGGTGAGTAGTCATGTTCTCAATTAACTCTCTACACTCCTCGGGTCTCCTTTTCATGAATGTGCCACCGGCGGCTGCATTAATCGTATCACGATCTCGAAAAGTCAAACCGTTGTAGAAAGTATCAATTAAGGTCACCGGGAGCATGTTGTGGTTTGGAGAACGATCAATCAAGACATTATATCTTTCCCAAGCATCAAAAAGAGATTCATCGGGTTCTTGCATGAAACCGCTGATTTGATTGCGAAGGCTCGTGACCATGGATGGTGGAAAGTAGCGCGACAAAAAGCGTTGAGTCATGTCATCCCAAGTGTGAATAGAATGCTTTGGAAGACGATCAAACCATTTCTCGGCATGATGTGATAAAGTATGTGGGAAGATTTGTAGGCGAAGAACATCCATTGTGGCACCAGGCAACTTCATGCTTTGGGTGATTGTAATGAACTTGTCGAGGTGTTTGTTGGCATCATCATCAGGCAATCCACGGAATGGATTTGTTTGCACTTGCTGAATCATGTGGTGCTTCAACGAAAACTCCGGAGCCGTGATTTGCATCGGTGCAATCGGTCCTCCTCGTCCAAACATGGTAGGTTGACAAAGCTCCTCCATTGTCCGAAGATCGGGCTGCGGAAGAACATTGTTGTTATTGTTGAGGTGCGGTGGATTATTGTTGTTGTTAACACCTGACATACTTAAATCTTCTCGAGTCTTGGGCTCTTGATAATTAGAAGATCTAGTACGCATACACCTACAAAGACAAAAGAAAACAATACCAAACACAAAGACAATATATATACACAATAAAAATAAAATCTTTTTGGATTTTTGAAAATTTTAATTTTTATGGATTTTTGAATTTTTGTGCAAGAAAATAACGCTCACAAGTGAACGGATCCCAAAAAGCAACGCGTCTCTCACAGAAAACCGTTAATCTTTACGAAAAGAGCCGGCAGCGGCGCCACTTTAATAAACGGATTTTTGCCTAATTAAAAAGATTCGTTGATGTGTGTCTAATCGAATTGATCTAGGTTCTATGTGCGACTCAGTCGTTCTTTGGTGGAAACAAATAGTTGTGTCGTTGTAGTATTTAAAAGTAAAAGTGCAGAACAATTAAAATAAATGACTTAAAATTAAATCTAAAACTAATTTAAAGTAAATGGCAAGTATTTAAAGCGTTACGGAAATTAAAAGGCACTAAACGTAAATAACGCAAACTTAAATCTAACTAAGGCAAACTTAAAACGCAACTAAAACTAAAGCTTAAACTAACGCAAGGCTAAAATAAATCTAAGGCAAATAAACTTAAAGTGCGAGTAAGGAAAAAGGCGGGAAAAATAAAGCTCGAAATTAAAAACTGGAATTAAAGAACCTAAAAATCAGCTTATCCGGAATAATTCCCTTATTCGGAATAAATGGCTTACTCGGAATATGTCACCTATCCGGAATAATCCTCCTATTCGGAAGAATCTTACTATTCGGAATATCCTGTCTATTCGGAATAAGTTGCCCTATTCGGAATATTGTCCTATTCGGAATAAGTTGCCCTATTCGGAATACCCTGGCCTATTCGGAATATTTCCCTCCATTCGGAATACTCTCCCTATTCGGAATGTATCCCTATTTGGAATGTATCCCTATTTGGAATGTTCTCCCTATTCAGAATACGCAGCCTATCCAGAATAATTCCCTATTCGGAATACTCAGCCTATTCAGAATGTTCTCCCTATCCGGAATATCCAATATTCCGGATGGACCACCTGGGTAAAGACCTTGATTCGGAACACCTGGGAGATCAGAACCTGGGAAAGATACAGTAACAGCAAGATGCGAAGAACAGGGAACAAGAAATACACACGTATCTAAATAAAACTTAAGCAAAATCAACCACAAGATTAAATCAAACTAATGAATAAACATCTATTAAGCATAAACAATCAATCCAAAACAATAAAACTAACAATAAAGATCAAGATAATCAAAACCCACTTTGATCAAAATAAGAACATAAGAACATGAACATGAACATAAACAATAAAAAATCAAAGATTAAGAAAGGTAGAATGAGAGATGAACAATAAAGATAAAGATTGACAAGAATTAAAAGAAAAACTTACTTGAAATTAAATGGCAATTAAGGTGCAAGACAAGTATTTAAATTGGACAAGTAAATAAATGACAAGGTAATTAAAAGTGGAAGAACTAATTGTCACTATTAGCCAACAAAAATGAAAAGATTAATCCTAATGACTATTTATAGGGGAGGATTAAGGGGTGCTTAGGAAGCTTCCTCCCCTCTTTCCTTTCTCCTTAATTGCATGCTTAGTCCTTCTCTTCTTAATCTTTTGTTAATTGCACCATTAGTCCTTATGCCTTTAATCTTCATTAAATCTTGGACTTTAATGACTTTTGGCTCGGGATTTCTTTGAACTCGTCTTGTAATTCTTCAATAAATTAGACTTGATTTCTTCGGCTTTAAGTAAACTTCCATCTTTTGACTTTTTCTATAAATCTTCAGAATTGGTCTTGGACTTCCGTTCTTTTTGCACTCTTGACTTCTTGACTTCGTCTTTCATCTTTTTCTTCAATAAAAGCCCGTGAATATCGTGTTTTCTCCACTTTTCACAATTTCGTCCTAAATCACAACAAAAACACAAACCGCGCATAATTCCGACATAAAAGACATAAAATACACGTTTTGGCTCGGTTATTATTGTAATTAAGTGGTAAAAAGGATGGGTGTTTACACACCTATCAGAGAACCTTGAACAGGCACACACAACAAACATAATGTCTGGTCTTGAAGCAGTAAGATACATCAATGACCCAATCATTGACCTGTATAGATGAATATCAATATTTTCACCATGTTCGTCTTTTAACAAAGACTTCTTAGCTTCAAAAGGTGTGCTTGTACTCCTTGAATCCATACATGAAAACTTTTTCAAGATTTCAGCAACATATTTATCTTGAATGATAAATATTCCATCTTTCCTTTGTTTGACTTGTAGTCCCAAAAATAAAGTAAGTTCTCGTATAGAACTCATCTGAAATCTTCCTTTCATCAAATCCTCAAACTCTTCGCACCATGATTTCTTGGTTGAACCAAAAATAATGTCATCAACATCGACTTGCACTAGAATATTATCCTTAGCATTCTTCTTGATGAACAGAGTTTTGTCAATGGTCCCTCTCCTATATCCATGTTCTAAGAGAAAATTGGATAAAGTAGCATACCAAGCCCTTGGAGCTTGATGCAGACCATAAAATGCTTTGATAAACTTGTAGACTCTGTTAGGGAACTGAGGATCTACAAAACCTAGAGGTTGTGAAACATATACCTCCTTTGAAATAGTACCATAAAGAAAGGCACTTTTCACATCCATCTGATAGACTATAAAACCCATATATGATGCAAAGGATAAAAATAACATAATGACTTCTATCCTTACCACTGGTGTAAAAACCTCATCATAGTCTATCCCTTCTTCCAGTCTATAGCCTTGAGCAAAAAGCCTTTCCTTGTTCCTCACAACAACTCATCTTTCATCCTTCTTGTTCCAGAAAACCCATCGAGTACCAATAAGTCTTTTTCTTGATGGAAGATCCACAAGAATCCAAACCTTTTGTAGCTCACATTGTGTTAATTCTTCTTGTATGGCATCTACCCAACTTTCTTCATCAAGAGCTTGAGAAATGTTCTTAGGCTCTATTTGTGATAAGAAACAGGCAAACAAACAATGTTAAGTATCCTTATGATTAGTTCTTTGTTGTTGTTTGACATAACTCACAAGTGAATGAGTTTCAGTATTGGCTTGAAGTTGTCTTCTGGTTTGCACAACTGACTTGGGATTTCCAATTATCTGAGTAGTAGGATGGTTGTTGTTGACTTTATGAGTGGGAATAGAACTGACTAGAATTTTAGTTTCCAAATTATTGAAATCCGTTATTGCACCCTGCTCATCATAGGAAGCTTTGGAGAAGATTCCTTCAGCTGGACTAGCATAAATGTCTTCATCGTCCATAGCTTGTAAAATATCTTCTAATGAATCAGCAGACTTTGCAGATTTTGACTTAGCAGTACTTGGAGATGAGGTACCGCTAGGTGTAGTATGTACTGCTGAGTTTTGTGACTCAAAAGATTCTTCTCCTAAATGCTTATTAGTAGATGTAGCATTCATTTCTTGATCTTGTAGCCTCTGAAGCTCTTGGGAGGCTTGATCATCTGTTGATGGCGTAGTTTGCTTCTGGGGAGTAGCAGACATGGGAGTAACAGTAGGCATACTAGGTACATAGATGTGAACATCATCATCTGATGAAGAAGATTCTCCTTGAGTACCTGACTTAGTTGTACCAGACTCCTCACCTGCATTGTTAGTTTGACAATCCTTTTGCATAGAATAGTAATCCATGGAATTAGTTAGATAATCTAAATCGAACATCCAAGCATAACCTATTCCTGGGACATTGGGTTTATTTTCTAAGAAATTAACATGGGCATTTTCTGCAACCTTTTTAGATGCCAAATTGTAAACCCTATATGCTTTACTTTGCAATAAATATCCTACAAGATATCCTGGATCTGATTTTCCATCAAACTTCCCCAAATGATCAAGAGTATTTAGTATAGACACATGACACCCAAAAGGTCTTAAATGACTTATGGTTGGCTTAATACCAGTCAAAAGTTCATAAGGTGTTTTGTTTTGAGGCTTGGTAACTAAGACTTTATTTAACACATAACATACAGTATTGATTGCTTCTACCCAAAATGTATTTGGTAAAAGAGAATCAGCCAGCATAGTTCTAGTAGCCTCAGTTAGTGTCCTATTCTTCCTTTCAGCTACTCCATTTTGTTGTGGAGTCCTAGGATTACTAAATTTTCTCTTAATGCCTTTAGACCTACAAAATTCATCAAATTCAGCATTCTTGAATTATGTACCATTATTTGTCTCAATGATTAAGACTTGTTTAGTGAACTACTTTTCAACTAAAGTGATAAAATCCTTAAGTAATTCATTGGTTTCACTCTTAAGAGCTAAAAAGAAAACCCAACTGAATCTACTATAATCATCAGTTATGACTAGACAAAAGGTCTTGTGACTAATGTTTCTTATAGAAACTGGACCAAACAAATCCATATGCAAAAGTTACAAAGGCTTTGTCACGGTATTGACAGTCTTGGTCTTACAAGAGGCTCTATGTTGTTAACCTTTTTGACAAGCAACACATGTGAAATCATTTTGAAAAGATTTGTTAAGTAACCCTCTAACCAAATTTCTATTCACTAATCTGTTAAGATTCTTGAAATTCACATGACCTAACCTCCTATGCCATAAGTTAGACTCATCATTAGAAGCCTTAGCTAGCAAACATGTAATACCACATGTTGGACTAATAGTATGAAGATTAAAGGTGTACATGTTTTATTGCTTGGGTACCTTAAGAATCACTTGAGATTCTTTAGGCATCCAAAGTCTTTGAAGAGCACCAAACAGTCTGTATTAGTAAACAGCACCTTGTTCTTCTTATCACACATTTGTGATATAGAAAAGAGATTGAATTCATTTAATTCTTTCACAAAGAACACATCTTCAAATTACAACTTCCCTATATTGATTTCCCCTTTGCCAGTGATTCTACCTTTGCTACCTCCAAGGCTACTGGTCCACCTCTGAATTCTTCAAGTTCAGCAAGGAAATCTTTATTCCCTGTCATATGTCTTGAGCATCCACTATCTACTATACCTTTATCTTTTAATTCATTAATTAGATGCCCCTGCATACAAACAAAACTTATTAGTTTTTAATAGGGACCCAAGCCACATTTGGCTCGGATCTTGTAGGACCTACATACTTAAGAGTTTGATAGGTAGAGTAAGACTACATACACTCTTATACTTCATGGTTCCAATCACATAGTCAAATACATAGGTAGGTTTATTGTCTCTGTACATTTTTTGCCTAAGTACTGTTATAGTTGTACTTGCTTGAACACATGGTTTTTCACCTTTAGGAACCTACATTTGCAGTGGTTTGTTATTAGGCTTACTTCTAGATGTTTTAGCTTTCTTAATAACATTCTTAGAAGTCTTTTGGGACTTTGGTTTGACAAACTTTGAGCCAGCGGTACTTGAGTTTGGTCTAGCAGTACTTGTAGTTCTAGACTTGCGGTACTTGGTTTACCAGACTTCAAAGGTACTAGACCTTGTTTCATAAGTACTTCTCTAGGAACAAAATTCTTGGTAGAGTTATTTGTAACCTTTTTAGCTACCCTTTTAGAATGATCAAACTTAGGTTTGTCATCTTTAGATCTTTGTTGCCTATTAACCTGTGCATTTTTTCCATCACCATTTCTTGTGGCCTTTTGTGTAGCCTTTTGTTTCATAATTTTATCTTTATGTAAAGTACAGTCTTTGATAAAATGACTTAGACTACCACAAAATAACATCCTTTTCTTCTTAAAGAAGACCCAAAAGGTTATTTTTACTTAACTTTCTCAAAACCTATCCCACCCCACTTGGTTTTATTATGTTTTACATCATTATCCAATGCCTTGCTAGGAGTTTTTACCTGCTTGGGAGCAGAACTAGTTTTAGACTCTTCAGAAACAAAATTGTTCATTAAAGGTGGATAAACAACGTTTTGGTCACAACAGATTTATCTTGGGATAAAGTACTAGAGTTTGAATCATTAACAGCCTTTGGTTCTTCTAACTCTATACTTGTATCATTACTAGGGGCATGAAAATTCCTGATAATAGTGGAGGAACTGCCTTCACTCTTTCAGTATATCTATCATTTTCAGGTGTATTATCTCACTCACTAGAACTATCAAAAATTCCCTTTGATAAGTCCTTGTCAATTAAAGTTATCCCAGGTTGGTCCTTAATATATCCTAGGCCTGACTTATCATAATACCCCATTTGTGAATTAACCAGTTTACCCAATCCTTTAGAGGACTTTTGCCAATGATTAATCACTTCCCTTTCATTATAAAGACTGGCTTTTAAAGCTTCATTTTCTTCTGATACTTTCAAAAGTTTTTTTTTCAAAAGCTTTAATTTCCACATCTTTTTCCCTCATTTGAAGAGTTAAAATTCTTATTTTCTCTTCATAGTTTTGTTGACCCTTTTTATACAAAACTATATTTTCTTCTAACTTAGCAACACCCTGTTTAAAAGCAGTTAGTTCTACAGTACATGTGTTGACTTTTTGACACGTTGTAATTTAGACGCTGACAGCATGTTGTCCAATATATGGTTTTTAAGCGCTGACAAGTATCATCTGATATCGGACAGTACATACAGGTGATATATTGGATGACAACGGATCTCGGACAGAACTGTCTGTTTAAAATTTTATGGCTCGTTTTTGAAGATTGTGTTTGATACAATAAAGATTTATTTGATTATGTGATAAGGCTAACCTTACGGTTACGTATCGACTTGGATTAGAAGCAAAACGCCGACAGAGGCAGCAGTTGCATAAAAGAAGAGGATGATATTTTACTTAAATTATTTTCATTGCAAATTGGATGTTTTGATGAAGACGATTGATTATTGCTTATTTGGTGTTGGAGTTGTTTTTTTGGTTTGTGACTTATCATATCATTAAGTCATGAGTGTCATTCACTGACTTTAAAGATAACTTGTTCGTGCTTACATTGTTGGTGACGAAGACTTGTTATATCTAGCAATGCCATCTACATTGCTATCACTTGAAGGAGTTACATTATCATGCTTAGTGTCTCACATAAGGATGAGGATTTTGACAAGAGATCGAGGTCTGCTTATAAGTTCTCGTTTTCATATAAGTTCGACGTCACATGGATAGTGCAAGATATAAGGTACAAGCTTGGGAGATTCCACTTCTTCAACAAATAGGTTATATTCTTTTTTCTTCATTCGTAATCTACAATTAGAGTCTACATGGTTCATGATTAATTTACATGCACCACTCAAGGGGAAGCGTTTATTAGTTGTTTATCTTTAGAAGACCCCTATTTGATGAGATAAAAAGGGGAAGAAGATTCAAAGATCAAGGTATACAACTTATTTTACGTGGTGATATGTTTTACAAGAAATCTTACTTTAAGGGGAATCTTGTTTCATTCGTGAAAGATCAAGATTTGAAGGTTGTTTTTTTCATCATCAAATAGGGGAAAATTGTTGAGAATTAATTTTATGAGACAAAACAAGAATAATGAAACAAGAAGGATTTATATGCAAATATCAAGCTTTAGAAGAATATGGAGCCCTTTCATACAACAAGGAGGACTTAATAGCAAAAGATGGAGGGACTTCTAGTTAAAATAGATTTCTTGTAGAAAGGGGTATGTGTAGTATATAAACACATACACCCTACGCGAGTATTCATTCCCATTATTCACAATGTAGTCATAAAGTTGAGTCATGTTTTCTAGACGTGCGTGATCTTGTAAACACGTCTAGGTTAGTTGTTTGATTGTTAAAGTTTAATGAGAAGTAAACGTTCGAAAGTAAACACCTTGTTTATGTGTTTTGTTCAATTCTGCTATTCTAATCACATATGAACAAGATACATTCCTAGTAAGCTTAATCGATCCATGAATAATGGATTCCATAATTGGTATCAAAGAGGGTGGCTCTCGATACTAGGATCTAACAAGTTGTTGAGTCGAAGAACGAGAAAAAGCATAAAATTCGTCTAGGGTTTTATGTTCGGATGTCACTGTGCAGCCGTTTTCAAACAGCAATAACTCGCTCGTTAACCGTTGGATCGTCGTGAAATTTTTTTTGTAGGTTCTCGACACATGTGTTTTGAATCTCACCGAATCGATTGTCGATCTGTCTAGTTATGGAAGAGTTATCAATCATCGAAGTTTGCTGCAGATAATGATATGGAATTTTATGTTTTTGTTTTTTATTAAATAAGATTTAGGGTTTCTTCCCCTAACCCTAGATCGATTTATAAATCGATAAATGGTGTTCATGAGAGGTGTTAACAGCAGGGATCCTAGTTCGATTTGCTCATAACCCTAAGTAGGGTTTCGATGCATAAAATTATATGCTAGGGTTTGAAAATTCTTGGTGTGTATGTATATGATGATATGTGTTGCTGTAATTTATCAAGTATGTCACGATCTTGGTTGTGATGTGCTATATCTTTTTGATTGTTTGGTTAAAGCAATAGAAGTTGCAACATATTAACTGACGAAGTTTCAGAGCTGCTGTGGTCCATGGATTAGGTTAATAAAAAGCTACCGTTTATTAAAAGTGGACAGTGACAAAACGAATGCAAGAATTTTTTGGTATCATGCTTTGTTTATTCAGTTGTTGTGGTCTCAAATCTCAAGAGCAAAAGGAGGTTCAAGTGGACTTATGAGTAAAATACGTGGGCCAAGGAGTAAAACTAGCAAGTGAACGAAGGTAAATATTATGGTGCAGTTGGTGATCAAGTGAGTTTTAGATCCAATCAAAGGTGCTCTGATACCACTTGTTGATCTCTTTAATTGGATCTATATTCTGTTAAGAACTAGTATAGTATTTTGTAATCAAACTAAAACACTTTGAGAACTCTTACTCAAGCTAAATAAGTTATGCGGAATCTAACTTACAAAGCACAGAAGAACAGAATTACTTTTAAATATTCGATTCTCTTATTAATCGACTTGAATGAGGTACATGAATGAAATCGTATCTATGTTCCTTTTAAGCTATTAAATTTAAGAACACAATCTTTAGAACAAGGATGTACCTCAGTATCTTAATGTGAGAGAGCCATCAAACCAAGCTCTTCTTCTTCATCTTTTGCCCAGTTCACCACTCCATCTACAGTTACCAATGCTTTGGTTCCTTTGGGACTCCTGTTGTTTCCTTTTGGAAAACTTTTAGTTATTCTTGGACTGGTTCTATAGCTGTTTTTGTACTTTTGATTGCTACTCTCAGCCTTGTCTCTAGTGCACTTGTAAAACCCGCATGCTTTTACCATGAACAGTACACTTATAATCGTACGTACATATTTAAAACTTCCCTTTTATAACATGAATTCATTTCACGAAAATAAATTACAAGAACTACGTACGTGTTATTACACGATAAGTATTAAGTATGTATAAATGCACGATTATTATTATCAATAATTATAAAAATCACGAACATGAAATCATGAATGTAGAATCACGAACATATAATTATGTATTTACGTGCATTATTATTACGATTACGTGCAAGTATTTATAATAACATGAATATTTAATAATAACATAAGGTAAATACGAGCACACGAACACGTAAATTATTAGAACAAGGAAGAACTACGGGTTTCCCTTGGTGGGCCCTACAAGCCGCGGAAACAAGGAGGAAGGGGGCCCAGCCCATGTTTAATTTTTACTAAATAACATATTAGGGAAACATAATTTCATTCATAGAAGATTTTTAGAAAAACAAAAACCTTATACTCTCTCCTTGCTCTCCTTGGTCGGCGGCTACATCAAGAACAAAGGGTGGTTGGTTAATTTTGATTTAAGAAATCATAAGAACGTGTTCGTGTATTCATCCTCCATTTATTCCACGCGATTTGGTAATCTGAAAACCGTTCTTTTTAATTCTTTTTATGTTTTATGAACATGTGATCATGGGGGTTTTAAAAACAAGATTAAAGCATGCTAATAATCATGGTGGGGAAAATTAATTAGGGTGTTTTAGGGTTTTGTGTTCGGCTGCCACACAAACCGAGAGCCACGAGGCTCTCGACATCGTTGGTTCGCACCTCAACCAAGACCCATGTCTCGGTGGTGGTGGGTTTCGATCAACAGCAGGGAACAAGACACCTCGACTTGCATCGGGGGTGTCTTGTGGTTTTGGGAGGTCTCGGCAGCCACAGCCCCACCATCGGCTAAATCTGGTGGCTATTTTTGGTAAGCAGGGGGAACCACCGCAGGTAGCAGGGACCACCGACGCACTGTCAGTGGGAACCTTTTGGTGTCAGCGGCTGGCCGAGAGAAACAAAGACTACCGGCAGCAGCCGGTGGCAGTTTTGCCAAGAGCAGGGGCAACCGACTTAGGCCGGTTTGCCACTGTTTTTGGTGGGTTTGGTTTGGCCGGTTCACGGGTTCACGGACCGGTTCACGACATGTTTTAATAAAAATAATACATGGGTTCAGTTTATTATTTTTACAAGTTTAATAGTTTTACAAGTATATTTATTTTACAAGTTAATTAAATTAATTTCACATGGCATATTATTAATTTACTTAAAACATGGACTTAGGTTTATTATTAATATTTAATAATACATAATTATAACCTAAGTATTTATTTATGTAATTTAGACTGTAGTAATTAATTAATTATTAAAACATGACATATAATTAATTAATTTTCATGACTTAGGTTATATCAATATAAATATTAATACATGTTTTAACCTAAGTATTATATACACTTTAATTTAATTAAATCATGATTAGATTTAATTAAATCTTATAACATATAGTTTATTTAATTAACATGTAATAATTAATAGACTATACTATTAATCACATGACATAGTATATTTAATCAGTAAAACTTAAGCTTATCTTATTGGCTTATTAATCTAGCTTATTTCTAATTATGGAAACTTTCTATTTCAGGAAACTTACTATTTTTTGGAAACTTTCTATTTTTAGAAACTTATCTATTTTAAGCAGTTAATCTATTTTTGTAAAATTTCAATTTTTGGAAACTTTCTATTTTTGGAAACTTTCTATTTTAGGAAACCTATTATTTTTTAGAAAGTTACTTATTATTACACAACAAGTGTAATAATACAAGAAATAGAAGTAATACTTAATCAGAATATCTAGAATACATGATAAACACACCATAACGTTAAAATCAGTAAGACAAGACATGAACATATAAAACAAGCTAAGACACGATATAAAACCATTTACGTACTCAGTAATCAGAATACTTATACACGTATACTATTTATGTAGCATTAGTGAGATCGAAGTAGGACTCTCTTCCGTTCATCTTCTTCGTTCACTAGACATAAGGTACGGATTCTACGTCCTTCAGTATGGACATTCTTTCCTTATTAGGATTCCCGTATGCAGCCAACTGTTTTCCCAATATATGTTTTATATGTTTTGATTTGCTTATGTTTAATTTAAATGCCTAAGCCATATACATGCATGACTAGTTTCACCTAGTTATGGAGGTACCATAACCATAACATTGGAGGCATTAGTGTTATGACTTCACCACGACGGAGTGATAGCTCGTGCCGTCCCTTTCAGCTCTTGGCCATTTATTATGTTATCATGTGGGGCGTATGGGTGCATCCTAGGTTACATGTTTTAACAGATTATTCAGGTGAATGTGGTGTGTGCCTTGCATCCTTCACAAGGAGCTGATCCCTCTTGCCCAACTTATATTAATTAGAGGCAACCCCTCTAATTGCATGATGAGATCACCCCTCCAAGTATTCATGTACGTTAATATTTCATGACCTATATTGGCTTAATGGTTAACATGATTAAACAGTTTTTATAAGATAAACATAAGGCTTTCCAAACTATAAAAATAGTTTTTACTAAGTTATACCAGGTTTTCAAGGACTTAATCAATTCCGCTGCTATATGTTGTATATGCTTATGTTATTCATTATATGCTTGTATATCCGTGCACTGAGCGTTATGCTCATCCGTTCTCCTTTAATGTTCCAAAAACGGCAGGTACTCAGGGACGCTCGTAGACTCTAAGCGTACATGCATATGGAATGGAAGATTTCTAGCCTTCATTACTTTATGCATTTCATCATACATTTTACTACTTATTTCTATGGACATTGTTTAGTCCTTTTCCTTTACAGTACTTATGTTTGTGTGTGATGAGCTTATACTTTGGGGTACCGATGTTTGTTCCGGTATTTCCTTTATGGTCATGTAATGTTTCAGACATTTATCCTTGTATGCTTTGATGACACGCCATAATGATGCGTGACATTCCATTTACCAAAATGGGGTGTTACAATTATGGTATCAGAAACAAGGCTTCGACCTGTAGGCTGTCAAAACATGACCTGTGATTAGTGGGTAGTCACTATGGTCTTCCTAGAACTGACGGTCAGTTTTCATGCGTTTATTGTTTTCATGCATTCATATATATGTCATTGTTACAGGTTTATGACTAAGTAATGGTTGGTACAGGACTGGCCCTATTTAGTCGCATGTGCTTTTATCAAAACTTTTAACCTTGGGACTGGCCCATTGGCGTCCCCTCGCTATGTCTTTTGTTTTGGGTGAACTGACCGTAGGCGTTCTCTCGCGCATATAAAAGTTTTCATAAAACTACATCATGCATTCATGTAATAGTTTTCCTGCATAAATTTTTTCTCATGATTTATTGGTATAAATTTCTTTCATGTATATATTTTATGTTTTGATTAGTTTAATCATGTATTTTTATGTTATACTATCAGATGGTTCTCACACGCAAGCAGGAACAACTCAATGCAACAGTCTAAGCTGCAATGCAAGCCTTGCTTCTTCAGCCGAGGAACGAAATCAGGGCTGAGGTGCAAGCTGCCAACAATTAGCAACAACACCCAGTACCTCCTCCTCCTCCAGCAAGATTGGTAACATGGCTGGATAGATTCAACAAGCAACGTCCTCGATCCTTTGAGAGAACTGATAGCTCTAGTGAAGCTGAAAGCTGGTTGGCTCACATTGAGAAGATATTCGATGCAACGGGCTGTGACCCCGTCTTGAAGTCGAGGTTGGCCTGTTACAAGTTCGAAGGTGATGTGCTAGGATGGTGGAAGGCAGTCAAGCAGTCTGAGGGAGGTGACAATTGGGTGGCTGGTTTGACTTGGGCTCAGTTAAGGGATTTAGTGATGGGACAGTTCCTTCCTAAGGCTGAGCAAGACAAGCTGAAGAGGGAGTACCACGGAATCAGGCAAAGAGCTGGGGAGAACAGCAACGAGTTCATGCAGCGCTTTCTCAGTTTGGCTGGTTTTCTTGGCGCAGCAGCAGGTACTGTCGAAGAGCAAGCATACCACTTCCGATGGGCTCTTCGTACATCGGGCGCCAACAACTTGGTGTGTGCTACTTTCAACACGGTGGCACAAGTTACCGATGCAGCACGTAAGCTGGAGATGCTGCAAGAAAGAGAAGAGTTCGGGGAAGCGGAGAGACCCGAGAAGATGTAAATATTCGTTATTCAGCGCTGACCATTCTGAATTCTTTCAGTATTATCCAATATTTATATATCTATTTAAACTACATCTTTCAGGCAGAAGACTGGGGACCGGTCTCAGCCGGCTACTCAACAACAGCCTACTCAACCCAAGGGAAACAGTCAGACTCAAGACCGTTCTGCTACGGATAGGCATGGCGGTAATGATAATTGCCGTAACAACGCTTGAAACTCCAATAGCAGCAGGTCCTTACACTTACTCATTTGCTTATGTTACATGCGATATTTCATAATTATGACACATTAGCAATCTTCTACCAGGAATCAAGGTAACAGGAGGGACCAAAACCAAATAGGTTCACAGCCTAACCGTCCAGCTATCACTGATATTACATTTACAATTTTTCCGCATTGTCCTTTTGTACCTATAAACCATGTCTCATGTATACTGTTCTTAACAGGCTCCCAGCCAGCAAGGGCACCTGCTGGAGGGTATACTCACCCTCTTTGCACTACCTGCAACCGTAGGCACCCAGGGCCATGTCGTCGCGACAGTGACGCATGCTACAAGTGTGGCCTTACTGGTCATCTCATGAAGGACTGCCGCAAGGGCGAGACGAAGGGCACATCTAGACATGCTGATTCCAAGCCGCCTCCTACTATTGGACGCGTTTACACGACTTCTCACGACCAGGCCAACAAGTCTACAGGTACCATCACTGGAATCTTGTATGTGTATGGTCAAGCTGCATGTGTTTTATTTGACACGGGTGTTACTCATTCGGTCATTTCTACTAATTATGCTAAGAATGTTAGGATATCCCCTATGCCATTAGAGAATGTACTAAAAATTTCCACGCCTTTAAGAGACTATGTACGCATAACCCATGTGTACAAGGGCCTTCCCCTAGAGTTTGACGACAAGATTCGTCCTGTTGACGCACTTCCGCTGGACATGAGTGATTTTGACATGATATTAGGCATGGACTGGCTATCCAAACATCACGCCACCATAGACTGCCATACATATCGGGTCATCTTCGGTGATGCAAATACATCAGAGTACATTCACAACGGGTTTGTACCCGGAAGGTCTGTACAAATCATATCAACCTTGCAAGCACGTGCATTACTTTCACATGGTTGCGAGGGCTATCTAGCTACTATTCAAGACATGGATGTTGAATCTCCATCAATTCAGAATCAGCCAATAGTGTCAGAATTTCCTGATGTGTTTCCAGAAGAACTTCCAGGCATACCACCTGCACGTGAAGTAGAGTTTAATATCGAGCTCATCCCAGGAGCTGAGCCGGTTTCTAAGGCTCCTTATCGCATGGCTCCCATCGAGCTGAAGGAGTTGAAGGACCAATTGCAATAACTTCTGGAACGAGGCTTCATTCGACCGAGCGCATCTCCATGCGGCGCACCGGTATTATTCGTGAAGAATAAGGACGGCAGTATGCGTCTTTGCATAGATTATCGCGAGCTTAACAAGATCACCATCAGAAATAGGTATTTGTTGCCACGCATTGACGACTTGTTTGACCAACTCCAAGGGGCCAAACATTTCTACAAATTTAATCTGAGGTCGGGCTATCATCAGTTACGGGTTAAAGAGCAGGACATCACCGAGACTGCTTTCCGTACACGTTATGGACACTACGAATTTGTAGTCATGCCATTTGGCCTTACCAATGCTCCAGCTGTTTTCATGGATTTGATGAACATAATCTTCCATGAATTTCTTGACAAGTTTTTCATTGTCTTCAATGCCGACATCCTGATATTCTCTAAGTCCAAGGAGGAACACGAAGACCATCTTCGTACAGTATTACAGATTCTTCGCCAGAAGCAGTTGTATGCTAAGTGCTCCAAGTGTGAGTTCTGGTTAGACAAGGTGGCGTTCTTAGGTCACATTGTATCAGCAGAAGGAATCAACATGGATCCAACAAAGGTTGAGGCTATTACCAAGTGGCCAAGACCGACATCAGCGACTGAAGTTCGCAGTTTCCTAGGCTTAGATGGTTACTACCGTAGGTTCGTAGAGAACTTTTCCTGTTTAGCACTACCATTGACAAAACTGATGCGGAAAGGGGAGAAACTCGTCTTTACTGAAGAAAGAGAGAAGAGCTTTGAAGATAATAACTGATTTTTTTGTTGATTAAAAAAGGTTTTGCTTGCAAGATATTTCTTTGCGTTGCTCGTACCCAATTGATATATGTCGTTGTTTCGTTCTCGGTATCTTCTCGAATCGATCACGGTCAAAAGTGGAACCGTTGTAATTGGTGACTAAAAAGGGGGAGCTTTGGTCTAAATCTACTAAAACGATAAGTGCTAGAGGTAAATAAATTAAACTAAAAGCAAAAACTAGAATTTAAATAAAGCTAGAATTGAAAACTGGAAAACTGGAATAAATCTGGAAATTTACCTTATTCGGAATATCTCTTCTTATGCGGAACAAAACTGGAAAACTCTATTCGGAATGTCTATGCGGAATGTCTGCTCTACTCGGAATATTTTATTCTATCCGGAACATTTGCCCTTACTCGGAATAATACGGCTATGCGGAATATTGGGCTCTACTCGGAATGTTTTAGGAAGAAAGCTCTATTCGGAATAATATGCCTTATGCGGAATAAAGTTCCTATGCGGAATAATCTGACTATGCGGAATATCAATCTTATTCGGAATATATACTCTACTCGGAATGTTTTAGACAGAAAACTCTATTCGGAATATAGGCCCTACTCGGAATAATTGGATATTCCGAGTAAACAACAAACCACAACCTTGATCCGGAATATTTGATATTCCGAACCAACCAAGTCACAGAAACTCTATCCGGAATCTGGGCGAACTCAGTAAAGGAAAGCGAAGAACAGGAGATTCTAAAACATGAATTTTAAACCAAAAATCAAACAAATTTTTAACCCAAACTAAAACCAATTTAACCACTAACCATTTACTCATAGTAAACATCAATCCAAAACAACAAAAACACAAACCCACTTACTTTTTATGATCAAACCAATAAAATAAAACTTAAGAACTTTGAATCACCAAGAGATGAAGAACAAGATGATGGAAAGATTAAAAGTAAACTTGTATTAATGATTTAAGATTCAACAAACAAAATGAAAAGACTAAACTTACAAGATTCAAGAAGATATCAAAGAAAAATGAAAACCACTCCTTAAGGGAGATGGTTCTTCCTAAGAACTCGGAGAAAAATGTAACAGAAAGAGACTAGTGGAAATTTGTGAATGGGAGGAGTATTTATAGGCTTCTCCCTTGGTTGGTGAGTGGGCTTTCTCCCTTTCTTTTTGTCTTCTCGTCTTTTCAGAACAGTTGACGTTTTCGATTTCGATTCGGGATTTGTCGACGAATAAATTCAACTCGTCTTTTAATTTCTTCATTTAATAGACTTGAGTTTCTTCGACATGTGTAAATCTTCCATCTTTGGTCCTTTTCTTCGATAAATCTTCAAATAGGCCCATTAACTTCAGATATTTTGCATCTCTTGGACTATAGACTTCGTCTTTTCGTCTTTTTTCCTTGATAAAACCCGTGAAATCCCATGTTTTCCCCAATATTTATCCGGTTGGATCTGAAAACACAACAAACACACAAACCACGCATAATTCCAAACAAATGACATTAAATACGCGTTTTGGTATTGTTTTAGCAAGAAATAAGTGGTAAAAGGATGGGTGTTTTCACACCTATCAAATCCCCTACACTTAACCATTGCCATGCCCTCATGCAATGCTTAGTAATAAAGCAAATTTACACTTTTCTCATAATCAATCAACCTTGGCCTTATTAAAATACTACTAAACAAAAATTTAAATACTAAAAGAAATTAAAACTTTAAAGGAGACAAAAGGATAGAAACCATTTTCACTTGAAAATAGCTATATGGAAATAACTTGCAAAGAGATCAAGGACTTACATTAGGGCTTCGGTGCTGCGAAGATTTATCACCCTCAAGTTTCACGTTCCCCAAACTAAGCTTAAAAACAAGATCATTGTTATTATAAGTTAGCAATTCAAACACGTACACACATGGCTTAATTATATGCTTAAACTCCCTTATTCCTAGGTATATCTCTTATATTTTATTTTTGTCTTAGAATGATCATGAAGATGCATTTTTGGACTTATTTCGATTGTTTATTTAGGCTGAAAGCAAAGTAGGACGATTTGATTAATAGTTAGCTAAAGGACAAAATCTCTTAAAACTGCTTCTCGGGATATCAAAAAGTTCATATCTTGGCATAACTCGGTTCACGATTTGAGACCTTTCTCAGGCCGATATTTGGCATGTACTTCATACTTCATATCTTGAGAGACGTTCTTGAGATAATGGTCTTCTCTTCGTTAATAGAGTTTCTTCACTTGGAGACTTTTGAGGGGTACTCCAACATTGTTGACCACGACTTCATGATTATTTCTTCAATCTCTAATTAGGATTTTGAGATGCAACGATCCGCCTCCTTTTCGGACTTGGATATATTTATCCTCATACCTTGTTAGGGTCTTTTCGGATAGACTTCTCCATGATCTTTATGGGAGTTAATTGCTTTTCGTCGTGAATCTGGATCCTTCATATTGATTTTGGGAATAATGCTTTTCACATCACCTTGGATCTTTAGCAATAAAATGGAATCCTCATGCCTTGTTAGGGCCATTTTGGACTCGCCAATCTTCGCGCCCCGCTTCATAAGTTATGCCTTGGCTATGAACTCTTATCATTACCGAGCAACTTTAAACGATCTTGGGCTAGAAGCTAAGTAACCTTTCAAATCGTACGACCTTACTTATTGCAGATAAATTATTAGCAAGTGATGGGAGAATAGGCAAATAATTACACCAAGTGAGCTTGTGCAAGAATACCGACTTATAATTGACTCTATCATTTCTCGTTCTCCACAATTTAAAATCTCAAGTAATGAGACTCGTGGATGCTTAGACTAATAAACCAATTAAGGTCTACATGGTTAAGGATACTAGCTAGAATAAACTTGAATAAGTCTATTCGGTTTGAGTCAAAATAATCGCAACGGGCCTAATATGTCAAAGATTTCAAAACTAGCTACACCACTTTATTAATATTTTTGACTTTATTGCAGGATATATACATATGAAAGCAACAATAAAAATTTAAAAATTATGACTAAATGGCCAAAGTTAATTAAGAATTTGAAAAATGCTGAAAAAAATGATTTTCCGGTTAAATGAAGGCATTTTCATGGAAAAGTCCACTTAAAACATCGATAGAAGTCCCCCCTACACTTAAGATAAACATTGTCCTCAATGTTTAAGTATGTCAGAAAAATCTCCCCTACACTTATGACATTGTGCACGGTTGTTAAATCAAGCTAAGGAGGAGACGACGAAAGTGATCAGTTGCAAATGTGAGTATGAAGATAATTGAATCACGATAGTTGAGAGATAGAACCGGTATTCCGGAGAACATGGGAGCACGGTTCTTCAAAGATTCCAAGAGTGCACTTATCCCTGTAATCACATCACCATCCATTTAATAACTGATTTTTATGTTGATTAAAAAAGGTTTTGCTTGCAAGATCTTTCTTTGCGTTGCTCGTACCCAATTGATATATGTCGTTGTTTCGTTCTCGGTATCTTCTCGAATCGATCACGGTCAAAAGTGGAATCGTTGTAACTGGTGACTAAAAAGGGAGAGCTTTGGTCTAAATCTACTAAAATGATAAGTGCTAGAGGTAAATAAATTAAACTAAAAGCAAAAACTAGAATTTAAATAAAGCTAGAATTTAAAACTGGAAAACTGGAATAAATCTGGAAATTTACCTTATTCGGAATATCTCTTCTTATGCGGAACAAAACTGGAAAACTCTATTCGGAATGTCTATGCGGAATGTCTGCTCTACTCGGAATATTTTATTCTATCCGGAACATTTGCCCTTACTCGGAATAATACGGCTATGCGGAATATTGGGCTCTACTCGGAATGTTTTAGGAAGAAAGCTCTATTCGGAATAATATGGCTTATGCGGAATAAAGTTCCTATGCGGAATAATCTGACTATGCGGAATATCAATCTTATTCGGAATATATACTCTACTCGGAATGTTTTAGACAGAAAACTCTATTCGGAATATAGGTCCTACTCGGAATAATTGGATATTCCGAGTAAACAACAAACCACAACCTTGATCTGGAATATTTGATATTCTGAACCAACAAAGTCACAGAAACTCTATCCGGAATCTGGGCGAACTCAGTAAAGGAAAACGAAGAATAGGGGATTCTAAAACACGAATTTTAAACCAAAAATCATACAAATTTTTAACCCAAACTTAAACCAATTTAACCACTAACCATTTACTCATAGTAAACATCAATCCAAAACAACAAAAACACAAACCCACTTACTTTTTATGATCAAACCAATAAAATAAAACTTAAGAACTTTGAATCACCAAGAGATGAAGAACAAGATGATGGAAAGATTAAAAGTAAACTTGTATTAATGATTTAAGATTCAACAAACAAAATGAAAAGATTAAACTTACAAGATTCAAGAAGATATCAAAGAAAAATGAAAACCACTCCTTAAGGGAGATGGTTCTTCCTAAGAACTCGGAGAAAAATGTAACAGAAAGAGACTAGTGGAAATTTGTGAATGGGAGGAGTATTTATAGGCTTCTCCCTTGGTTGGTGAGTGGGATTTCTCCCTTTTTTTTGTCTTCTCGTCTTTTCAGAACAGTTGATGTTTTCGATTTCGATTCGGGATTTGTCGACGAATAAATTCAACTCGTCTTTTAATTTCTTCATTTAATAGACTTGAGTTTCTTCGACATGTGTAAATCTTCCATCTTTGGTCCTTTTCTTCGATAAATCTTCAAAAAGGCCCATTAACTTCAGATCTTTTGCATCTCTTGGACTATAGACTTCGTCTTTTCGTCTTTTTTCCTTGATAAAACCCGTGCAATCCCATGTTTTCCCCAATATTTATCCGGGTTTCTTTGAAAACACAACAAACACACAAACCACGCATAATTCCAAACAAATGACATTAAATACGCGTTTTGGTATTGTTTAGCAAGAAATAAGTGGTAAAAGGATGGATGTTTTCACACCTATCAGAAGACCTAAAGCAGAAGTTAGTATCTGCTCCGATTCTTACTCTCCCATCTGGTACAGGTGGATTTCAAATCTACAGTGATACTTCAGGGAAGGGACTTGGTTGTGTTCTCATGCAACATGGGAGAGTTATTGCGTATGCTTCACGACAGCTTAAGCCTTATGAGGAAAATTACCCTACGCATGAATTGGAACTTGCAGCAGTCGTGTTTACATTGAAGATATGGAGGCACTACTCGTATAGAGAATCATGTGACATCTTCACAGACCACAAGAGCCTGAAGTACATCTTCACTCCACATGAACTGAACATGAGACAGAGGAGATGGTTAGAGCTGTTGAAGGATTATGACATTAATCTGCAGTATCATCCCGGCAAGGCGAATGTAGTGGAGGATGCACTTAGTAGAAAGTACGGAGTGATAAACGGCATTAAAATTGAGGTGGAAATTATAAGAGACATAGAGTGACTAGACATCGAGATCATGGTATGTGGACAACACGGTTACTGGGCTAATATTAGAGTGGAACCTGAGTTACTCTCTAGGATCAAGGAAGTTCAAAAGGATGATGGTGAAATTTGGGCGATAATTTAGAATTTGGAGAAGCAGACATAATTTCGTGTAGACGAAGACGGTATCTTATGGCATGGCACGAGATTTTGTGTTCCTGTTGATCAAGAAATCTGGGAAGCATTATTAGCTGAGGCTCATAGCTCCCCACTCTCCATTAATCCTGGTTCGACCAAGATGTACCACGACATCAAGCAATACTTTTGGTGGAGTGGTATGAAACAGGATGTGGTGACTTACGTTTCTAAATGTCTTACCTGCCAGCAGGTTAAGATCGAGCATCAGCGATCTAGCGGTCTTCTACAACCGTTAGATATTCCAGAGTCGAAGTGGGACAAGATCACCATGGATTTTGTTACCGGTCTTTCGCGGATAAAGAGGAGGCATGATGCAATTTGGGTTATCGTTGATCGACTTACTAAGTCAGCTCATTTCCAACCAATCCGCAAGGATGATCCGGTCAGTAAACTCACCGATACTTACAAGAAGGAGATCATGAGACTTCATGGTGCTCCATCCAGCATCGTCTCAGACAGAGATCCTCGTTTCACTTCGCGATTCTGGAAGAGTTTGCAGAAAGCTTGGGGTACAAAACTTAAGCTTAGCACGGCTTTTTATCCTCAAACAGACGGGCACTCGTAGCGAACGATTCAAACATTAGAAGACATGTTGAGGTCATGTGTGTTGGAATGGACAGGAGATTGGGACGATTACATCTGTTTGGTAAAGTTTGCATACAACAACAGTTGGCACGCTAGCATTAAGTGTGCTCCATTCGAGATGTTGTATGGCAGAAAGTGTCGCGCCCCAATCTGCTGGGATCAGGTTGGCGAGCGAAAACTTGAAGGACCAGAAATGATAGAGTTGACCAATGAGAAGGTCGTTGTAGCTAAGCAGAAATTGCAAGAAGCACGATCACGTCAGAAGAGTTATGCCGACAAGCATCGTAGGGACTTACATTTTAAGGTAGGAGATCACGTCTTTCTTAAGGTGTCGCCGACACGTGGCGTTAAGCGTTTTGGAATCAAAGGGAAGCGCAGTCCTCGATTCATCGGACTGTTTGATGTCATTTAGCGAGTCGGTGAAGTATCTTATCATTTAGCGTTACCTCCGCAGCTTTCTCATGTACACAACTGTTGGAAATACGTTTTTACGTATTTAGGAAGATTCGGTCACTCCGACAATATATTAAGTAGTAGCTCATAGTCTAGATATCTTTATATTAATTAACAAGGAAAGGCCTAGTCCATGTTATTTGTGGACGGCCCAATATTGTAAGCCCAAGCCCATCTTATGGGCTTGGTATATAAACCCTCTCCTTAGATGGAGAGGGTGTGGTTCACTTTACTTTTCATATAGTAAGAAGGTGTTTTATCTTTCATTTTCTCTCTCTAAGTGTGTGTGTTCTTACCATCTCTCTATCTCTTTCTCTTTCTAAAATATAAGCAAGATTTACAATATCCTACAAATGGTATCAAGAGCCATGGGATGATTGTATTGTTTATGTGTTTATTCATATAGAGTTCGTGTATTTTGATCATATATACCCACGTCCAAAAAAATATGGTGTTTTTTGTGGTTTGATCTTCATCAAAATCATCTACATATTCGTGTTAGTGATTTGGGTTACTTGGATCGCTAAAAAATGCAAAACATTTGGTGTTTGGATTCATTTTTAGCTTCAAGATTCATTTTTTAAAGTACAATACGAATTCCTTGTTTTTCTCAACATTTCGCAATAACTGGTATAATTTCGCAATAGTTTGTTATATTGTGGAATTGATTCTATCAGTAATTGTGGAATCTAGTGCTTCAGGTGATTGCGAAATCTTTGCATAATTGCGAAATCTTTGTCGGATTGCGAAATCTTTGCCTATTGCGAAATCTCTGCCTGATTGCGAAATCTTTGCATAATTGCGAAATCTTTGCCGGATTGCGAAATCTTTGCCTATTGCGAAATCTTTGACTGATTGCGAAATCAAATCCAAAAAGAGATTGTGGAATCTAACTGTTTGACTGATTGCGAATTTGAATCATTAAATCATTGCGGAATTATTGGTCTTTTAATATTGTGGAATCTTGTACTAAGGGGATTGCGGAATTAATTCCATTGTTTATTGCGGAATCATACTTGATCTTCACATAGCGAAATCTTTGGAATTTTTTCAAGATTTTCGAAAAACGTGATTTAGAAATTTTTAGGGGATTTTAACATAATTTCTCGACTTCAACACACGACAACAAGCACACTTACTTTCTCTCATTGTTCGATCATCGTTTGTAAATCTTAACTTATCGAATGGAGTACACATCTCTTACGGATAATTCCATCCTCTCGGGTACGGATAATCGTCCACCAATGTTGGAGAAGTCTATGTACGAGGATTGGACTTCCCGAATGGAACTTTACATGTTGAACAAAGAGAATGGACATCTCATTTGGGAATCGGTGCTCAATGGACCATTAGATTATGGTACTGTGACGGAAGGTACAATTACTCGTCCTCGCACAATGGGTGAATTGACCGGAGATATGAATATTCAAGACAAATGGGATAAGTATGCTACAAATATCATTCTCCAAGCCCTTCCTCCAGATGTCTACAAACTCGTCAGCAAACATAAAGTTGCCAAAGAGTTATGGGATAGAATTCGTGTTCTAATGCAAGGCACCTCGTTAACTAAACAAGAACGAGAGTGCAAGCTTTATTATACATTTGATAAGTTTGCCTATGTTCCCGGGGAGAGTCTCAATGATTACTATTTGAGATTTACTCTTTTGTTGAATGAGCTCAATATCTATGGCATGGAAATTCCTACGTTTCAATTAAACACCAAGTATTTGAACACCCTTCCTTCAGAATGGCGTAAGTATGTGACGGCTGTTAAATTGGCTAAGGACTTGCATAACACCAATGTGGATCAACTTCGAGTTTTTCTTCAACAAAATGAATGCCACGTGATCGAGGCTCGGTTTTCTACACCACAAGTTCGTGATCCACTTGCCATGTATGCTTCTCAACAAATGACCCCTAACAAAACATGGCTTACAATTATCAACAACAATCATACTTGCAGCAACAACCACAACACACATATCAGCAACCACAACAACCATCTTATCAACCACTGATGATGCCACAACAAGCATATCAAGAAAGTGTTCTTCTACAGCCTTATCAAAGCTACCAACACATCAGGCATCACCCTCACAAGCTAATACTTCTCCTATGGGCTATACTCCTCAGCAAGGATATTTTCCAATTGAAGCACCACAAGCACAAGCCTTCTACTCCAATGAACTTCCACCAATTCAGCCACCGGTCTTTACTCCAAATGATACACCTACTGATGTCTTAAACCATCCCACTGCCTACTTGTCAAAACTTGTTGCTACTAGAGGTTTTCCACCAACGAACAATCAGCTCCGCACCTCTTCAAATCTTCGACAACAAGCCACTGTTCAAGATGGTCAAATGATGGTGCAACCCATTCAGGGAAGGCAAAATTCATATGGACCTCCTACAAGGACTGTGAATGCTCAAGCTGTGAATTCTCAAGCTAATGGAAATGGAAGAATTGTTGGTCCACAAAAGGTTGTGACTTGCTACAATTGTAGAGGACAAGGTCATATGGCTAGGGAATGCACTTAGCTAAAAAGGAGAAGGGATGCAACATGGTTTCGTGAGAAGATGTATTTGGTCGATGCTCAATCTAAGGGAAAGATTTTGGATTCAGAAGAGTTAGCATTTCTTGCAGACCCAGGGGCAGCATACAATGAAGGCACTGCAGTCGTTTCCACTTCTAATGCAGCTTATCAAGCAGATGATCTTGATGCATATGATTCGGACTGTGATGACATTCACTCAGCTCAAGCTGCACTCGTTGCTAATCTCTCTCACTACGGTTCTGATGTCGTCAGTGAGGTACCAACCACATCTAATAATATTCATGATAATCCACATCATGTTGAGAATGAAAATGACAACCTTGAACAGCATTCGGGAACTAGTAACTCAAATGATGTGGTATCCAATCCAACACACTTGAGTGAACCTCAATCAAATGCTATGACGGGTATGGAATCTTATGATCAACGTGATTTGGTAATGGTGCCTAAACATATTATTGATAACATGAATGTGGCTGTTTGACAACCCATAGATATGAATGCCAACCTAACCGCTAAGCTTGCGCTGTATAAGGAAAAGGTCAAAACTTTTGAAATGGTCCCTCAAGCAATGAAAATAACGTGTTCTGAATTTGACCAATTTGGTTTTGAAAAGATTGAACACTTAAAAGAAATAGAATCATTAAAAGCTAATCTTTCCAATGAGTTAAAAGCAAAAGAGTCGGTTGTCAATGATTTTCAGAAAATTAAAATAGATTTCGAAACTCTCGAGTCTAAAAAGTTAGAATCGGAAATTAATGCTACCAAACTTCTTAAATTCGAAGAACAACAACTTTTAAAACAATACGCTTCCACAGAAAAGGTTCATCTTTTAACTAAATCGTTCAAAGAACTCAAACTTAAGCGTCTTCAAGATTTACCACCTAATCCTGGTTATGCAAAACAAGCTCAGGAATATATTCCTTGTCTTTATGATGTGACCCTAATTGGCAAATCGAAAGAAGCACCTTATGTTCGTAGTACTGAGGAGACACAATCACTTGCGGACAAAACTCATTCGAAAATGCTTTCAAAATTTCATAAGATTGAAGATATATCAAACGACTCAATGAGACGTAAAAGTTTTAACATAAATTAAGCATTGTTAAAAACATACATGTCTATGGTTTTCCAAACCCAAGATGATACAACACAGAGTTAGCGTTTTGGTCCCCACGAATCTCAACCCCAAAAGATACAATTTCGTTAACATGACAGAAAATTTAAAAGTGTTCAAGTTAAATATGGGTGGAAAAACAAGTAGACGCCAAGCCACACACAACTCCCATCCAATGCATGCTCCATGCTATACTTCATCGATTACCTGAAACACATGCTAAATTGGGTCAACAAATAATATTGAGTGGAATTCATAGGTTTTATAATCTCATTTTGAACATATGTGTTATAAAAATCATTTACGATCATTCATAGAATTGTCGATCAAACAATCTATTTTCAAGGTTATGACAATTTTGTTTAAGCTCATGACACTAATCCGTTAACTCAATCACCCGCGTAATAATTACCGGCATGACTAAGATGAAACCATTGCCCCTTCTAAAGGCATCAGTTGCAATTATACCGTATCTCTTATCACAAGTTATCCGTCCACAGGGGGTACTCAACGTACTAGCCCTCGTCTCGGATAGGGTCGTCAACCCCATAGTAATATCAATTGTATAAGCGGCTATTTTCAATCCACACAAGGATTAAACAATAGTTAATAGTTCATGAATATAGGGTCTTTTGTAACTAGGTACTCAACACAATTTTTAAGGCAACATTCAGGTCCAACAATCATTCATGACATATGTTCATTTTAGAAAACTAGCATGCATCTCCCTCGTGGGTAAAAACAATTTAAAAACAATTGTAAGCGAGGCTACAAATTCACACATTATGTATATAGATTAGTCGACGATACGAATGACGATCACTGACGATGATGAGGATGCCCGGGGAATTCAACACCTAACAAACAATAACGCGTAATGAGTAAATCTCATTAATAAAGTTTAAGTACTGTATAATATATACATATTAGTCAATTGTGATAATTACAAACTCACACCAAAACCAAACGGATAATTGTTGTTGATCCCAAACTTAGATCGATTTAGCTTTGTGTTAACGAGATTAAATCAAGTTTAACACGTAGAGAAACTTTGTTGTATTGAACAAACTAAGTGTTATGCGGAATTTAACACTTAGAACAAAGAACAAAACAAAGTAAACCAAACTTTCACTTTGATTAATAATATCAATGAATGATTACAATGAAAGTGTTATGAGATATGTGGAAGAGATGTGTGAAAAAGATATGTCTTTTGTCTAACCCTAAGGCCTCCTTTTATAGGTTTAAGGAGCCTTGTACAAAAAGCTAAGATCAACTATTTTAGGAAGAGACACAAGATAAACATACTCAAATAACATATTGACTAAATCTTTTTAAACATTAAGAATATATTCTGAATTCTTATCTTCATATTTTGTCCACCAGCTTGAAGAATTCATCATTGGCAGATTTAGTCCTTGTCTTTGTCTTAAGATTCTTCTTGTCAGCGCCTTGATAATTCTTATCAGCGTCTCATCTGTCAGCGCCTCGTTTACTCTTGTCAGCGTCCAATTCCCTCTTGTCAGCGTTCCAGTGACTTAGCTAATTTTATTCCCAACAATCCTCCCCTAAACTTGATATCTACTCTAGTAATCAAGTTTCTGAATAAAATAACACACAGAGAGGATTCTTACAAACATACTTATCCCTGAATTTGAGTAATAATAAATCTCGAAAAGTCAATCACTCAAATCATCTTCACTTGGTCTTAATCATCTTCAGCACCTGTAGAGTCTTTGGAGCTTTCTTTATTACTTTTGTCACTCAAATTCGATTGCTCCTCCCCTTTTTAAGACTCCTCTCCAAGATCAATATACAAGGACGGAATCAAGAACATCCTCCTTGCATCAGCTTCCAAAATAACAATCCTTGACAATTTGTACCATTTCTGTATTATGCTTTTACAAGCTAATTGATACAAGCCTTTTTGTGTGGGTTCAAAATATTTCTCGGAATCCTCTCGAATTGATCTCAGTTAAAAGTGGAATGATTTGTTCTTGGTGACAAAAAGTGGATTTGGTTTTCTATTCTAAATAATTGAAGTGAATAAAGATTAAAGCCGGAAACAGTAGATAAAAACAATTAAATGACAAAGCGGAAAAATAACTCTTACTGAAAATTAGTCTATGCGGAATGTAACACCATTCGGAAAGTTCTCCTATGCGGAATGTTGCTCTACTCGGAATGTAAGATTCTATTCGGAATATATACCCTACTCGGAAAGAATTCTTCTATGCGGAAAGGCTGGCCTTATTCGGAAAATTTGCTTATGCGGAAAAACTCTTTTATTCGGAATAAAATGCTCTATGCGGAAAAATGGTGCTACTCGGAAAAACCAGTCTATGCGGAAAGTCTTCCCTGTGCGGAAAATCCTCTATTCGGAAAATGTTGCTATATGCGGAAAGTAAGGACCATTCGGAATATTGCTCTTATGCGGAAAATTAGGACTATGCGGAATATATGAAATATTCCGAGTAAAGGAAATGTAAACACCCCTATTCGGAATACCCAGGATTCCGAATAAGGGAGATAAAAACTTGACCGTTCGGAAAGTTGGTCTTGTTCGGAATATTCTGGGCAGCGAAGAACAGTAACAACAGGTACAAAACGATTTTCAATCTAAACACCAAAATACTGAAAAAGGTTTTACCAAATTAAACACGAATCATTTAAATACCTTAAGTAATAAATCCCAACAGTAAAAACACTAAATCAACAACTTTTTAAGATCAAACTAAAATCAAATAAAAACTCAAGAACTTGCAATAGATGATGATGAAGAACAAAATAAATAGAAAGATGGAATGGATTGATTAATGAAAAAGTAACAAGGTTAATGATTAAGGATTACAAGATTGAAAGAAAAAGATGAAAATCACCAAACTCCCTAATGGAGTTGGTGATGGAACGAACAAAGGCCTGGGAAAAAGAAAAAATGAACTAACTACCTAATTGTGTGAAGGGAGTGTCTATTTATACTCCTAGTGGTTGGTTGGTGAGTGGGCTTTCTCCCTTTCTTCTTGTCTTCTCGTCTTTTCAGAAAAGTTGACGCTTTCGATTCTGATTCGGGATTTGTCGTCGATTAAATCCAACTCGTCTTTTGATTTCTTCGTTAAATAGACTCGAGTTTCTTCGACTTATGAAAATATTCCGTCTTTAGTCCTTTTCTTCGATAAATCTTCGAATAGGCCTAGTGACTTCAAATCTTTTGCATCTCTTGGACAATAGACTTTATCTTGAGTCTTTTTCCTTGATAAATCCCGTGCAATCCCATGTTTTCTTTAATATTTATCCGGTTAGCTCTGAAAACACAATAAACACAAAAACCACGCATAATTCCAAACAAATGATATTAAATACGTGTTTTGGTCTTGTTTTAGCCAGAATTAAGTGGTAAAAGGATGGGTGTTTACACACCTATCAAATCCCCTACACTTAACCATTGCCATGCCCTCATGCAATGCTTAGTGATAAAGCAATTTTTACATTTTTCTCATAATCAATCAACCTTGGCCTTATTTAAATTCTACTAAACAACAATTAAAATACTAAGAGAACTTAAAACTTTAAAATAAACAAAAGGATGGAAATAACTTGTAAAGAAATCAAGGACTTACATTAGGGCTTTGGTGTTGCGAAGATTTATCACCCTCAAGTTTCACGTTCCCCAAACTAAGCTTAAGAACGAGATCATTGTTATTATAAGTTAGTGAATCAAACACTTACACACATGGCTTAATTAAGTTAGTGATACAAGCCTTTTTGTGTGGGTTCAAAATATTTCTCGGAATCCTCTCGAATTGATCTCAGTTAAAAGTGGAATGATTTGTTCTTGGTGACAAAAAGTGGATTTGGTTTTCTATTCTAAATAATTGAAGTGAATAAAGATTAAAGCCGGAAACAGTAGATAAAAACAATTAAATGACAAAGCGGAAAAATAACTCTTACTGAAAATTAGTCTATGCGGAATGTAACACCATTCGGAAAGTTCTCCTATGCGGAATGTTGCTCTACTCGGAATGTAAGATGCTATTCGGAATATATACCCTACTCGGAAAGAATTCTTCTATGCGGAAAGGCTGGCCTTATTCGGAAAATTTGCTTATGCGGAAAAAATCTTTTATTCGGAATAAAATGCTCTATGCGGAAAAATGGTGCTACTCGGAAAAACCAGTCTATGCGGAAAGTCTTCCCTGTGCGGAAAATCCTCTATTCGGAAAATGTTGCTATATGCGGAAAGTAAGGACCATTCAGAATATTGCTCTTATGCGGAAAATTAGGACTATGCGGAATATATGAAATATTCCGAGTAAAGGAAATGTAAACACCCTTATTCGGAATACCCAGGATTCCGAATAAGGGAGATAAAAACTTGACCGTTCGGAAAGTTGGTCTTGTTCGGAATATTCTGGGCAGCGAAGAACAGTAACAACAGGTACAAAAAGATTTTCAATCTAAACACCAAAATACTCAAAAAGGTTTTACCAAATTAAACACGAATCATTTAAATACCTTAAGTAATAAATCCCAACAGTAAAAACACTAAATCAACAACTTTTTAAGATCAAACTAAAATCAAATAAAAACTCAAGAACTTGCAATAGATGATGATGAAGAACAAAATAAATAGAAAGATGGAATGGATTGATTAATGAAAAAATAACAAGGTTAATGATTAAGGATTACAAGATTGAAAGAAAAAGATGAAAATCACCAAACTCCCTAATGGAGTTGGTGATGGAACGAACAAAGGCCTGGGAAAAAGAAAAAATGAACTAACTCCCTAATTGTGTGAAGGGAGTGTCTATTTATACTCCTAGTGGTTGGTTGGTGAGTGGGCTTTCTCCCTTTCTTCTTGTCTTCTCGTCTTTTCAGAAAAGTTGACGCTTTCGATTCTGATTCGGGATTTGTCGTCGATTAAATCCAACTCGTCTTTTGATTTCTTCGTTAAATAGACTCGAGTTTCTTCGACTTATGAAAATCGTCCGCCTTTAGTCCTTTTCTTCGATAAATCTTCGAATAGGCCTAGTGACTTCAAATCTTTTGCATCTCTTGGACAATAGACTTTATCTTGAGTCTTTTTCCTTGATAAATCCCGTGCAATCCCATGTTTTCTTTAATATTTATCCGGTTAGCTCTGAAAACACAATAAACACAAAAACCACGCATAATTCCAAACAAATGATATTAAATACGTGTTTTGGTCTTGTTTTAGCTAGAATTAAGTGGTAAAAGGATGGGTGTTTACACACCTATCAAATCCCCTTCACTTAACCATTGCCATGCCCTCATGCAATGCTTAGTGATAAAGCAATTTTTACATTTTTCTCATAATCAATCAACCTTGGCCTTATTTAAATTCTACTAAACAACAATTAAAATACTAAGAGAACTTAAAACTTTAAAATAAACAAAAGGATGGAAATAACTTGTAAAGAAATCAAGGACTTACATTAGGGCTTTGGTGTTGCGAAGATTTATCACCCTCAAGTTTCACGTTCCCCAAACTAAGCTTAAGAACGAGATCATTGTTATTATAAGTTAGTGAATCAAACACTTACACACATGGCTTAATTAAATGCTTAAACTCCCTTATTCCTAGTTGTATCTCTTATATTTTATTTTTGTCTTAGAATGATCATGAAGATGCATTTTTGGACTTATTTCGATAGTTTATTAAGGCTGAAAGCAAAGTAGGACGATTTGATCAATAGTTAGCTAAAGGACAAAATCTCTTAAAACTGCTTCTCGGGATATCAAAAAGTTCATATCTTGGCATAACTTGGTTCACGATTTGAGACCTTTCTCGGGCCGATATTTGGCATGTACTTCATACTTCATATCTTCGAGAGACGTTCTTGAGATAATGGTCTTCTCATCATAATAGAGTTTCTTCACTTGGAGACTTTTGAGGGGTACTCCAACTTTGTTGACCACGACTTCATGATTATTTCTTCAATCTCTAATTGGGATTTTGAGATACAACGATCCGCCTCCTTTTCGGACTTGGATCTATTTATCCTCATACCTTGTTAGGGTCTTTTCGGATAGACTTCTCCATGATCTTTATGGGAGTTGATTGCTTTTCGTCGTGAGTCTTGATCCTTCATATAGACTTTAGGAATAATGCTTTTCACATCACTTTGGATCTTCAGCAATAAAATTGAATCCTCATGCCTTGTTAGGGCCTTTTCGGACTCGCCAATCTTCGCGCCCCGCTTCATAAGTTATGCCTTGGCTATGAACTCTTATCATTACCGAGCAACTTTTAAACGATCTTGGGCTAGACGCTAAGTAACTTTTCAAATCGTACGACCTTACTTATTGCAGATGAATTATTAGCAAGTGATGGGAGAATAGGCAAATAATTACACCAAGTGAGCTTGCGCAAGAATACCGACTTATAATTGACTCTATCATTTCTCGTCCTCCACAATTTAAAATCTCAAGTAATGAGACTCGTGGATACCTAGCCTAATAAACCGATTAAGGTCTACATGGTTAAGGATACTAGCTAGAATAAACTTGGATAAGTCTATTCGGGTTGAGTCAAAATAAACGCAACGGGCCTAATATGTCAAAGACTTCTAAACTAGCTACAACACTTTATTAAAATTTTTGACTTTATTGCGGAATATATACGTATGAAAGCAATGATAAAAATTTAAAAATTACGACTAAATGGCCAAAGTTAATAAAAAATTTGAAAAATGTTGAAAAATAGGATTTTCTGGTTAAATGAAGGCATTTTCATGGAAAAGTCCACTTAAAACTTCAATAGAAGTCCCCCCTACACTTATGATAAACATTGTCCTCAATGTTTAAGCATGTGGGAAAAGTCTCCCCTACACTTATGACATTGTGCACGTTGGTTAACTCGAGTTAAGGAAGAGACGACTAAAGTGATCAATTTCAAATGTGAGTATGAAGAAAATTGAATCACGATAGTTGAGAGATAGAACCGGATTTCGGATAACACGGGAGCACGGTTCTTTCAAAGATTTCCAAGATTGCAGTTATCCCTGTAATCACATCACCATACAAACACAAATGACCAAAATAGGTCCTCCCCTACACTTAGGGGGTTAAAGGGATAGATACTCGGGCTGCCTCCCGAGGAGCGCTTGTTTTTGATAACCGAGTCACGAGCCTGACTCGACCCAAATTCAGTTCATGGGGAACGTGGTGAGGGATGGAATCACCTCGTGAGAGGTGTCCTCACCAAAGTACAACTTCACTCGTTGGCCATTCACTTTAAAATTCGGTCCATTAGGTTGAGCGAGCTCGAGAGTACCATATGGAAAAATTTGGGCAATGGTGAATGGGCCGGACCAACGAGATTTGAGCTTGCCCGAAAAGATTTTCAACCGAGAGTTAAAAAGTAAGACTTTGTCTCCAACATGGAACTCTCGGTTTTTGATCTTGGAGTCGTGAATGAGCTTAGTTCGTTCCTTATAGATCAAAGAATTTTCATAAGCCTCATTCCGGAGTTCATTCAGCTCATTGAGTTGGATCTTGCGTAGGTCACCGGCTTTGTTTATATCAAAATTAGCCCACTTCAAGGCCCAATAAGCCTTGTGCTCCAACTCAATGGGGAGGTGGCACGCTTTCCCGTACACAAGACGATAAGGCGTACAGCCGATCGGGGTCTTGTAAGCAGTACGGAAAGCCCACAAAGCATCATCGAGTTTATCAGCCCATGCGGCACGATGCTCTCCCACGGTTCTTTCCAAAATTCGCTTTAGTCCTCGGTTGGATATTTCAGCCTGGCCATTAGTTTGTGGGTGGTAGGCTGTGGAAAGACGATGATTTACACCGTACTTAGCCATGACTCGAGCAAATTGGTCATTGCAGAAATGAGTCCCACGATCACTAATAATGGCGCGAGGCACACCGAATCTAGCGAATAAAGTTTTCAAAAAGTTACAAACCACCCTTGCGTCATTAGTAGGCAAAGCTTTGGCTTCAACCCACTTAGAAACATAGTCAACTGCTACAAGGATGTATTTGTTTCCTTTAGAAGAAGGGAATGGCCCCATAAAGTCGATACCCCAAACATCAAAAATTTCACACTCTTGAATGAAATTCTGAGGCATCTCGTCTTTATGTGTGATTTTGCCTTGCTTTTGGCAAACATCACATCGCTTAACCATATTGTGAGCATCACGATATATGGAGGGCCAATAAAATCCCGAATCAAACACTTTCTTTGCGGTGTAGTTAGGACCAAAGTGACCACCGGTGGGTCCTTTGTGGCAAGCATCAAGGATTTCAGACGCTGCCGGTCCGTCAACACATCGGCGAATAATCAGGTCAGCACATTGTTTGAATAGGTAAGGGTCGTCCCAAAAGTAAGTCTTAATGTCGGTGAAAAACTTCTTCTTTTGTTGAGACGTCAACCCTTCCTTGAGAATTCCACCCGCCAAGTAGTTTGCAAAGTCCGCAAACCACGGGGTTTCATTCGGCTTCGAGTTTATAGACATTAAGGTCTCCAAGGGAAAAGAATCATTGATTTCTTTGGTCGGATGATCTCCTTGGTATGGATCCTCAAGTCTGCTAAGATGGTCCGCGGCTAGGTTTTCTGCTCCTTTTTTATCGCGGATGTCGATTTTAAATTCCTGGAGCAGCAAAACCCAGCGAAGAAGTCTTGGTTTGGAATCTTGCTTTGTCAACAAGTACTTCAACGCGGAATGATCGGTGTACACAATGGTGGTGGAAAGGACAAGATAGGGGCGGAATTTTTCAAAAGCATAGACAACAGCTAAAAGCTCTTTTTCGGTTGTCGTATAATGCAATTGTGCCCCAGTCATTGTCTTGCTAGCGTAATGGATCGGTTGGAAGTGTTTGTTCACTCTTTGTCCAAGAACCGCTCCAATAGCAAAATCACTAGCATCGCACATCAACTCAAAGGGAAGCTCCCAATTAGGGGTAACCAAGACGGGTGCCTTAGTGAGCTTATCCTTAAGCGAGTTGAAGGCTTCAAGGCACTCTTTGGAGAAGATAAAAGGAGTATCTTTTTCCAAGAGGTGGGTCATCGGGCGAGTGATGTGCGAAAAATCTTTGATGAATCGACGGTAGAAGCCCGCATGACCCAGGAAACTTCTCACACCCTTCACGGTTGAAGGTGGAGGCAACTTTGCGATAACATCGACTTTAGCACGGTCAACTTCAAGACCGGCTTTCGAGATCTTATGTCCAAGCACGACGCCTTCTTTTACCATGAAATGGCATTTTTCCCAATTTAGAACCAGACGAGTGTCTTCGCACCGCTTTAGCATACGTTCCAAATTGGCAAGGCAAGAAGAGAAAGAATCCCCGAAGACCGAGAAATCATCCATGAAGACTTCCATGGTTTGTTCAACCATGTCATGGAAGATAGCTAACATGCACCTTTGGAAAGTCCCGGGCGCATTACATAAGCCAAAAGGCATTCTTTTGTAAGCGAAAGTGCCATAGGGACAAGTGAATGTAGTCTTCTCTTGATCTTGGGGATCGATGGGTATTTGAAAATAACCCGAGAAACCATCAAGAAAGCAGTAATATTCATTACCGGCTAATCGTTCAAGCATTTGGTCCATGAAAGGTAGAGGGAAATGATCCTTTCTCGTGGCATCATTGAGTTTGCGGTAGTCTATACAAACTCTCCACCCAGTAACGAGACGAGTGGGAATCAACTCGTTGTGTTCATTGGGAACAACGGTTATTCCGCCCTTCTTGGGCACACAATGGATTGGACTAACCCACGGTGAATCCGAAATAGGGTAAATCATACCCGCATCAAGAAGTTTGATAACCTCTGTTTTGATTACTTCATGGATTTTTGGATTCACCCTTCGTTGGATTTGAATAGTGGGCTTATAGTCGTCCTCCATGAGAATTTTGTGTGTGCAGAAGTGAGGATCAATTCCACGAATATCCGAGATTTTCCAAGCAATAGCCTTCTTATGATCTTTCAATACAGCGACGAGGCGAGTCTTCTCTTCATCTTTCAAATCCTTCGCAATAATGACGGGCGACTTTTTGTTGTCGTCAAGGAACACGTGCTCGAGATGTGGCGGCAACTCCTTAAGTTCCAAATCCGGAGGATTTTCGACGGGAGGCGTTTTCAAAGTCGGAGTATTGATAGCAATGACCGTGGGAGATGGAGGCGAAGGATTGTCTTCGGTGAGAAGATTGTCAAAGAAATTCATGTCTTCATCCCCCTCGGTGGGAGAATCATTAGTAGCTAAATTCGCATCTCCCATGGTAGCTTCAAGATTGTTCCAAAATAAATCACTATCTCCAACTAGAGACAACGATGAATCAATAGAGGACACGGTCTCAACAGTGGGAAGAGAGGTAGGAATACTTTTGCAAGCATCATTAAAGTGTTCTTCACAAGCCTCATCGAGAACGTCAATACAATTAACGCTCTCATATGAATAAGGCTGTTTAGACAACTTTCCCATGTTTAAGACTACTTTATCGTCACCCACTCTCATGATAAGCTCACCGGCTTCAACATCAATGAGAGTGCGACCGGTCCTAAGGAATGGACGTCCAACAATCAGTGGTACACGAGGGTCCATCTCGTAGTCGACGACAACAAAATCAGCAGGGAAGGTGAATTTGTCGACTCCTACAATGACGTCTTCAGCTATCCCCACTGGATAGGCAACCGTACGGTTGGCCAATTCCAAAGTCATTTTAGTGGGGACTAGCTCTGGGAGAGATAATTGCTTCCAAACACTTAGAGGCATGAGATTAATACTGGCGCCTAGATCGGCTAGGGCCATGCAATTCTCTACTCCCGGGAAACTGCAAGGGATAAGAAAACGACCCGGATCACCAAGCTTGATTGGCAATTTCCTTAAGAGCACTGCAGAGCAGTTCTCATTAAGTTGGGTGTTGGCAATGTCGAGGAGCTTTTCCTTGTCGCTCAGAAGGTCTTTAAACATTTTGGCGTATTTGGGCATGTGAGTGAGAGCCTCAGCGAAGGAGATATTAAAATTCAGTTGTTTAAACATTTTAAGAAAGTTAGAAACCTGAATATCATCCTTGCTCTTTTGCTTCTCTTTCCTCAACCTTGAAGGATAAGGTATATTGGAAGAAGGCTTTAAGGGAATAGGATCACTGACAACCACGGGTGGAGGAGGGGTAGAATGAAGAGGTGGAGAAATTGGGGAAGGAGAAGGAGGAGGAATAGGAGCAGGCGACTCGTTCTCCTTAGTCACAACCACCGGTGGAGGTATAGGAAGCTCGGGTTCCTTGGTACCTTTACCACTTCGAGTAGTGATTGCTTTCATCTCCCCTCTTGGGTTTGCAACGGTGTTACTCGGAAGAGTACCCGAAGAAGAGGGTTGACTACTTTGGAAGAAACTAGCCATCATGTTCCTCAGATCATTAGTCTGGCTATCCAACGTGTTTCTCATGTCAGCTCTCAAATCATTTCCTTGCTTGACCAAGTCTGCCTTCAAATTGCGCACTTCCTCTTGGAGATTGCCCACTATCACATCATTGGTTCTCATGTAGGTTGCGACCTCTTGGTGTAAAGCAGTGGTGGTTTGGTTGGAAGGAGCATTGTATGCAGGTGGTTGGTAAGCAGGTTGTTGTTAGACTTGATTGTTTCTTTGAGGTGGTTGTTGTTGCTTGTGAGGAGGGATGTAAGGTTGTCGAGATTGTTGTTGTTGTTGAGGAGGACGGTTAAGGTTTTGTTGTTGGTTTGGGTTGGTAGGAGGGAAACCAGGTGGTGAAAGATAGTTGTTGCTGCGATAGCTAAGCAAGTTACGGTCACCTTGAGGTCGGGCTTGATAAGCAGGTTGTTGGTAGGTGCCATATGCCGCATTCACATTCTCAGCAGGGTAATCTTGGGTGGCGGTACAAATTGTATAAGAGTGGGGACCACCGCATATCTCACAAGGTTGGCTGACAGCGTTCACTTGTGCGTTTTTGGCGTTGTTGCTGTTGTTGTTGCTGACGGTGTGTGTGACAAGCGATTCAAGAAGCGTGGTGATTTTGTCAAGTCGCTTTTCGCTGTCATTAGTGCTAGCACTAGCAACATTGGTCCTAACGCTCTTGGTTTGCACACGAGACTTGTTCTCAATGATATCCCAAGCAGCATTGGAAGTCTTAGCCAATAAATTTCCCCCCGAGGCACTATTCAGTGAATCTTGGTCATTCATGCTTAAACCATTGTAAAAAGTATTAATTTGATGTACTTTGGTAAAACCATGTTGTGGGCATTTTCTTAAAAGATCTTTAAAACGATCCCAAGATTCACTGAACGACTCATCGTACTTTTGTTCAAAGTTTATAATCTCATTCCGCAAAGCGGTAGTACGAGAGGGTGGAAAAAAGTAATTGATGAACTTTGTTTCCAAATCCGTCCACGAGAGAATACTCTGTGGCGGTTCCTTAGCAAGCCAATGCCGGGCTTGTCCCTCTAAAGAAAAGGGAAAAAGTTGTAACCTTATAACCTCTTGCGGAACTCCATTGAACTTGACCGTGTTGGTGAGTTGTAGAAATCTCTTGATATGGTCGTGTGGGTCATCAATGGTGCGTCCCAAGAACGGTTGAGCTGAGACCATCTGGATAAAGCCTGAATTTAGCTCGAAATTGTTGGCGGCAATTGGTGGTATAACAATTGGATCCGTGTTGCCATCGACATGAGCTTGCAGCAGTTCAATCATTGGGCGATTATCCGGAAGGGGCTCATTGTTGTTGTTATTCATGTTGTTGAAGGGCGGGTTGTTGTTGTTATTATTGTTGTTCGGAGGTGGTATGTTATTGTTGTTTTGTACACCAGCCATGTCTAAGTTATCGAGAGGCTCGGGCTCTTGATAAGACGTGGATCGAGTGCGCATACACCTGCAAAAGAACGAACAAAGAAAAACAAAGCAAAAATATTTTTGGTTTTTATTGTTTTTTTAATTTTTAGGATTTTTGAAAATTTTATATTTTTTAGTTGTTTTTGAAAATTTTTGAAAAAGTAACGTTCACGGGGAACGGATCCCAAAATCCAAGTTCTCACAAAAAACTTTTGATCTTAACGAGAAGAGCCGGCAGCGGCGCCATTTGATACAAGCCTTTTTGTGTGGGTTCAAAATATTTCTCGGAATCCTCTCGAATTGATCTCAGTTAAAAGTGGAATGATTTGTTCTTGGTGACAAAAAGTGGATTTGGTTTTCTATTCTAAATAATTGAAGTGAATAAAGATTAAAGCCGGAAACAGTAGATAAAAACAATTAAATGACAAAGCGGAAAAATAACTCTTACTGAAAATTAGTCTATGCGGAATGTAACACCATTCGGAAAGTTCTCCTATGCGGAATGTTGCTCTACTCGGAATGTAAGATGCTATTCGGAATATATACCCTACTCGGAAAGAATTCTTCTATGCGGAAAGGCTGGCCTTATTCGGAAAATTTGCTTATGCGGAAAAACTCTTTTATTCGGAATAAAATGCTCTATGCGGAAAAATGGTGCTACTCGGAAAAACCAGTCTATGCGGAAAGTCTTCCCTGTGCGGAAAATCCTCTATTCGGAAAATGTTGCTATATGCGGAAAGTAAGGACCATTCGGAATATTGCTCTTATGCGGAAAATTAGGACTATGCGGAATATATGAAATATTCCGAGTAAAGGAAATGTAAACACCCCTATTCGGAATACCCAGGATTCCGAATAAGGGAGATAAAAACTTGACCGTTCGGAAAGTTGGTCTTGTTCGGAATATTCTGGGCAGCGAAGAACAGTAACAACAGGTACAAAACGATTTTCAATCTAAACACCAAAATACTCAAAAAGGTTTTACCAAATTAAACACGAATCATTTAAATACCTTAAGTAATAAATCCCAACAGTAAAAACACTAAATCAACAACTTTTTAAGATCAAACTAAAATCAAATAAAAACTCAAGAACTTGCAATAGATGATGATGAAGAACAAAATAAATAGAAAGATGTAATGGATTGATTAATGAAAAAGTAACAAGGTTAATGATTAAGGATTACAAGATTGAAAGAAAAAGATGAAAATCACCAAACTCCCTAATGGAGTTGGTGATGGAACGAACAAAGGCCTGGGAAAAAGAAAAAATGAACTAACTACCTAATTGTGTGAAGGGAGTGTCTATTTATACTCCTAGTGGTTGGTTGGTGAGTGGGCTTTCTCCCTTTCTTCTTGTCTTCTCGTCTTTTCAGAAAAGTTGACGCTTTCGATTCTGATTCGGGATTTGTCGTCGATTAAATCCAACTCGTCTTTTGATTTCTTCGTTAAATAGACTCGAGTTTCTTCGACTTATGAAAATCTTCCGTCTTTAGTCCTTTTCTTCGATAAATCTTCGAATAGGCCTAGTGACTTCAAATCTTTTGCATCTCTTGGACAATAGACTTTATCTTGAGTCTTTTTCCTTGATAAATCCCGTGCAATCCCATGTTTTCTTTAATATTTATCCGGTTAGCTCTGAAAACACAATAAACACAAAAACCACGCATAATTCCAAACAAATGATATTAAATACGTGTTTTGGTCTTGTTTTAGCCAGAATTAAGTGGTAAAAGGATGGGTGTTTACACACCTATCACTAATACAGATTTTCGTCAATTCCATTAATGTCAAAGGTTTCATACTGTCCTCATCCACATTCGGGAAATGAATCCTCAATGCTGATTCATAGGACATGGGGATGAACTTACTGATGATAAGACTGACTTGACTTGCATTAAAGCTAGTGCCAATAGTCTCAGCCATCTCCATAACACAATACACCCTTGTGAAAGTGATCTCTGCTGCTACTAGATGTCAATCACTAGGAAAAAACATCTCAATGATCATTAGGCTTCCAGATATCAAAAAATTTGAAAAATGAAAGGGTGATGAAACGTTTTGGGTCTATAAAGAAGTTTATAAATGACACCAGCTAAGATGTCATAGCATAAAATGGACTTGAGAATGGAAAACTTTAGTTAGAACATAAACAAAGGTAATAATCCTAAGAAAATTAACTAGTCTCTAATAAGCAAGAGTGACAAACACTGTTCATGCATACACACATGCAAAAGTATGATAGACACACATGAACTCTAGAGTCCTTTGTTCACAAATGCCCCAAAGAGAAAGTTAACTCATATAAAACCTTTGCAACTCCCCAAGTAAGCCCAAAAATATATCTAACCCAAGTCACCCATACGACCACACCCAATTCTAGGTCAAAAGTCTTGGCAGCATGCATGTTTAAATAAAAACGTGCATGCTACAGTGCCTCGAGGTTTAGAAATTCCAACAATTCCATAAGGAAAAGTCTTCACTATTTCTAACCCCCACTCACCAGTGGACACAATCTAGAATTATGATAAGAGCATTCTAAGAATACCCAAAAACCTAAAGGTTTACCTCCCCTTAACAGAAGCATACAAATCATTATGTGTGAAGAAGCCAAATTTTATCTCAAGATAGGAATGTAAACACTCCAACCATCATAAATTAAAGTTTGCAATTCTGTATCCATCCAAACGTATCTCCACTTTCCTGCATAGTTAGACAAAAACCACAAAAACACACCAATAGAGGCTACCCTTTCCCACAATAATGGGTAGAGATAACATATCCGTGGATAAAAATATTAACAGTGGAAAGACCAACAATGCATGTTCCTTGAGCATCCACTATCCCAATATCCTTGATCATTAACCTGCTTTTGGATTGGCTGCTCAAAAAGAAAACAAATTAGTTTTCTTTGGAGATCCAAGCCTTGTCAGACTTGGATCTGTCTAGTTGTTCAACTATAGTGGTATTATTATTTACCATAAATTCCTACTCATCCCTTTGTGACCTAAGCACCCAATTTGTTCCAATGAGACTAGTAATGACCTTCTCAAGATATTTAAATCTATTGCAAGTCATTGAAATAGCATTAAAACTAGAGTTTTGCTCTTGTTTAGGTTTCCAAGTTATGTGGGATGATGCCCTAGACCCTTGACCCTTACTAACAAAGTATCTTTGTTTATATGGTCTAAAATAAGGTCTCATACCAAATTTGGAGCTGTCAGCGCTGCATTTGTGCCTGTCAGCGTTGAATTTGTTCCTGTCAGTGCTGAATTTGTTCTTCTCAGCGCCCAAATTAGGGTTTGCTACAGGAACATACTGTTTGTTTGACCAAGTGTTGGTCTTTTGAAAGGGCCTTTGTCCATGGGTGTTAGCTTCCTTAGAGAAGAAAGGAGCTGGTCTAACAACTTGTGAATTTTGGTTCACAAAAGTTTTGGGTCTGACAACGTTTGACCTATGTTGACTTTTGTCAGCGCTGAATGTGTTCAAGTCAGCGTTGACATTGGCAGCGTTGACACACTTATAGGCTAAATGTGAAAAGCTACCACAAGTGTAACAGGCTTTTCTAGACATAACTTTAGGTCTAGAAGAAAAGAAACCTGTTCCATGATTACTAATTTGGCTTTTTGGTGACTTAGTATTCTTATACATTTCTGCATATTTAACACTAGGTTTCTTAATAGTGTTTGAGCCAAGGTCAACAGTCTTGCCAGTGGTTGGGTTTGTTATCTTGATAGGGGTAGGCTCGTGGCTTGTGATAGGTGTGGGCTCATTAGGACTTTCACACAACAAACCTCCCTTGACAAATAGAGTAGGGTTAGCCTTCTTCCACTCATTTAGGTCAGTTAGTTTTTGTTGATACTCTTCCACTGGAGTGACAACTCTTGGTGGAGGAATGAATTCCACCTCTTGGAGCTCTGGTAAACCAGTCCAAGATAAGTCCCTTTGGTGGACACCATAGAAGTCACCAGCTGGTGGTGGAACCAAAGAGTAATCATTCATCCCAATCCCAGTCATGTCCTTAGGATCCCTTTGTTTAGCTACACAGTCTCCTAGGGTTTGGGTGGCTCTATCAAATCTTTGAATTTTGAGGCCAACATTATCTTTATTCTTAATGGCCTCATCTAACTTAGCCTGTAATTCACCATTAACCCTTTCCATGATGTTTCTAATATCATTACTTTGATTTAAATCATGTTTTAAGATATTGATTTTATCTTTTAGGTCAAACTCCATTTTCTTATACTCAGAAACAGTCTTTTCAGTTTGAACAAGTGCCACTTGATAATTAGATAACGTGCATCTTACGTCTGAAAGATCTGATTTCAATTTTAAAATCTCTTTATTAAGTTTTTCAGTATTTATCCTACAAGAAGAGTCATTACATACCTCATTATCAGAATTGGAACTTGTGGAACTTGAAGTAGACGTCGCCTTGACTGAAAACATTATAAGATTCTTCTTCACCTTCTTCCTTAGCCTGGTTTACCTCACGGTATTGGATCTCGTTCTTCAAATCAAAGTTTCTCAACAAGCTCTGATACCACTTGTTGATCCCAAACTTAGATCGATTTAGCTTTGTGTTAACGAGATTAAATCAAGTTTAACACGTAGAGAAACTTTGTTGTATTGAACAAACTAAGTGTTATGCGGAATTTAACACTTAGAACAAAGAACAAAACAAAGTAAACCAAACTTTCACTTTGATTAATAATATCAATGAATGATTACAATGAAAGTGTTATGAGATATGTGGAAGAGATGTGTGAAAAAGATATGTCTTATGTTTAACCCTAAGGCCTCCTTTTATAGGTTTAAGGAGCCTTGTACAAAAAGCTAAGATCAACTATTTTAGGAAGAGACACAAGATAAACATACTCAAATAACATATTGACTAAATCTTTTTAAACATTAAGAATATATTCTGAATTCTTATCTTCATATTTTGTCCACCAGCTTGAAGAATTCATCATTGGCAGATTTAGTCCTTGTCTTTGTCTTAAAATTCTTCTTGTCATGCCTTGATAATTCTTATCAGCGTCTCATCTGTCAGCGCCTCGTTTACTCTTGTCAGCGTCCAATTCCCTCTTGTCAGCGTTCCAGTGACTTAGCTAATTTTATTCCCAACAATTGTTACTAGTTTTATACTATTCATCTACGTTATTAACGTTATTACCCTTTTCACGTTTTTCGTCGATACTTACCAAAAGTATGGGCTGTTTTCCTAGACTTATACCCTTTTATAAAATTTGGGAAAATTCTAAAAAATACCTTAAGACCTGTAGAAACCCATTTTTAATCCCATTAAAAGTTTTCACTTTTATGACCCGTTACTCAACACATTACTAAACATACGTTTTTCGGACTGATTTTGCACATTGACCATGTTGGACTTGTTTGACCCATTTAAAATATACCATTGACCCATTTAACACCTAAGTCTAATAATAGACTCACAAATGCAGGTTTGAGACCAAAAATCAACCTTTAATCAATTACCAAACTATATCTATGGTCCCCGGGATTTGACCAAAAACCAAACATAATTTCGGATTATGTAGGTTCTCATCTCCCGGTACACGTAATTTCAAAACATTCTTTTGACTCGTTAGGACTCGTAAGCTCTTTCTTATACCAAATCGAAGCTAAGACGACGCTCTACAACTATATCCTAGTCTCATGACCTGTTTACAAAATAAAATTTATGAAAACAAGCCTAAACAATCTGCCTAAATTTACCCTTCTCAAAATCAACCCAACACTTGTTTCCAAACTATTTTATCGACACCTAACCTCAACTTAATTTCTCCTAACCATGACTAATCATCCTAATCAGTCCTTAACACCTAAAATACCAAATCCATCCTAAAATCCATTCACTAAATCAAACATGCAATGAGGTTTACCTACTCTAAAACATCTAAAAACATGAATTAAACACAAAACCCACAAGTAAAACATTAATCACCAAGATCCACCAAACACCCCCATTTGGCCGTGGGGTGTGGGTGATCAAAGCACCCCAACCAAAATGATTTTGGTTGGTTTGTTGGGTGATTATCCATATCCTACACTCTAATTAGACATGCATAAACTCAATTAACATCAAAACAAATTTTTGAAAAATCCATTTGATTCTTGAAAAATTTTATGAATGCATGTTGGATTAAAGCACATCAAAACACTTGAAATAGTTAAACTAGATGCGGTCTAACCTTGGTTTTAATCAAAACAAGCTAGAAAAAATTTTGTGGTGGTGGTATGGTGGTGTTTGGTCGTCTGCCTAAAGAGAGAAAAGAGAGTTAGTGAAAAAAAAATTTAGTTTGTGTTGTGTTGTGTGTGTGTTGTGTTTTCATTTTGTAAAATTTGGAGGGCCTTGGGTGCAATAATGGCATTCTTTTGGCCTTAAATGAAAACGACCTCAAATGTTTCCGGGAATGACTCACTAGTCGACTTGGAAAATTTTGCGGGAGTCGGCGGTCATCCCGAACACTCCAAAATACTTTTAGGACAATTTAAATGTACCCGGAAAGCAATAAAACGCACCCGACTCGACTTAACACGAACCGAAAGTAAAATCCTCGAAAAATTATAATATCGATAAAACGACAATAAACATAGAAATTTGGGCATCCATCGGGATCGTAGTCGTCATCGTTCTTCTTAAATCGTCAATCGTCAAAATTACGACCTCAAACATTGGTTTCAACCAAAACGATAAAATATATAGTAAATAAAATTTCTTAAAAATTTCAAAAATAGGCGTAATTTAGGGTAAGATAAGTGACCTTGGTTTCTGGGTATCACATTGATTATGATAAGCATAATAAAGATCAATTTTCTAAAAAGACCCGCATTCGCTTACAAAATGAATTAGCTCAATTATCATCTTTTGTGCCCCAAAATTTGTCAACGGAAAACCTTCCTAGTACGTCTCTTACACTGTCAAAAAGGATTTAACTAAGTTAATTCCACCGGTAAGTAAGGTGTCAGATATCTTAAATGTGGTGCACCAACACTTAGCCGATTTTGATAAGGTCATTTTGGAACTTACGACGGCTTCGGCCATAACGGAATGTGAATGGAATTTTGAGCACACTAGAACTGCGTTTCGAGACGAAATTGTTCCGTTTGTAAAGAATGTTAAAGCTTGTCTTAGTAATATTGATCAAGATTTGCTTTTGGAAATAGAAGAAGTTAGATGTGTTTTCAATGAAATGGATGATGCTTATGAAAACGGTTTACGTGAAATAGAACGAGTTTGACGCCAAAATGATCAACTTCTGAAGCAAGTGATGTCTTATGATATTGTTTCCGTTTGTGTGAATAAAAGTGTTGACAATGATTCTATTGTGCATAATGTTGAATCTGTGGATAATGTGGTAGATAGTACTTGTCACAAATCTGACGCTGAATTTTTAAAGCTTCAAGATTCATATTCTTCGCTTTCAAAACGTTTTGATGAGATTCAAACACATTGTATTTCGCTTGAATGCAACCAACAATTTACTCAAGAAATCTTTGAAACGTCATTCTAAGGTGTTAATGTAACACCCCCAAATTTATACAATTCAATACAGCGGAAGACTCGTTGGTGTTACGGGATAGCACATTACTCACATCATAGACAACGCTTAAAAATCGCGTCGTTTAATAATAAAGCATTTCCATTCATAAATATCAAATTTTACATAGATCCCAAGTCATAATATTTCATACAAGTTTTACAAAACATTTGAATGGAAATTATTATTTAAGTGCGGGCCATGAATTCTTGTTGTCTTCCCGAGAATTACCTTCAAGTACCTGAGATAAAACATGTTAAAAGAAAAGGTCAGCGAAAACGCCGAGTGAATTCATAGAGTTTAATGAAATCCATCAATATAACATCGGTATAAAATTATTACCGAAAATCATTTTGTACAAATCATTTTAATAGGCCATAAAATAGCCAAAGTCATTTTATACAAATCCTTATCAAAATCATAATATAGGCTTTCGCCTTCAAAATCATTATACGAACCATTGTCGTTAAAACCATCATACAATACGTTTTATAACGTTGTATAGAATAAATAAAAACCGTTATATGAATATGGTTATATAAAACCAAAACACGAACATAATATCAATAATAAGACCCTGTATTGCTAGTCAGGCAATTCGTTGTAATTCAGTGCGTATAGCAGTATTTCGTTATTTGGATTATTACAAGCCGCATGACATTGTTACCTTACTATCACAACAACGTGTAGCTAACCTGATACTCAATTTGCCCATCTAAGTTAGCGTGTCGTCACAATAATCACGCTATGAAAATCTTCTCATACATAAATTCTCTTACCAATCAATGTGGCACGACGGGGATCAACCGTCAAGGCGCGAACTAGGGTGATCGTCCCCAAATAGTACTATTATATGCATAAGCGTCTACCAAATCCCGGTAGTTCACAATTCATGCTAATGGGACTTTTAGTGACATAACCTAACTTTAATAATCCATTTCATTTCATCTATCGGGTCATAAAATCATTCATCGGGTCATACAATCATTCGGGTCCAAATCAATAAACAAACAATCGGGACAAATGGTATCCTATTTCATAAAAACTAACATGTTATCTCCCTCGCGGGTTTATAAAACATTTCATAAAAACATTTAAAAGAGTGCGAGGTTATGAACTCACGTTGATGTGGGAAAGTGGGTTATCGGCAATTCGGATGTACGGTACGTGCTTCAATCACGGAAACCTAGACAAATAATACTCGTCTTAGACTCTTGTCCAATGACTTTAACAAAATAACATTTATGTATACATATGATGATTTTATATATATGATGATGATCAAGTGGGTTTATACATTCTCATTTACTCATTCATTATAGTGTTTATGTGTTGGTAACATTTTTATACTAGTTTCACTAGTTTATCTTGTTTACATTTTTTAGGCCCAATGGGCCCATTACAAGCCCAATATATTATATTAGCCCAATTATACTTTTATTATCAGTAATATACTTTACATGTTGGGCCCAAATGGGTTAAGCCCAATAAGGAAGTTTATAAGTGTTTTACTAACTAGTCGGGTTTATAGTCCAATAAGGCTACTTTGGCCCGTTAATGTCTATATGTTATATAGTTCGGGTTTTATCGGTTTTTACTCGTATTAAGTACTTATATATCAGTATATGACTTTTAAAAAGTGTACATTAGACGGTTCCGACCAGTTTTAATTGACGAAAAACGTTAATTTTACGGTATTAGCCGAAAAGACGTAAAAATCATGTTTATAGTTTTTATAACTTATAAAACTTACCAAACTTACCAAACTACCATTTTTATAAAATTGCCATTTATTTTTCCTTATACATATTTATATAAATGTAATATATAAGTTAGTGGTTTTTAATTCACATTTTATACTATATTTATTTGAGTGCTTATATAATAATATTAAACTTTAATTTCACAAAATCAGTCCTAAATTTTAAGTTCACTAAAATGTCCATATCTAGAGTTCTATATGGAGATAGGACCTCAATTTTTTATCATAGAAACTACATGATATGTGCTTGATTTCATTTCTTAACTACGGATGAATCAACCTCTAAATATTTTAATAAATTCGTCCACAACAGTGTAGGAAGATTTGCACTCTAAACTTGTTTTGATCATATCTCACTCATTTTTATGATTCCATTGTATGGCCAACTCTCACATGTGTATAACACCTAATACTTACTTTATATTGATTCCAATTAACCATTTTATCAGTTTAACATTTGGTTACTTACTGTTTTTATACAGCCATCATTTTAAGCATGATTTTAACATTGTTACCTATGGTTTTTCATCTCTTTAATCATATTTATCAACACTTGATCCCCACACAACATTTTTATCATCATATATTCATCATATTCATATACAATAAGAAATAAAATACAAACATAATCAAAATAACAAGAGGATAGGAAAAATAATCTTTATACCACCAAGATTAAGTAGTTTATGATCAAGGCTTGGATTTTTGATGGAAAAACTTGTGATAGATCAACACCAATCTTCAAGACCACCACTACATGTACTCATGTAGAAATCAGCCCTTGGACATCACTAACTCACCTCCTTGGATGTTAGAATCACCTCCAATCTTCAAGGCTTCAAAGGAGCATCATCAAATGTGTGAATAACATAAGATTTTATGGTTTATTCAAGATCAAATGGGGTGTATTGGTTGAATAGTGGACGAATTTTAGAGAGAGAGGAGAGTGTTTATGGTGGTTTGCATGAGTTGAATGTGAGAAATGGTTTAGTGGGAAGTGGTTTTGCTAGTTTCGTTAGATTGTTAAGCTAAGTAGGACAAGTGTGCAACTTGTATTTTACAAGTTAACATCTCATGGTGTGGTGGAGTATATCTAGCCGTCCCATAGAGTGGGGTGGGGCAAAACTTGTTTTGTCTCATCCCACTAATTTACGGGTATTCCTCGATTCTAGTTTCCTCGATTTGCGTGCCCTCGGGTCGTTTTACGAAAAACATTTTTATAAATTATGAATCAATGACACAAAACGAATCTAATAAAAATTGTCTCATTAAAAACGGAGTTCGAAAACGTAACGTAATCCTAAGGTTTCCGGTTTAGTCGTAAAGGACGTTAAATTATAATCGTAAGTCCTAATCTCTTCTCGTAAATTTGTGAGTTTATGAACCAACATAAATTTAAAATTCCAAAATAATATTCACGGATAAATTTATTTCCTGAAATGTTGGACTGTCACCAAAACGGTGTATGTAAATGTAAGCACGTAACGTAGAATCCTCCGGTTTAGACGTAGTCGATGCTACTTCAAGACGTAAATCCAAATTTCTTCCCAGAAATGAGTGAGTTCATAATATAACATAAAAATAATGTTTTTAAATAATACTTGAGAATAAAATATCAACCATAAATTGACGGATTGTCACAGCATTTACCTCTAAACAGGATCTTTGTCCTCAAAGATCATCTTATCTTACTACTCGCTTCTTATAGAGTTAGAGCCATGTGGGTATTTCTCCACATTTGGTCTTTTCTCTCTCATTTGTAATACAATACAATACGTGAGTTTCATCAAACATAACTACGAAAATAAGATCAGGCTTAATGTTGGCTTACTTTCTCTATCCATGATGTTCACGGGTTTTTGATGAATGCAACTTTTCGCCGATCTAAATTTCATTAAGTATTCAGATTTTCACTTGATAAACATTTTATCAAGTTCGATATACGAAACATAATTCACACAGCTCTTGAAGTCCTAGGGTAGATCCAACTTATATGCCTTTCAAACCAATCTTTTACATCATCTCAATGGTCCCATACAACGGGGACTTATATCCCATGATCTTTCAGATCATCAATTCATTTTTCCATGGTTAAAATCTTTGGCATAACTTCTCTACCCATCTGGCACTTCAAGATCTACATTCCATATTCACATAACCTCCTGCCTACTACCGGCAGTCAATAATCAGATCCTAATTTCAACAATCATTTCAGGTCTCGCGGGTTGGGTATTTTGTAAGGTTAGGTTTGCCATCATAGGCAACCTTAAACCTAAAAGACATGTCCAACTCACAATGGGTGTATGGCGGGTGTCTTCATCCCAACTCCTGCTTATAGATGCTCTAATATTTAGATCCACACAAGATTCGATCTCGATCCTAATACGATAATTATCAATGGTAATTTCTCCAAAGGAAAAGGATTATACGGTTTATTACCAAAGGTCAATCATTCAAGCATAAATCAACACTCCTAGTGTTTTGTATCGTTACTTTACCTCATCCCTTCGATTTGGGGTGTTAAACAGTACTTTCATCAAGGTTCGTTCCCAATGACTTCTGAGTAAATCTCTAGAAATTTGATGCGAAGCGAGGATCTTGGTAGAGATGATCGATACAGGCACACTATGTTTACACAGCTCCTTTAAATACAAAGAGTCAATTTCTTCATCAAGAATTTATCATTAACAGGAATGATATTAGCAGATTTGGTCAGCCTGTCGACGATAACCCAAATCGAATCAAATTCAGATGATGACCTTTGCAATAGTTAGACGTTTATTAATCTATGAGGCAATGTCTGCCTTCATAATTTGCCATTAGTATAACTTCTTAAGATAAAGATACTTTTAATCAGAAATGACATGAATAGAATACTTAATCTTACGAGATTCCAACATAACTAAATCTCTAAATCTCTATATTTAGACAATCACAAGTGTACTTTTAATCATTTAACGCCATCGGCTTCTCAATCTAATGGTTCACATTAGCCGCGAACCCTTTTTTATTATCTATATTATCCTTTTTACAAACATCGTTTATTTTAAATTGTTCAACAATTTATTTTGCACCTTCATTATTAAGGAACATGTCCTAATTGGTTCTTTATCTTTTCTACATAATGTGTCAGTAATTATATTCACCTTCCTCGATGAAATGAATATCATGACCGTTTTATTCAGAAATTATTCCTTCATATTTTTTAAGTCTTAGTTATATCTCAACTATTATTTTTATCAGTTTTGCTTGATCCGACGTTTTAAAGCGTCGATAATTATTACACGTAAATTAACAATAAATATTAAGTTTTTATGAAACGTAAACGTTAACAGTTTAAATTTCTTAGTTCAACCAATTATAATAAAATGTTCAAAACAAATTTGAATTTAATTAACACGATTTTTGCTGATTTATCGAAAATAATTAATAAGATTCGTAAATGTTTGAAAAATCTTTGGTTATACTTTGGTCAAAATTTTCTTAGTTGAAAAGCAAAATGTGTCGTTTCAAATTTCAAGTCATGGTTTAAATGGTTTCCTCAATCCCTCTTAGGTTGTCTTGAGGTATACACAACCATTTACCCCTAAACAGGAGTTTAGTTAAATGTTCTGGGTATAAGGGAATAATCCCTCAAAAGTTCTTTTTGATAAAACATTTGTCAAAACATATTTGCACCTACTTTTTGGTAAAACCTAAAGTCTTAAAAGGGCTCTTAATTTTTGAAGAGTCAATATAGATTCCATTATCTTTTAATCATACGGTCAAATAATGTAAAGGATTAAGCCTTAAATCACATGTTAATTATTCAAGGTACAGGTTTTCGTTGTTCGGCCAATTTAGGGCAGTCTATAAATAATTATTAACTCATTCTTATTCTTATAAACAAACAGATGGTCCTTAATGATCACAAGCATGAATTTATCAATTTACAGCCTACACACGTGATTCACCCAATTTATGAATGCTACATGTGTATTAGTCAATCCAAACGTCATCACGTGAAACTTATAATGTTTATTACAAATTCTGGATGTAGTGATTGGAATAGATAATCTTTTTCGCGGACGCAAAGTTGATGATAACCATGCCGAGGATCAAATCTTGAATATACGCTAGAACCTTGTAAATGATCGAACAAATCTATCATCTTGGGTAGTGGATATAGATTTTTAATCGTCAATTTACCTAGTTCACGATAATCAATAAATATAAGAAATAATAACACCATAGCTCTTCATGATGACGAGCTTGGTAGAATAAAAGCTTTCTCCGACAACTCTCTCAGTTGCACGGTAATTCTTTTAATTTAGATGGTGCGGACGTACAGTGCACATGCCACAAGTGCAGCACCAGGAATATAATCAATACCAATTTCAACTTGCCTTTATGGCGGAAGCCTAGGTAATTCACCAACAAATACTTCCTAAAGTTTCAAATAACAGAAATATCTTTTAATAAATTTATATTAGGTTCTTTCTAGATTACCATATCTATGATAAGTTTATAACCATTCATGGTATACTTTTAAGTCTAAATGCAGGATATGGTCATCCATCAGGAATTATTTAGATCACTTTTGATAATCAACATCTTACCCTTTTAGGGGAATTCTACTCGAGTTCCCATCAATTAAGACAATGTCGTCATGTCATAATCAATCAATCCATTCTACTGGCACTATCAACTTTCCAGTTTCATTGTCGTCGATAAGATGTGAATTTCTCAAAAGACTAATAATAATTCATAATCTTTCACAAATTCAAGGATATATGGAGACACAACTAACCTTAAAAGAGTAAGGTCAACGCATAATCTACGTGAGAGAATTTCAAATCAGATACAGACGAAAACATTTGACGAATATGAATATATCCCATGTTTTCATAATTTGAGTACGCATTCGAAAGCTCCTCGGATCGTTACCCAGGTCATTCAAATGAAATCAAATCAAAAGAAATGATAGGAACGTCGATACATCCAGTCGGGTATCAACACTCGGTAATTAGATACTTTTCCAAAGAATCTCACCACGGAAGAATTGGACAGAAAGGAATATCAATTGTCAAACAAGACAAATTCCATAGATGAGTAATTTCGATTAAGAAGAATAAATAGTACGGGCACATATGTAGGTGTCCCTAACACTATGTCCCTATTTTCGCAATTCTTGCAGATCTCACAAAATCTCAATCCTTCACAATTTTCAAAGAAAATTTAGTGTTTATTAATAATTTCATGGTGACTACTAATCAGCCTTGCATGGTCACTTTCAAATTGTATGTAGGCGCGCAACTATATACAATTTCAAGATTAACGATGCAATACTCAGTTCGTCAAAATTTTATCATCATGTTTAAAATATATATTCATGCTTAATTCAAAATGAATTTACAGATATTTTCTTTATCATGGAAACAATTAAGTTTTCCAAGATGTTTCATAAACAACTTCATTTCGATAACGATTATTTATAAATCTCACTTTAAATAATTCATATGGTGATGAAAATTCAATTTATCCCAAGGGATACTATTGTATCTTATAAAAACAATGAGTGATCTGCAAAAGAGTGATGAGGAGTGGTTCACCAAGAACTAACTACAATATATCAGGAAATGAGCTTAGCCAAATAATCATGAGGTTCATGACCTCGATGGCACTCAAAAATAATAATCCACAACATAACTCAATTCAAGATGAGTACTTGTTCAGTGGTTGAATCACTAATGCGAGCATTAGGAAGAAGCAAGAAATGATAGATATCATCGATACATGTAGGATTTAGTAATCAAAGGTAGTCTTTTCATTAATCACAAACAAGTCAAAATTGTACCGTAACACATTACGTGTCACTATGTCATACAATTCCAAGAACTCATCGTACCAACTGATGTCTCAGTTAAGTTAGGGATTATTTTTAAAAGATACCACAATGAATACTAACCTACAAGAGTCATTAGGTGTCCCACCTGTCCTGGAAGATCCATCGGTCCCAATTCAGAAGAAGATTTCTTCAATTTATTTATTGGACACTGGGCATCCTCGTCATTGGACAATGGCCTAGGAACAACACTTAACACGAATCAACAATCAATTAAAACCATATAATTTAATCACAGGACTTAACGACTTCCTCTTACAATCTCATATTCCATACAAGTTAAATTTTAGTTAATTCAAGTTTTCAATCAACTTATACTCAATGCGATATCATACTTCATTCTCCAATACTTTCAATCTTTATTCTTAGACCTTAAAAGGGTAATAAAAGCTCGATATGAACAACACTTAATTCCTAATCCTATAGCTCTTACAACAATAGTTATCAAATGAGTCACTAGTATGAAATGACTCACATATTCAATTAGACTTCTCGGAAAGGTACTAGTGGCATGAGGCTTTTGGGTAATGGTTCCAATGACAGCCGCAAGTGCGACATTCACCCTTTCGATTTAAATTTAAGAATTGGATGACAACGAATCCGATGACATCTTTCTAGGTGGTAAGGTTTTGTCAAACTCCACTCTATAAGGAAAGATCGTCATGACATCGATATCAGATTTAATCTCGCCAATTCTTCTTCAAGATCATAATCAACTATAATGTAGGATTTTTGCAATTCTTTAAAATATATTTTTCGTTCCTCGACTCGACTCGAATTGAAAGCCAATTTTATCGTTAAGAATTTATTTGTTTTTGGTTATAGTAATTGAATGGTATTCTATGTCTAATTATCTCAAAGCAAGCAAAAAGGTAAAAATATCTATAATATGTAATACGTACTACTCTAAAACAAAGTGCAAATACCGCAAGTAAAGAACGAAAAGTAAAAAAAATGCGCAAACAAAATGTAAACGAGAAATATTAAAATGCTAGAAGAAAATAAAAGTACAAATGCAAAATTTTAAAATGCTAAAAATGAGAATGCAAAATTTATTCTAAAAATGTAAATGCCAAATTTATTCTAAAAAAGTAAAAACTAATTTTTTATACTTTCTATATTTTCTTTATTTGTTTTTTTTATTAAAACCATTTTTTTGATTATTAATACTAAAAATTTTTTTTTTTTTGAAATTGAAAGACGTTAAAACAAAATGTAGCTTTTTTTTGTTATACAAAACCAACGTAGCCTTTGAATTTCTATCAAACGCAGGCCCTTTGTTACTTTTAAAACTAACACAACTTTTGTAAATTTGGCCCAGTAAGATGTTAAGTCCAATACCCCTTAAGCAATGAAATGGAGACAAGAAGAAAGAACAGGTACCAATTTGTACTTAGACCAAACTCGACTTGCAGTTTATACAAAACAAATGGAAGGTCGAATATAGCTGTAAGCTTTTGATTTTTTTTATGATCTGTATACACAAAGTGCTACAACTATCCAACTAGCTAGATGTCTAAGCTTTGTATGAAAACAGGAAAACGACGAGAATATGACAAGAATGAAAACTAAACAATTCTCGAACTATTAATACAGCTATTACAAACAAAATAAAACTGAACTATCAGAATGATCCAAATACAGTTTATACAAGATGATAAAAGAAAACGTAAAACGAGTGAACCTACAAGCTAGAACTAAAAGCTTTGAAACTGAATAATCAAAAACAGTTTTTATCATTCCCACTAGTGCACAAAACCCAAATAATTATATTCCCTAAAACACTAAAGATTCACACCATTCACTTTGCAAAATCTTGTTACTAAACCAACTGTTACCATCCTAGATACAATATGATTTCTATAACAGTGGTCACTACTTGACAGTTTAATTCGAAGCTTAATAGAAAAGAAAGTGAACTTTCACAAAGTGAATTGACATGTTGTTATAGAGTGACTGAAAACATATTAAGAACTATAACAAACAACTATAATGAAGAGAAATTAAAGCAAATTGCAAGTAGTTATATCAGGAAACCAAAAACATATTGCAAGTAGTTTTACACTAATGTGTTTACACTATTTGAATGCAGAAAATTAACAAGGAAACTTCCTGTCTCCGAAGCCAACCCGCTGTCGACGTGCTAACCGAACGAACAAGACTGTTTATCTAAGCTAGCCGAGCTATCAATCCGTATGAACAAAATCTAACCGAAACTTCACCAACGAATAACCACCACCTACTGAATATAAGCAATAAGCTATAACAGCTTCTTGATCACCCGATTCAACTAAGCTTGTGAACAGTAATCAAAACTGATATCGAATAACGATGCTATCGAAACTTAATCCGAAAACTGATATTGAAGCTATACTTGACCCGAGCTTAACCAAATCAAACAGTCAAAGAGCTTTATACAAAGGCTAAACTATCCGCAACTGACTTTCGAACACTCTAAATCAAGAATGAATCAAAACCGAGATCGAAGCAACAATATCGGCTCAACGTCAATACCGAAACAGCCTCCAAAAACAAAATAGCAAATCGAATTCAAACCAAACACCCAAAAACCGCCAGCTCCAAACAATAGTCTTCGAACTCAAATCAGTATTAAACGAAATCGATTATAAAGTACTAAAGGATTTTTATGTAAAATTTAAATCTATGTTGAAGGAATTTAGAAGAGCTAGATAAGAAAATAAAGACGATAATTGAAAATAAAACTATGCTACTTGAATTTTTATTTTTTTTAACAGGAAGAAAAGAAAAGATATGAGAAATAAAACTTGATCTATTCTCACCCTACAAAATGAAAGAGTTGCGCCTCAAAAATGGAAAAGATGAATCTTCATTAATCGAAATATAACCAAGTTTTTAATTATTAAACAAAACTGAATACAAAGTTTTTATAAAAATAAAGTTGAATGGATTTCATAAAGCTATCCTAATATTAATCTAATATATGAACAGAAAGAAAAAAAAATAAAGACAGAGAAAAAAATGTAAACTAAAGCTGCGTCTATGAAAAGCTGTCCCCGATCTGATCTCTGTTTTTTTTCTTCAAATCGGGGTTGCAGCTGAAATTGGGCTATGAGTTTGTTGTGTTGGGATTTTGGTTAATATTGGGCCTTCACTTCAGTTTATTCATTCCGGGCTTGCAGCTGAAATTGGGCTTGTGTGGCTTAACATAACCATGGGTCGTTCCAAACCAATAAATGGTGTCGGGCCGGCCCAATAAGAGATGTCGGCACCATCGGACTCGATTTTTCGTGCTCTTTTCATTTCTCGTGTCCGTTTTGGCTCTTTTGCTTCGTTTCATGTGATTTCATTAATATTCGTACCTGCACACACACAAACGACAAAACAAGCATATATTTGGCATAATTGATGATTATTTGACCATTTTAAGCACGTTTTACTAGGAAATATGATGTGTAATTAGAGTCACATCACACCCCCCTACTAAACCATTGTCGTGTCCTCACGCAATGCTAGAATAAAAATAAAGCAACTCCGTTTTTCATTTATTAAAAGCATTTATTCATTTTATTAATATTTAATGTGTAAATGACATAATGTATCGCTTTCATTATTCAAAAATAACTTTTAGGATCATAAAACTTGAATAGATTCATCGTCCTCGACTTTTCACTCTTTCCATGCCAAGCTCAAAAACAAGATCATTGTTAACAATAAGTTCTCATGATAAGACCACTTATATAAGATATTTGTGTAGAACTCCTTCTCCATTATTCCTAAATTGTATCTCTAGATTTTAAGGATTGCCATTAACCCGTAGGCTCATTTGACTTATTTAATAATTATTAGTCCAAAAATGAAGGCAAAACGGTGTAAACCCGACACTTAGAACCTAACATCATCCCCAAAAACCGTTGTCACTAAAGAAAGCCCACATCAAGGATAAGTTAACACGATTTAGGGAATAAATTCCCGGATTCAAAATTTGGCCAAATAGTACTACTTATTATCTATTCCTCCAAAGTCATGTTGACTTTATAATGGAGTTAGCAAATTTACATCATATACCCTTAGGCTCTTTAAGATGTAAAAGTGCTCCTTATCTATGATCCACACCCTAAGGCTCCTTGAATCATAAACAAGGGAATTGACATTCATCATCACTCCACACCCTAAGGCTCCTTGAAATAATGATGAAGCAATTTTTATTAAACACTTACCATGTCATACACCCTAAGGCTCTAATGACAAGGCTCATGCTACATGTCCCACACCCGAAGGCTCCTTGAGATCATGTTTTAATCTTATTCTTATTTATTTATGATATATATAGTAGGCCAAATTCCGTAATCCCATGGTCTGAATACCTCCTACTTAGTGGTTATGAGCCACCTTAGTCGGAAGTCCACGACGCTGGCACCCTCAATGTGTTCTCGCTTTAATTACAAGGGAAATAAAAGAATCGGTTAAGAGCTAAAATATCGAACCTAAACCGCAAAAATCCTCATTTATTAAGCAATTTAATATACAAGCGGGGATAAAGAGCCACAAAACTCATATAAGGAAGAATTAACCTTAAAACTTATTATCAACTCTATCATCTCTCGTTCTCCACAATTTAAAATCTCAAATAATGAGACTCGTGGATGCTTAGCCTAATAAACCAATTAAGGTCTACATGGTTAAGGAATGAGCTAAGGTAAACCGGGTCGAGTCAAAAACTATTCTTATTTTCACCAACGGAAAGCTTACATTCGTGTCAAAAACACTTACTAAAATATGAATTTTTTTTAATTTTTTTATATATATATATTTTTTTAATTTATGCAATTATAAGCAAATTTTTGAAAAACAGAGTATGTGAAGACAACGAACAAAAGGAAAAGAATATCGATAGATACCCCCCATACTAAAACCAAACATTGTCCTCAATGTTTCAAGTCTAAGGGTATAATACCCCCTTACTAGAGACGAAGAGTCGAATGCTAGAATATTCTAGCTTGGAAAGGGTATGACGCAAATAATTAAAAGTTGTTTATTAATTATGCCAATAAAAATAAGCGTTAGTAAAGGATATAATCATCGGATATCGGATGTCTCAAATGAAGGATCGAAACTCGAGTGATACGTGAAGAAAAACTAACACGAGTGTCTTCGATATATGAGAAACCTAAAATCACATCACAAACGAAACACGAGAAACAAACGAAGAAGCACAAGCCCTTCACATTAGAAATTAGAATGAAGATAGAATGATAAGCATGGGAATCTCCCCCACGGGGTACCTCGTTTTTGGTAACCGATTCATGAGCTCGACTCGATCCCCAAATTAAATCGTCCTTAGGGAAACGATCATGGAGAGAAAAAGATTTACCCGGAAAAGAAAATCTCTCCATGATAAAGTGAAATAACCTCCCAAATAAGGAAAACCCCATAAAAGTCCACCCGGGTCAAATACATGGTTTCCATCTCTAAAAGAAATAGACCCCAAGGTGGCAATAGCGAATAAGTATAAGAAATAGGGTTTCCTTTAAATAAAAGTTTCTTACAATTAAGGGTATAGTAAGAAGGTAATGATCCCATATTTTCAAAAAATTTCCTTTTGATATCATCATTAAGATATTGAGATTGCTCAAAAGTGTGTATACCCGGATCAAATACCGTTCCCTTTATGGGAAAATAGCAAGACAACTCGGCGTCAACCATAAAAGAATCACCCTCAAATGTGAAATCAACAAGAGACACCGGGGGTGAAAAAGTAGGTTTCAAAACACTAATAGTCAGAACCCTCGGGTCTTTGTTTTCTTTAGCATCATGAATGGGTGGGTCGGGAGGGATAGAAGGTATAGTGTCATCGTGTAATAAATCCTCTAGAAAAAGTATATCTCTCTCCACATCAAAATACCCGGATATGTACTCCACGGGTGTATCAATATCAAGAAACTCATCGATCTCAGGAATGTGAAAACCATCATTACTAAGGAGTGAAGTATCCAAAAAATCATTAATATCATTAGCATGTTTTTCAATAGTCGGTTTTTGTAAAATAGGAGAGTAATCCTCTTCCGAGGCCGATAAAGAATTAAAAGTATAGTCGGAATCATAAGATAACACATCCATATCCAGATAACAACTATGAGGAGTAGTATCATTTGGAGGAGTAGGTAAAGGAGTCATAAAAGGAATGGGGTCAAATGTAGGCTCAAGTACAATCTCGGGAATTTCCTCACAAGATGAGGAAGAGGGAGAGCTAAATGTATCTGTGGGTGTCAACACCGGAGGGGGAGTAAAACTCATGATAATCTCCGGGCCTTGTCTCTCCTTTATTGGCGGAGAGATGGAAGGGTCCACAGTGGGAACATCACTACTAGTAGTGGTGTTAGCCTCAAATTAAGCTCTCAAAGCTTCAAAAAGTTGATATTTAAGACTTTGGTTTTGTTCATGAAGGTCATTTATCATCCTCTTTTGTTCCTCAAATATTTCAACTATTTCATCCATTTGTGAAGGTTCAATTTGAAAATCCCTTTGATTGTTACTTTGAAAATTGTTATGATTTTGAAAATCTTCCTGAATTTGAAAGCTTTGATTTTGAAAATCCCCAAAACACTCCTCATTAATTTCTGGTGGGTCGGGAGTCAACTTAACCGTGAGTTGCTCAATAACTACTTCTTCCTCAAAATCCGGAGGAGAGAGTCACTAGTCACAGGAGAAAGGGGACTAGAAGAATCATCAAAAATGGGGTCATCCGAATCAACACATGGCTCATCACTAACTCTCGGAGTATATGAGAAAAGAGGGCCACTCCTAATGATAACCGTATTACCGGATACTTCGGCTTTGCTCCATACTTGAGACTTGTTCTCAATAGTCATCAAAGCCTCATTAGTACTCCGAGAGTAAAGATTTCCGCTTGCATCCGTGTTAAGAGAATCTTGATCGTATTGGGTTAACCCGTGATAAAACGAATCAATCAAATGCAAGGCGGAAAATCCATGATGAGGACAACTACACACTAAATCCTTAAATCTTTCCCAAGCCTCGGTAAACGTTTCGGTATTAGACTCTTCAAAATTAGTTATTTCCAACCGAATTTTTCTCGTTTTAGCATAAGGGTAAAATTGATTTAAGAATTTTGAATCAAGATTAGCCCATGTGAAAATAGATCGTGGTGGTTCCTTTTCTAGCCAAAGCCGGGCTGCTCCATCGAGGGAGAAAGGAAAAAGGTGTAGATAGATGTGATACCCTAGAACCGAGGTCACTTACATTACCCTAAATTACGCTTATTTTTTAAATTTTTAATAAATTTTATTTGCTATATATTTTATCATTTTGGTTGAAACCGATATTCGAGGTCATAATTTTGACGATTGACGATTTAAGAAGGACGATGACGAATACAATCCCGATGGATGCCAAAATTTCTATGTTTATTGTCGTTTTATCGATATTGTAATTTTTCGAGAATTTTACTTTCGATTCGTGTTAAGTCGAGTCGGGTGAGTTTTATTGCTTTCCGAGTACATTTAAAGTGTCCTAAAAATATTTTGGAGTGTTCGGGGTGATCCCCGACTCCCGTAAAATTTTCCAAAATGACTAGTGAGTCAATCCGTAAAATTATGAGGACGTTTTTACTTAAGGACAAAAGAAAGCTTATATTGCACCCAAGGTCCCTCCCAAATTTACAAAATGGAAAACAAACACACACACTAAACATTTCACTTCAAAAAAAAATTCATCCCCTCCCTTTTCTCTGTTTAGGCCGACGTCCAAACACCACCAAACCACCACACCATTTTTTTTCTAGCTTGTTTTGATCAAAAGTAAGTTTAGACCACATCTAATTACTTCATTCCAATCCTTTTCATGTACTTTAATCATACATGCATCCACAAAAATATTTCCAAGAATCAATGGATTTTTCAAAGTGGGTTTTGATGAAAATTGGATGTATGCATGTTTAATTCGTGTATGGAGGATGTTAAATCACTAAACAAATCAACCAAAATCAATTTGGTTGAGGGGTTTTGATCACCCAAACCCCACGGCACAAAGGGGGTGTTTGGGGGATCATGGTGGTTGATATTTTGTTGATGGATTTGGTATTTGTTCTTGTTTTTACATGTTTTTGAATGGGTAAAACCATTTGCATGTTTGATTTTGTGATTGGGTTTTATGGTGGATTTGATTATTAGGGTGTTTAGGACTGATTAGTGTGATTGAGTATGATTAGGAGTGCTTAGGTTGATGTCTAGTGTCGATAAATGGGTTTGGAAACGAGCGTTGGATTGATTTTGGGATAGGTGATTTTAGGCAGAAAGTTTGGAGTGTTTTCATAAAAATTATTTTGTAAACAGGTCTTTTGATTAGGATATAGTTGTAGAGCGTCTTCTTAGCTTCGATTTGGTATAAGATAGAGCTTACGACTCCTAACGAGTCAAAAGTTATGATGTTTTGAAATTCGTGTACCGGGAGATGAAAACCGTCATAGTCCGAAATTATGCTTGGTTTTAGATCAAATCCCGGGGACTATAGGTATAGTTTGGTAAATGGTCAAAGGTTGATTTTTGGTCTCAAACCTGCATATTTGAGTCTATTATAAGACTTAGGTGTCAAATGGGTCAATAGAATATTTTAAATGGGTCAAATGAGTCCGACTTGGTCAAAGTGCAATTTCAATCCGAAAAACGTAGTTTTGGCAAAGTGTTGAGTAACGGGTCGTAAAAGCGAAAACTTTTAATGGGATTAAATATGTGTTTTCTACAGGTCTTAAGGTATTTTTTAGAATTTTACCAATTTTTATAAAAATGGTTAAGTCTAGTAAAACAGTCCGTACTTTTGGTAAGTATCGGCGAAAAATGCGTAAAAAGGAATAACGTTAATAACATGGACGAATGGTATAAAACGAGTAACACTTATTATTTGGTTTTGGTGTGAGTTGTAATTATCCCAATTGACTTATATGTATGTATTATATACAGTACCTAAGGTTTATGAATGAGATTACTCATTACGCGTTATTGGTTTGATAGGTGTTGATTTACCCGGGCATCCTCATCGTCGTCAGTGACCGTCACTCGAATCGTCGACTACTTTGTTATATAAGGTGTGAATTTATAGCCTCGCTTATTATTGTTTTAAATTTTTTTACCCGCGAGGGAAATGCATGCTAGTTTTCAAAATGAACATATGTCATGAATGATTGTTGGTCCCGAATGTTGCCTTCGAAATTGTGTTGAGTACCTAGTTGCAAAAGGCCCTAATTTCATGAACTATTAACTATTGTTTAATCCTAGCGTGGATTGGAAATAGCCGCTTATACAAAGTGATAGTACTATGGGGTTGACTACCCTATCCGAGACGAGGGCTAGTACGTTGATACCCCCTGCGGACGGATAATTTGTGATAAGAGATAAGGTATAATTGCAACTGATGCCTTAGTAGGGGCACTGGTTTCATCTGAATCACGCCGGTAATTATTACGCGGGTGATTGAGTTAACGGTTTAGTGTCATGAGCTTAAACACAATTGTCATAACCTTGAATATAGATTGTTTGATCGACAAGTCTATGAATGATCGTGAATGATTTTTATTACACATATGTTCAAAAATGAATTGTAAAACCTATGAATTCCACTCAACGTTTTTGTTGACCAAATTTAGCATGTGTTTCAGGTAACCGATGAAGTGTAGCATGGAGCATGCATTGGATGGAAGTTGTGTGTGGGGCTTGGCGTCTACTTTTTTTTCCTCCCGTTATTACTTGAACATTTTAAACTTTATGTCTTGTTGTTGTGAAAACTGTATCTTTTGGGGTTGAGATTCATGGGGACCGAAACACAAACTCTGTTGTATCATTTGGGGTTGGAAAACCGTAGAAATGTACATTTTTAACAATTTTTAATTTAAGTTCAAACTTTGACGTCACTTTGGAGTCGTTCGATATATCTTGTGTGCGATGATAACTGCCTAGCACCCAAATGTTATAGTTCCGCTGCGCATAGCATTTGGTGGGGTGTTAGAGATTGGTAATCAGAGCCATGAGTTATAGAGAACTAGGTCGTTTTGAAAATTCCTAAACTATAACTTTTGGTGTCGTAAGAAATTGTCCAAGCACACACAACTATCCTGCATGGCTCCGGTAAGGTTTATTTTTGTATTCATGGTATTGATGTATACTTTTGAGTTGAAGTATATATGTGGGTATTTATTACGTAGATATTGAACTACTATATGTAAATGTTGGAATTATACGTGGAGTACCCGATATCGTAATTCTTGTATTACTTATGCATGAGCATCATATTATCGCATTTTGGGCATGTGTACCACCTTTGCATTGCATTCGCATGCATGTATTTATAAATATTGAACAGTAATCTTACGTACCCTCCAAAATTCTCTGTTATTGCAGGAATGGCCGAGGTACCGCCTAACGGAAATGGAGACGATTACGTCGTAGGACACGAAGGGGGACCGTTTCCTCCGAACCCGCCGAATAATGACAATGGATGGATCGCTCCAGAAGAAGCGGTAGAGCCGGGAAATGACAGTGACAAAAGTTACGTGGACAACTTCAGTATCAGTAGCGATGGTAGTGAGGATTCTGCGGAAGAGGAAGAGGAACCGGTGGATGATGGAATTCCCGAGAATGTTGTCGGTCAGACCGAACCTGAATTATTTCAATCTCCAAATTCGCCAAAGGGTTATGAAGTGCCTCCGATCGACCGATATGAGCAGCAACCCGTTCGTCGCCCGATGGACAATTGTAAGGACTACCTGAGGACAGTGCCAGGGTTTATTCGAGTAAGTAATGGGAGTGGTGCAGAATCCAGCAATACATCTAAATCACAATCTATTCATGAGAATATCGCGAGGGTCTATTTTCCGAGACCTAGAAACTATTGGGATCCCGAGGGTCGTTTGAGGAGAATGGATAGGTTGATGTACGAGCGGTTTGTGGTAGAGACCAGGGTAATCAAGAGGTTTGATAAGAATAAGAGGGCACACCAGAGGTTATTGGCAAGAACTTCAAGGATTGAGTTTGATGGAAATGCAAACAAGAGTGATATCAACAGTCTTAGATCGATGATAGCGAACTTGAGTGCCAGTCTTGAACGAGTTAGGGAAGATCAAGCGAGATTGACTAGGATGCAGAGTTGGGAGCATCGAGTGAGAGCATCCTTGCCCCCATATTGGAGATTTGTGGATTGTTGGGAATAAATCTAGGCTTAGTTGTTTCCCCTGCTAGTTGATTATTCGTACCCCTGCTAGAGTAAGTTCCCCATGCTAAATAACAAAGGCAGGGGGATTGGTTCCCCTGCTGAAGTCAAAGGCCCTGCTGTCAAAGATAAACATGGAATAGATTTTTACGCGTTTCAGTTATTATTCCTTAATACTTTCCATAGTTTGTTAGTAGTGATCTTGTACGTGAGTCCTTGTGCCTATAAAAGGACTCACTAGGTTAGCATGCATAGTGTGTCTTTCTCATTTGTCTTTCATTATTATTACTTTAAGGTTTTGTAAACCCTAATACCACTTTGGGTATTCGTATATCTTTGATATATTAAAGTTCAACGTTTGAATCATATTTGTTCTTGTGCTAAACACTACATTCCGCATCTTGTTTAGTTACTTTGCGTTGCAAAGTTTCTCTAGTGTTAGATTGAATTCTTTCTCTCTATCACAACCCTTAAACAAGCTATTAAGGTTTAAGATCTGACTTTGGGATCAACATGGATGACTTGGAAATGGAAGCTAATGATTTCATGGTCCAGCCACCTGCCAGAGGTGTTTGTATCACTGTAGGAAATCAGGTAGCAGTTGAGTGTTGGTCCACTTCTGGGACGAAGAAGGCGACTGAATGTGGGCCGAACGACAAAGGAAAGAGGATGATGGATGAAGAGGACGAGGAAGACAACGACGAAGAACCCGAGGAGGATGAGGATGAACCGCCATCCAAGAGGTCGTGTGGATCACCACATGACTAGTTGCTTGTATTGTACTTTATCTTTGATCGTTGTAATAGAACTATTTTAGACTTTTGTATGATGGTATTGTGACGAAAAACTTGAGGACTTAAGTTTTATGGTGAATGGTTGTAGTGGCAATACTTGTCACAATTTTGGTTGATTTATCAATACAATCCATGTTTACCTTTCATGATCTGTGATATGTCTTTAATTTGCTCTTTTGTGATGTGAATTGATGAATATTAGTAACCTTGTAGTGATGTGTCGTTGTATTTATATTATGTCTTGAAAGAGAAATCCATCTTAATCTTGATGTGTATACTTACATTGTTTTTTTCTATTTTCGCTGTCTTTGCAGAGAGGTGTATTTGAGAACTCACCATGCCTTCAAAGCTAACAGCAACCCGTGTGAACACGATGATTCAGGAAGCCATTGCGAATGCGCTAGAAGCAGATCCAGCAGATAGAAACCCAGATCAAGGCAGAAATGTGGGGAGACAGCAAGCCCCGAGAGAGTGTACTTACTCTAGTTTTATGAAATGCGGTCCCACGCAGTTTCGTGGAACTGGCGGAGCTCTAGAACTCAAGAGATGGTTAGAAAAGGTCGAGAGTACTTTTGAGATTAGTGGTTGTGCAGAGGCGAATAAGGTCAAGTTTGCGGTTGCTACTTTTCTTGATGACGCATTGAGTTGGTGGAACATCCAAGTAGCCACTGTTGGGTTAGCAGTAGCGAACGCAAGAACTTGGACTGCTACTAAGGCTCTTCTGACCAAGAAGTTCTGTCCTGAAGAGGAGCTGGGTCAATTGGAAGATGAGTTGAGGCACTTGACTTTGAGGAACAATGATATCACTGCTTACACCAGGAGGTTTAATGAATTAAGCCTTTTGTGTCCCGATGCCTTTGCCGATGATAGCAAGAAGATGAAACAGTACATCAAAGGTCTGTCCAGTAATATCAAGGGTGAGACGACTTCATCTAAGCCTGGGTCGTTTGATGAAGCGGTCCAAATGGCTCACGCGTTGATGGATGTCAAACTGCAAGACAAGAAGAACTTCATTGCTGAAGGAAACAAGAGGAAGTGGGAGGCGGCTCAGAGTAATCAATCCCAAGGTCAGAACCGCAATCAGTAGTTCAACCAGCGAAGGAATGATGGGATGAGAGCTGTTACAAACCCCAGAGGAGCGAAGGTGAATCCCCACTGTGGCCGATGAATTTTGTACCATGTAGGGAGTTGCCCACCTGCGTGCGGTAAGTGTGGAAAAGCGGGCCATAGGATGTCAGATTGCCGAGAAAAGGGGGTAGCTACTGGGGCGAATGCTACGAGAGTGATGGGTTGTTTTGGATGTGGAGAAAGAGGACACAAGCAAGGAAATTGCCCGAAGGTTGGGAATAGGCAAGGAGGTAACAATGTTGCTGCCGTGTATCAAGTAGGGACGGTATATAAACTACAAGGTCCTAACGTGGTTACCGGTACGTTTTTGCTAGACGCTTGTTATGCTAGTATATTGTTTGATTCTGGTTCCGACAAGAGTTTAGTAGATGTTAAATTTAGTCGTCATATCGATGGAAAACCGGTATTTTTAACGACTAGTTATAACGTGGAATTAGCCGATGGGAAAATCGTTAGTACAAATTCTATACCGAAAGGGTGTACCTTGAAGTTAGGAAATTACGCTTTTGAAATCGACTTAATGCCCATAGAGTTAGGATCGTTCGATGTGATCGTTGGAATGGATTGGCTGATGGCGCATAGTGCCGTGATCGTCTGTGGAGAGAGATTAGTTCAGATCCCGTTGAGGAATAGAGTCTTGACTGTGAAGGGAGATGAATGCACTTCTCGTTTGAAGGTGATCTCTTGTTTGAAAATGATGAAGTATGTAGAAGATGGATGCGATGTGTTTTTGGCACAAGTTTCTAGTGATGGCGACTTAGAGGCAAAGTTAGAAGAGGTACCTGTAATTCGTGAATATCCGGAAGTTTTTCCAGACGAGTTGTCGGGTTTACCACCCACCCGTGAGGTCGAATTTCGAATCGATTTGATGTCGGGAGCAGCACCAGTTGCGCGTGCACCCTATCGATTAGCACCATCAGAGTTAAAGGAGTTATCTGATCGACTGAAGGAGTTGATGGATAAGGGATTTATTAGACCGAGCTCGTCACCATGGGGAGCGCCAGTGTTGTTTGTGAAGAAGAAAGATGGGTCATTTCGGATGTGTATTGACTATAGAGAACTCAACAAGCTGACGGTTAAGAATCGGTATCCATTACCGAGGATTGAAAATTTGTTTGATCAATTACAAGGTTCCTGTGTATACTCAAAGATCGACTTGAGGTCAGGGTATCATCAACTGCGTGTGAGAGAGGAGGATATTCCTATAACTGCCTTTCGTACGCGGTATGGACACTTCGAATTTCGAGTGATGCCTTTTGGGTTGACAAACGCGCCTGCTGTATTCATGGACCTTATGAATCGAGTATGCAAGCCGTATCTAGATAAGTTTGTCATTGTTTTTATCGATGATATTCTTATTTACTCTAAGAGTAAGGAAGAGCACGAGAAGCACCTGAGAAAGATATTGGATCTGCTGAAGAAAGAGAAGCTGTATGCGAAGTTCTCCAAGTGTGAGTTTTGGTTAGAGTCTGTGTAATTCCTTGGTCACGTAATTGATATCAAAGGAGTTCGCGTGGATCCTGCCAAGGTCGAAGCGATCAGGGAATGGTCGGCACCGACAACGCCGACTGAAGTTCGACAATTCCTTGGTTTGGCTGGGTATTATCGGAGATTCATTGAAGGATTTTCGTTGATTGCGAAGCCATTGACAAAGCTTACCGAGAAGAATAGCGTGTATGAATGGGGAGATGAGGAAGAATTCGCTTTCAAAACACTCAAGGACAAGTTATGTTCTGCGCCGATATTGTCATTACCTGAAGGAACCGAAGATTTTGTAGTGTATTGTGACGCATCTCGTAAGGGTTATGGAGCTGTGTTGATGCAGCGTGAGAAGGTGATTGCTTACGCGTCGAGACAACTGAGGAAGAATGAAGAGAACTACACGACGCATGATTTGGAATTAGGAGCTGTGGTTTTTGTGTTAAAATTGTGGAGACATTATTTGTATGGGACGAAGTGTGTTGTATTCACCGACCACAAGATTTTGCAGCACATTTTAGATCAAAAGGAGTTGAACATGAGACAGAGACGATGGGTAGAATTACTGAGCGACTATGACTGTGAAATTCGCTACCATCCTGGTAAGGCGAATGTCGTAGCGGATGCACTTAGTAGGAAGGATCGAGAGTAACCTTTGAGAGTCAGAGCTTTGGTGATGACTGAGAGTGTTGATTTAACCGAAACAATACTAAAGGCTCAAGAGAGGGGATTAATGAAAGAGAATGTTGATGCTGAGAAATTGGGAAGAATGTCGAAACCTCTTTTTGTGATTAGGTCAGACGGTCTGAGATATTTCGAGAATCGGATTTGGTTACCGTTGTGTCCATCCGAGGAAGGAAAGCCTGGAGTACGAGATTTGGTTATGAACGAGTCTCATAAGTCGAAGTACTCGATACATCCTGGATCGGATAAAATGTATCATGACCTGAAGAAAGTCTATTGGTGGCCGAATATGAAGGCGGATATTGCTCGTTACGTTGGTAAGTGTTTGACTTGTGCGAAGGTTAAAGCCGAACATAAGAAGCCGTCTGGGTTGTTGGTACAACCAGAGATCCCAGAATGAAAATGGGAGAGAATCGCTATGGATTTCGTGACGGGTTTACCCAGAACTCCTAGTGGATGCGACATGATTTGGGTAATAGTGGATAGATTGACGAAATCTGCTCATTTCTTACCTATGAAGAAGACGAACAGTATGGAGAAGCTGGCCAGTGTGTACGTGAAGGAGATCGTTTGCAGACATGGAGTACCTTTATCGATCATTTCGGATCGCGATAGTAGGTTTACTTCAGAATTTTGGAAATCACTTCAACGTGCGATGGGCACTGAATTGAGTTTGAGCACGGCTTATCATCCAGAGACTGATGGCCAGAGTGAGCGAACTATTCAGACGATGGAGGACATGCTCCGAGCATGCGTGATTGATTTTGGAGGAAGTTGGGAACGCCACTTGCCTTTAGTGGAGTTTTCGTATAATAATAGTTATCATGCGAGCATCAAGGCTGCACCATTCGAAGCGTTGTATGGGAGGAAGTGTAGATCACCTGTGTGTTGGAGTGAAGTAGGAGAAAGTCAATTGACTGGACCCGAAATGGTTTTGGAGACGACAGAGAAGATTGTGCAAATCAAGAACCGATTACTTGCTGCGAGAAGCCGACAGAAGAGTTATGCCGATAACAGAAGAAAACCGTTGGAATTTGAAGTCGGAGATATGGTTATGCTTAAGGTTTCGCCGTGGAAGGGTGTAATTCGTTTTGGGAAGAAAGGAAAGTTGAGTCCGAGGTATATTGGACCAATTAAGATCGTTAAACGAATTGGACCAGTAGCGTATAAGTTAGAGTTGCCGAGCGAGCTTAGTGCTATTCACGACACGTTTCACGTATCAAATTTGAAGAAGAGTTTGGCGGATAAGGAATTGGTGATTCCTTTGGACGAGATTCAACTGGACGACAAAATGCATTTTGTGGAAGAACCCGTGGAAATTATGGACCGAGAGGTCAAGAGGCTGAAGCATAGTAGAATTCCCATTGTGAAGGTTCGATGGAATTCTAGGCGTGGACCGGAATACACTTGGGAACGTGAGGACTTTTTCAAGGAAAGGTATCCTCATCTGTTCCAGCGGCACGAAATGTGAGTATAAGAAGAGGCGAGCGCCGGGACGTCGCTCTCTTTAAGGATGGGGTGGATGTGATACCCTAGAACCGAGGTCACTTACACTACCCTAAATTACGCTTATTTTTGAAATTTTTAATAAATTTTATTTGCTATATATTTTATCATTTTGGTTGAAACCGATATTCGAGGTCATAATTTTGACGATTGACGATTTAAGAAGGACGATGACGAATACGATCCCGATGGATGCCCAAATTTCTATGTTTATTGTCGTTTTATCGATATTGTAATTTTTCGAGAATTTTACTTTTGGTTCGTGTTATATCGAGTCGGGTGAGTTTTATTGCTTTCCAGGTACATTTAAAGTGTCCTAAAAATATTTTGGAGTGTTCGGGATGATCCCCGACTCCTGTAAAATTTTCCAAAATGACTAGTGAGTCAATCCCGTAAAATTATGAGGACGTTTTTACTTAAGGACAAAAGAAAGCTTATATTGCACCCAAGGTCCCTCCCAAATTTACAAAATGGAAAACAAACACACACACTAAACATTTCACTTCAAAAAAAAATTCATCCCCTCCCTTTTCTCTCTTTAGGCCGACGGCCAAACACCACCAAACCACCACACCATTTTTTTTCTAGCTTGTTTTGATCAAAAGTAAGTTTAGACCACATCTAATTACTTCATTCCAATCATTTTCATGTACTTTAATCATACATGCATCCATAAAAATTTTTCCAAGAATCAATGGATTTTCCAAAGTGGGTTTTGATGAAAATTGGATGTATGCATGTTTAATTCGTGTATGGAGGATGTTAAATCACTAAACAAATCAACCAAAATCAATTTGGTTGAGGGGTTTTGATCACCCAAACCCCACGGCACAAAGAGGGTGTTTGGGGGATCATGGTGGTTGATATTTTGTTGATGGATTTGGTATTTGTTCTTGTTTTTACATGTTTTTGAATGGGTAAAACCATTTGCATGTTTGATTTTGTGATTGGGTTTTATGGTGGATTTGATTATTAGGGTGTTTAGGACTGATTAGTGTGATTGAGTGTGATTAGGAGTGCTTAGGTTGATGTCTAGTGTCGATAAATGGGTTTGGAAACGAGCGTTGGAGTGATTTTGGGATAGGTGATTTTAGGCAGAAAGTTTGGAGTGTTTTCATAAAAATTATTTTGTAAACAGGTCTTGTGATTAGGATATAGTTGTAGAGCGTCTTCTTAGCTTCGATTTGGTATAAGATAGAGCTTACGACTCCTAACGAGTCAAAAGTTATGATGTTTTGAAATTCGTGTACCGGGAGATGAAAACCGTCATAATCCGAAATTATGCTTGGTTTTAGGTCAAATCCCGGGGACTATAGGTATAGTTTGGTAAATGGTCAAAGGTTGATTTTTGGTCTCAAACCTGCATATTTGAGTCTATTATAAGACTTAGGTGTCAAATGGGTCAATGGAATATTTTAAATGGGTCAAATGAGTCCGACTTGGTCAAAGTGCAATTTCAGTCCGAAAAACGTAGTTTTGGTAAAGTGTTGAGTAACGGGTCGTAAAAGCGAAAACTTTTAATGGGATTAAATATGTGTTTTCTACAGGTCTTAAGGTATTTTTGAGAATTTTCCCAATTTTTATAAAAAGGGTTAAGTCTAGTAAAACAGTCCGTACTTTTGGTAAGTATCGGTAAAAAATGCGTAAAAAGGAATAACGTTAATAACATGGACGAATGGTATAAAACGAGTAACACTTATTGTTTGGTTTTGGTGTGATTTGTAATTATCCCAATTGACTTATATGTATGTATTATATACAGTACCTAAGGTTTATGAATGAGATTACTCATTACGCGTTATTGGTTTGATAGGTGTTGATTTACCCGGGCATCCTCATCGTCGTCAGTGACCGTCACTCGAATCGTCAACTACTTTGTTATATAATGTGTGAATTTATAGCCTCGCTTATTATTGTTTTAAATTGTTTTAGCCGCGAAGGAAATGCATGATAGTTTTCAAAATGAACATATGTCATGAATGATTGTTGGACCCGAATGTTGCCTTCGAAATTGTGTTGAGTACCTAGTTGCAAAAGGCCCTAATTTCATGAACTATTAACTATTGTTTAATCCTAGCGTGGATAAGACGCTTATACAAAGTGATAGTACTATGGGGTTGACTACCCTATCCGAGACGAGGGCTAGTACGTTGATACCCCCTGCGGACGGATAATTTGTGATAAGAGATAAGGTATAATTGCAACTGATGCCTTAGTAGGAGCACTGGTTTCATCTGAATCACGCCGGTAATTATTACGCGGGTGATTGAGTTAACGGTTTAGTGTCATGAGCTTAAACACAATTGTCATAACCTTGAATATAGATTGTTTGATCGACAAGTCTATGAATGATCGTGAATGATTTTTATTACACATATGTTCAAAAATGAATTGTAAAACCTATGAATTCCACTCAACGTTTTTGTTGACCAAATTTAGCATGTGTTTCAGGTAACCGATGAAGTGTAGCATGGAGCATGCATTGGATGGAAGTTGTGTGTGGGGCTTGGCGTCTACTTGTTTTTCCTCCTGTTATTACTTGAACATTTTAAACTTTATGTTTTGTTGTTGTGAAAACTGTATCTTTTGGGGTTGAGATTCAGGGGACCGAAACGCAAACTCTGTTGTATCATTTGGGGTTAGAAAACCGTAGACATGTACATTTTTAACAATTTTTAATTTAAGTTCAAACTTTGACGTCTCTTTGGAGTCGTTCGATATATCTTGTGTGCGATGATAACTGCCTAGCACCCAAATGTTGTAGTTCCGCTGCGCATAGCATTTGGTGGGGTGTTAGAATAGATAATGTCTTGTGTCACATTGGTGTATTTGACGGCATTGGCGTATGAACGAAAATGACGAATATGAGTGTAAGGATTGTCGTCCTCAAATCCGTAAAAAGGACGACCGGATATCAACTTAATCAAATTCGGATTAAGCTCAAAATAATTATCCTCGATCGCACTCTCGAGACATCCCTCGTCATGAAACTGCAACTGCTCCAATATCGATCGATCATCCATAGCCATGTCAAAAGCACGATACTCGGGATCGGCTTGACTCGTCACGATATTATTATTTTTTTATAAAAGAGAATATAATATGTACGTAAAACGAAGAAGAAACCAAGATAGAAAATATATATATACGTAGATTTTTTTTGGTGTAATACTTTAGGAAAAGTATTACTTTGTTTTTATTTTTTATTTTTTTGGTTCAAATCTTAGGAAAGAAATGCTTTTGTGAAATAATATTATTTTTTTTTTTAGAAAATATTATAATATATAGTTAAAGAAAAATAAAATCTATAAGAAAAAATATATATATTTTTTTTAATCTTTTTTTAAAGGGTATATATAGGAATAAAGAAAAGAATATAAAATAAGAAAATATTTTTTTGTTTTTATTGATTTTATAATAAAAAAAATTATTTTTTTATTTTTAACAATAAAAATAACGTTCAAAATCGAACGGATCCCAAAATCCAAATCGCCTCACGAAAAATCATCAATCGTAACGAGCACGAACCGACAGCGGCGCCATTTTAATGTAGGATTTTTGCAATTCTTTAAAATATATTTTTCGTTCCTCGACTTGACTCGAATTGAAAGCCAATTTTATCGTTAAGAATTTATTTGTTTTTGGTTATAGTAATTGAATGGTATTCTATGTCTAATTATCTCAAAGCAAGCAAAAAGGTAAAAATATCTATAATATGTAATACGTACTACTCTAAAACAAAGTGCAAATACCGCAAGTAAAGAACTAAAAGTAAAAAAAATGCGCAAACAAAATGTAAACGAGAAATATTAAAATGCTAGAAGAAAATAAAAGTACAAATACAAAATTTTAAAATGCTAAAAATGAGAATGCAAAATTTATTCTAAAAATGTAAATGCCAAATTTATTCTAAAAAAGTAAAAACTAATTTTTTATACTTTCTATATTTTCTTTATCTGTTTTTTTATTAAAACCATTTTTTTGATTATTAATACTAAAAATCTTTTTTTTTGAAATTGAAAGACGTTAAAACAAAATGTAGCTTTTTTTTGTTATACAAAACCAACGCAGCCTTTGAATTTCTATCAAACGCAGGCCCTTTGTTACTTTTAAAACTAACACAACTTTAGTAAATTTGGCCCAGTAAGATGTTAAGTCCAATACCCCTTAAGCAATTAAATGGAGACAGGAAGAAAGAACAGGTACCAATTTGTACTTAGACCAAACGCGACTTGCAGTTTATACAAAACAAATGGAAGGTCGAATATAGTTGTAAGCTTTTGATTTTTTTTTTATGATGTGTAAACACAAAGTGCTACAACTATCCAACTAGCTAGATGTCTAAGCTTTGTATGAAAACAGGATAACGACGAGAATATGACAAGAATGAAAACTAAACAATTCTCGAACTATTAATACAGCTATTACAAACAAAATAAAACTGAACTATCAGAATGATCTAAATACAGTTTATACAAGATGCTAAAAGAAAACGTAAAACGAGTGAACCTACAAGCTAGGACTAAAAGCTTTGAAACTGAATAATCAAAAACAGTTTTTATCATTCCCACTATTGCACAAAATCCAAATAATTATATTCCCTAAAACACTAAAGATTCACACCATTCACTTTGCAAAATCTTGTTACTAAACCAACTGTTACCATCCTAGATACAATATGATTTCTATAACAGTGGTCACTACTTGACAGTTTAATTCGAAGCTTAATAGAAAATAAAGTGAACTTTCACAAAGTGAATTGACATGTTGTTATAGAGTGACTGAAAACATATTAAGAACTATAACAAACAACTATAATGAAGAGAAATTAAAGCAAATTGAAAGTAGTTAAATCAGGAAACCAAAAACATATTGCAAGTAGTTTTACACTAATGTGTTTACACTATTTGAATGCAGAAAATTAACAAGGAAACTTCCTGTCTCCGAAGCCAGCCCGCTGTCGACGTGCTAACCGAACGAACAAGACTGTTTATCTAAGCTAACCGAGCTATCAATCCTTATGAACAAAATCTAATCGAAACTTCACCAACGAATATAAGCAATAAGCTATAACAGCTTCTTGATCACCCGATTCAACTAAGCTTGTGAACAGTAATCAAAACTGATATCGAAACTTAATCCGAAAACTGATATTGAAGCTATACTTGACCCGAGCTTAACCAAATCAAACTGTCAAAGAGCTTTATACAAAGGCTACACTATCCGCAACTGACTTTCGAACACTCTAAATCAAGAATGAATCAAAACCGAGATCGAAGCAACAATATCGGCTCAACGTCAATACCGAAAAAGCCTCCAAAAACAAAATAGCAAATCGTATTCAAACCAAACACCCAAAAACCGCCAGCTCCAAACAATAGTCTTCGAACTCAAATCAGTATTAAACGAAATCGATTACAAAGTACTAAAGGATTTTTATGTAAAATTTAAATCTAAGTTGAAGGAATTTAGAAGAGCTAGATAAGAAAATGAAGACGATAATTGAAAATAAAACTATGCTACTTGAATTTTTATTTTTTTTAACAGGAAGAAAAGAAAAGATATGAGAAAGAAAAAACTTGATCTATTCTCACCCTAAAAAATGAAAGAGCTGCGCCTCAAAAATGGAAAACATGAATCTTCATTAATCGAAATATAACCAAGTTTTTAATTATTAAACAAAACTGAATACAAAGTTTTTATAAAAATAAAGTTGAATGGATTTCATAAAGCTATCCTAATATTAATATAATATATGAACAAAAAGAAAAAAATAAAGACCGAGAAAAAAATGTAAACTAAAGCTGCGTCTATGAAAATCTGTCCCCGATCTGATCTCTGTTTTTTTTTTTTCAAATCGGGCCTGCAGCTGAAATTGGGCCATGAGTTTGTTGTGTTGGGCTTTTGGTTAATATTGGGCCTTCACTCCAGTTTATTCATTCCGGGCTTGCAGCTAAAATTGGGCTTGTGTGGCTTAACATAACCATGGGTCGTTCCAAACCAATAAATGGTGTCGGGCTGGCCCAATAAGAGATGTCGGTACCGTCGGACTCGATTTTTCATGCTCTTTTCATTTCTCGTGTCCGTTTTGGCTCTTTTGCTTCGTTTCATGTGATTTCTTTAATATCCGTACCTGCACACGCACAAACGACAAAACAAGCATATATTTGGCATAATTGATGATTATTTGACCATTTTAAGCACGTTTTACTAGGAAATATGATGTGTAATTAGAGGCACATCAAACTACTATCAACATTTCTACGAATATCAACCATTTTGTTGGGATCATAAATATCCACAACTTGGTTTAGATCTGGAATAGCTAGATTTCCTACAGGAGTAGCTTAGATTAATTTACTAGGGGATTTTAAGGTTCCTTGTGACAATCTACGTCGTATAAATACCTCGTATAAAAATCAAAATAATCATCAAACAATCATGTAATCAAATTACATCATATGTATATATATATAATCAAAGTTATATATATATATATTAAAATAACACTTCTCAGTCTGGCCTTGTCGGTAACTCGGGAATTCTTCGGCACAGTTATAGTCAAAATATTTTTAGACATTTTGAGAAAAATATTTAAAGTTAAAAGATTTTGAAATGTTTTGTTCAAAACCTTGGTTTTAAAAATCTTTCGTTCTCTATAACGAGAGCTCTGGTACCAAACTGTAACACCCCCAAATTTATACAATTCAATACAGAGTAAGACTCGTTGGTGTTACGGGATAGCACATTACTCACATCATAGACAACGCTTAAAAATCGCGTCGTTTAATAATAAAGCATTTCCATTCATAAATATCAAATTTTACATAGGTCCTAAGTCATAATATTTCATACAAGTTTTACAAAACATTTGAATGGAAATTATTATTTAAGTGCGGGCCATGAATTCTTGTTGTCTTCCCGAGAATTACCTTCAAGTACCTGAGATAAAACATGTTAAAAGAAAAGGTCAGCGAAAACGCCGAGTGAATTCATAGAGTTTAATGAAATCCATCAATATAACATCGGTATAAAATTATTACCGAAAATCATTTTGTACAAATCATTTTAATAGGCCATAAAATAGCCAAAGTCATTTTATACAAATCCTTATCAAAATCATAATATAGGCTTTCGCCTTCAAAATCATTATACGAACCATTGTCGTTAAAAACATCATACAATACGTTTTATAACGTTGTATAGAATAAATAAAAACCGTTATATGAATATGGCTATATAAAACCAAAACACGAACATAATATAAATAATAAGATCTTGTATTGCTAGTCAGGCAATTCGTTGTAATTCAGTGCGTATAGCATTATTTCGTTATTTGGATTATTACAAGCCGCATGACATTGTTACCTTACTATCACAACAACGGGTAGCTAACCCGATACTCAATTTGCCCATCTAAGTTAGCGTGTCGTCACAATAATCACGCTATGGAAATCTTCTCATACATAAATTCGCTTACCAATCAATGTGACACGACGGGGATCAACCGTCAAGGCGCGAACTAGGGTGATCGTCCCCAAATAGTACTATTATATGCATAAGCGTCTACCAAATCCCGGTAGTTCACAATTCATGAAAATGGGACTTTTAGTGACATAACCTAACTTTAATAATCCATTTCATTACATCTATCGGGTCATAAAATCATTCATCAGGTCATACAATCATTCGGGTCTAAATAATTAACAAACAATCGGGACAAATGGTGTCCTATTTCATAAAAACTAACATGTTATCTCCCTCGCGGGTTTATAGAACATTTCATAAAAACATTTAAAAGAGTGCGAGGCTATGAACTCACGTTGATGTGGGAAAGCGGGTTATCGGCAATTCGGATGTACGGTACGTGCTTCAATCACGGAAACCTAGACAAATAATACTCGTCTTAGACTCTTGTCCAATGACTTTATCAAAATAACAATTATGTATACATATGATGATTTTATATATATGATGATGATCAAGTGAGTTTATACATTCTCATTTACTCATTCATTATAGTGTTTATGTGTTGGTAACATTTTTATACTAGTTTCACTAGTTTATCTTGTTTACATTTTTGAGGCCCGATGGGCCCATTACAAGCCCAATATATTATATTAGCCCAATTATACTTTTATTATCAGTATTACACTTTACATGTTGGGCCCAAATGGGTTAAGCCCAATAAGTAAGTTTATAAGTGTTTTACTAACTAGTAGGGTTTATAGTCCAATAAGGCTACTTTGGCCCGTTAATGTCTATATGTTATATAGTTCGGGTTTTATCGGTTTTTACTTGTATTAAGTACTTATATATCAGTATATGACTTTTAAAAAGTTTACATTAGACGGTTCCGACCGTCTAAGTTTTAATTGAGGAAAAACGTTAATTTTACGGTATTAGCCGAAAAGACGTAAAATCATGTTTATAGTTTTTATAACTTATAAAACTTACCAAACTACCATTTTTATAAAATGTCCATTTATTTATCCTTATAAATATTTATATAAATGTAATATATATAAGTTAGTGGGTTTTAATTCACATTTTATAGAGTGCTTATATAATAATATTAAACTTTAATTTCACAAAATCAGTCCTAAATTTTAAGTTCACTAAAATGTCCATATCTAGAGTTCTATATGGAGATAGGACCTCAAATTTTTATCACAGAAACCACATGATATGTGCTTAATTTCATTCCTTTATAGCTACTGTTGAATCAACATCTAAATATTTTTAATAAATTCGTCCAAAACAGTGTAGGCAGATTTGCACTCTAAACTTGTTTTGATCATATCTCACTCATTTTTATGATTCCATTGTATGGCCAACTCTCACATGTGTATAAAACCTAATACTTACTTTATATTGATTACACTTAACCATTTTATCAGTTTAACATTTGGTTACTTACTGTTTTTATACAGCCATCATTTTAAGCATGATTTTAACCTTGTTACCTATGGTTTTTCATCTCTTTAATCATATTTATCAACACTTGATCCCCACACAACATTTTTATCATCATATATTCATCATATACATATACAATAAGAAAGAAAATACATGATTACATAATCAAAATAACAAGAGGATAGGAAGAACAATCTTTATACCACCAAGATTAAGTAGTTTATGATCAAGGCTTGGATTTTTGATGGAAAAACTTGTGATAGATCAACACCAATCTTCAAGACCACCAATACTTGTAAACATCATGTAGAAATCAGCCCTTGGACATCACTAAATCACCTCCTTGGATGTTAGAATCACCTCTAACTTCAAGGCTTCAAAGGAGCATCATCAAATGTGTGAATAACATAAGATTTTATGGTTGAATCAAGATCAAATGGGGTGTTTTGGTTGAATAGTGGACTAATTTTAGAGAGAGAGGAGAGTGTTTATGGTGGTTTGCATGAGTTGAATGTGAGAAATGGTTTAGTGGGAAGTGGTTTTGCTAGTTTAGTTAGCTTGTTAAGCTAAGTAGGACAAGTGTGCAACTTGTATTTTACAAGTTGACACCTCATGGTGTGGTGGAGTACATCTAGCCGTCCCATAGAGTGGGGTGGGGCAAAACTTGTTTTGTCTCATCCCACTAATTTACAGGTATTCCTCGATTCTAGTTTCCTTGATTTGCGTGCCCTCGGGTCGTTTTACGAAAAACGTTTTTATAAATTATAAATCAACGACACAAAACAAATCTAATAAAAATTGACTCATCAAAAACGGAGTTCGAAAACGTAACGTAATCCTAAGGTTTCCGGTTAAGTCGTAAAGGACGTTAAATTATAATCGTAAGTCCTAATCTCTTCTCGTAAATTTGTGAGTTTATGAACCAACATAAATTTAAAATTCCAAAATAATATTCACGGATAAATTTATTTCCTGAAATGTCGGACTGTCACCAAAACGGTGTATGTAAATGTAAGCACGTAACGTAGAATCCTCCGGTTTAGACGTAGTCGATGCTACTTCAAGACGTAAATACAAATTTCTTCCCAGAAATGAGTGAGTTCATAATATAACATAAAAATAATGTTTTTAAATAATACTTGAGAATAAAATATCAACCATAAATTGACGGATTGTCACAGTTAATATCGATGATGCAAATTTTCAAAAGAATTTTCAATTGAATTTACAATCATAACAGCGTCAGCCAAGTGACAAGGGTGCTAAATCATTGCCGATAGACATAGAGAAATCTAAGGAGATTCATTGTGTGAACGTACTTGAGGCCGCTGAGAATTTTAAACTTGATCTAGATAATCGAGTTTCCAAGATTTTGTCCAAAGTTGATAACTTAAAAAAGAAAAATACACGACTCTTTGATTCAGTAAAGTCCGCACGTGCTAATAGCACTGCACATAATCAATTATTGATTGAACAATTGAATCGAAAGTCGGTGGAAATATCTGATTTGAGGGAACAATTTTGTGATAAAAATCTGGCTTTGACTGATTTAAAGGAAACACTCCGTACCCTAAAAGGTAAGAATGTTGTGGATAACGCAACCATTATCTCGGCACCGTCCTTTAGTGCAACCAAAAGGAACCTCATCACCGTCACACCATTTAACAAGGGCCCTAGGACTAAACTATCTCAAACATTGGTCACTGAAGATAAGGAAAAATCAAAACCAGTTTCTAATATTCACGTGTTGCCTTCTACAGGAGTAAGCACCACTACTAAGGCTCAAAGATCTAAGGTTAAAAGAAACAAGAATAATGATAGGATATTACCCCCATCTAGTAGTCAAGTGAAGAAGAAAGTAGAAGCTCATCCTAGGAATGTTATTTCTGTTTTGAATAAAAAGAATCATGTAGTTAAACCTAAAGGCTCTACAATTGTGCAGCATTCTAAGCCTACTGTGAATTCTAATTTGAAATGTTGGAATTGCAATGAATGTATGTTTTCTAGTCGTCATGATTCTTGCCTTATTGACCATGTGAATGAGATTAATGCCCGGAAAAATGGATTAGAATGGAAACCGACTAGGAAAGTGTTACCCCAAGTTGGCTGGATGTGGCGTCCCACTTGTAGAACCTTCACTGTAGTAGGAAATGCGTGCCCTTTGACTAGGATCACTCCCACTACAGCGAAGAAAGTGTGCCCTTTAACTAGGAGTACCAAGGCTACCAATACACAAGTGTTTCCTTTAACTGGGAACACCGACACTACTATAGGAACCAAGTGCCTTTTAAATAGGTCTACTCCCACTGTAGTGCCCACTATTACTCCAAAACCTCAAAAAGTTGGAACAATAAAACCTGTTAGTGGTAAAAATCACATTAGAAAACACAGGAGATCTAAGGCTACCAAAAATGTTAGCAATTCTAATAATATTATATCTGCATCTGCTAACACTCCGGAACCAATAGTTTTCGATGCATTGTCTACTGTTGTTGTTTAAAACAGGTGGTCCAAATTGTTCTCTGGTATTTGGACTCTGCTTGCTCTAAACATATGACCGGAGATCGCTCTCAGCTCAGAAATTTCATCAACAAGTTTCTTGGTAAGGTTCGATTTGGAAATGATCATATTTCAAAGATTATGGGTTACGGTGAATATCATATTGGGAATGTAATAATTTCAAGAGTGTATTATGTGGAGGGTCTTGGTCACAATTTATTTTCTATGGGACAATTTTGTGATGCAAACCTAGAAGTTGCTTTTCGAGAGCATACATGTTTCATTCGTAATTTGGAAAGGGTTGATTTATTGAAAGGTACTCGAGGGAATAATCTGTGCACGTTGTCTCTACAAGATATGATGGCCGCTTCTCCCGTATGTCTTCTCTCCAAAGCATCAAAGACCAAGTCATGGTTATGGCATCGACGGTTATCTCATCTTAACTTTGACGCTATTAATCATTTGCCAAAAAACGAACTTGTTCGTGGTCTTCCTAAACTTACATTTCACAAGGATCATTTGTGTTCCGCGTGTACAATGGAGAAAAGAACTAAGAAATCATACAAACCCAAGACTGAAGACACCAACCAAGAGAAACTTTATTTGTTGCATATGGATCTTTGTGGGCCAATGCGTGTTGAAATTCTTGGTGGCAAAAAGTACATCCTTGTCATAGTTGATGATTACTCTCGGTTTACATGGGTGAAATTTCTTGCAACAAAAGACGAGGCACCTAAAATTATTATCGATTTTCTCAAGATGATTCAAGTGTGTCTCAACACTACTATTCGACACATTCGTACAGATAATGGAACCAAATTTGTGAATCAAAATTTGCGTAAGTATTATGAAGAAGTTGGCATATCTCATGAAAAATCCGTTGCTCGCACTCCACAACAAAACGGTGTCGTTGAAAGGCGAAATTGCACAATTATGGAAGCAGCTCGAACGATGTTAATTTACGCAAAGGCTCCATTATTTTTATGGGCAGAAGCAGTAACTACAGCAGTGTACACCTAAAACCGGTCACTAATTCGTAAACGCCATGGTAAAACACCCTATGAGCTTCTCCATGGAAAAGTAACAGATTTATCATACCTTCATGTATTTGGTTCTCTTTGCTATCCAAATAATGATGGTGACAATTTGGGAAAACTTCAACCTAAGGCTGATATTGGTATTTTCATTGGTTACGCACCCGCAAAGAAAGCATACCGAATCTACAACCGTAAATCTTGCAAGATCCTCGAAACTATGAATGTTGATTTTGATGAGCTGACAGCTATGGCTTCTGAGAAAAGCAGCTCTAAACCCGCACTTCATGAAATGGGACCCAATAACATTAGTTCTGGTCTTGTCCCAACTAACCCTACTTCATCATCATTTACACCACCTTCTAGGAATTAATGGGATACGTTCTTTCAACCGTTCTTTGATGAATTCTTTACTCCTCCAAGTATTGTTGCTCCAGAACCTGAGGTAATAGCTCCAGTAACCGAAGTTGTAGCTCCAGCAACCGTTGCACAATCAGATACGTCTGCACCTACAATTGTCCAAGATATACCTTCAACGAGTAATTCTCAACCAACACATGAATCAACTAACCATGTCATGCCTATTGATGATGAATAGGATGATGATGATCATGATTTGGAATTCGCTCAAATGCGTGAACTTCCATTCTTTGGTGTACCAATTCCCGACCATAAGCAAGTCGGGTCGTCCACCTCAGAGGAAGCTCCTACTACGGTCTACTCCAATCCACGGATTCGTGAACATGACAGCAAGTGGACAAAGGATCATCCTATCGGTTCTATTATTGGTGACCCTAATCGTCCGGTATCCACACGAAGTCAGTTACAAGAAAATGCAATGTTTTGTCATTTTGATGCTTTTCTCGCTGAAGTTTCACCTAAGACATGGCAAGAAGCTTTTACCCAATCCTGCTGGATAGAAGCTATGCAAGAAGAACTTAATGAATTTATAAGTCTTGATGTATGGGAACTTGTCCCATGCCCATATAAAGTGTAGTTACTCACTTTGAAATGGGTTTACAAGGTGAAACTCGACGAGTTAGGCGGAATATTGAAGAACAAAGCTCGACTCTTAGCTCGTGGATACATGCAATTATTAGGCATCGACTTTATGGAATCCTTTGCACCTGTAGCCCGTTTGGAAGCTATTATGCTGCCTACATGAATATGATCGTCTATCAGATGGATGTGAAGACAGCAATTCTAAATGGTGAAATCAAGGAAGAGGTCTATGTTCAACAGCCGGATGGTTTTGTAAATTCTAAATATCCTAACCACGTGTACAAGCTTAAGAAGACTCTCTATGGGTTGAAGTAAGCTCCTCGCGCATGGTATGATCTATTGTCACAATTCCTCATCACACAAGGCTTCGCTAAAGGCAAGGTGGATCCCACACTGTTCATACAAAAACGAGGTAAAGATATGATTATGGTACAAATATATGTTGATGATATTATATTTGCTGCCTCGACCCAAACCTTATCGAATGAGTTTGGGACACTCATGTCTTCCAAGTTTAAAATGTCAATGATGGGCAAGGTATCATTCTTCTTAGGACTTCAGATATCTCAAAGTCCCAGAGGCATCTTTATCAATCAATACAAGTATGCCCTTGAATCTTTTAAGAAATATAAGATGGAATATTACGACCCCGTGGATACTCCAATGGTGGAACGAACTAAGCTTGATGCAGATCCACATGGAGTTGCCGTTGATCGGACACTTTATCGTGGAATGATCGGTACCCTTCTGTATATCATAGCACAATAAGTGTGAAAACACTTATCCTTTTACCACTTAATTATAATAATAACCAAGCCAAAACGTGTATTTTATGTCGTAAATGTCGGAATTATGCATGGTTTGTGTTTTTGTTGTGATTTAGGATAAAAATGTAAAAAGGGAAGAAAACATGGACTTTTACGGGCTTTTATCGAAGAAAAAGACAAAAGACGAAGTCAAAAGATCAAGAGTGCAAAAAGAACGGAAGTCCAAGGCCTATTCTGAAGATTTATCGAAGAAAAGTCTAAAGACGGAAGTTTAATAAAAGTCGAAGAACTCAAGTCTAAATTAATGAAGAAATTACAAGACGATTTCAAATAATCCCGAGACAAAGTCGAAAAAGTCGAAGAATTTAGAAGACGAGAAGTCGAGAAAAGAAAGAAAGAAGCAACACATGCTTACCTCCCTAATCACTATAAATACCCTCCTAATGACACATTAGGAGGAGTTGGCTATTTGACACATAGTTCTTGCACCTTTAATTACTTTCACTTTTCTTAATGTCATTTACTTAATTGTCATTTAATTACCTTGTCTTGCACCTTAAACTTGTAAGTTTAATATTTACTTTTAATTGTTGAATCTTATTTTAATCAAGTTTTTATTAATCTCTCATTCTACCTTTCTTGTTTTGATTTAATCTTTATGTTTATGTGCTTATTGTTATGCTTATTTGATTGTTTGTTATGTTTTTATGTTTTTGATTGTGTTAGCTTATTGATTTGATAGCTTATTTCTGTTTATCTTTAATTTGCTTAAGTTTTTATAAAAGTTATTTTTATTAAAGTCGTTTTTAAATACTTTTATTATTTAGTGTTTTCAAAAGTCTTTAAATTCTAGCTTATTAGCTTTTTCTTATATGTGTTTTAGTTAACTTTTTAGTCAAGTGCTTTTTGGTTAATAGCTTATTTATCTTGCTTAATTGCGATTTTCATACTATTATTCCGATTACCCAAATTAGAAAGGGGTTTCACATTCCGATCACCCCAAATCGGAAAAGGGTTTTGCATTCCTTTTGGATTCGACATTCCCATCAGGGGTGTGTGTTTGGTATTCCGATTAGTTCTTGTGGTGACAGCATTCCGACCAAGATTCCAATCCTCATTCCGATAGGACCCAAGGTTGGTCATTCCGATAGTGGATTCCGATCAACATTCCGACAGGAACACATTCCGATCACGATTCCGATAAGGGGAGGTAAGCCTACATTCCGATTGGTGATTCCGATAGGATTCCTTTTGAGTGCATTCCGATTGGATTCCGATCAGATTCCGACAGGGTTTGGTTTTTAATATTTTATCTTGTTTAATTTTTAAGTTTGCATTATTTTAAGTTTTCAAGTGTTTTTCTAATTTTTAGAGAGAAAAACTGACAGTTTTTCTAGATTTGTTTTTAGCCTATTTTAATTACGATTTGCATTTTTATTTAATTGTCAAAATTACTTTTCGTCAAGTTTTAATTTCTCGTCCTCAATTAATTTACTTTTAAAAATTTTAATATTGTACCATTTACGTTTTAATTAGTTATAGTTTTAATTACCCGTCATTTACTTTAAAGTTTTGCACATTTACTTTACTACAACGACCAAATCTATTGTTTCCTACCAACAGACAGCTGAGTCGCACGTTAAACTGTAGTCAATTCGAATAGACCGATTTCAACGAACTTTCATAACTAAGTAAAATCTAGTTATTAAATGGCGCCTCTGTCGGCTCTTTTCGTAAAGATTAACGGTTTTCTGTGAGAGACGCGTTGATTTTGGGATCCGTTCACTCGTGAACTTTATTTTTCTTGCTTAAAAATTTTTCTAAAATCCATAAAAAATAAAAATTTTCAAAAATCCAAAAAGATTTTTATTTTTTACACGTACATATATATCCTCTATTTCTTTGGTATCTTTTTCTTTTGCTTTTGCAGGTGTATGCGTACTAGATCTTCAACTTATTCAGAGCCCGAGACTCGTGAAGATTTAGATATGGCTGGTGTGCACAACAACAATAACCCACCGCACCTCAACAATAATAATTACAACAATGTTCCCCCACTTGATCTTAGAACGATGGAGGAGCTTTGTCAACCTACGATGAATGGACGAGGAGGACCGATTGCGCCGATGCAAATCACGGCTCCGGAGTTTTCGTTGAAGCATCACATGATCCAACAAGTTCAAAACACTTGTCCATTTCGCGGATTACCAGATGATGATGCCAACAAACACCTCGACAAATTCATTACCGTTACTCAAAGCATGAAGTTGCCCGGTGTTACTATGGATTTTCTTCGCCTTCACCTATTTCCACACACCTTATCCCACCATGTCGAAAAATGGTTTGATCGTCTTCCGAAGAATTCAATTCATACTTGGGATGAGATGACTCAACGCCTTTTGTCGCGCTACTTTCCACCATCCATGGTCACGAGCCTTCGAAATCAAATTAGTGGATTTACACAAGAACCTGATGAATCACTTTTTGATGCTTGGGAACGATATAATGTTTTGATCGATCGCTGTCCAAACCACAACATGCTCCCCGTCACCTTAATTGATACTTTCTACAACGGTTTAACTTTTCGTGATCGTGATACGATTAATGCAGCCGCCGGTGGCACATTTATGAAAAGAAGACCTGAGGAGTGTAGAGAGCTTATAGAGAACATGACTACTCATCACAAAAATTGGATTCATCCGCATCCTCAAGATCAAACCTGAGAGTCAGTGTGTCTTCTACTTCTTCAAACCCTGATATCACCGAATTGACCCTCGCAATGGTCGAAATGAGTAAAAATATGCAACTTTTAGCTACAAATCAACAACAACAAGTTAAAGCTGTTGCAACTTCTTGTGAGATATGCGGTAGTCCTCATTCATACACTGATTGTCCTTCTACTCATGACAATCCGGAAAACGTATATGCGGCTTATGGTAACTATTCAACGGAAAGCCATCAAGCTCGACCTCAAGGTGATCGTAACTTGCTAAGTTACCGTTCTAACAACTTTCTTTCACCCGGTTTTTCTCCTCAAAACCACAACCCCATCAACTACAATAGAAGCAACCCAAACCCACCTCGAGCTTCTAATCCTTATCACCTACCCGCTCAACCACCACCAATTAATCAAGATGTTGACGTCTTCATGAGAAACCAAGGAGATCAAATCAAGAATCTACAAAGCCAAATCATCAACTTAAAAGGAGATATCACTAAGCAAGGTAATGATTTTAGATCCGAGCTCCGACATGATATACAAACCTCTTTTAGCACTCAAACAAATGATTTGAAGAATATGCTGGCTAGTTTCTTACCAAGTACTCAGCCCTCTACTTCGGGCTCCCTTCCTTCTAATACTGTCACCAACCCGAGAGCGAATGTGAGTGCTATTACTACACGCAGTGGAACAACCTAAGTAGGACCATCTACCCCTCCCCCAGTTACTCCATGTACACCTCCTCCACCACCATTTATCCCTCCTACTCCCACGCCTAGTATTAGTTCTCCATTACCGTCAACACCCCATAATGAAGAAGTTCCCAAGAAGAACCCTTCACCAACCCCACCTTCCACCTTTAAACCTTCAACATCTCAACCTTTACCTGCTACACCTTCCACCTATAAACCCAATATCCCTTATCCTTCTCGCTTAGACAAGGCCAAATTGCAAACCAAGGATGACATTCAAGTGTCGAACTATTTGAAGAAGATTTCAGGACTGACCATCACCTTTAGCCTTGTTGAAGCTCTTGCCCAAATGCCTAAATTTGTTAAGATGTTTTAAGGAATTGCTTAATAAGAAGGAGAAGATGGCCGAGTTTGTTAATACTCGATTGAATGAAAATTGTTCTTTCGTCCTTCTTAAAGAACTTCTGGAGAAACTTGGAGATCCCGGTCATTTTGTGCTACCATGTACTTTTCACCAAACCGAAGAATTTACTGCCTTAGCCGATCTCGGGGCAAGTATAAATCTGATGCCTTTAAGTGTTTGGAAAAATTTGTCATTACTCGATCTTACTCCAACAAAGATGACTCTTGAGCTAGCAAATCACACTCTCGCTTACCCCGTTGGTATTGCCGAAGATGTGTTCATTAAAGTTGGCACCTTCATTTTTCCGGTCGACTTTGTTGTTGTTGATTATGAAATGGACCCTCGTATTCCGTTAATACTTGGTCGGCCATTCTTGAGAACCGGAAAAGCTCTAGTTGATGTTGCCGAAGGTGAGCTCATTTTAAGAGTCGGGAATGATGCACAAGTATTTAAAATGGGGAAGATCACAACCAAATCCAATGGAAGAGAATCATCGAATATGATTAATGTGCTTGATGATTTTGTCGTCTACAACAATCCTCTATTCGATTCTTTCTATGATAATCCACTGTTCCAAGATGATGCGGATGATTCTCTCTCCAATTTTGATCCTCTTCCAATTTATGATTCTCCATCGATCTATGATGCTTATGATGATGATTCTAGTTCTAATGGGGATGATTATGATAATTTTACTTCTGAGTATCCATACATGCTAACATATGATGATTTTGAGGATGTCGATACTCTTTCGAGTGATTCTTCATATGATGACCTTGCACCTACTTTTGATGAAGATTCTCCGCCAACAATGCTTAATCCTACTTTGGATGACTACTCATTTGAGGAAGACTTTGCTACTTTTCTCAACACTTACTTCCCAAATGAGAGTGATGCTCCTCCTTTGGACTTTGATGATTATGGTCTTTATCCTTCTTTGGATATGAAGAAACCCATTTCAAAGGAGAAGAAACCGGCCGACACTGATATCCGCAGTACCTATGTCTTGACAACTCTCTATCCACCTTCTGAGGATGAGATTGTGAGATTTATTAGCGGATTCTCTTCAAGGTCTACTGAGCCTGAGTGTTATTTTCCCCTAAAGGAAACGGTGTTCGATCCCGGCATTGCAATTGTTAAGCCATCTCAGTATCCATCTAATGAAATAAAAGGAAAGATTTTTGGAACTTATAGAGTTATGCTTGTACCTCAGCACACTTGCTACCACCGTGCTCAACAACTGCTTAAGGGAACCTTGCCTACTCTTCTTTGGCTTGCCTTGTTCACCTTAAGCTTGTGTTACTTGATGAACGAAAACCATGTATTTGATCCCGGTGGATGTTCTTTAAGCTTCTTCCTATGCTAATCAAGGTCGAGTCAGGCTCACGACTCGGTTAACAAAAACAAGCGCTTCTCGGGAGGCAACCCGCAGTATCTATCCTTTTTCTTTGTTTTTATAATAAGTGTAGGGGGAGACCCTAGTATGTGTTTATTTTTTTCTTTCTTATCATGTGCAGGGATTCGAGCTTTCAAAGATCCATTCTTGATGACTTTTGACGAACCGTGATCCCGTGTACCCGTCTTCCTGGTTTTATCCTAAACTCTTTCGATTTTCTATTTTATATTTTCCAATATTAAAATAGGAATCACTTTAGTTGTCTCTTCCTTAGCAAGATTTAAACAAAGTGCACAATGTCCTAAGTGTAGGGGAGGTTACTTCCACATACTTAAACATTGAGGACAATGTTTATATTAAGTGTATGGGGGACTTCTATCGAAATTAAGTGTTCTTTTCCTTGTATTTGTCCTTATTTTAACCGTAAAATTGATTTTTTTGACATTTTTTAAAATTTTTAATCTACTTTGGCATAGTAGTTTTTCCTTTGTTATCGTTATTTACTTTCTTTGCTAGAATAAATTTTAATAAAGTGGTTTTAATTTTTAAACATTATGAATCTTTTGACTCAACCCAAGTTTACTTATCCAAGTTTACTCTAGCTAGTATCCTTAACGTGTTTAAGTCAAGTTTTGCTAGGCTTTTATATAGGGAGCAATAAAACGTGAAAGTCTTAACTCTTACGGGTTAAGAACAAGAACTTTTCGCAAGTTCCTATAACTGATCCTAGAAAGTCGTTTATCAAGGGGACTTTAAAACGTGAATTCTAAACTTGAAAAAGTCTAAGAAGTTGCAAGATCCTATAGATGACTTGAAAACCCAAAACTTTGATTTAATAGGCTAAGCATCCACGAGTCTCATTCCTTGAGATATTAAATTGTGGAGAACGAGAGATGATAGAGTCAATTATAAGTTTTCTATTCTTTCGTGAATTTATGTGAGTTGATTATAAGCTTTTTCTCCCATCGCTTGTTAATAAATTTAATTGCAATAAATAAGATTGTACGATTTGAAAAGTTACTTAGCTTCTAGCCCAAGATCGTTTAAAAGTTGCTCGGTATTATTAGAGTTTATAGCCAAGGCATAACTTATTGAAGCGGGATGCGAAGATTGGCGAGTCTGAAAAGGTCCTAAGAAGACATGAGGGCTACATTTTGCTAAAGATCCAAAAGTGATGTGAAGAATCATATATCAAAAATCAATATGAAGGATCGAGACACACAAAGAAAAGCAAATACTCCCCTAAAGATCATGGAGAACTCCATCCAAAAAGGCCCTAACAAGGTATGAGGATAAATAGATCCAAGTCCTAAAAGGAGGCGGATCGTTGTATATCAAAATCCCAAATAAAGATTGGAGAAAAATGAAGAAGTCGTGGTCCAAATATGAAGAATCTCTCAAAAGTTCAAGTGAAGAAATTCCTATTATGAAGAGAAGACCATTATTTCATGAACGTCTCTCAAGATTTGAAGTATGAAGTCAATGCCAAATATCGGTCCGAGAAAGGTCTCAAATCGTGAAGCGAGTTATGCCAAGATATGAACTTTATGAGGTCCTGAGAAGCAGTTTTAAAAGATTTTGTCCTTTAGCTAACTATTGATTAAATCGTCCTACTTTATTTTCAGCCTAAATAACTATCGAAATAAGTCAACAATGCATCTTCGTGATCATTCAAGACAACAATAAAATATATGAGATACACCTAGGAATAAGGGAGTCTAAGTAAATAATTGGCCCACATGAGTGTGTGATAGTCTGCTAACTTATAATAACAATGATCTCATTTTTAAGCTTGGTATGGGGAACGTGAAACTTGAGGGTGATAATCATTCATGACATTCCAAAACCCTAAGGTAAGTTTTTGATCGTTTTACTTATTTTCTTCCTTTAAATATTTTTGTCTCTTTAATAAAGGCCAATGTGGATTGATTCTGATGGAAAATGTAAAACTTGCTTTGTAACTAATATATTGCATGAGGACATTGCAATGGTCAAGTGTAGGAGATTTAATAAGTGTGAAAACACTTATCCTTTTACCACTTAATTATAATAATAACCAAGCCAAAACGTGTATTTTATGTCGTAAATATCGGAATTATGCGTGGTTTGTGTTTTTGTTGTGATTTAGGATCAAAATGTAAAAAGGGAAGAAAACATGGACTTTCACGGGCTTTTATCGAAGAAAAAGACAAAAGACGAAGTCAAAAGATCAAGAGTGCAAAAAGAACGGAAGTCCAAGGCCTATTCTGAAGATTTATCGAAGAAAAGTCTAAATACGGAAGTTTAATAAAAGCCGAAGAACTCAAGTCTAAATTAATGAAGAAATTACAAGACGAGTTCAAATAATCCCAATACAAAGTCGAAAAAGTCGAAGAATTTAGAAGACGAGAAGTCGAGAAAAGAAAGAAAGAAGCAACACATGCTTACCTCCCTAATCACTATAAATACCCTCCTAATGACACATTAGGAGGTGTTGGCTATTTGACACATAATTCTTCCACCTTTAATTACTTGCACTTTTCTTAATGTCATTTACTTAATTGTCATTTAATTACCTTGTCGTGCCCCTTAAATTTGTAAGTTTAATCTTTACTTTTAATTGTTGAATCTCATTTTAATCAAGTTTTTATTAATCTCTCATTCTACTTTTCTTGTTTTTATTTAATCTTTATGTTTATGTGCTTATTGTTAGGCTTATTTGATTGTTTGTTATGTTTTTATGTTTTTGATTGTGTTAGCTTATTGATTTGATAGCTTATTTGTGTTTATCATTAATTTGCTTAAGGCTTTATAAATGTTATTTTTATTTTAAATACTTTTATTATTTAGTGTTTTCAAAAGTCTTTAAATTCTAGCTTATTAGCTTTTTATTATATGTGTTTTAGTTAAGTTTATAGTCAAGTGCTTTTTGGTTAATAGCTTATTTATCTTGCTTATTTACGATTTTTATACTGTTATTCCGATTACCCAAATCGGAAAGGGGTTTCACATTCCGATCACCCCAAATCGGAAAAGGGTTTTGCATTCCTTTTGGATTCCGATTTGACATTCCGATCAGTGGTGTGTGTTTGGTATTCCGATTTGGTCTTGTGGTGACAGCATTCCGACCAGGATTCCAATCCTCATTCCGATAGGACCCAAGGTTGGTCATTCCGATAGTGGATTCCGATCAACATTCCGACAGGAACACATTCCGATCACCATTCCGATAAGGGGAGGTAAGCCTACATTCCGATTGGGGATTCCGATAGGATTCCTTTTGAGTGCATTCCGATCGGATTCCGACAGGGTTTGGTTTTTAATATTTTGTCTTGTTTAATTTTTAAGTTTGCATTATTTTAAGTTTTCAAGTGTTTTTCTAATTTTTAGAGAGAAAAAGTGACAGTTTTTCTAGATTTGTTTTTAGCCTATTTTAATTACGATTTGCATTTTTATTTAATTGTCAAATTTTCTTTTCGTCAAGTTTTAATTTCTCGTCATAAATTAATTTACTTTTAAAAATTTTAATATTGCACCATTTACGTTTTAATTAGTTATAGTTTTAATTACCCGTCAGTTACTTTAAAGTTTTGCACATTTACTTTACTACAACGACCAAATCTATTGTTTCCCACCAAAAGACAACTGAGTCGCACGTTAAACTGTAGTCAGTTCGAATAGACCGATTTCAACGATATTTTTATACTAGGTAAAAGCCTTGTATTACAGCCAGTCGACGTGATCTTCAGTTTGCTATATGTATGTGTGCTCGATAGCAAACTCGGCCTACTGAGTTACACTTGGCTACTGTTAAATGGATCTTTCGATATCTTAAAGGAACCATTAATCGGGGACTTTGGTATTTGAAGGACTCTTCGATTGCACTAATGGCTTATGCAGATGCGGATCACGCGGGTTGTCAAGATACAAGGCGTAGCACGAGTGGAACTTTGCAACTACTAAGAGATCGACTAATCAGTTGGGCTTCCAAAAGGCAGAAAAGCGCTGCAATTTCAAGTACGGAAGCAGAATACATAGCTATGTCCGGTTGCTGTGCTCAAATTCTTTAGATGAGATCGCAATTAACCGACTATGATCTAGGTTTCAACAAAATTCTGATGTACTGCGACAACAAGAGTGCAATTGCCTTATGCTGCAACAATGTTCAATTCTCCCGGTCGAAGCATATTGACATTCGCTACCACTTCTTCAAGGAGCAAGTGAAAATGGAGTGATCGAGCTTTACTTTGTCCGATCTGAGTATCAATTGGCGGATATTTTCAAGAAGGCTTTAGATCGCGCTCGAATTAAATTTCTGGCCGACAAGCTAGGAATGAGAACCTTCTCGCCTGAGACTCTAAAGGAACTGGCGGATAAAGCGAAAGAATAGTGGTGGTAAACTATTCTCCGTATCCTTCGTGATCATCTGTATATATTGTTTATATTTTTATCCATAAAATAAAAATACAAAAATATAAAACCATATAAAAACTATAAAAATTGAAAAATTCAGAAAAATCCAAAAATATTATTACTTTATTTTTTTCAAACGCACGTCTTTTGGTACGATAATATTTACAGCCTTAGAAATGTTGATTAATATTGACACGGCGCCATAATTAGGGTTCTTACAAAAGTTATAAATATTTCATAAAACATGCCTATATGGCTTGTAGTTATTTCTGACTACAACCCGGTTTTCACATTAAAGTCAAGTATTTCTTTTGAAAGCTTTGGCTCAACAAAGGGAATTAATTTTCTCGGGCAAGGTTTACTTTAAAACCTTGTAAGGGATCAAGTTTACTTTATAACTTGGTCTAACACAAATCTATGTACGCATCAGTGCATTTATTTGTTACAACAAGAGAAATCTTGTTTTTTATGAAGTTATCATCTCTACAACCATAGCTATCTACAATTGGTATCTACATACTCGACGATGAGACTACTCAAACGACGACTACAACTCTTTCAATAGAACACGGGTCAACAATTGAGGGGGAGCAATTGTCCAGCATTCAGAATCTTTGATGCCGAAAGTGCCAAGTTAACTAATTGGTGTCAAGACAACAATACCAATTGTACATATGGTGTCAAGCGATGACTTCAGACGTGACGAGGAGACAAACATTTGCCGACAAGAACCATTTGATCTTATCATATGATGTTCTCATCAATCAGGTCCAACCTTGTCAATTCATTCTTATATTGTGAATATGTGATCATATTAAAAATCGGTATCATCTCTCACAAATTGGTCTCATGAAGATTAAACGGACTTGCATCTTTCTTCCCAAAACCTTTGTTAAAACTTCATTAAATCAATTGATATTAAAAACATCGATTGGGTTAATATTTTTAATATAGGGGAGAAAATGTGATTTAATATGGCAAATTATCACAAATGGTTTGACTTAACGTGATGGCTCATCCCGACATATGCGAAATGTTTTTGAATATCGTGGCATATGTTAAGGGGAGCAAAATGGATTTGCTATACCAAAATGGATTTTCAAGGTGACATATACTTACGCACAACCTATTTATATCACGAAGATGAAGATTGTGGTGTCATAAGGATGGTAGGATAGGTTAAGTCCAATGATTTTTCCAAAACTGGAGGAATCTTCCCAAGGACATTCCATAGCTAGAAATAGTAGTCCTTAGGAAAGATGGGGAAGATTATGAACATAGCTGAATGCCGACCAAGTACTTAAGTTAGCACTGGAACAATCGCAACAAGGTGCTAGTTATGACGTATTGGTAAGCATTAAAGGGGTTGAAGAATGAAAAAGAATCGTAAAGATAAAGGGTGTAAAGAAAGAAGCCCTCATTACAACCTTAGGCAGAAACCAGGTCAACACATATGCTATTGAGATCATTTTAATGATGCTTGATATTGAAGATAGACATCATGGACCCAGTGATGCAATGCACAACCCATCCCAGCTAACTCTGATATCTCTTAAAAGATATTTGTTTTAATCACACGAAGATCAACACGTTATCTATCGATTTATTCACTCCGAGTAAATTGGTATTGAAAAGGTGGCACTCCTCTCCAGCCTCTGATCACTAAAATCCAAAATGCACGATCGAGTCTAGAGCCATTTGAGATCATCAAATATCTCATTAGGACACACTTTCATATTTCCTTGCTTCTTCACACACTATGAAAAGTAAGAAAGATATTAAGAGTCCTACGCAAAATCTTTATGATCTTGCCTGAACATCCGAGTAATACGAAAGTATTTACAATGAAGATGGAAATCATTCTTGAGCGAATATCAAAAATCTCATGGTAGGTGACTTGTGAGATTCTTTATGAATCAAACTTGTGATAACTAGAAAGCAAAAGTTGTTTAATTCTTAAATGAATTTAAACACGTTCCAGGCCTCTACGCAATATCTAAGTGATCTTGCCAGAACACTCAGAGTGATACCTTAGTGTTCACAATGATGAGTGGAAATCCTTCTAGTGTTAACCTTAAATAGCACTTGGTAGGTAACTTGCAAGATTCAATATGAATCACGCTCGTGACAACTGGAAAGCAATGATGGTGCGATTCTTTAATGAATCAAACTTATTCCAGGAATCGGAATTGACGACTTCAATCATGTGGATAATTTTATCCAAATGATTCACTCTTTACGTTCGCAGTCAGCTTTGGACGGTCGAGTAAAGAGAACGGGTTTACCCGTGAAATCTTGTCAAGAAGATTTTTAATTAAATCTACCTACCACAAGTACGATATTTTATATCGTCCAACGGTCTTCACCGACCGGAGGTAAAATGCTACCGAATTAGAATGAAATGTTCAAAGCCATTTCGTTCGTGTCTACTTATGTTGCGACATTTGAAGACGGTGGCGTTGCGGAATCCGAGAAGAAGTCGTCCATGCATGCTTATAATTTATGCACCTAATACTTCATCAAATTCAAGAAAGCCTAATAGTTAAGTCTTCCGCTGTATCGAACTCTAAAGCTTTCAAGAACTACGAAGGTATAAGTATGTGCGATGTGAAGTCACGAAGAGGCAAAGATCACAAGTGAAGGATGCACAAGATCAAGGCAAGAGATTAATGCTAAAGATTGATATCAAAGATCACATCAGCATGTTCACCTGAAAATAAAAAGAAATGAAAAAAGGAAGACTATTGATACAATAGCTTTTGCATGGGTTCAATTTAAGTTCTCGGTATCTTCTCGAATTGATCACGGCTCAAAGTGGAATAGTTGTTCTTGGTTACTAAAAAGGGATTGGTTTTCTATTCTACTAAAAAGATTTAAATGTGAAAAGATATAAAATTAAACTAAAAGCAGTTAATTAAATAAAGCTTGAACAATTAAACAGTAAAACAAAAACATTGAAATAACCCTTACTGAAAAATACTTGATTCGGAATAATGATGCTCATTCGGAATACATGCTCATTCGGAATAAAGACTGATCCGGAATAATAGTGCTCATCCGGAATATATGGTTCATGCGGAATAATATCTCATTCGGAACATTTTGACAAAACTTTGATTCGGAACATTTTGTTTCATTCGGAATATTTGGTGATTCGGAACACTTGCTCACTCGGAATAAAAAATTGAATCGGAATATTTTTGAGCAAAAAGCTTCATTCGGAATAACAAAAAATTGATTCGGAATATTTTTGAAAAGATTGATTCGGAATATAACTACTCATCCGGAATATTGATTATTCCGGATGAACAATCTGATTCGGAATGACTTAATGGAAAAATACTGATTCGGAATATGACTTGATGCGGAATAATTTAAGGTAAAAACACTGGTTCAGAATAATTAAACAATATCACTCATTCGGAACAAAAAGAACTGATTCGGAATATTTTTGCAAAGAACTGATTCGGAACATAACAACTCATCCAGAATATTAATTATTCCGGATGAAAAATCTGATTCGGAACAATTTAAGGAAAACTTTGGTTCGGAATACTCGCTGTTGATCCGGAATCTGGGTAGATTATGAAGAACACGAAGAACAGTAACAATATAATAGGACGAATTTGACTAAAATCACCAAGTTTTTAACCAAAACTTAAACCAATTTAACCACTAATCATCTACTAATCATAAGCATCAAACCAAAACAATAAAAACACAAAACCCACTTACTTTTGAAGATCAAACTCAACAAAATAAAGACTAAAAACTTTGAATCACCAAGAAAAGAAAGATGAAGATTAAATGAAACATGATATTGAATGATTAAGGTTTAAACAATCAAAAGGAAGGATTAAAACTTACAAGAACTTGTGAAATCAAAGATGAAAAATCACCAACACCTTAATGGTGTTGGTTACCCTACGAAACAAGAAAAGAAAGAAAAATGGAAAAATGAAAAACTAAAAACTATTCTAATGTGTGGGAAGGGACTCCTATCTATAGGCCTTCAAGTTGGTTGGTGAGTGGGATTTTTCCCTTTCTTTTTGTCTTCTCGTCTTTTCAGGAAAGTTGACGTTTTCGATTTCGATTCGGGATTTGTCGACAAATAAATTCAACTCGTCTTTTAATTTGTTCGTTTAATAGACTTGAGTTCTTCGACATATGTAAATCTTCCATCTTTGGTCCTTTTCTTTGATAAATCTTCAAATAGGCCCATTGACTTCAAATCTTTTGCATCTCTTGGACAACAGACTTCGTCTTGAGTCGTTTTCTTCGATAAAACCCGTGCAATCCCATGTTTTCTTCAATATTTATCCGGTTGGCTCTGAAAACACAACAAACACACAAACCACGCATAATTCCAAACAAATGATATTAAATACGCGTTTTGGTCTCGTTTTAGCAAGAAATAAGTGGTAAAAGGATGGGTGTTTTCACACCTATCAAATCCCCTACACTTAACCATTGCCATGCCCTCATACAATGCTTAGTGATAAAGCAAATTTACACTTTTCTCATAATCAATCAACCTTGGCCTTATTAACAATAACCACTACTACTAAAGAGATATATAAAAGCTTGAATGAAACAAATGGGATAGAAAACCATTTTCACTTGAAAATAGCTATATGGAAATAACTCGCAAAGAGATCTAAGACTTACATTAGGGCTTCGGTGCTGCGAAGATTTATCACCCTCAAGTTTCACGTTCCCCAAACTAAGCTTAAAAACGAGATCATTGTTATTATAAGTTAGCAAAACAAACACTTACACACATGGCTTAATTATATGCTTAAACTCCCTTATTCCTAGATGTATCTCTTATATTTTATTGTTGTCTTAGAATGATCACGAAGATGCATTTTTGGACTTATTTCAATAGTTTATTTAGGTTGAAAGCAAAGTATGACGATTTGATTAATAGTTAGCTAAAGGACAAAATCTCTTAAAACTGCTTATTGGGATATCAAAAAGTTCATATCTTGGCATAACTCGCTTCACGATTTGAGACCTTTCTCGGGCCGATATTTGGCATGTACTTCATACTTCATATCTTGAGAGACGTTCTTGAGATAATGGTCTTCTCTTCGTTAATAAAGTTTCTTCACTTGGAGACTTTTGAGGGATACTCCAACTTTGTTGACCACGACTTCATCATTATTTCTTCAATCGTTAATTAGGATTTTGAGATACAACAATCCGCCTCCTTTTCGGACTTGGATCTATTTATCCTCATACCTTGTTAGGGTCTTTTCGGATAGACTTCTCCATGATCTTTATGGGAGTTGATTGCTTTTCGTCGTGAGTCTTGATCCTTCATATTGATTTTGGGAATAATGCTTTTTACATCACCTTGGATCTTTAGTAATAAAATGGAATCCTCATGCCTTGTTAGGGCCTCTTCGGACTCGCCAATCTTCGCGCTCCGCTTCATAAGTTATGCCTTGGTTATGAACTCTTATCATTACCGAGCAACTTTTAAACGATCTTGGGCTAGAAGCTAAGTTATTCAATAAAATCGTACGACCTTACTTATTGTAGATAAATTATTAACAAGCGATAGGAGAATAGGCTTATAATCACACCAAGTGTGCTTGTGCAAGAATACCGACTTATAATTGGCTCTATCATTTCTCGTTCTCTACAATTTAAAATCTCAAGTAATGAGACTCGTGGATGCTTAGCCTAATTATAACACCCCCCAAATTTACACAATTCAATACAGCGGAAGACTCGTTGGTGTTACGGGATAGCACATTACTCACATCATAGACAACGCTTAAAAATCGCGTCGTTTATTAATAAAGCATTTCCATTCATAAATATCAGATTTGCATAGGTCCCAAGTCATTATATTTCATACAAGTTTTACAAAGCATTGAATGGAAATTATTATTTAGGTGCGGGCCATGAATTCTTGTTGTCTTCCCGAGAATTACCTTCAAGTACCTGAGATAAAACATGTTAAAAGAAAAGGTCAGCCATAACGCCGAGTGAATTCATAGAGTTTAATAAATCATCAATATAACATAGGTATACAATTATTACCGAAAATCATTTTGTACCAATCTTTGTAATAGGACATAAAATAGCCAAAGTCATTTTATACAAATCCTTATCAAAATCATAATTTAGGCTTTCGCCTTCAAAACCATTATACGAACTAATGTCGTAAAAATATCATACAATACGTTTTATAACGTTGTATAGAAATAAAAACCGTTATATGAGTATGGTTATGAAAAACCAAAACACGAACATAATATCAATAGTATGACCCTGTATTGCTAGTCAGGCAATACATCGTAATTCGGTGCGTCTAGCAGTATTTCGTTAATTGGATTATTATAAGTCGCATGACATTGTTACCTTACTACAACAAACAACGGGTAGCTAGCCCGAAAACTCATTTGCCCATCTAAATTAGCGTGTCGTCACAAATGTCACGCTATGTAAATCTTCTCATACATAAATTCGCTTACCAATCAATGTGGCACGACGGGGATCAACCGTCAAGGCGCGAACTGGGGTGATCGTCCCCAAATAGTACTATTATATGCATAAGCGTCTACCAAATCCCGGTAGTTCACAATTCATGCTAATGGGACTTTTAGTGACATAACCTAAATTTAATAATCCATTTAATCTCATCTATTGGGTCATTTAATCATTTATCAGGTCATACAATCGGGTCATACAATCATTCGGGTCCAAATCAATAAACAAACAATCGGGACAAATGGTGTCCTATTTTATAAAAACTAACATGTTATCTCCCTCGCGGGTTTATAAAACATTTCATAAAAACATTTAAAAGAGTGCGAGGCTATGAACTCACGTTGATGTGGGAAGGCGGTTATCGGCGATTCGGATGTACGGTACGTGCTTCAATCACGGAAACCTATATAAATAATAATCGGCCTTAGACGTTTGTCCAATGACTTTATAAAAATAACAATTATGTATACATATGATGATTATATATATATATAATATGATCAAGTGGGTTTACATATTCTCTTTTACTCATTTTAGTGTTTATGTATTGGTAACTTCTTACTAGTTTACTAGTTTTACCTATTTACATGTTTTAGGCCCAATAGGCCCATTACAAGCCCAATATATTATATTAGCCCAATTATACTTTTATTATCAGTATCACACTTTACATGTTGGGCCCAAATGGGTTAAGCCCAATAAATAAGTTTATAAGTGTTTTAGCCTATTTTGTTGTATTATTAGTCCAATAACGTTAACTTAGCCTGTTAATGTCCGTATGTTTTATAGTTCGGGTTTTATCGGTTTTTACTTGTTATATATGTTTATATATCAGTATATGAGTTTATAAAAGTTTACATTAGACGGGTCCAACCGTCTAAGTTTTATTTAACAAAAACGTTAATTTTACGGTAATAGCCGAAAAAGTCGTAAAAATCATGTTTATAGTTTAATAACTTATAAAACTTATCAAACTACCATTTTTATAAAATTTCCATTTATTTATCCTTATACATATTTATATAAATGTATTATATCAGTTTTTTGGTTTTAATTCACATTTTATACTATTTTTATTTGAGTGCTTATATAATACTATTATACTTTATTTTTCCCAAAATCTGATTTTTACTTTCATGTTCACCAAAACAGCCATATCTAGAGTTCTATATGGAGATAGAAGCTAAAATTTTTATGGCATAAACTACATGATATGTGCTCCATTTAACTCTCATATAGCTACTGTTGAATCAGCCTCTAAGTATTTTCTAAAAATCGTCCAAAACAGTGAACTCAGATTTGTACTCTAAACTTGTTTTGATCATATCTCACTCATTATAATGATTCCATTGCATGGACAACTCTCACATGTGTACAAGACATATTACTTACTGTATATTGATTCGACTTTGCCATTTTATCAGTCTAACATGTGGTTAGTTACTGTTTTTATACAGCCTACCATTTAAGCAAGATTAACCCTTTTTACATATAGTTTTTCATCTTTTTACCATGATTATCAACACCAAATCCCCACATAATATTTTTATCATCATATATCATCATACATATATACATTTAAAAAGAAAATAAATGATTACATAATCAAAATTAACAAAAGGATGGGGAGAACAATCTTTATACCACCATGATGATGTAGGTTATGATCAAAACATGGATTTTGATGGAGAAACTTGTGATAAACCAAGATCATCTTCAAGACCACCAATATTTATGAACTCCTTGTGGAAAATCAGCCCTAAGACACCATCAAATACTTCTCCTTGGATGTTAAAATGACCACCAATCAATAGAGCTTGAAGAGGTTTCCATCATATGTGTGTATAACATCAAATATTGTGGTTGAAAATTAATCAAAGGGGTGTTTGTTCTTGATTTTGGGACGGCAAGGAAGAGAGGAATGAGAGAGTTTTAGGGTGGTTTGCATGTGTGGGAATGGGAGGAAAGTTTAGCTAGTGGTTTTTGTTGTAAGCTTGGCTTACATGCTAAGCTAAATGGACAAGTGTAGCTTGTAAGCTACAACTTGACACATCACAAGTGTGGTGGTACACTCTGTAGCCGGTTATAAGTGGGGGTGGGGCAAAATTCATTTTGTCTCATCCCCATTTATTTACGGGTACTCCTTGATTCTAGTTTCCTTGATTTGCGTGCCCTCGGGTCGTTTTACGAAAAACGTTTTTATAAATTTTGAATCAACGGCACAAAACGAATCTAATAAAAATTGTCTCATCAAAATCGGAGTTCGAAAACGTAAATACGTAATCCTAAGGTTTCCGGTTTAGTCGTAAAGGACGTTAAATATTCACGGACAAATTTAAAATCTCAAAATAATATTCACGGACAAATTTATGAGTTTATGAACCAACACAAATTTAAAATCTCAAAATAATATTCACGGACAAATTTATTTTCTGAAATGTCGGACTGTCACCAAAGACGGTGTATGTAAACGTAAGCACGTAACGTAGAATCCTCCGGTTTAGACGTAGTCGATGCTACTTCAAGACGTAAATCCAAATTTCTTCCCAAAAATAAGTGAGTTCATAATATAACATTAAAATAATGTTTTTAAATAATATCTGAGAATAAAATATCAACCATAAATTGACGGATTGTCACAGCATTTACCCCTAAACAGGATCTTTGTCCTCAAAGATCATCTTACTACTCGCTTCTTATAGAGTTAAATCCATGTGGGTATTTCCTCCACATTCGGTCTTTTCTCACAAGTGTAATTCATTACAATACGCGAGTTTCATCAAACATAACTACGGGAATAAGATCAGGCTTAATGTTGACTTACTTTCTCTATCCATGATGTTCACGGGTTTTTGATGAATGCAACTTTTCGCCGATCAAAACTTTACTAAGAAACAATCAGATTTTCACTTTATAGATATTCCATCAAGTTCGATATACGAATCATAATTCACGCAGCTCTTGAAGTCCTAGGGTAGATCCAGCTTATATGCCTTTCAAACCAATATTTTACATCATCCCAATGGTCCCATACAACGGGGACTTATATCCCATGATCTTTCAGATCATCAATTCATTTTTCCCTGGCTAAAATTTTGGCATAACTTCGCTACCCATCTGGCACTTCAAGATCTACATTTCATATTCACATAACCTCCTGCCCACTACCGGCAGTCAATAATCAAATCCTAATTTCAACAATCATTTCAGGTCTCGCGGGTCGGGTATTTCGTAAAGTTAGGTTCGCATCATAGGAAACCTTGAACCTAAAAGACATGTCCAACTCACAATGGGTGTATGTCGGGTGTCTTCATCTCAACTCTTGCTTACAGATGCTCTAATATTTAGATCCTAACAAGATTCGATCTCAATCCTAATACGATGATTATCAATGATAATCCTTCCAAAGGAAAACGATTATACGGTTCATTACCAAAGGTCAATCATTCAAACATAGAACAACACTTATAGTATTTTGTATCGTTACTTTACCTCGTCCATTCGATTGGTGTGGTACACGGTACTCTCATCAAATTTCGTTCTTAATGACTTCTGAGAAAATCTCTAGAAATTCAATGCGAAGCGAGGATCTTGATAGAGATGATCGATACAAGCACACTATGTTTACACAACTCCTTTAAATATAAAGAGTCAATTTCTTCATCAAGAATCTATCATTAACAAGAATGATATTAGCAGATTTGGTCAGTCTGTCGACGATGACCCAAATCGAATCAAATTCAGATGATGACCTTTGCAATAGCTAGACGTTTACTAATGTATGAGGCAATGTATGCCTTCATATATTTCCATTAGTAGAACTTCTTCAGATAAAGATATATTATATCAGAAATGACAGGAATAGAATACTTATACTTACAAGATTCCAACATAACTATATCTCACAATCCTCCATATTTAGACAATCACAAGTGGCCTTTTATACATTTAACGCTATCGGCTTCTCAATTCTAATGGTTCACATTAGCCGTGAACCCCTTTTATTATCTATATTATCCTTTTTACAAACATCGTTCATATTTAAATTATTCGGCAATTTTATTTTGCACCTTCATTACTAAGGAATATATCCTAATTGGGTCTTTATCCTTTTCTACATAAGGTGTCAGTATTTACATTCAATAAAAATTTCTTTATTCACATTTTCTAAGTTTTAGTTTCTTCTCAACTATCATTTTTATCCGTTTTACTCAATCCGACGTCTAAAGTGTCGATAATTATTACGACTAATTAAATAATAAATATTCAATTTTTATGAAACGTAAATGTAAAGATTTTTAAATTTCTTAGTTCGTCCAATTATATAAAAATGTTCAAAATAAATTTGAATTTAATTAACAAAATTTTTGTTGGTTTACTGAAAATAATTAGTAAGATCTGTAAATGTTTGAAAAATCTTTGTTTATACTCTGGTCAAAATTTTCTTAGTTGACAAGTAAAAATTGTCGTTTCAAGTTTTAAGTCATGGTTTAAATGGTTTCCTCAATCCCTCTCAGGATGTCTGGAGGTATACACAAACATTTACCCCTAAACAGGAGTTTAGTTAAATGATTTATGTATAAGGGAACAATTCCTTAAAATCCTTTGTTAAAACATTTGTCAAAACATATTTCCATTTTCCTTTTAGTAAAACCCAAAGTCTTAAATGACTTCTAATTTTTGAAGAGTCAATATATATGTCTTACCATCATTAATCAAACGGTCATTTTATGTAAAGGATTAAGCTTTAAATCACATGTTAAATGTTCAAGGTACAGGTTTTTATTGTTCGGCCAATTCAGGGCAGTCAATAAATAATTATTAACTCGTTCTTATTCTTATAAACAAACAAATAGTCCTTAATGATCACAAGCATGAATTTATCAAATTACAGCCTACACACGTGATTCACCAAATTTATGAATGCTGCATGTGTATTAGTCAATCCAAACGACATCATGTGAAACTCATAATGTTCATTACAAGTACCGGATGTAGTGATTGGAATACATAATCTTTTTCGCAGATGCGAAGTTGATGATAACCATGCCATGGATCAAATCTTTAGAACATACGCTAGAACCTTGTAAATGATCGAACAAATCTTCCATTTCGAGTCATGGATATCGTTTTCGATTGTCAATTTACTCAGTTCACAGTAATCTATAAATATAAGGAATGATAACACCATAGCTCTTCATGATGACGAGCTTGGTAGAATAGAATCTTTCTCCGACAACTCTCTCAGTTGTACGGCAATTCCTTTAATTCAGATGGTGCTGACGTACATTGCACACGCCACAGGTGCAGCACCGAGAATATAATCAATACCAATTTCAACTTGCCTTAATGGCGAAAGTCTAGGTAATTCACCAATAAATACCTCCTAAACTTTCAGATAACATAAACATCTTTTAATACATATATTTTAAGTTCTTCTAGATTACAATATCTATAACTAGTTCACAACCATTCATGGTATAATTTCAATTCTAAATGTAGGATATGGTCATCCATCAAGAATTATTTAGATCACTTTTGATAATCAACATCTTATCATTTAGGGGAATTGTATTCGAGTTCCCATCAATTAAGACAATGTCGTCATGTCATAATCAATTAATCCGTTCTACTGGCACTATCAACTTTCCAATTTCATTACCGTTGATAAGATGTGAACTTCTCAAAAGTCTAATAACAACTCATAATCCTTCATAAATTCAAGGATATATGAAGACACAACTTCCATTAAAAGAGTAAGGTCAACATATAATCTACGCGAGAGAATTTCAAATCAGATACAGACGAAAACATGTAACGAATATGAATATATCCCATGTTTTCATAATTTGAGTACGCATTCGAAAGCTCCTCGGATCGTTACCCAGGTCATTCAAATGAAATCAATTCAAAAGAAATGATAGGAACGTCGATACATACAGTCGGGTATCAACACTCGATAATCAAATACTTTTCCTAAGAATCTCACTACGGAAGAATTGGACAAGAAAGAATTATCAATTGTCAAATAAGACAATTTCCACATATGAGTAAATTCAACTCAGAAGAATAGATAGTACGGGCACATATGTAGGTGTCCCTATCAATATGTCCCTATTTTTCACTTCTTGCAGATCTCACAAAATTTATTCTTTCACAATCTTCAAAGAAAATGTAGTGTTTATTCATTAGTTTTATGGTGACTACTAATCAGCCTTGCATGGTCCCTTTCAAATTGTATGTAGGCGCGCAACTATATACAATTTCAAGATTAACGATGCAATACTCAGTTCGTCAAAATTTTATCATCATGTTTATAATAAAAACATTTTCATGCTTAATTCTTAAATAAGAATCAAGAATAAATTTACAAAGATTTTCTTTGTTATGAAAACAACTAAGTTTCCAAAGCGTTTCATAGACAACTTTACTTCGATAATAATTATTTATAAATCTCACTATAAACAATCCATATAGTGATGAAAATTTAATTTTCTCAAAGGATACTGTTTTATCTTATAAAACAATGAGTGATCTGCAAAAGAGTGATGAGAAGTTGTTCACCAAGAACTAACTACAATATGCTAGGAAATGAGCTTTAGCCAAATAATCATGAAGTTCATGACCTCGATGGCACTCAAAAGAGAATAATTCACAACGTAACTCAAATCGAGATGAGTACTTGTTCAATGGTTGCATCACTAATGCGAGCATTAGGAAGAAGCAAGAAAAGATAGATAACATCGATACATGTAGAATTTAGCAATCAAAGGTAGTCTTTTCATTAATCACAAACAAGTCAAAATTGTACCGTAACACATTACGTGTCACTATGTCATACAATTCTTAGAACTCATCCTACCAACTGATATCTCAGTTAAGTTAGGGATTTTTAAAAGATACCACAATGAATACTAACCTACAAGAGTCATTAGGTGTTCCATATGTCTCGGAAGATCCATTGGTCCCAATTCAGAAGAAGATTTCTTCGATTTGTTTCTTGGACACTGGGCATCCTCATCATTGGACAATGGCCTAGGAACAACACTTAACAGGAATCAAGAATCAATTAAAACCTTATAATTCAATCACAGAACTTAACGACTTCCTCTTATCAATCTCATATTCCATACGGGTTAAATTTTACTTTATTCAAGTTTCAACAAAATCATACTCAATTCGATATCCTACCTCATTCTCTAATACTTTCAATCTTATTCTTAGACCTTAAAAGGGCAATAAAAGCTCGATATGAATCAACACTTAATTTCCAATCCTATAGCTCTTACAACAACAATTATCAAATGAGTCACTAGTATGAAATGACTCACACATTCAATTAGACTTCTCGGAAAGGTACTAGTGGCATGAGGCTTTTGAGTAATGGTTCCAATGACAGCCTCAAGTGAAACATTCACCCTTTCGATTTCAAATTTAAGAATTGGGTGATAACGAATCAGATGACATCTTTCCAGGTGATAACGTTTTGTCAAACTCCACTCTATAAGGAAAGATCGTCATGACATCGATATCAGATTTAATCTCGCCAATTCTTCTTTAAGATTACAATCAACTACTATCTACATTTCTACGAATATCAACCATTTTGTTGGGATCATAGATATCCACAACTTGGTTTAGATCTAGGATAACTAGAATTCCTACGAGAATAGCTTCGATTAATTTACTAGGGGATTTAGGGTTCCTTGTGACAATCTACGTCGTATAAATACCTCGTGTAAATATCAAAATAATCATCAAACAATCATGTAATAAAATTACATCATATATATATATATATATATATATATATATATATATATATATATATATATATATATATATATATATATATATATATATATATATATATATATATATATATATATATATATATATATATAATCCAAGTTATATATATTAAAATAACACTTCTCAGTCTGGCCTTGTCGGTAACTCGGGAATTCTTCGGCACCGTTATAGTCAAAAGATTTTTAGACATTTTTAGAAAAAATGTTTATAGTTAAAAGATTTTGAAATGTTTTATTCAAAACCTTGGTTTTAAAAATCTTTCGTTCTCTATAACGAGAGCTCTGGTACCAAACTGTAACACCCCCAAATTTACACAATTCAATACAGTGGAAGACTCGTTGGTGTTACGGGATAGCACATTACTCACATCATAGACAACGCTTAAAAATCGCGTCGTTTATTAATAAAGCATTTCCATTCATAAATATCAGATTTGCATAGGTCCCAAGTCATTATATTTCATACAGGTTTTACAAAGCATTGAATGGAAATTATTATTTAGGTGCGGGCCATGAATTCTTGTTGTCTTCCCGAGAATTACCTTCAAGTACCTGAGATAAAACATGTTAAAAGAAAAGGTCAGCGATAACGCCGAGTGAATTCATAGAGTTTAATAAATCATCAATATAACATCGGTATACAATTATTACCGAAAATCATTTTGTACCAATCTTTGTAATAGGACATAAAATAGCCAAAGTCATTTTCTACAAATCCTTATCCAAATCATAATTTAGGCTTTCGCCTTCAAAACCATTATACGAACTAATGTCGTAAGAATATCATACAATATGTGTTATAACGTTGTATAGAAATAAAAACCGTTATATGAGTATGGTTATGAAAAACCAAAACACGAACATAATATCAATAGTATGACCCTGTATTGCTAGTCAGGCAATACATCGTAATTCGGTGCGTCTAGCAGTATTTCGTTAATTGGATTATTATAAGCCGCATGACATTGTTACGTTACTACAACAAACAACGGGTAGCTAGCCCGAAAAATCATTTGCCCATCTAAATTAGCGTGTCGTCACAAATGTCACGCTATGTAAATCTTCTCATACATAAATTCGCTTACCAATCAATGTGGCACGACGGGGATCAATCGTCAAGGCGCGAACTGGGGTGATCGTCCCCAAATAGTACTATTATATGCATAAGCGTCTACCAAATCCCGGTAGTTCACAATTCATGCTAATGGGACTTTTAGTGACATAACCTAACTTTAATAATCCATTTAATTTCATTTATTGGGTCATTTAATCATTTATCAGGTCATACAATCGGGTCATACAATCATTCGGGTCCAAATCAATAAACAAACAATCGGGACAAATGGTGTCCTATTTTATAAAAACTAACATGTTATCTCCCTCGCGGGTTTATAAAACATTTCATAAAAACATTTAAAAGAGTGCGAGGCTATGAACTCACGTTGATGTGGGAAGGCGGTTATCGGCGATTCGGATGTACGGTACGTGCTTCAATCACGGAAACCTATATAAATAATAATTGGCCTTAGACGTTTGTCCAATGACTTTATAAAAATAACAATTATGTATACATATGATGATTATATATATATAAGATGATCAAGTGGGTTTACATATTCTCTTTTACTCATTTTAGTGTTTATGTATTGGTAATTTCTTATTAGTTCACTAGTTTTACCTATTTACATGTTTTAGGCCCAATAGGCCCATTACAAGCCCAATATATTATATTAGCCCAATTATACTTTTATTATCAGTATCACACTTTACATGTTGGGCCCAAATGGGTTAAGCCCAATAAATAAGTTTATAAGTGTTTTAGCCCATTTTGTTGTATTATTAGTCCAATAACGTTAACTTAGCCTGTTAATGTCCGTATGTTTTATAGTTCGGGTTTTATCGATTTTTACTTGTTATATATGTTTATATATCGGTATATGAGTTTATAAATGTTTACATTAGACGGGTCCAACCGTCTAAGTTTTATTTAACAAAAACGTTAATTTTACGGTAATAGCCGAAAAAGTCGTAAAAATCATGTTTATAGTTTTATAACTTATAAAACTTATCAAACTACCATTTTTATAAAATGTCCATTTATTTATCCTTATACATATTTATATAAATGTATTATATCAGTTAGTTGGTTTTAATTCACATTTTATACTATTTTTATTTGAGTGCTTATATAATACTATTATACTTTATTTTTCCCAAAATCTGATTTTTACTTTCATGTTCACCAAAACAGCCATATCTAGAGTTCTATATGGAGATAGAAGCTCAAATTTTTATGGCATAAACTACATGATATGTGCTCCATTTAACTCTTCTATAGCTACTGTTGAATCAGCCTCTAAGTATTTTCTAAATATCGTCCAAAACAGTGAACTCGGATTTGTACTCTAAACTTGTTTTGATCATATCTCACTCATTATAATGATTCCATTGCATGGACAACTCTCACATATGTACAAGACATATTACTTACTGTATATTGATTCGAATTTGCCATTTATCAGTCTAACATGTGGTTAGTTACTGTTTTTATATAGCCTACCATTTAAGCAAGATTAACCCTTTTTACATATAGTTTTTCATCTTTTTACCCATGATTATCAACACCAAATCCCCACATAATATTTTTATCATCATATATCATCATACATATATACATTTAAAAAGAAAATACATGATTACATAATCAAAATTAACAAAAGGATGGGGAGAACAATCTTTATACCACCATGATGATGTAGGTTATGATCAAAACATGGATTTTGATGGAGAAACTTGTGATAAACCAAGATCATCTTCAAGACCACCAATCTTCATGAACTCCTTGTGGAAAATCAGCCCTAAGACACCATCAAATACTTCTCCTTGGATGTTAAAATGACCACCAATCAATAGAGCTTAAAGAGGTTTCCATCATATGTGTGTATAACATCAAATATTGTGGTTGAAAATTGATCAAAGGGGTGTTTGTTCTTGATTTTGGGACGGCAAGGAAGAGAGGAATGAGAGAGTTTTAGGGTGGTTTGCATGTGTGGGAATGGGAGGAAAGTTTAGCTAGTGGTTTTTGTTGTAAGCTTGGCTTACATGCTAAGCTAAATGGACAAGTGTAGCTTGTAAGCTACAACTTGACACATCACAAGTGTGGTGGTACACTTTGTGGCCGGTTATGAGTGGGGGTGGGGCAAAATTCATTTTGTCTCATTCCCATTTATTTACGGGTACTCCTTGATTCTAGTTTCCTTGATTTGCGTGCCCTCGGGTCGTTTTACGAAAAACGTTTTTATAAATTATGAATAAAAGGCACAAAACGAATCTAATAAAAATTGTCTCATCAAAATCGGAGTTCGAAAACGTAAATATGTAATCCTAAGGTTTCCGGTTTAGTCGTAAAGGACGTTAAATTAAAATCGTAAGTCCTAATCTCTTCTCGTAAATTTGTGAGTTTATGAACCAACACAAATTTAAAATCTCAAAATAATATTCACGGACAAATTTATTTTCTGAAATGTCGGACTGTCACCAACGACGGTGTATGTAAACGTAAGCACGTAACGTAGAATCCTCTGGTTTAGACGTAGTCGATGCTACTTCAAGACGTAAATCCAAATTTCTTCCCAAAAATAAGTGAGTTCATAATATAACATTAAAATAATGTTTTTAAATAATATCTGAGAATAAAATATCAACCATAAATTGACGGATTGTCACACTAATAAACCAATTAAGGTCTACATGGTTAAGGATACTTGCTAGAATAAACTTGGATAAGTCTATTCGGGTTGAGTCAAAATAATCGCAATGGGCCTAATATGTCAAAGACTTCTAAACTTGCTACACCACTTTATTAATATTTTTGACTTTATTGTGGGATATATACATATGAAAGAAATGATAAAAATTTAAAAATTACGACTATTTGGCCAAAGTTAATTGAAAATTTGAAAAATGCTGAAAAAGATGATTTTCCGGTTAAATGAAGGCATTTTAATGGAAAAGTCCACTTAAAACTTCGATAGAAGTCTCCCCTACACTTAATATAAACATTGTCCTCAATGTTTAATCATGTGGGAAAAGTCTCCCCTACACTTATGACATTGTGCACGTTGGTTAAATCGAGTTAAGGAAGAGACGACTAAAGTGATCAATTTCAAATGTGAGTGTGAAGAAAATTGAATCACGATAGTTGAGAGATAGAACCGGATTGCGGATAACATGGGAGCACGGTGCTTCAAAGGTTCCAAAAGTGCATTCATCCCTATAATCACATCACCACACAAACACAAACAACCTATATAGGTCCCCTACACTTAGGAGGTAAAACGGAAAGGGATAGATACTCGGGTTGCCTCCCGAGGAGCGCTTGTTTTTTTATAACCGAGTCACGAGCCTGACTCGGCCCAAAATTAGTTCATGGGAAACGTGGTGAGGGATGGAATCATCTCATGAGAGATGTCCTCACCAAAGTACAACTTCACTCGTTGGCCATTCACCTTAAAATTAGGTCCATTAGGTTGAGCGAGCTCGAGAGTACCATATGGAAAAATTTCGACAATGGTGAATGGGCCGGACCAACGAGATTTCAGCTTGCCCGAAAATATTTTCAACCGAGAGTTGAAGAGTAAAACTTTGTCTCCAACTTGGAACTCTCGGTTTTTAATCTTAGAGTCATAAATGAGCTTAGTCTTTTCCTTATAGATCAAAGAATTTTCATAAGCCTCATTCCGGAGTTCATTAAGCTCATTGAGTTGGATTTTGCGTAGGTCACCGGCTTTGTTGATGTCGAAATTAGCCCATTCAAGGCCCAGTAAGCCTTGTGCTCCAACTCAATAAGGAGGTGGCATGCTTTCCCGCACACGAGACGATATGGTGTACAACCAATCGGAGTCTTGTATGCGGTACGAAAATCCCACAGAGCATCATCAAGTTTATCGGCCCATGAGGCACGATGCTCTCCCACGGTTCGTTCAAGAATTTGCTTTAACCCTCGGTTAGAGATTTCAGCCTAGCCATTAGTTTGTGGGTGGTATGCGGTGGAAAGACGATGATTGACACCATACTTAGCCATAACTCTTGTGAATTGATCATTGCAAAAATGAGTCCCGCGATCACTAATAATGGCACGAGGCACACCGAATCTAGCGAATAGCGACTTCAAAAAGTTACAAACCACCCTTGCATCGTTAGTGGGTAAAGCTTTGGCTTCAACCCATTTAGAAACGTAGTCAACGGCTACAAGGATGTATTTGTTTCCTTTAGATGAAGGGAATGGCCCCATAAAGTCGATACCCCATACATCAAAGATTTCACATTCTTGTATGAAGTTTTGAGGCATCTCATCTTTATGTATGATCTTGCCTTGTAGTTGGCAAGAATCACAATTTTTCACCATTTCGTGAGCGTCACGATAAATGGAGGGCCAATAAAATCCCGAGTCAAACACTTTCTTTGCGGTGAAGTTGGGACCAAAGTTACCACCAGTGGGTCCTTTGTGGCAAGCTTCGAGAATGTCTAAAGTTGTTGGTCCATCAACACATCGGCGAATAATCAAATCAGCACATTCTTTGAAGAGATACGGGTCATCCCAAAAGTAAGTCTTAATATCTTTAAAGAACTTCTTCTTTTATTGGGATGTTAACCCGTCAATGAGAATTCCACCCGCCAAGTAGTTTGCAATGTCCGCAAACCACGGGGTTTCATCAAAATTCGAGTTGATAGACATTAAGGTATCAAGGGGAAAAGAGTCATTGATCTCTTTGTTCGGATGATCCCCTTGATAAGGATCCTCAAGTCTACTGAGATGATCCGCGGCTAGGTTTTCAGCTCCCTTCTTATCACGAATTTCGATTTTAAATTCTTGAAGTAGCAAAACCTAGCGAAGAAGTCTTGGTTTAGAATCTTGTTTAGCTAACAAGTACTTCAACGCGGAATGATCGGTATACACGATGGTGGTAGAAAGGACAAGATAGGGGCGAAATTTTTCAAAAGCATAAACAACAGCTAAAAGCTCTTTTTCGGTTGTCGTGTAATGCAATTGAGCCCCCGTCATTCTCTTGCTAGCGTAATGGATCGGTTGGAAGTGTTTATTCACTCTTTGGCCCAAAACCGCTCCAATAGCAAAGTCGCTAGCATCGAACATCAATTCGAAAGGTAGCTCCCAATTAGGGGTAACCAAGACCGGTGCCTTAGTTAGCTTATCCTTAAGAAAGTTGAAGGCTTCAATAAACTCTTTGGAAAAGATAAAAGGAGTATCTTTTTCCAAGAGGTGGGTCATCGGACGAGCGATTTTAGAAAAATCTTTGATAAATCGACGGTAGAAGCCCGCATGACCGAGGAAACTTCTCACACCCTTCACGGTTGAAGGTGGAGGCAATTTAGCAATAACATCGACTTTAGCACGGTCCACTTCAAGACCGGCTTTGGAGATTTAGTGTCCTAGCACGATTCCCTCTTTTATCATGAAATGGCATTTTTCCCAATTTAGAACAAGGCGAGTGTCTTCACACCGCTTAAGCATACGTTCTAAATTGGCAAGGTAAGCAGAGAATGAATCGCCATAAACCGAGAAATCATCCATGAAGACTTCCATAGTTTCTTCAACCATGTCATGGAAGATAGCCATCATACACCTTTGGAACGTCCCAGGAGCATTGCATAAGCCGAAAGGCATTCTTTTGTAAGCAAATGTTCCGTAGGGATGATACAAGAGATTTTGTATATAAAAAGTTATTGTCATAGTCTCTTCGAATTGATAACCGGTTAACTATGTGACTCAGCTGTCTTTGGTGAAACAAATAGTTGTGTCGTTGTAGTAATTAAAAAGTGCAAGACGTAAATGAAAATGACGTTAATATAAATCTAAATCTAATTTAAAATAAATGACGGGAATTTAAAAGGGAGACGAGAAATTAAAAGGCACTAAAAGTAAATAACGCAAACTTAAAACTATCTAAGGCAAACTTAAAACGCAACTAAAACTTAAACTAAGGCAAGGCTAAAATAAATCTAAGGCAATTAAACTTAAAGTGCAACTAAGGAAAAAGGCGGGTAAAATAAAGCTTGAAAATTAAAAATTAAAAATTAAAAACTAAAACTAAAAAGAACCTGAAAACAGCTCATTCGGAATAATCCTTCGTTCGGAATAATCACTCATCCGGAATGTCACCTTCGTTCGGAATGATTCTTCTTCACTCGGAATATTTATCAAATCCCTTCACCCGAAATAAATCCTTTACTCGGAATATGTCACTAATCCGGAATAAACTCTTTATTCGGAATATTGCCTTGGTTCGGAATACTTGATGTTCCGAATGAACTCCTTGATTCGGAATATATTCCTAATGAACCACCTCTTGATTCGGAACTTTTAATCTTCCGAATGAAGACCTTGATCCGGAATGTTTGAAGTTCCGAATGAATCACCTTTATTCGGAATAATAAATGTTCCGGATGAACAAACTTTGGTTCGGAATGTTCCGGATGAATTCCCTTGACTCGGAATAATCTGCTGATCCGGAATAAATCCTCAAACCTTGATTCGGAATGCAAGTTGGTTCGGAATGTAGCACTGATCCGGAATGTTCCGAATGAGTTCCCTTTACTCCGAATAATTTTTGATCCGGAATAACTACCCTTCGTTATGAATGTTCCGAATGAGCACCTTGATCCGGAATATTAAATATTCCGAATGAACAAGTTGATTCACAACAAATTCTTCATTCGGTTTGTCAGCTTGATTCGGAATATTTCACAACAACTCCTTGATTCGGAACAACCTACTTGAAACCTTTGATTCGGAATATACCTGGGCAACATAAATAGCGAAGAACAATGAAGAACAAATATACGCGAATCTAATCTAAACTAATCCAATCAAACCAAAAAAATTAAGCAAGACTAATCACAAACAATCAACTAATGATAATCAAACAATCCAAAACAATCAAACTAACAATACTAATCAAAATAATCAAAAGCCACTTTAATCAAATCAATAAAAACATCAAAAACATGAACATGAACAATAAAGCATAAAGATTAAGATCAAACAAGAAAGGAAGATAAGAGATTGACAATAAAAGTAAAGATTGACAATAATTAAAAGGAAACTTACTTGAAATTAAATGAATTTAAGGTGCAAGACAATGTATTTAAATTGACATGTATTTAAATGACAAGTAATTAAAAGGTGGAAGACTAATTGTCACACTTAGCCAACAAAAACAAATGAATATTCTAATGATCTATTTATAAGGGAGGATTAGGGAGGTGCTTAGGAAGCTTCCTCCCCTCTTTCTTCTTTCTTTAATTGCATCATTAAGTCCTTAATCTTCTTAGTTCTTCGACTTTAATGACTTTGTCTCGGGAATTCTTTAAACTCGTCTTGTAATTCTTCAATAAATTAGACTTGAGTTCTTCGGCTTTTAGTAAACTTCCGTCTTTTGACTTTTTCTTCGATAAATCTTCAGAATTGGTCTTGGACTTCCGTTCTTTTTGCACTCTTGATTTCTTGACTTCGTCTTTGGTCTTTTTCTTCGATAAAAGCTCGTGAATGCCCGTGTTTTCTCCCCTTTTCACAATTTCGTCCTAAATCACACAACAAAAACACAAACCACGCATAATTCCGACATTTACGACATAAATTACACGTTTTGGCTTGGTTATTATTGTAGTTAAGTGGTAAAAAGGATGGGTGTTTACACACCTATCAAATCCCCTACACTTGATCATTGCAATGTCCTCATGCAATGCATTAGTTACAAAGCACGATTAAACTTTTCATTACAATCAATCCACCTTGGCCCTTATTAAAGAGATAGAAAATTATAGACATTCAAAGTAAAGAAATCAAAAACATACCTTAGGGTTTTGGAAATGTCATGAATGATCATCATTCTCAAGTTTTCACTTTCTCCAAACCAAGCTTAAAAACGAGATCATTGTCATTATAAGTTAGCAAACTAACACGAACTCATGTGGGCCAATTATTCACTTAGACTCCACTTATTCCTAGGTGTATCTCTTATATTTTATTTTTGTCTTGAATGATCACGAGGATGCATTGTTGACTTATTTCGATAGTTATTTAGGCTGAAAATAAAGTGGGACGATTTAATCAATAGTTAGCTAAAGGACAAAATCTTTTAAAATTACTTCTCGGGACCTCATAAAGTTCATATCTTGGCATAACTCGCTTCGCGATTTGAGACCTTTCTCGGACCGATATTTGGCAGCGACTTCATACTTCAAATCTTGAGAGACGTTCATGAAATAATGGCCTTCTCTTCATAAATAGGAATTTCTCCACTTGAAGTTTTAAGAGATTCATACTTGGACCACGACTTCTTCATTTTTCTCCAATATTTATTTAGGATTTTGATATATAACGATCCGCCTCCTTTTTGGACTTGGATCTATTTATCCTCATACCTTGTTAGGGCCTTTTTGGATAGACTTCTCTATGATCTTTAGGGGAGTATTTGATTTTCGTCGTGTGTCTCGATCCTTCATATTGATCTTTGATAAATGATTCTTCACATCACTTTGGATCTTTAGCAACAAAATGTAGCCCTCATGTCTTTTTAGGGCCTTTTCGGACTCGCCAATCTTCGCATCCCGCTTCAATAAGTTATGCCTTGGCTATGAACTCTAATCCATACCGAGCAACTTTTAAACGATATTGGGCTAGAAGCTAAGTAACTTTTCAAATCGTACAACCTTATTTATTGTAGATAAATTTATTAGCAAGCGATGGGAGAATAGGCTTATAATTAACTCACATAAATTCACGAAAGAATACCGAACTTATAATTGACTCAATCATCTCTCGTACTCCACAGTTTAAAATCTCAAGGAATGAGACTCGTGGATGCTTAGCCTATTAAATCAAAGTTTTGGGTTTTCGTGTCGTCTATAGGATCTTGCAAATTCTTAGACTTTTTCAAGTTTAGAAAACGCATTTAAAAGTTACCTTGATAAACGACTCTCTAGGATCAATTATATGAACTTGCGAAAAATTCTTGTTCTTAACCCGTGAGAGTTAAGACTTTCGCGTTCTATAGATCCCTATATAAAAGCCTAGCAAAACTTGACTTAAACACGTTAAGGATACTAGCTAGAGTAAACTTAGATAAGTAAACTCGAGTTGAGTCAAAAGATTCACAACGTTTGAAAATTAAAACAACTTTATTAAAAATTTATTCTAGCAAAGAAAGAAAATAACTATACAAAGGGAAAAACTAATAGGCCAAAATAGATCAAAAATTTTGAAAAATGTCGAAAAATTGATTTTCCGGTTAAAATGAGGACAAATACCAGGAAAAGACCACTTAATTTTGATAGAAGTCCCCCCTACACTTAATATAAACATTGTCCTCAATGTTTAAGCATGTGGGAGTAAACTCCCCTACACTTAGGACATTGTGCACATTGTTTAAATCTCGCTAAGGAAAAGACAACTAAAGAGATTCCTATTTTAATATTGAGAAATATAAAATAGAGAATCAAAAAGAGTTTAGGATAGAACCGGGAAGAAGGGAACACGGAATCACGGGTCGTTAAAAATCATCAAGAGTGGATCTTTGAGCGCTCGAATCCCTGAATATTAGAAGAGAGGAAATAGCAAACACCAACGGGTCTCCCCTACACATAGGATAAAGATAGCTAAAAGATAGAAACATGGGTTGCCTCCCAAGAAGCGATTGATTTTTGTTCACCGAGTCGTGAGCCTGACTCGTCCTTGATTAGCATAGGAAGAAGCATGAAACATCTCCACCGGGGTCAAATACATATTTTTCATCCATCAAATAGCACAAGCTTAAGGCGAACAAGGCAAGCCAAAGAAGAGTAGGCAAGGTTCCCTTAAGCAAAAACGGAGCATGGTGGTAGCAAGGGTGAAGTGGTGCAAGCATAACTTCATAAGTTCCAAAGATTTTTCCTTTTATTTCATCAGACGGATACTGAGATGGCTTAAGAATATCGATACCGGGGTCGAACACCTTTTCCTTTAGGGGAAAATAGCACTCAGGCTCAACAGAATTTGAAGATGATCCGCGAAGAAAATGCACAACCTCGTCCTCAGAAGGTGGACAAAGAGGTGTTAAATCATACGTGATGCGGATGTTGGTGTCGTCCGGTTGCTTCTCCTTTGAAAGAATTTTCTTCAAATCCAAAGTAGGATCAAGACAATAATCATCAAAGTCTAAAGGAGGAGCATCATCTCATGAGGGAAGTATGTATTAAGAAAAGTAGAGAAGTCTTCCTCGAATAAGTAGTCATCCAAAGTAGGATTAAGCATGGATGGCTGAGGATCTTCATCATGAGAAGAATCACTCCAAAGAGTATCGGCCTCATCAAAATCATCATACGTGGGCATGTCGGGATACTCGGAAGTAAAATCATCATAATCATCCGTATCTGAGCTAGAATCATCATCATAAGCATCAAAGATTGGTGGAGAATCATATATGGGTAAAGGTTCCAAATTGGGGAGAGAATCATTCACATCATCTTGAAATAGTGGATTATCATTGCAAGAATCGAATAGAGGATTGTTGTAGACGACAAAATCATCAAGCACATTAATCATATTCGCCGATTCTCTTCCAAAGGATTTGCTTGTAAGCTTCCCCATTTCAAACACTTGTGCATCATCCCTGACTCTTAAGATGAGCTCACATTTATCCACATCAATTAAAGCTCTACCGGTTCTCAAAAATGGGCGCCCAAGTATTAACAGAATACGAGGGTCCATTTCATAATCAACAACGACGAAGTCGACCAGAAAAGTGAATGTGCCAACTTTAATGAACACATCTTCGGCAATACCAACGGGGTAAGCAAGAGTGCGATTGGATAGCTCAAGAGTCATTTTGGTGGGTGTAAGGTCGGGCAATGATAACTTTTTCCAAACACTTAAAGGCATCAAATTTATACTTTCCCCGAGATCGGCTAAGGCAGTAAATTTGTCGGTTTGGTTAAAAGTACAAGGTAGCACAAAACGACCGAGATCTCCAAGTTTCTCCGGAATTTCTTTAAGAAGGACGGCAGAACAATTTTCATTCAATCGAGTATTAACAAACCCGGCCATCTTCTCCTTCTTATTGAGAAATTCCTTAAACATCTTGACAAATTGTGGCATTTGAGCAAGAGCTTCAACAAGGGTAAAGGTGATCTTCATGCCGACAACCTTTTCCAAAAGGTGAGAGACTTGAATATCATTTTTAGTCAAAATTCTAGCCTTGTTGAGTCGAGAAGGGTAAGGAATGCTGGGATTGGGTGGTGGAGGTGTAACAGGTGAAGGTTGAGATGGTGAAGGTTGAGATGTTGAAGGGTTCTTCTTGGGTACATCGTCATGACGAGGCAGAGACGGTAATGGTGTACTAATACTAGGTGTTGGAGGAGTAAGGATAAATGGTGGTGGAGGAGGTGTAGATGATGGGGGCGGAATAGGTGGTCCTACTAAAGTAACTCCACTACGGGTAGTAATATCACTCACATTCGCTCGCGGATTGGTGACGGTGTTTGAAGGTAGAGAACTCGTAGTAGAGGGTTGAATGGTGGGCAAGAAACTAGCCAGCATATTCTTCAAATCATTCGTTTGATTGCTGAAGGAGGATTGTATATTATCTCGAAGCTCGGATCTAATGTCATTCCCTTGCTTGGTGATATCCCCTTTCAAATTGATAATTTGGCTATGTAGATTCTTGATTTTCTCTCCTTAAGTTCTCATCAAAGCTTCAACATCTTGATTGATGGGTGGGGTTTGTTGAGCGGGTGGGGTTTGTTGAGCGGGTGGGTGATAAGGATTAGAAGCTCTAGGTGGGATTTGGTTGCTTCTATTGTAATTGTTGTTGGGGTTTTGGTTTTGACGAGAAAAACCGGGTGAAAGGTAGTTGTTGGACTGGTAACTCAGCAAATTTCTATCCCCTTGAGGTCGGGCTTGGTAATTTTCCGGTGAATAATTACCATAAGCTGCATACACGTTTTCTGGATTTCCTTGAGTAGAAGGACAATCAGTGTATGAGTGAGGACCGCCGCATGTCTCACAAGAAGGTGCTACCGCTTTAACTTGTTGTTGATTTGTAGCGAGAAGCAAGATATTTTTGTTCATTTCGGGCATCATGCGGGTGAATTCGGTCATATCGGGGTTTGTTGAAGTAGAAGAAACATTGACTCTCGGGTTGTTCCTTGAAGAAGCGGAGGAATCCCAGTTTTTATGATGAGTAGTCATGTTTTCAATAAGCTCTCTACACTCCTCGGGTCTCCTTTTCATAAATGTGCCACCGGCGGCTGCATTAATCGTATCAAGATCACAAAAAGTCAAACCGTTGTAGAAAGTATCAATTAAGGTAACAGGGAGCATGTTGTGGTTTGGACAACGATCGATCAAAACATTATATCTTTCCCAAGCATCAAAGAGAGATTCATCGGGTTCTTGCATGAAACCGCTGATTTGATTGCGAATGTTCGTGACCATGGATGGTGGAAAGTAGCGCGACAAAAAGCGTTGAGTCATGTCATCCCAAGTATGAATGGAATTCTTCGGGAGACGATCAAACCATTTCTCGGCGTGGTGTGATAAAGTATGTGGGAAGAGTTGAAGGCGAAGAACATCCATTGTGGCACCGAGCAACTTCATGCTTTGAGTGATTGTAATGAATTTGTCAAGGTGTTTGTTGGCATCATCATCAGGCATTCCTCGAAATGGATTTGTTTGCACTTGCTGAATCATGTGATGCTTCAACGAAAACTCCGGAGCCGTGATTTGCATCGGCGCAATCGGTCCTCCTCGTCCAAACATGGTAGGTTGACAAAGCTCCTCCATTGTCCGAAGATCGGGCTGTGGAAGAACATTGTTGTTGTTATTGTTGAGGTGCGGTGTATTATTGTTGTTCACACCTGCCATACCTAAATCTTCTCGAGTCTCGCGCTCTTGATAAGTAAAATATCTAGTACGCATACACCTGCGAAAACAAAAGAAAACAATACCAAACACAAAGAGAATATATATACACAATAAAAAGAAAATAAAATCTTTTTGGATTTTTGAAAATTTTAATTTTTATGGATTTTTGACAATTTTTAATTTTTATGTTTTTTTGAAATTTTTAAGCAAGAAAATAACGCTCACGAATGAACGGATCCCAAAAAGCAACGCGTCTCTCACAGAAAACCGTTTATCTTCACGAAAAGAGCCGGCAGCGGCACCATTTGATACAAGAGATTTTGTATGTAAAAAGTTATCGTCACAGTCTCTTCGAATTGATAACCGGTTAACTATGTGACTCAGCTGTCTTTGGTTAAACAAATAGTTGTGTCGTTGTAGTAATTAAAAAGTGCAAGACCTAAATGAAAATGACGTTAATTTAAATCTAAATCTAATTTAAAATAAATGACGGGAATTTAAAAGCGAGACGAGAAATTAAAAGGCACTAAAAGTAAATAACGCAAACTTAAAACTATCTAAGGCGAACTTAAAACGCAACTAAAACTTAAACTAAGGCAAGGCTAAAATAAATCTAAGGCAATTAAACTTAAAGTGAAACTAAGGAAAAAGGCGGGAAAAATAAAGCTTGAAAATTAAAAATTAAAAACTGAAACTAAAAAGAACCTGAAAACAGTTCATTCGGAATAATCCTTCGTTCGGAATAATCACTCATCCGGAATGTCACCTTCGTTCGGAATGATTCTTCTTCACTCGGAATATTTATCAAATCCCTTCACCCGGAATAAATCCTTTACTCGAAATATGTCACTTATCCGGAATAAACTCTTTATTCGGAATATTGCCTTGGTTCGGAATACTTGATGTTCCGAATGAACTCCTTGATTCGGAATATATTCCGAATGAACCACCTCTTGATTTGGAACTTTTAATCTTCCGAATGAAGACCTTGATCCGGAATGTTTGAAGTTCCGAATGAATCACCTTTATTCGGAATAATAAATGTTCCGGATGAACAAACTTTGGTTCGGAATGTTCCGGATGAATACCCTTGACTCGGAATAATCTGCTGATCCGGAATAAATCCTCAAACCTTGATTCGGAATGCAAGTTGGTTCGGAATGTAGCACTGATCCGGAATGTTCCGAATGAGTTCCCTTTACTCGGAATAATTGTTGATCCGGAATAACAACCCTTCGTTCAGAATGTTCCGAATGAGCACCTTGATCCGGAATATTAAATATTCCGAATGAACAAGTTGATTCAGAACAAATTCTTCACTCGGTTTGTCAGCTTGATTCGGAATATTTCACAACAACTCCTTGATTCGGAACAACTTGCTTGAAACCTTTGATTCGGAATATACCTGGGCAACATAAATAACGAAGAACAAGGAAGAACAAATATACGCGAATCTAATCTAAACTAATCCAATCAAACCAAAAAATTAAGCAAGACTAATCACAAACAATCAACTAATGATAATCAAACAATCCAAAACAATCAAACTAACAATACTAATAAAAATAATCAAAACCCACTTTAATCAAATCAATAAAAAATTAAAAAACATGAACATGAACAATAAAGCATAAAGATTAAGATCAAACAAGAAAGGAAGATAAGAGATTGACAATAAAAGTAAATATTGACAATAATTAAAAGGAAACTTACTTGAAATTAAATGAATTTAAGGTGCAAGACAATGTATTTAAATTGACATGTATTTAAATGACAAGTAATTAAAAGGTGGAAGACTAATTGTCACACTTAGCCAACAAAAACAAATGAATATCCTAATGATCTATTTATAGGGGAGGATTAGGGAGGTGCTTAGGAAGCTTCCTCCCCTCTTTCTCCTTTCTTTAATTGCATCATTAAGTCCTTAATCTTCTTAGTTCTTCGAATTTAATGACTTTGTCTCCGGATTTCTTTAAACTCGTCTTGTAATTCTTCAATAAATTAGACTTGAGTTCTTCGGCTTTTAGTAAACTTTCGTCTTTTGACTTTTTCGTTGATAAATCTTCAGAATTGGTCTTGGACTTCCGTTCTTTTTGCACTCTTGATTTCTTGACTTCGTCTTTTGTCTTTTTCTTCGATAAAAGCTCGTGAATGCCCGTGTTTTCTCCCCTTTTCACAATTTCGTCCTAAATCACAACAAAAACACAAACCACGCATAATTTCGACATTTACGACATAAAATACACGTTTTGGCTTGGTTATTATTGTAGTTAAGTGGTAAAAAGGATGGTTGCTTACACACCTATCAAGGGACAAGTGAATGTGGTTTTCTCTTGGTCTTTGGGATCGATGGGAATTTGAAAATACCCGGAGAAACCGTCTAAAAAGCAGTAATAGTCATTACCCGCTAGACGCTCGAGCATTTGATCCATGAAAGGAAGAGGAAAATGATCTTTTCTCGTGGCATCATTGAGTTTGCGATAGTCGATACAAACTCTCCACCCAGTAACGAGACGAGTAGGAGTCAACTCGTTGTGTTCATTGGGAACAACGGTTATTCCGCCTTTCTTTGGCACACAATGGACGGGACTTACCCATGGCGAATCCGAAATAGGGTAAATCATTCTGGCATCAAGAAGTTTGATAACCTCTTGTTTGATGACGTCATAAATTCGAGGATTAACCCTTCTTTGGCTTTGGATTGCGGGTTTAAAGTCATCTTCCATGAGAATTTTGTGAGTACAAAAGTTTGGATCAATTCCGCAGATATCGGAAATTTTCCAAGCAATTGCCTTCTTATGATCTTTAAGCATGGCGATAAGGCGAGATTTTTCTTCTTCTTTCAAGTCCTTAGCGATGATGACGGGCGACTTCTTCTTATCTTCAAGGAACACGTACTCGAGATGGGATGGTAACTCCTTAAACTATAAATCCGGAGGATTTTCGGTGGAAGGCGCAGTCAAATTCGGTTCATCGATAGCAATATTCTTGGGAGATGGTGGAGAAATATGGTCCTCATTGAGAAGTTTCTCAATGGTACGAATGTCTTCATCCCAGTCTGTGGGAGAATCGTCATATTTTAATCCACGTCCCCTAAACTTGCTTCAAATTCAGTGAGAAGGAAATAAATTTCTCCAAATGGAGTGAGTGATGGGGCAATAGAGGCAACGGTCTCAACATTAGGAGGAGAGGTACGACTACTTTTACAAGCATCTTTAAAGTGTTCTTCACAAGACTCATCAAGAACGTCGATACAATTAATACTCTCGTATGAATAAGGCTGTTTAGAAATCTTACCCATGTTGAAGACAATTTGATCGTCACCAACTCTCATGATAAGCTCACCCGCGTCTACATCGATGAGAGTGCGACCGGTCCTCAAGAATGGACGTCCCACGATTAATGGAATACGAGTATCCATCTCGTAGTCAACGACAACAAAATCCGCCGGGAAGGTGAATTTGTCAACGCCAACGAAAACGTCTTCGGCTATCCCCACTGGATAAGCAACCGTACGGTTAGCTAATTCCAAAGTCATTTTGATGGGGACTAGCTCAGGGAGAGATAATTGCTTCCAAACACTTAATGGCATTAAGTTTATACTAGCACCTAGATCGGCTAGGGCCATGAAATTCTCTACTCCCGGGAAGTTGCAAAGGATTAAGAAGCGACCCGGATCACCAAGTTTGGTTGGCAATTTCCATAAGAGAACCGCAGAGCAATTCTCGTTAAGTTGGGTATTAGCAATATCAAGAAGTTTCTCCTTGTCACTAAGAAGATCTTTAAACATCTTCGCATATTTAGGCATGTGAGCGAGAGCCTTAGCGAAGGAGATGTTGAAATTCAATTGTTTAAACATTTTGAGAAAGTTTGAAATTTGAATATCGTCCTTGCTTTTGAGCTTCTCTTTCCTCAACCTTGAGGGATAAGGTATATTGGAAGAAGAGGAAAGATCTGATATAGTAGGATCACTCACATCCTTGGGTGGTGGAGGGGTAGAAGTAAGAGGAGGAGGAATTGGGGAAGTAGACGGTTGAGGAATATGAGTAGGTGACTCGTTTTCCTTTGTCACAATCACCGGTGTAGGTATAGGAAGCTCGGGTTCCTTGGTACCTTTTCCACTGCGAGTGGTGATTGCTTTCATCTCCCCTCTTGGATTAGCAACGGTGTTACTCGGAAGAGTACCCGAAGAAGAGGGTTGATTACCTTGGAAAAAACCAGCCATCATGTCCCTTAGGTCATTCGTTTGACTACTCAAAGAGTTTCGCATATCGGCTCTAAGATAATTCCCTTGTTTCACCATGTCGCCCTTCAAATTAATAATCTGGGTCTACAGATTCTTCACCAACACATCATTCGTCCGCATGTACGTTTTGACCTCGTGGTTGAAAACGGTGGGTTGGGTAGGAGGAGGTGCTTGATAAGTAGGTGGTTGGTAAGGATCGGGTTGGTAAACTTGAGTAGGATTTTGAGGTGGATATGGTTGTCTTTGAGGTGGTTGGTAAGGTGCTCGAGGTTGGTTTTGGTTGGTTCGGTTAAGGTTTTGTTGTTGGTTTTGATTGGTTGGAGGAAAACCCGGTGGTGAAAGAAAGTTGTTACAGCGATAGCTGAGCAAGTTGCGGTGACCTTGAGGACGTGCTTGATAACCTGCTGGAGGATAGGTTCCGTATGCTGCGTTAACATTCTCACAAGGATATTCTTGGGTGGAGGTACAAGTAGTGTAAGAGTGAGGACCCCCGCATATTTCACATGGTTGGCTTACAGCATTGACTTGAGCGTTTTGAGCGTTGATGCTTTTGGTGTTGTTAGCGGTGTGGGCAGCAAGCGATTCAAGAAGCGAAGTAATTTTTTCAAGTCTCTTGTCGTTGTCACTAGTGCTAGCACTAGCGGCATTGGTCCGAACACTCTTGGTTTGCACTCTAGACTTATTCACAATAATATCCCAAGCGACATTAGAAGACTTAACCAAAATATTACCCCCCGAGGCACTATTTAGTGAATCTTGGTCATTCATGCTTAAACCATTATAAAAAGTATTAATTTGGTGCACTTTGGTAAAACCATGTTGTGGGCACTTTCTTAAAAGGTCTTTAAAACGGTCCCAAGATTCACTAAAAATCTCATCGTACTTATGTTAAAAATTAATAATTTCATTCCGCAAAGTGGTAGTACGAGAGGGTGGGAAAAAGTAGTTTATTAACTTGGTCTCCAAGTCCGTCCACGTAAGAATACTTTGTGGCGGTTCCTTTGCAAGCCAATGCCGGGCTTGTCCCTCTAAGGAGAAAGGAAAAAGTTGTAAACGGATTACCTCTTGTGGAACACCATTGAATTTGACCGTATTTTTGAGTTGAAGGAACCTTTTGATGTGGTCATGAGGATCATCAATGGTACGCCCCAAGAATGGTTGAGCAGAGACCATTTGAATGAAACCGGATTTGAGCTCAAAGTTGTTGGCTGCAATCGCGGGTATGACAATAGGATCGTTGTTGCCCTCTACATGTGCTTGCAAAAGTTCGATCATAGGGCGATTGTCCGGTAGAGGTTCATTGTTGTTATTATTCATGTTGTTTTGAGGTGGATTATTATTTTTGTTGTGTACACCGGCCATGTCTAAGTTATCGAGAGTCTCGGGCTCTTGATTAGACGTTGATCGAGTGCGCATACACCTGCAAAAGAACTAACAAAGAAAAAATGTTTTTGGTTTTTTATGTTTTTTAATTTTTTAGTATTTTGAAAATTTTATATTTTTTTAGAATTTTTGAAGGTTTTTATGAAAAAGTAACGTTCACGGTGAACGGATCCCAAAATCCAATTTCTCACAAAAAACAGTTAATCCTTACGAGAAGAGTTGGCAGCGGCGCCATTTGATACAATAGCTTTTGCATGGGTTCAATTTAAGTTCTCGGTATCTTCTCGAATTGATCACGGCTCAAAGTGGAATAGTTGTTCTTGGTTACTAAAAAGGGATTGGTTTTCTATTCTACTAAAAAGATTTGAATGTGAAAAGATATAAAATTAAACTAAAAGCAGTTAATTAAATAAAGGTTGAACAATTAAACAGTAAAACAAAAACAGTGAAATAACCCTTACTGAAAAATACTTGATTCGGAATAATTGTTGCTCATTCGGAATACATGCTCATTCGGAATAAAGACTGATCCGGAATAATAGTGCTCATCCGGAATATATTGTTCATGCGGAATAATAGCTCATTCGGAACATTTTGACAAAACTTTGATTCGGAACATTTTGTTTCATTCGGAATATTTGGTGATTCGGAACACTTGCTCACTCGGAATAAAAAATTGACTCGGAATATTTTTGAGCAAAAAGCTTCATTCGGAATAACAAAAATTTGATTCGGAATATTTTTGAAAATATTGATTCGGAATATAACTACTCATCCGGAATATTGATTATTCCGGATGAACAATCAGATTCGGAATGACTTAATGGAAAAATACTGATTCGGAATATGACTTGATGCGAAATAATTTAAGGTAAAAACATTGGTTCGGAATAATTAAACAATATCACTCATTCAGAACAAAAAGAACTGATTCGGAATATTTTTGAAAAGAACTGATTCGGAACATAACAACTCATCCAGAATATTAATTATTCCGGATGAACAATCTGATTCGGAACAATTTAAGGAAAACTTTGGTTCGGAATACTCGCTGTTGATCCGGAATCTGGGTAGATTATGAAGAACACGAAGAACAGTAACAATATAATAGGACGAATTTGACTAAAATCACCAAGTTTTTAACCAAAACTTAAACCAATTTAACCACTAATCATCTACTAATCATAAGCATCAAACCAAAACAATAAAAACACAAAACCCACTTACTTTTGAAGATCAAACTCAACAAAATAAAGACTAAAAACTTTGAATCACCAAGAAAAGAACGATGAAGATTAAATGAAAGATGATATTGAATGATTAAGGTTTAAACAATCAAAAGAAAGGATTAAAACTTACAAGAACTTGTGAAATCAAAGATGAAAAATCACCAACACCTTAATGGTGTTGGTTACCCTACGAAACAAGAAAAAGAAAGAAAACTGGAAAATTGAAAAACTAAAAACTAGTCTAATGTGTGGGAAGCGACTCCTATTTATAGTCCTTCAAGTTGGTTGGTGAGTGGGCTTTCTCCCTTTCTTTTTGTCTTCTCGTCTTTTCAGGAAAGTTGACGTTTTCGATTTCGATTCGGGATTTTTCGACGAATAAATTCAACTCGTCTTTTAATTTCTTCGTTTAATAGACTTGAGTTCTTCGACATATGTAAATCTCCCATCTTTGGTCCTTTTCTTCGAAAATCTTCAAATAGGCCAATTGACTTCAAACCTTTGCATCTCTTGGACAACAGACTTCGTCTTGAGTCGTTTTCTTCGATAAAACCCGTGCAATCCCATGTTTTCTTCAATATTTATCCGGTTGGCTCTGAAAACACAACAAACACACAAACCACGCATAATTCCAAACAAATGATATTAAATACGCGTTTTGGTCTCGTTTTAGCAAGAAATAAGTGGTAAAAGGATGGGTGTTTTCACACCTATCAACTACGAGCTCAAGACAAGCATAGTATTCTAGGTTTATTTTATTATTGTAACTCGGGTAACGCCCTTGTTTGGAGTGACCTCCTTTAGGGGGAGATTGTTGGAAATATGTTTTTACGTATTTAGGAAGATTCGGTCACTCCGACAATATATTAAGTAGTAGCTTGTAGTCTAGATATCTTTATATTAATTAACAAGGAAAGGCCAAGTCCATGTTATGTGTGGACGGCCCAATATTGTATGCCCAAGCCCATCTTATGGTCTTAGTATATAAACCCTCTCCTTAGATGGAGAGGGTGTGGTTCACTTTACTTTTCACATAGTAAGAAGGTGTTTTCTCTTTCACTTTCTCTCTCTAAGTGTGTGTGTTCTCACCATCTCTCTATCTCTTTCTCTCTCTAAAACATAAGCAAGATTTACAATATCCTACAACGACATTTTCCATGTGTCCTTACTCAGAGGGTACAAGTATCATCCCCTTCACATGGTTCAGTATCCACTGGAACAGATTTGTGAAGATCTTACCTTCATAGAGGAACCCGAACGAGTTCTTGACAGGCAAGAACGAGTCATGAGGAAGAAGACGATTCCATTCGTCAAAATCCTTTGGAGGGACCATACCGAGCGGGAAGCCACTTGCGAGACCGAGGAGTCTATCCGGACTTCTTACCCTCATTTCAAGTTTTGAATTCGGGTATGTTCCTCTTTTTCAGTTTACTTTATCTATAAGTCGGGGACGAATTATTCTTTTAGGGGGGAAGATTTAAAAAACCCACATGCTTTTACCATGAACAGTACACTTATAATCGTACGTACACGATTAAAACTTTCCTTTTATAACATGAATACATTTCACGAATATAAATTACAAGAACTACGTACGTGTTATTACACGATAAGTATTAAGTATGTATAAATGCACGAAAATGATTATCAATGATTATTAAAATCACGAACATGAAATCATGAACATTGAATCACGAACATATAATTATGTATTTACATGCATTATTATTACGATTACGTGAAAGTATTTATAATAACATGAATATTTAATAATAACATAACGTAAATACGAGCACAAGAACACGTAAATTATTAGAACAAGGAAAAACTACGGGTTTCCCTTGGTGGTCCCTACAAGCCGCGGCAACAAGGAGGAAGGGGGCCCAACCCATGTTTAATTTTTACTAAATAACAATTTAGGGAAACATAATTTCATTCACAGAAGATTTTTAGAAAAACAAAAACACTAGACTCTCTCCTTGCTCTCCTTGGCCGGCGGCTACATCAAGAACAAACGGTGGTTGGTTGATTTTGATTTAATAAATCATAAGAACGTGTTCGTGTATTCATCCTTCATTTATTCCACGGATTTTGGTACTCCGAAAACCGTTCTTTTTAACTCTTTTTATGTTTTATGAACATGTGATGATGGGGGTTTTAAAAACAAGATTAAAAATGTTGATAATCATGGTGGGGAAAATCATTTAGGGTGTTTTCGGGTTTGGTGTTCGGCCGCCACACAAACCGAGATCCACGAGGCTCTCGGCGTCGTTGGTTCACACCACAACCGAGACCCATGTCTCGGTGGTGGTGGGTTTCGGTCAACAGCAGGGAACAAGACACCCCGACTTGCGTCGGGGATGTCTTGTGGTTTTGGGAGGTCTCGGCAGCCACAGCCCCACCACCGGCTAATGCCGGTGGCTATTTTTGGTAAGCAGGGGGAACCACCGCAGGTAGTATGTACCACCGACGCACTGTCAGTGGGAACCTTTTAGTGTCAGCGGTTGGCCGAGAGAAACAAAGACCACCGGCAGCAGCCGGTGGCAGTTTTGCCGAGAGCAGGGGCAACCGGCTTAGGCCGGTTTGCCACTGTTTTTGGTGGGGTTTGGTTCGGCCGGTTCACGGGTTCACGGGCCGGTTCACGACATGTTTTAATAAAAATAGTTTATGGGTTCGGTTTATTATTTTTACAAGTTTAATAGTTTTACAAGTATATTTATTTGACAAGTTAATTAAATTAATTTAACATGCCATATTATTAATTTAATTAAAACATGGACTTAGGGTTATTATTAATATTTAATAAAACATGATTATAGCCTAAGTATTTATTTATGTAATTTAGACTATAGTAATTAATTATTTATTAAAACATGACATATAATTAATTAATTTTCATGACTTAGGTTATATTAATATAAATATTAATACATGTTTTAACCTGAGTATTATATACACTTTAATTTAATTAAATCATGGTTAGATTTAATTAAATCGTATAACATATAGTTTATTTAATTAACATGTAATCTATATACTTTATAAAACATTTATCACGTTTTATTTTTCGAAGTCTTAAAATGTTTCAGCCTCAAACATTTCTTTATTTAGAAATTTATCTACAACCATTTTTGAGGTTAAAATGTTATTACATTTTTTTAAACACATCTAAAAAGTAAGTGATTGAGTCAATAAGAGTAAAGGTCAGTAATGATTAAATAAATAATTTAATGAGACAATAAATAACCGTATATTGTAAGTTTGTAACATATAAAACTGAAAATAATTTATTGATTGATATTACTACTAGAATATCAGTTATGAAATCTTAATATAAAAAAATTCCTGGTTTATGAAAAAACTCGAAAAAAATGTGCACACAAATGATTCAGCCATCAAGATTTTTCAAACCACCAATAAAAAATATTTTTTTGTCAAAAAAGTTAGTCGCCGGGTACCAGTCGCAGCATTGCGCGGGTACACGACTAGTAATTAATAGACTATACTATTAATCACATGACATAGTATATTTAATTAGTAAAAGTTAAGCTTATCTTATTGGCTTATTAATCCAGCTTATTTCTAATTATAGAAACTTTCTATTTCAAGAAACTTACTATTTTTTGGAAACTTTCTATTTTTAGAAACTTATCAATTTTAAGCAGTGAATCTATTTTTGGGACCTTTCTATTTTTGGAAACTTTCTATTTTTGAAAACTTTCTATTTTAGGAAACCTGCTATTTTTTAGAAAGTTACTTATTATTACACAACAAGTATAATCATACAAGAAACACAACTAATACTTAATCAGAATATCCAGAATACATGATAAACACACCATAACGTTAAAATCAGGAAGACAAGACATGAACATATAAAACAAGCTAAGACACGATATAAAACCAGTTACATACTCAGTAATCAAAATACTTATACACGTATACTATTTATGTAGTATTAGTGAGATCGAAGTAGGACTCTCTTCCGTTCGTCTTCTTCGTTCACTAGACATAAGGTACGGATTCTCCGTCCTTCAGTATGGACATTCTTTCCTTATTAAGATTCCCCGTATGCAGCCAACTGTTTTCCCAGTATATGTTCTATATGTTTTGATTTGCTTATGTTTAATTTAAATGCCTAAGCCATATACATGCATGACCAGTTTCACCTAGTTATGGAGGTACCATAACCATAACACTAGAGGCACCAGTGTTATGACTTCACCACGTTGGAGTGATAACTCGTGGCGTTCCTTTCAGCTTTTGGCCATATTATTATGTTATCATGTGGGGTGTATGGGTACATCCTAGGTTACATGTTTTAACAGATTATTTAGGTGAACATGGTGTGTGCCTTGCATCCTTCACAAGGAGCTGATCCCTCCTACCCAACTTATATTAATTAGAGGAAACCCCTCTAATTGCATGATGATGTCACCCCTCTAAGTATTCATGCACGTTGATATTTCATGACCTATATTGGCTTAATGGTTAACATGATTAAACAGATTTTATAAGATAAACCTAAGGCTTTTCAAACTATAAAACCAATTTTACTAAGTTATACCAAGTTTTCCAAGACTTAATCAATTCTGCTGCTATATGTTGTATATGCTTTTGTTATTCATTCTATGCTTGTATATCCGTGCACTGAGCGTTATGCTCAGCCGTTTTCCTTTCATGTTCCAAAAACGGCAGGTATTCAGGGACGCTCGTAGACTCTAAGCGTACGTGCATATGGATTGGAAGCTTTCTAGCCTTCATTACTTTTTGCATTTCATCATACATTTTGCTACTTATTTCTATGGACATTTTTTAGTCCTTTTCCTATACAGTACTTATGTTTGTGTGTGATGAGCTTATACTTTGGGGTACCTGATAGGTGTGAAAACACCCATCCTTTTACCACTTAATTCTGGCTAAAACAAGACCAATATCATTTGTTTGGAATTATGCGTGGTTTTTGTGTTTATTGTGTTTTCAGAGTCAACCGGATGAATATTGAAGAAAACATGGGATTGCACGGGCTTTATCAAAGAAAAAGACTCAAGATGAAGTCTATTGTCCAAGAGATACAAAAGATTTGAAGTCATTGTGCCTATTTGAAGATTTATCGAAGAATAGAGCCAAAGATGGAAGATTCATATATGTCGAAGAACTCGAGTCTATTAAACAAAAGATTATAAGACGAGTTGGAATTATTCACCGACACTTCTCAAATCCAAGTCGGAAACGTTTATTTAAAGAAGCGTGAAGACTAAAGAAGAAAGAAGAAAAAGAAGCCCAAACCAAAGCCCAATCACAAGCCCACCACCACAAGACACGCCTATATATATGACCTTACTTCACAAATTTGAGACACTTAGTTTTTTAGGTAGTTTGTAGTTCTTCATTTTCTCTCTAGTTTTAGAGAGAGAAAGTTCTAAACTTTCTGTCACTAGACTTCATCTTTTTCTATTCCAAGATCAAACCTTTGTATTATTTTTCATTAATCAAGTTTAGTTTCAAGCTTTTAATCTTTAATCTCATCCTTCCTTTCTTTGATTTTGATTGATTTTGGTACAAATCGCGTATGATCCGTGTTGTTCATCAATGATTTTGTGCTTAAAAAGTTAATCTTTTTATGTTTCCTTAAGTTTCTACACGAATAAGCTTTAAGATCTTTGTGCTTATTGGCTTATTTGTTGGTTTTGCTTATTCTCTTTTTAAAGTTTTCTTAAAAGGTTTATATTTTTATCATTTGATTTATGTTTTTGCTTATTTGAAGTTTAGATAAGTTGTTTTTAGTGCTTATTAAACCTGTTTCTTATTGGATTCGTACTAGTTTTGGTGATAAGCTTAATCCATAGCTTATTGATCTTGCTTTTATTTCGGATCAAAAGGAAATCGGAAAGGGTTATAATCCCCTTTCCGATCTGCACTTTCCGACCAAGCAGCACCCCTTATTCCGATCTACAGATCGGAAAAGGGTTTTGAGTATTCCGACGGTGGAGTTTGGTAACATTCCGATTGGAATTGTTCTGAGTATTCCGATTGCTTCATTTTGTAACACATTCTGACAGCAAGTATTCCAAGCATTCCGATCTGAACCATATTTAGCTTATTTCGATTAGTGCATTTTTTTAGTTATTCCGATTGAGAACTTTTGTGTTATTCCGATTTGTGTTGCTTTAAGAGATTCCGATCTGAACCATGTTTTGCTTATTCCGATTAGTTCCCATTCTCCAATCGGAATATATTCCGATTTGATGCTTTGTCCAGTATTCCGATCAGCTTACTTTCCGACCAATATTCCGATTAGAATTAAATTTATTGTTTTTGCAAAGTTTTCAAGTGTTAAGTTTTATTAAGTTTTATTAAGTGTTCAAGTTATTTTACCTAACATTGTCTTTACGTTATCAAGCATTTTCTTTTAACTTGCCTTTTTAGTTTAATCTTTTAAAGCCTTAATTTTACTCTTCGACACTTACTTATTTGTCATTAGTTTAAAATAGATAAACAAACCAACACCTTTTTATTAACCAAGAACAAATCATTCCACTTAGAGCCGTGATCAATTCGAGAGGATTCTGAGAACTTAAATCCTGAACCCAAGCAAAAAGCTTGTATCAAATGGCGCCGATGTCGGCTCTTCTCGTTAAGATCAACAGTTTTTTGTGAGAATTTGGATTTTGGGATCCGTTCACCGTGAACGTTACTTTTTCACAAAAATTTTCAAAAACTCTAAAAGTATAAAATTTTCAAAAATCCTAAAAATTAAAAAAACATAAAAACCAAAAATATTTTTGCTTTGTTTTTGCCTTGTTAGTTCTTTTGCAGGTGTATGCGCACTCGATCAACGTCTTATCAAGAGCCCGAGCCTCTCGATAACTTAGACATGGCCGGTGTACAAAACAACAACAATAACCCACCTCAAAACAATAATAATAACAATAACAATCCACCTTTCAACAACAATCATAACAATAACAATGAGCCTCTACCGGATAATCGCCCGATGATTGAACTTCTGCAAGCACATGTAGATGGTAACAATGATCCAATTGTCATACCCGCGTTTGCAGCCAACAACTATGAGCTAAAATCCGGCTTTATCCAGATGGTCTCTGCTCAACCATTCTTGGGGCGTACCATTGATGACCCACATGACCACATCAAGAGATTCTTGCAACTCACTAATATGGTCAAATACAATGGTGTTCAACAAGAGGTAATCCGTTTACAACTTTTTCCCTTTTCTTTAGAGGGACAAGCCCGACATTGGCTTGCTAAGGAACCGCCACAGAGCATTCTTACGTGGACGGATTTGGAGAACAAGTTTGTCAACTACTTTTTCCCACCCTCTCGTACTACCGCTTTGCGGAATGAAATTATCAATTTTGAACAAAAGTACGATGAGTCGTTTAGTGAATCTTGGGATCGTTTCAAAGATCTTTTAAGAAAATGCCCACAACATGGTTTTACCAAAGTTCACCAAATTAATACTTTTTATAATGGTTTAAGCATGAATGACCAAGATTCACTAAACAGTGCCTCGGGAGGTAATCTTTTGGCTAAGACTTCCAATGCTGCTTGGGATATCATTGAGAATAAGTCTCGTGTGCAAACCAAGAGTGTGCAGACCAATGTCGCTAGTGCTAGTACTAGTGACAGCGACAAGCGAATTGACAAAATCACTGCGCTTCTTGAATCGCTTGCTACCCAAACCGCCAGCAACACCAGCAGCATCAATGCTAGAAACGCTAAAGACGCTCAAGTCAATGCTGTTAGCCAACCATGTGAGATATGCGGGGGTCCTCACTCTTACACCACTTGTACTGCCACCCAAGACCACCCCTCTGAGAATGTGAATGCAGCATACGGTACCTATCCTCAACCCGCTTATCAAGTTCATCCTCAAGGAGACCGGAACCTGCTTAGCTACTGCTCCAACAACTATCTCTCACCACCCGGTTCTACTCCTAACAACCCAAACCAACAACAAAACCTCAACCGCCCTCCTCAACAACAACAACAATCTCGTGGACCATACATACCACCTCACAAACAACAACATCCACCTCAAAGAAACAACCAAGTTTACCAGCAACCTTCTTATCAACCACCCACATACAATTCTCCTCCCAACCAACCCACCGCATTACACCAAGACATTGGAACCTACATGAAGACTAACGATGTGCTCATGGACAATCTCCAACAGGAAGTGCGCAACTTGAAAGCAGACCTGGTGAAACAAGGGAACGATCTGAGAGCTGATATGAGAAACACTATGGATAGTCAAACGAATGACTTAAGAAACATGATGGCTAGTTTCTTCCACGGTAATCAACCCTCTTTTTCGGGTACTCTTCCGAGTAACACCGTTACGAATCGAAGAGGGGAGATGAAAGCAATCACCACTCGCAGTGGCAAAGGTACCAAGGAACCCGAGCTTCCTATACCTCCACCGGTGATTGTGACTAAGGAAAACGAGTCACCTGCTCCTATTCCTCGTCCTTCTACTTCCCCAATTTCTCCACCTCTTACTGCTACCCCTCCTCCACCCAAGGATTTGAGTGATCCTATTCTCCTAAAGCCTTCCTCTTCTTCCGATATACCTTATCCAACAAGGTTGAGGAAAGAGAAGCTCAAAAGCAAGGATGATATTCAGGTTTCGAACTTTCTCAAAATGTTTAAACAATTGAATTTTAACATCTCCTTCGCTGAGGCACTCGCTCACATGCCTAAGTACGCGAAAATGTTCAAAGATCTTCTTAGCGACAAGGAGAAGCTTCTTGATATTACTAACACCCAACTTAATGAGAATTGCTCAGTAGTGCTCTTAAGGAAATTACCAAACAAGCTTGGTGATCCGGGTCGTTTCTTAATCCCTTACAATTTCCCGGGAGTAGAGAATTGCATGGCCCTAGCCGATCTAGGTGCCAGTATTAATTTAATGCCTCTAAGCGTTTGGAAGCAATTATCTCTCCCTGAGCTAGTCCCCACCAAAATGACTTTGGAATTAGCCAACCGTACGGTTGCTTATCCAGTGGGGATAGCCGAAGACGTCTTTGTAGGAGTCGAAAAATTCACTTTTCCTGCCGATTTCGTTGTCGTTGACTACGACATGGACCCTCGTGTGCCAATGATCGTTGGTCGTCCATTCTTGAGGACCGGTCGCACTGTCATCGATGTTGAAGCCGGTGAGCTTATCATGAGAGTGGGTGACGATAAAATCGTCTTCAACATGGGAAAGTTGTCTAAACAACCTTATTCCAACGAGAGTGTTAATTGTATTGACGTTCTTGATGAGGCTTGTGAAGAACACTTCCAAAATGCTTGCAAAAGTATTCCTACTTCTCTTCCCAATGTTGAGACCGTTTCCTCTATTGATTTATCACTGTCTTTATTTGGAGAAAGTGATTTCTTTTGGAAAGATCTTGAAGCCACCATGGGAGATGTGAACTTAACTAATGACGAGTCTCCCACCGATTTGGCTGACGACATGAGTTTCTTTGAAAACCTTCTCAAAGAAGAAAATCTTTCTCCACCATCTCCCACGGTTATTGCTATCGATGCTCCGACTTTGAAAACGCCTCCCATCGAAAATCCTCCGGATTTAGAACTTAAGGAGTTGCCGCCCCATCTCGAGTACGTGTTCCTTGGAGAAAACAAGAAGTCGCCTGTCATCATCGCGAAGGACTTGAAAGAAGAAGAGAAAACTCGTCTCGTCGCTGTGCTTAAAGCTCATAAGAAGGCAATTGCTTGGAAAATTTCCGATATCCGCGGAATTGATCCGAACTTTTGTACTCACAAGATTCTCATGGAAGATGACTTTAAACCCGCAATCCAGAGCCAAAGAAGGGTTAATCCTAAAATTCATGACGTCATCAAACAAGAGGTTATCAAACTTCTAGATGCCGGCTTGATCTACCCTATTTCGGATTCACCATGGGTAAGTCCCGTCCATTGTGTGCCCAAGAAGGGCGGAATAACCGTTGTTTCCAACGAACACAACGAGTTGATTCCCACTCGTCTCGTTACAGGGTGGAGAGTTTGTATTGATTATCGCAAGCTCAATGATGCCACGAGAAAATACCACTTTCCTCTTCCCTTCAGGGATCAAATGCTCGAGCGTCTTGCGGGTAATGACTATTACTTTTTCTTAGACGGTTTCTCCAGGTATTTTCAAATTCCCGTCGATCCCAAGGACCAAGAAAAGACCACATTCACTTGTCCCTATGGAACATTTGCTTACAAACGCATGCCTTTTGGTTTATGTAATGCTCCTGGGACGTTCCAGAGGTGTATGATGGCTATCTTCCATGACATGGTGGAAGACACTATGGAAGTATTCATGGATGATTTCTCAGTTTATGGCGATTCTTTCTCTACTTGCCTTGCCAATTTAGAACGTATGCTGAAGCGGTGTGAAGACACTCGCCTTGTTCTTAATTGGGAAAAATGCCATTTCATGGTAAAAGAGGGCATCGTGCTAGGACACAAAATTACCAAAGCCGGTCTTGAAGTGGACCGTGCTAAAGTCGATGTTATCGCAAAGTTGCCTCCACCTTCAACAGTGAAGGGTGTGAGAAGTTTCCTTGGTCATGCGGGCTTCTACCGTCGATTCATCAAAGATTTTTCTCAAATCGCTCGCCCGATGACCCCACCTCTTGGAAAAAGATACTCCTTTTATCTTTTCCAAAGAGTGTCTTGAAGCCTTCAACTTGCTTAAGGATAAGCTTACTAAGGCACCCGTCTTGGTTACCCCTAATTGGGAGCTTCCCTTTGAGTTGATGTGCGATGCTAGTGACCTTGCTATTGGTGCGGTTTTGGGCCAAAGAGTGAATAAACACTTCCAACCAATCCATTACGCTAGCAAGATAATGACTGGGGCTCAATTGCATTACACGACAACCGAAAAAGAGCTTTTAGCTGTTGTCTATGCTTTTGAAAAGTTCCGCCCCTATCTTGTCCTTTCTACAACAATTGTGTATACCGATCATTCCGCGTTGAAGTACTTGTTAACTAAACAAGATTCTAAACCAAGACTTCTTCGCTGGGTTTTGCTACTCCAAGAATTTAAAATCGAAATTCGTGATAAAAAAGGAGCTGAAAACCTAGCGGCGGATCATCTCAGTAGACTTGAGGATCCTTACCAGGGGGATCATCCGAACAAATAAATCAATGATTCTTTTCCCCTGGAGACCTTAATGTCTATCAACTCGACTTCTGATGAGACCCCGTGGTTTGCGGACATTGCAAACTACTTGGCGGGTGGAATTCTCGTTGACGGGTTAACATCCCAGAAAAAGAAGAATTTCTTTAACGACATTAAGACTTACTTTTGGGATGACCCGTATCTATTCAAACAATGTGCTGACTTGATTATTCGTCGATGTGTTGATGGACCGGCAGCTTTAGAAATCCTTGACGCTTGCCACAAAGCATCCACCAGTGGTCACTTTGGTCCCAACTACACCGCCAAAAAAGTGTTTGACTCGGGATTTTATTGGCCTACCATCTATCGTGATGCTCACGAGATGGTTAACCGTTGTGATGCCTACCAAAAACAAGGCAAGATCACTCAATAAGATGAGATGCCTCAAAATTTCATACAAGAATGTGAAATCTTTGATGTTTGGGGTATCGACTTTATGGGGCCATTCCCTTCATCTAAAGGAAACAAATACATCCTTGTAGCCGTTGACTACGTTTCAAAGTGGGTTGAAGCCAAAGCTTTACCTATTAATGATGCAAGGGTGGTTTGTAACTTTTTGAAATCGTTGTTCGCTAGATTTGGCGTTCCTCGTGCTATTATCAGTGACCGCGGGACACATTTTTGCAATGATCAATTTGCAAGAGTCATGGCTAAGTATGGTGTCAATCACCGTCTTTCCACCGCCTATCATCCCCAAACCAATGGGCAAGCCGAGATATCCAACAGTGGATTGAAGCGAATTTTGGAGCGTACTATGGGAGAGCATCGTGCCGCGTGGGCCGATAAGTTAGATGATGCTCTGTGGGCTTTCCCTACTGCTTATAAGACCTCGATCGGTTGTACACCTTATCGTCTTGTGTACGGGAAAGCATGCCACCTTCCCATCGAGCTGGAACATAAGGCGCACTGGGCCTTGAAGTGGGCTAACCTCGACATCAACAAAGCCGGTGATCATCGCAAGATTCAACTCAACAAGCTCAACAAATTGAGGAATGAAGCTTATGAGAACTCGCTGATCTACAAGGAGAAGACGAAGATCCTTCATGACGAAAAAATCAAGAACCGAGAGTTCCACGTTGGTGATCAAGTCTTACTTTTTAACTCTCGGTTGAAGATCTTCTCTGGCAAGTTGAAGAGCCGTTGGTCTGGTCCATTCACCGTCGCCAAAGTCTTTCCATATGGGACCATTGAGCTTTCTCAGCCAAATGGGCCCAATTTCAAAGTGAATGGCCAGCGTCTGAAGCTGTACTTTGGTGAGGACATCTCTCATGAGATGATTCCATCCCTCACCACGTTCCCCATGAACTAATTTTGGGTCGAGTCAGGCTCGTGACTCGGTTATCAAAAACAAGGGCTCCTCGGGAGGCAGCCCGAGTATCTATCCCTTTTCGTTTTAACCTCCTAAGTGTAGGGGGACCTATATAGGTGGTTGTATTTGTGTGGTGATGTGATTACAGGGATAAGTGCACTCTTGGAATCTCTGAAGAACCGTGCTCCCGTGTTATCCAAAATCCGGTTCTATCTCTCAACTATCGTGATTCAATTCTCTTCATACTCACATTTGAAATTGATCACTTTAGTCGCCTCTTCCTTAACTTGAGTTAACCAACGTGCACAATGTCATAAGTGTAGGGGATACTTTTCCCACATGCTTAAACATTGAGGACAATGTTTATCTTAAGTGTAGGGGGACTTCTATCGAAGTTTTAAGTGGACTTTTCCATTGAAATGCCTTCATTTAACCAGAAAATCATTTTTTTCAACATTTTTCAAATTTTTTATTAACTTTGGCCATTTAGTCTTAATTTTTAAATTCTTATCGTTGCTTTCATATGTATATATCCCGCAATAAAGTCAAAAATATTAATAAAGTGGTGTAGCTAGTTTAGAAGTCTTTGACATATTAGGCCCGTTGCGATTATTTTGACTCAACCCGAATAGACTTATCCAAGTTTATTCTAGCTAGTATCCTTAACCATGTAGACCTTAATTGGTTTATTAGGCTAAGCATCTACGAGACTCATTATTTGAGATTTTAAATTGTGGAGGACGAGAAATGATAGAGTCAATTATAAGTCGGTATTCTTGCGCAAGCTCACTTGGTGTAATTATTTGCCTATTCTCCCATCACTTGATAATAATTTATCTGCAATAAGTAAGGTCTTACGATTTGAAAAGTTACTTAGCTTCTAGCCCAAGATCGTTTAAAAGTTGCTCGGTAATGATAAGAGTTCATAGCCAAGGCATAACTTATGAAGCGGGGCGCGAAGATTGGCGAGTCCGAAAAGGCCCTAACAAGGCATGAGGATTCCATTTTATTGCTGAAAATCCAAAGTGATGTGAAAAGCATTATTCCCAAAATCAATATGAAGGATCAAGACTCACGACGAAAAGCAGTCAACTCCCATAAAGATCATGGAGAAGTCTATCCGAAACGACCCTGACAAGGTATGAGGATAAATAGATCCTAGTCCGAAAAGGAGGCGGATCGTTGTATCTCAAAATCCCAATTAGAGATTGAAGAAATAATCATGAAGTCGTGGTCAACAAAGTTGGAGTACCCCTCAAAAGTCTCCAAGTGAAGAAACTCTATTACGATGAGAAGACCATTATCTCAAGAACGTCTCTCAAGATATGAAGTATGAAGTACATGCCAAATATCGGCCCGAGAAAGGTCTCAAATCGTGAACCAAGTTATGCCAAGATATGAACTTTTTGATATCCCGAGAAGCAGTTTTAAGAGATTTTGTCCTTTAGCTAACTATTGATCAAATCGTCCTACTTTGCTTTCAGCCTAAATAAGAGATACATCTTCATGATCATTCTAAGACAAAAATAAAATATAAGAGATACACCTAGGAATAAGGGAGTTTAATCATTTAATTAAGCCATGTGTGTAAGTGTTTGATTTGCTAACTTATAATAACAATGATCTCGTTTTTAAGCTTAGTTTGAGGAACGTGAAACTTGAGGGTGATAAATCTACGCAGCACCAAAGCCCTAATGTAAGTCCTTGATCTCTTTGCAAGTTATTTCCATCCTTTTGTGTACTTTAAAAGTTTTAATTTCTCTTAGTACTTTCATTTTTGTTTAGTAGTATGTTAATAAGGCCAAGGTTGATTGATTATGAGAAAAGTGTAAATGTGCTTTGTCACTAAGCATTGCATGAGGGCATGACAATGGTTAAGTGTAGGGGATTTGATAGGTGTGAAAACACCCATCCTTTTACCACTTAATTCTGGCTAAAACAAGACCAAAACACGTATTTAATATCATTTGTTTGGAATTATGCGTGGTTTTTATGTTTATTGTGTTTTCAGAGTCAACCGGATGAATATTGAAGAAAACATGGGATTGCACGGGCTTTATCAAAGAAAAAGACTCAAGATGAAGTCTATTGTCCAAGAGATGCAAAAGATTTGAAGTCATTGTGCCTATTTGAAGATTTATCGATGAATAGAGCCAAAGATGGAAGATTCATATATGTCGAAGAACTCGAGTCTATTAAACAAAAGATTATAAGACGAGTTGGAATTATTCACCGACACTTCTCAAATCCAAGTCATAAACGTTTATTTAAAGAAGCGTGAAGACTAAAGAAGAAAGAAGAAAAAGAAGCCCAAACCAAAGCCCAATCACAAGCCCACCACCACAAGACACGCCTATATATATGACCTTACTTCACAAATTTGAGAAACTTAGTTTTTTAGGTAGTTTGTAGTTCTTCATTTTCTCTCTAGTTTTAGAGAGAGAAAGTTCTAAACTTTCTCTCACTAGACTTCATCTTTTTCTATTCCAAGATCAAACCTTTGTATTATTTTTCATTAATCAAGTTTAGTTTCAAGCTTTTAATCTTTAATCTCATCCTTCCTTTCTTTGATTTTGATTGATTTTGGTACAAATCGCGTATGATCCGTGTTGTTCATCAATGATTTTGTGCTTAAAAAGTTAATCTTTTTATGTTTCCTTAAGTTTCTACACGAATAAGCTTTAAGATCTTTGTGCTTATTGGCTTATTTGTTGGTTTTGCTTATTCTCTTTTTAAAGTTTTCTTAAAAAGTTTATCTTTTTATCATTTGATTTATGTTTTTGCTTATTTGAAGTTTAGATAAGTTGTTTTTAGTGCTTATTAAACCTGTTTCTTATTGGATTCGTACTAGTTTTGGTGATAAGCTTAATCCATAGCTTATTGATCTTGCTTTTATTTCGGATCAAAAGGAAATCGGGAAGGGTTATAAACCCCATTCCGATCTGTACTTTCTGACCAAGCAGCACCCCTTATTCCGATCTACAGATCGGAAAAGGGTTTTGAGTATTCCGACGGTGGAGTTTGGTAACATTCCGATTGGAATTGTTCTGAGTATTCCGATTGCTTCATTTTGTAACACATTCCGACAGCAAGTATTCCAAGCATTCCGATCTGAACCATATTTTGCTTATTCCGATTAGTGCATTTTTTTAGTTATTCCGATTGAGAACTTTTGTGTTATTCCGATTTGTGTTGCTTTAAGACATTCCGATCTGAACCATGTTTTGCTTATTCCGATTAGTTCCCATTCTCCAATCGGAATATATTCCGATTTGATGCTTTGTCCAGTATTCCGATCAGCTTACTTTCCGACCAATATTCCGATTAGAATTAAATTTATTGTTTTTGCAAAGTTTTCAAGTGTTAAGTTTTATTAAGTTTTATTAAGTGTTCAAGTTATTTTACCTAACATTGTCTTTACGTTTTCAAACATTTTCTTTTAACTTGCCTTTTTAGTTTAATTTTTTAAAGCCTTAATTTTACTCTTCGACACTTACTTATTTGTCATTAGTTTAAAATAGATAAACAAACCAACACCTTTTTATTAACCAACAACAAATCATTCCACTTAGAGCCGTGATCAATTCGAGAGGATTCCGAGAACTTAAATCCTGAACCCAAGCAAAAAGCTTGTATCAGAACCGATGTTTGTTTCCGGTATTTCTTTTATGGTCATGTAATGTTTAAGACATTTGTACTTGTATGATTTGATGACACGCCATAATCACGTGTGACATTCCATTTACCAAAATGCGGTGTTACAACACTCCCTTGCAAAGTGTCCATTCCTTCGGCAGTTATAGCATTCAAATTTAGACTTGTCATATCCTAATGCATCATTAGGATTTACAGTCATCTTCCTTCCAGTATTCTTGAAGAACCTATTAGATCTCACAGAAACCATAGCAGCTTGCCATTTGAGATCCATCTCTTCAACATCAGCATCATCCATTTGGAACAAGTCATTGAGTGTTAGTCTTGGCCTGTTGTCTTGTCCAACAAAGAATGAGAAGGCATCATTGTCACTAAACAATTGTGAAGGTCATCCTTGTGGATTTTAAGAGACTATGGGACTCCCTTCAGTACTTTGTGAGTAAGTACCGCTTGTAAGTCCTCCAGCGATATTATGGTAGTAAGTACCGCTGCTAGATCCACTAGCGGTATTTGGAAAATAAGTACCTCCTTTACCTTCTAACACAAAAGGAAAGTTAGGCTTTGTTGTTGTTGCTGCCTTGGTCACCTCAACGCCTTTTACATCCATCTCATATGCTCTAAGATTGTTTTAGTGATGATCAAAAGGAATTGTATCCAGATCATCTCTTGTGATGAAGTGCATAGCCATTGCTTTCCACTCTTGTGGAACACTCCTTAAGAATTTCATATTAGCTTCTTCATTGGGAATTATTTATCCATAAACTGCCAATTGAATAAGCAGCTTACTGAACCTTCCATATCCACCATGGATTTCTTCTATACTGGATATTGAGAAGTTATCGAATTCTTGTTTCAGAACAATCTTCTTCATCTTTTTAGATTTGTCATTACCTCCAAATCTATGTTTGATGTCATCCCACATAGCCTTTGCATCCTTATAGTGATGAAAGCTAGGTAAGATGTCTTTTGAAAGTGCCATAGCCTGGCCTTTCTTTCTCTGATCTCTACTTGTACCTCCTCAGCAGTCACAGCATGTAGAGCATAGCATGTATCATCAGGAAACCAGTATAGCTTTTTAGGTGTATTCCCATTCTTGATAACTTGCCACAGAGTGTGATCTAGATTCAAGTAATGTTCAATCTGCATAGCCCATGTCTCATAGTTATCACCCTTGAGAACTGGGAGTTTGACAGCCGAAAGAGTATGGGAAGGTGTTGTATTTGTAGAAGTAGCTACAACATCTATGGCTTGAACACCTTGTGGTGGTGCAGCATGCACAACTTGAGCATGTCCGTGTGGTATTGGATCAGGATCTGGAATATCTTCCAAGTGAGGGTCATCACCAGGTTGAGACATTGAGTTTTAGTGTGAGTGGAGTTTTTGGGGTTGTGTTCTTCTTTTTCAGAGTTTCTCAACAAGCTCTGATACCACTTGTTGATCCCTTTGATTGGATCTATATTCTGTTAAGAACTAGTATAGTAGTTTGTAATCAAACTAAAACACTTTGAGAACTCTTACTCAGGCTAAATAAGTTATGCGGAATCTAACTTATAAAGCATAGAAGAACAGAATTACTTTTAACTATTTGATTCTCTTATTAATCGCCTTGAATGAGGTACATGAATGACATCGTAACTATGTTCCTTTTAGAGAGTAAGGAACCCTAGAAACCTTAGAATATTCTATAAAGATAACTATATCATAGACTATATATTATCAATATTCTTACTATTTAAGTATATCACATAAGATATACTCTAACTATAACTATGACATATCTTATACAAAGATATATTCGTCCTAATCAATATAGCAGTACTTACTTTATAAGTAGCAGTACTTACTATGTACCGCGTTAATACTAACGGTACTTGAAAGATAACTAATAGTACTTCAATAACACTAACGGTACTTGACACTTAACAAATAATTCCCAACACAACTGAAAGGATCTGGTAATGAAGTTGGTAATGAATTTAAATTTAAAGTACTTACCAATGCTGACTCCTCTCTAGTGAGCTGAGGGTTGGCTCCATTAAATTTGTCTTGAATTAGAGGATAAATATGACATTAAATTTATCTTTGATTACCTGTGTATTGATCTTAAATTTGTTGAAGAACAAAGAAACAATCTTCTTGAAAAATATCATAAAATTGTTCTTAAATTTGAAGATCATGAAAGTAAGTTAATAGGGCTAAAAGAGGCTAAACTTGATTTACTTACTTTTCAACAGTTAAACACATAAATCATTGATGAAAACAAATCTCTAAGAGTTGAACTAAAAGAAGCAAAAGATATTGTTAAATCATGGCTTATAAAATCTGATAGGGTTAATCAGTGCATCAATGAACAAATTCCTACTCAAAAAAGGAAAATGCTTGATGCTGAAGGATCCTCCAGCACCAACTCTCGTGATATAGTCTTTGTTAAAGCCTCGAATGAGGAAGGTATCTCGGTCCCTGACATTGTAAGGTCAGGTGAAGAGAATTTACCAAACCATGACACTGTACGTATCCTTGTTCCTGAGTTTCATGCAAGTGGTGATTCATCAGCACCTGTTGAGTCTTCAGTTACTGAATATGACTCAAATGATGATTTAGAGACTGAAGTAAGCACCCCACTCCGTCCTCTAGAGAATCTAGCTGGTGATGAACCCTTTACTTGTCCAAAATCAACCCAGTCAATCATCAAGTCTCATACAACATACAAAAGTAGTTCTCCCAAACATGTTAAAACTGACACATCAAAGAACTCTTCAGGTCCTGCTGAGAATTCACATATGGGAACTACTTCTTCAGTCTCATCAAATAAGCTGAAGAATGTTAAATCTGAGGAAGATGAGAGAATGTCTCTTGTTATGCAATATATCAATGATCTCAAATTACAACTCAGGCAACAGCAAACACCAACTCGATTCAGTGATGAACCCTCAAACTCCTCACATTATAGATACAAAACAAAATTCAAAAGGGCTTGTGAGTTATGTGGTCTAAACAACCATCTCACTGAAACTTGCCTTAAAGTGATTTATTGTACTAAATGTAAGAGAACTAACCATCACACTTGTGAACATACAGAATATATGCTTGCTAAAACTAGTGTTGATGCTCATAACAATGAGGCATCCCATTCCATGCCAAACATTACTTTCCCATCATATGTTCATTATGGTATGCACAATCATCTTTCATATGACTACCACTATTACTCTACATGTAACATTTGTAGAAGTTGTGACCATGACACTCATGGACATAATCGAGTAATCGAGTAATCTCTCTCAGAAGAGGCATAAAACCATTTGTAGAAGTTGTGACTATTGCCAAATGCTGTGAAACATGTGGAAGCAACGTTCACACTACATCTGATCACAATCATATAGAGTGGTTCAGAAGAGGTGAATCCCTTCACGCTAAAAAGGAAAATGTTGTGCAAACCTCTCCCTCTTCTTCTGAGCAATCCTACTCATCATCCTCATCAAAAGGAACCTTAAGATCTAGAACGCCTTCTAGATCTAAGACACCCACCCATCAAAGGTGGGTTTCTAAACAATATTGACTATTTCCTTAACTTGTGTAGTGTGATCTCAGGAAGCCTATTTGGTACCTGGATAGTAGCTGCTCAAGGCATATGACTGGAACCAAAAGTCATTTGCACAAGTATAAGGAGGGACTAGGTCCTAAAGTAGTGTTTGGTGATAACTCATCAGCTTCTACTAAAGGATTTGGCTCAGTGAAATGCAATGGTATAGTATTCTCAAGGGTAGCATATGTAAATGGATTGAAGCATAACCTCATCAACATCAGTCAACTTTATGATGCAAAATATCTAGTCTTGTTTGATCACAAAAAGGGTACAATCTTTGATTCCAATCATGAAATTGTGATGATTGCTCCTAGAGTCAAAGATGTTTATGTCTTAAACATGAGCTCTACTCAGGAGACATGCTTCTTTTCTAGAGCTTCAAATATCACCAACTGGATTTGGCATAAGAGGTTTTCACATCTAAATTTCAAAACAATGACTCAGCTGGCAAGACAAAAGTCTTGTAATTGGTCTCGGTTCACTTGTCTACTCCAAGGACAAACCATGATCAGCATGTGAAAAAGGGAAGCACCATAGGGGCAGTTTCAAGTCAAAACAAACTTTCTCAATCAAAGAAAGTCTGCATCTACTTCACATGTACTTATTTGGCCCAGTCTCACCTAGGGCCATTTGTCATGAAAAATATACACTTGTCATTGTTGATGAGTACTCTAGGTATACATGGGTATATTTTCTAACAAAGAAAAGCCACGCACCAGATGCCATTATGTCCTTCATCAAAAGAGTTGAAAATCAATATGACATTCATGTCAAACAACTCAAAACTAACAATGGCATTGAATTCAGAAACCACACACTGATCAAGTTCTGTGATGACAAAGGAATTTCACAAAATTTCTTATCTCCTTACACACCTGAACAAAATGGTGTGGTTGAAAGAAGGAACAAAACTTTCATTGAAGCAGAAAGAACAATGCTCTTTTGGATCTGCTCTCTCTAAACATTTTTGGACTGAAGTTGTAGCCACTTCTTGCTACACTCAAAATAGATCCAATATTGTGACGATACACATGAACAATCCCTTCACATAAATCTTCAGGGGTAGAATTCCAAACATCACATTCTTACATATGTTTGGGTGTCGAGTATTCATTCACAATCACAAGGATCACCTTGGTAAGTTTGATGAAAAATCTGATGATGGTTACTTCCTTGGATACTCACTAGTATCTAAAGCATATAGAGTCTTCAACACAAGAACATAATGTATTAAAGAAATCTTTCACATCACCTTCAATGAAAGCTCTAAAGCTCTTAAGTTTGCAAATCCATCAGATAATGAAATTCATATTCATGAATCTCACAACTATCCATCTAATGAATTTCAACACTATGAACCTTCTTAGAGATATCAGACAAACAATACAGTTCCTCATATTTATCCATTTGAGATATGACAAGTCCTACAAAAGGAAATCCTTCAGTATCAAATAATGATGGCTGTCAATCAAGGGATCAAAATGATCAGTCTTAAAATAATCAAAATGATCAACAAGCTCACACAAATGATCAAAATGATCATTCAAATGAAGCTATTAATGAACAACCTGAGCCTTGTGTCCAAAACTCTCCAGTTGTCTACATAGAACTAGGTCTTGGGGATTCTCCTTCTAAACAAGAAGATATTCCTCTAATGATTGAACCTTTGTCTATTGAATATAATTCAGTAGACACTAGAGATAGTCAAATTCCAATTCCATGTCATGGACTTCCTAGTTCTAGCTCTTATCATGATACTAGTGCTTATTCACCAGATCCACAAAAATCTTGGACTAAAAACTGGTCACATTCAGTTGGTAAACATAATAGTCAATCCTGGAGAAGGAAGAGTCACTAGATCTATGGCAAAAAAAGCTAAGTGTTGCTTCACCTAGAGAATGTATCTATGCAGACTTTCTCTCAGAATTTAAACCTACAAATAGTTTTGAAGCACTCTCTCACCCTGGATGGCTAGATGCCATGCAAGAGGAACTATATCAGTTTGAAAGAAATTGGGAATTCAGAGGTTGAAGACATTTTCAAAATGAAAATATTGTTTGAAAAGTTCTATATGACTAGGCTGAACAAAAGAAATCACTTAGAAATCACTAATATTGGTATTCTCACCACCAGAGGTGATATTCATCTTAAGTTCTACAGGGCTGATGGCACTGATGAAATTCTAGAGGATTTTCAATCCAATGAACTCTCTCTTACTGAATGGCTGGAAATGGAACAAAAGCTTTCCAATAAGAAATCCAAGAGATGGGATGAAGTCTTTATCAGAATTTCTCGCTCCAAGAAAATCATGACAGAATGGGTGAACTCCTGAGTATTAATGTTGATGTTTCGCTGGAGGATCAAAATCCCATACTGGAACTGAACAAACGAGCCAATCTTATCAGACCTGGTATGGGTGACATTTTTGTCACCAAAAAGAAATACAAAGGCTTTGTTCAATTTCAAAATCATCTCCCTAGGCATGTGTTAGAAGAACCAGAACTGGGAATGATTATGTTCAATCATCCTGAAGGACAAGACTTCCTTGGCATAAGTAACCTAGATGATTTGAACAATGTACTTATTTGGAATGTTCAGAGGACTTTCTATATTCACCATAGAGGTCCAGGATTGACTGAAGCTGCAACAACCTTCAACATGTGCTTACTAGGAGTTGTGGATGTCAGAAACATGAATCTACTGGTGCAAACTCGAGTAATTGAAGAACTTAGGCCTGAGATGAGATAAGATAATCATTTGTAACTTTATTTTTGTATTTGTAATTTGTATGAATGAATGATTATCTGATGTGTTGGGCCAATGAAAGTTTTAACTATGGCCCAGTCTAGATTTGTTTAAATTAGACTAAGTGTTATTGATCGCTGAACCAGCAATAGAGACCAGACCAGCGGAAGGCAAAGCCTTAGTTGGCACACCAGGAACATTCAAGTCAAAGAAAACGTCAGGGAAGTCGAATAGAATCTGAAGTTATACTTACCAGCGATTATGAATAGCTGGGATGTAGAAGGAATGTGTTGGTGTTCAAGGATCTTTGAGTTGACAATACTCAGAGATCACTTAAGAACCCTAGAAGTCTGATACAAGTAAAGCTTGTCTAATCCTTTATAGTTTAGGCGGGAAATCTACAAAGTGTTTTGAGCGGAACAAAACAAGAGATTCAAGATAAAGCCTAGTACGACCTAGTGGGACAAAAGGTGAACAGTTGGCAGAACTGTTCACCTAAAGTTGTTTAAAGGTATGTCTCAATTTGGACATGCATTTAATACGTTGTACTCTTCCACTCAGAAGATGACACGTATCAACTACTCCCACTAAGGAAGCAACCTCATACCACTATAAATAGGAGTGAGAAAGAAGAGTTAAATCAACCCTTGTGCTTGATAAATTATCTAAGTTCTTTCTCCCTTTGGAACCTCTGAGCCCTCAGCTGTCTACCAGCGACTCATAGGTTCTCTTGTAAACTTGAGTCTCAAATCGAGTTTACTTGTTCTAGGGTTCATTTCTTATTGTCATTCAACGGGTGTATTCATAGCACTTTGTAATACTGTGTTTATAATAGTTAATAAAGCATTACGCGTTTGAAAAGTATTTCGTTGTGTATTTGTGTTTATACGAGTAATAGTTTCGACAATTGTTATATTTAAGGACTTTCAATTGGTAACAGAGTTGTTTGATTTATAAAAATTTTTATAAAACGTTCTTGTTTTTTAAATCAAGATCCTAATATGACTGAAACTATGCCTCCTATACCACCACCCATTGGTCAAACCAGTCAAGGTAACACTCCGACCAACGCACCGGCCACCACATCTACTACCATACCTACACCGGTTGTAAGCACTGGTAATAATGATGATGACCTTCCCCAACTTCTTGATGTTCGTAGGGGGTCACATGTGTCCAATGTTCCAGCGTTTGATGAAGAAGATTTTTCAAGTTGGAAGAGTGAACTTATTATATATTTAGATGGCTTAGAACCCTTCTTGATAGAACTCTTAGAAAATAGTCCTATGTACCACTCGCTGTTTCCTCTACCCCTGAGAGACCCATTAAGAAGCCTGTTAAGCAATGGTATCCAACGGATAGACGTCTGGCTAACCAGGACAAGAGACTCAAAAGTGTCATAGTCTCTTGCCTACCCAAGAACATTATGAAGTCCATAATCAAATGAAACTCTGCTAAAGAGATGTGGACTGAATTAGTTCTAGGGCACGAAGGTCCAGAGGAAACAAAAGAAACCAAAATCCAAGCCCTTAGACTTAATTTTAATGCTTTTAAAGCTTTTGAAACAGAAACTGTTGCTCAAACTTATACTAGGCTTAAGATTTTGTTGAATGATTTGGAAAACAATGGAGTTGTTTTACCTAAGGATGAGGTTAATGCTAGATTTGTCAATAGTTTACCTAGAAAATAGCTTAGCCTAAACCAGACCTTAAGAGCAAATAATGCTATCAAGAATGATACTTTGGCCCAACTATTTGGTAGATATAACTATGAAGAAGGGTTAATTGACTCCATTTACAAGTCAGAGACTGATAGGTTTACCACCAATATCACTGGTTGAAAAGCTCTTGTTGCTAACCATTCTTTTCAGGACAGTAACTCTGACATAGAAGATGATACCAGAAGCAGTCAAGAATTTCTTGATGAATTGCATGTTGAGTTCCATGACAGAGCTCTTCTAGCTGACCAAAAGAGGTACTACAAGAGATCAGGTAGAGTTGGAGCTGCCAAGGTTGACAAATCCAAGGTGTCATGCTACACTTGTGGAAAGACTGGTCATTTTCAGAAAGATTGTTGGTCAAACAAAACCTCCTCTCTAAGCTTTCCATCATCCAGCAACAACCACAACAGCAAGAAGAATTTCTCTACCTCACCTTTCAAGAAAACTTACAACTTTGACTCAGAGGGAAAGAAGGACTATAAAGTGAAGTACAAAGCCTTGAAAGCTGAGCTGATGAAACTCAACCAAAAGGCTGAAGACACAGCTAAGAAAAAGGACAACAAAAAGACTGAAAAAGGTCTGATTGCTGCTTCATTTGACTGGGATGATGAACCTCTTACATCAGAGGATGAAGGAACCACAACTATCATAGCTTTTCTGGTTGTCGCTGATGAAGAACCTGCTGTGGGAAAGAGTGAAGCTAGATCAGGTCAATGGGTGGACATCACCATGAAAAAGGTACAAAGATTGCTTTCTATGCCTGAAGGTCCTGATAGAGACCATGTCAGTGACTACACCCTATTTGACCTCTACTTTGTGGAAGAGCAAAGAAAAACCTGTTAAACAAGTTCCATAGTCTTAAAACTGAGTTAAATCTTTGTCAATCTGAGTTCACAAATCTCTAACCTTTTTTTAATCTTGCCAATCAACTTCAAAATGAGGTAAGCAAACTTTCCATTGAAAATGAGTATTTAACTGATGAAAACGTTGAACTCAGAAGAACCATAGAAAAATGGAACCTGGCTCAATCCACTGTGGAGGAAATAGTTGTTGAAGCCATTCTAGGTGATGTGGTTCAGGCTATAGGGGAAAGGGTAGGTTCAAAAATCACATACCTGTGAAAAATGTTAAATTTGTCCCTTCAGATGTTTCTTCTGCGTCTTTCACTTCTGTGGATGAGAAAAACTCTGACAAGAAATCGGACGCACCAGCACTACCCAAACTCGCTGGTGCTAACCCATCTGATTTCTTGCTTGGCCCAAAACCTCCAAACAAAACCTCTGGGAATTCAATTCTCAAAGTCGCTGATAAAGCGCACAAAAAGGTTTTTGTGGCCAAAGACTCCAACAAACCCACTCCTCCCCTGAAGAGCTTTCACCCACCAAGAAACTTATCCTCACCTTGATGGAAGAAGTATAGGGTTTGAAAAAACAGATCAATCCCAGAGTTAACAGTCCATCTGTCAACTCTCTTGGTGAAGGATCAAGCAGCTCAAAGGGGAGAGCGTTATTCAGACCTTACAAACATTATGGTTTCAAAAATCATTCCTCTGAGGACTGCACTAAGAAACCTAAATGTATCACATGTGAGTCCATTGAACACACGTCCAGAGAGCATGAGGAGACCATTGCTGTTCAAAGAACAAGAACCCAACTAAGGTCAAAAACTCCTCACAGGCCCTCTAGGAGACCTGAACCCAAACCAAGAGATAACTCTCAGGGTTACAGACTAAATCCCCCCTGCAAGTACTGTAGTTTCTTTGACCATCACTCCGATGAGTGTGAACATTATCCCCGGATGTAACATCTGTGGAAGCATGCGTCATGAAACCAAAGACTGCAACCATAGATGGGGAGAAAGGAACCAGAGAAGACCCAATGTCGCTGGTCAGAGAAAGCATGGACCCACTGTAAAGTGGGTTCATCATCGAAACTAATTTGGATATGTTATATCTATGCAGGCATACTTGAAGAAATCTGTTTGGTATCTGGATAGTGGGTGCTCTAGACACATGACAGGTGTTAAACAATATCTGCATAGATATAAGAAGGAGTCTGGTCCGAAAGTAGTCTTTGGAGATGACTCCTCAGGGGCTACTGAGGGTTATGGCTCAGTGGATTGCAATGGTATAACCTTCATAAGGCGCTTATGTCAATGGACTAAAGCATAACTTAATCAGCATCAGTCAACTCTACGATGATGGTTTCAAAGTTCTGTTCACCAAAACCCAAGGAACAATCTTCAATCAGAATGATGATGTTGTTCTAATTGCACCCATAAGAAGGGATGTGTATGTTATTGATATGTCATCATGTCCAGAAGGAAAGAACACCTGTCTCTTTGCTAAAGCATCTGATAGTGAAAATTGGCTCTGACATAAGAGACTTTCCCACCTTAACTTTAAGAACATCAACAAACTGGCCAAGAATGATTTAGTTGTTGGGCTTCCCTCTCTGACCTTCACCAAAGATAGACCCTGCTCAGCCTGTGAGAAAGGAAAGCACCACAGAGCCTCATTTAAAACAAAGCAATCATTCATCATAAATAAGTACCTCCATATTCTTCACATAGACTTATTTGGGCCAGTAAAACCACAATCCCTCCATCACAACAAGTATACACTAGTCATTGTGGATGGATTCTGTATATTCACATGGGTATTCTTTCTCAAAAGAAAGAGTGATGCACCTGAAAGAATAATGTCTTTCATCAGAGAAATAGAGAACTTCAATGACTGCAGAGTTAAGGCTATCAGAAGTGTTAATGGCACTGAATTCAAAAACCATGCCATGGAAACCTTTTGTGATGAAAAGGGAATCTCACAAAACTTTTCAAACCAAGACACCCCTGAAAAAAATGGTGTCGATGAAAGAAGAAACAGAACTCTCATAGAGGCTGTCAGAACTATGTTCAGCGAATCAAGACTTCCAAAATAGTTTTGGGGTGAAGCTGTGAACACAGCATGTTACACACATAATAGATCCATTATTATGAAGAGACACGGCAAGACTGCTTATGAAGTGTATAGGAAGAGAGCCCTGATGTAAGATACTTCCATGTCTTTGGTTGCCCTGTTTTCATTCACAATTACAGAGATCATCTGTGAAAATTTGATGAAAAGTCAGATGATGGATTCTTTCTTCGATACTCTCCTACCTCCAGAGCTTTTAAAGTATTTAATATTCACACGCAAGAACTTGAAGAATCCATTCATGTTACCTTTAATGAAGCAGATGCTGTCATTACTCACACCAACTCAGAAGAATGTGACATTGATTTCAATGAAGTCAAATTATATCCAAAGGATGATTTCTTAAATACCAAGGAATCACCTCAAGTATGTCACAAGGACTTTCCATATGTTCATGCTTTTGATCCTCACTCAATCTCTGACATCACTCCAGATTTTGCAATTGCTGAATCTGTCACTCCACCACCCATAGAAGAGAATGCTGATCTTAGCGTACCAATCTCTCACTCAGATGAAGAGATTACAGATGAAGAAATAATATGTGATGAACCTCCAGCATTCATTAAACCTGCTGTGATTCCTGAACCCACAGAGACTCCTGCTCCTCAATCCAAATAGAGTAGAAACCAAGATATTCTTCTAGTGAATATTCTTGGTGAACCCTCTGAGGGAGTCACCACCAGAGGAAAGTTGAGATCTCTAGAAACCGCCTTAGCGAATGAATGCCTTTTTGCTGACTTTCTCTCTAAAGATGAACCCAAGAATGTGGCTTTTGCTCTTCTAGATGAAGGTTGGGTTGTTGCCATGCAAGATGAATTGAATCAAATCAAGAGAAACAAGGTGTGGACTCTGGTAAAAGCTCCAGCTATATAACAAGTAGTTGGAACTAAATTGTTCTATAGAAACAAGAGGGATGAAGCTGGCATGATATTTAAAAACAAGGCTAGGCTTGTGGTGTTGGGATACAATAAATCTGAGGGTATTGATTATGATGAAACGTTTGCACCAGTGGCCAGATTGGAAGCTATCAGAATCTTCCTAGCCTTTACAGCTTATATAGGGTTCACTGTATACCAGATGGATGTAAAGAGTGCTTTTCTAAATTGTAAGCTGGCAGAGGAAGTATATGTCTATCAACCCCCAGGGTTCGAAAGCGGTGACTATCCTGATCACGTCTACAGACTTCACAAAGCAATTTATGGGCTGAAACAAGTGCCTACAGCCTGGTATGAAACTCTGTCAAAATTCCTACTTGAAAATAAATTTGTCAAAGGTACCATTGACCAAACCCTGTTCACTTATAGGTCTAAGGGTGATGTCATTTTAGTACAGGATTTATGTGGACGACATAATTTTGGGTTCAACCAACATACCTTGAGCAAACAGTTTGCTAAACTTATGACCAAAAAGTATCAAATGAGTATGATGGGGGAACTAACTTTTTTCTTGGGTTTTCAAATCAAAAAAAATTCAAAAGGAATTTATGTTTTTCAAGAAAAATATGTTAAGGATTTGCCCAAGAAGTATGATCTGTGTGATTGTGCATCAGTGAAATGCCCCATGCTTCCTCCCAACAACTTGGGAGCTGATGACTCAGGGGTCTCTGTTAATGAGACCTTATAGCGAGGCCTGATTGGGTCACCGATGTATCTCACAGCAAGCAGACCAGACATACAATTTGCCACATGTCTCTGTGCTAGGTACCAAGCTAACCCCAAGGAATCCCACCTTGTAGTTGTCAAAATAATTTTCAGGTACTTAAAATGATCTCCCACATTGGGTCTCTGGTATCCAAATGGATCAGGCTTCGACCTCAAAGCCTACTCTAACTCAGATTACGCTGGGTGCTACCTTGATTGAAAGAACACCTCAGGGAGTTGTCAAATCCTTGGAGGAAAGTTGGTATGCTGGAGTGCAAAGAAACAAAACTCAGTGGCCATGTCATCAGCAGAAGCTGAATATGCAGCTACCGCTGGTTGCTGTGCTCAATTTCTCTAGATGAAAAGTCAGCTGGCTGATTATGGGATCAATTATCAAAGGTTCCCATATTCTGTGACAACACAAGTGCTATAGCCATCTCCAATAATCCGGTACTTCATTCCAGAACCAAGCATATTGACATCAGGTATCACTTTATCAGAGATCATATTTAAAAGGTGATATAGAGCTTCATTTTATACCTACTGAATACTAGCTCGCTGATATTTTCACCAAGCCTCTGGCTGAGCCAAGTTTTACTAGGCTGGTTGCTGATCTGGGTATGCTCAATATTGGTAAACAAATCTGATAAATGATCTTTGTCTCTGGGCATTTAAGGAAATTGAATGTAACGAGGTAGTTACATTCTAATGGGAGTTAATATATTCCTATATTTAATTCAAATTATTGTCTTTCAATGTCAACAACTTTCCCACTTTCCAAGGGGACTGAAAAATCACATGAAGGGTCAAGGGGTCCCACTTTTTCTTAAACGCCAACATTTGCATTTAATGCTTTAATTGAAAAATGTCAAAAACCTTTTTAAAAGCCCTTGACTCATTTTCTTGTATCATATCTTTCATATTTTTCACACACACATACTATTCATCTTCTAATCCTCCAAACATTCACTTCAAACAACAATGGCGTCTTCATCAACAAACCCCTCATTCACCGTCCAGGCTGCATCTAACGTTGACTTTGGGATTAACGATGGAAAGATTGCGCTTAACAACTGTGTGGCACTCCTCGAACACAACAATCCCCTATATACACCATTGTTAACCCACTTGAAGAACTCTCCAATAGCCGAAGCCATCACACGAGAACCCTCAACCTGCTACTCTCAATACGTAAAGGAGTTCTGGTATTTGGCCGAAGTTGATCCGACTTCTTCCCACATCACTTTCCACCTGTCCACCCATCCTCAACCTCTCACCTTCGACTTCACAACCTTTGCTAAAGTCATTGGACTTGAAGTAAATGAAAACATGACTGTTGTGCCCACCAACACCACTGTGAAGAAGGCCTTGGCAACTCTCAGGCCTCGAGATGATGATGACAAACCCTTCTCCTCCATTGCCTTCCAAAACAAATCCCTGATCAAGGTGAATTACTTCTCGCCTATATGGAGGACGCTGATGATATACATTATAAAATGTCTAGGGGGAAACCAGGGATCGCATGATCAGTTAAATGCATCCCAGCAGACAATTGCTTATAGTCTAATTTGGGGATTAGATATAGGAATTTACCTCATACTTTAAACCGACCTCATTGCCAAGCTCGAGAACAAAGGGAAGAAAAACCGTATGGCAACCATCTGCTACACCAGATATCTCTCTCTCTCTCTCTCTCTCTCTCTCTCGTTATAAAGGATATTTTTGGTGAGACCTACACCAATGACGAACTTCACTCCATTGCTCCCTATCACATCACTGCAGCATCTCTGAAGACTCCTTTAGAAGATGAGGTGCCTCTCACCAGGCATATGTTAAGAGTTGCTGGTATGCTACCTGTTGGAGAAGAGGAGCCTGTTAATGCAAGTGATGCCTAAAAACATTATTAGTGTTAACTAATCTTTCTTAGTTTTGATCACAACAAACCATACAACACATTTAGTGTAAAACACAAAATGAATTATTTAACTAACACTATCATCAAGGTAATAATCATATCACTAACCTTTCTTAATCATACTTAGTGATCATCAAAATGATTATCCTTAAAACTCACTCTTGCTAATATGACAAAAGACTTTTTAATAAACTTTCTTTTTTAGAAAATGTTTTATTAAAATGGAAAATGAAAATTTGAAAATAGCATATTCCAAATGCTGTTAGAATATCCTTTGAAGGTTTCAAATACCTCATATATTCCCACCCCACTAAAAGACAAAAAACGGAGCGTAGTCTAGTGGCGGTACCTTAAGTACCTACGCGGTTCCTTAGCGATATGGAACCGCGGGGTGAGATAAGGTACCGCGCACAGCTAGCCGTTATAGATCCGTTATAATTTGTCTCCTTTAAATAGTGGGTCAAATCTCATTTTCTAGTAAGCCTCTTGGACGTTTTTCTCAGCCCTCTTTCTATTTTCTATAGCATAATCATTAGTACATGATCACTTAAATTGTTAAGGATGTTTACATATGATTATCCTCTTGATCCCCTCCTTTACCTTGTCCAATGAGAAGATCACTCACTCACTAGTTTTGTGATAAAGATGAATCTATGAGCTAGTCATATTCATCATGATACCCTTTTTGTTTTAGGTCAATCCAATGTATTTATGAATACTTGGACTAGTTGTGTTCATCCAAGTTATTTATGGATACTTGGATTTGTTGTTTACATCCATTGCATATGTGTTTGCTTGGATTTGTGTTGTGTAAATCCAAGATACATGTGTGTACTTGGATAAGTCTACTTGAGTTGTAATAGATTTGATTAGGAGTTCTCACTAAACTATAAAGTGATGTGGTTGTGTCTTGTGAGTTCTCACTAAACTATAAAGTGACTAGTAGTTGTGTTGTGTGAAGTTCTCACTTAGCTTCAAAGTGAAGAGTCGTGAAGATTGGTTCTAGCTTTCGATTAGAACTCGACATCTAGCCTTGTGTCGTAAAATGGTGAAGTAGGCAACGTCGTGAAGATTGGTTCTACCTTAAGATTAGAACCCGACATCTAGCCTTGTGTCGTTAAATTGTGAAGTAGGCAACGTTGTGTAGATTGGTCCTAGCTAAAGATTAGGTCTCGACATTTAGATTAGTGTCAGAAAATAATGTAAGCAACGATGTAAGGTTTTCTCCGCCGAGAAGGGGGCTTGTGGATATAGTGGAAATCGAGAGTAGGTGTACTCGAGGAGTGGAGTAGAAACGAGGATAGAGCCTCGTTGTCGAACCACTATAAATCTTGGTGTCTTCACACTAGGTTGTCTCCTTCCTTACTCTTTACTTATTTCATTATCATTACACTTACCTATTATCTTTGCTAGTGCATTTGAATTGAACCTAATCATTATGCAACTTAGCCTCAAGTAGAAGATAGTTTTGATACAAACCAAATTGAAAGTAATTTTAATTTGGTCACCAATCGAAGAGAAACTATTCAACCCCCCCTTCTAGTTTCTACAGAGCCCTTGATCCCTCCACCAGAGGTGAATGCTGAAAGCATGGCTGATAAGTCTTTGTCCAAGACCTCTATGCAGTCTACCTCTCGGCCCAAGGCGCTGAAGGAAAAAAGAAGAAGAGGAAAGACATCGCCCTTTCCTCTGAAACCCCTTCTGTTAATCCATCCAAAAAGATGAAGACCAAGAAAAACCCATCCTCTACTCAGGTGGATGTGGATAGAGAGCCCATCGCTGATGAACAACTTGTGACTAGCGTCTCCAAGTCAGCAGAGACTTCTAAGAACCTTCTTGACATTGATGATGAGACTGCTTTTATACATAGTCTCATCGTCTAAATCGGGCTTTAAACGCTAAAAATATCATCAAAATACCCCAAAATATGCTTGTGTTTGTTCATTGTGTATTTTAGGTACGGATATCGTGAAATCAACAAAAGATCACAAGATTCAAGCAAAAACGAACACGAGAAACGAAGCCGCACAAAGAACCGGGCCCGAATCATGAATTTTCATTGAAGTCCTTGAAGTTTGAAGATTTGGTAAGATTAGTCCTTCATCTTTTGAAGACTTGTCACTTTATACCCTTGTAAATCCTAAATATTACACTTGGGTCCCTAAAATGATAAGATATTACATCTTTGGCCCTTGAAGAATGCTTATATTGCATAAATGATCCTTGAAACATATTTGATAAACTTTTTGTGGCAAATGTATGAAAAAGAAAAGTTGGATAACAAAGGAATACAAGTTATTGGGCTGATTAATGCAAAGTGACAATGAGTTGGAATTTGAGGGACCTATTTGGGTAGACAACAATACTACTCCCACCCTATCAGCCGCTGCCACGTCACGAAGACCAGTCAACCAGCCAATCACCAGTCCCCTAACTCACACGTCACCTTTCCCCTTTATATTTTTTAACTGGTTATTAACTAATCAGTATTAAAAGTGGGGAAAACAGCTTTTTAAACTAAATCACCCTTAAAATCCAATCAAACAGCCACTGTTCATCATTCTTAATCTCCTAGAACCCTAATCCCATAACCCCATCCAAACAAAAGGGTTTGTTTAATTCTTTTCCAGATTGCTAATTAACAATCTCTTAACCATTTACCCACTCCCATATCCATCACCAGCATACCCACATGGGCAGTGGACCCCTCCCCTGTTCACGTCCCTATCCTCCTTTCCCAAAAACCCGACCAGATCGAACCCTGTGATAAATCCCTTAGTCCCCAATTCAAAACCAACGACTCAGATCATGTTGCAAGGCTGGCACGTCACTTTCTCAGTACAACTTCACATGTTGAAATTTGACCAGGATTATTCAAACAAGACTTCTCAAGGGTATTATTGGACTTTCAGCAGATTAGGATTTATGGTTTTAACTTTTCTAGATACTTCTTTCTTGCATTATAAATACAATCCGCCTATGGATGTATTTTCCTTTTTCCAGCTTTATGTAAAAAAATTTAAAGTTTAAATGAAAATTTGATTTTGAATCTTTTATAAAAGTTGTGTTCTATTTTATTGTTTATGTAGTGTAATTTGTCTACTTTCAATGCAAGTGTAGTTTAAAATTTTATCAAAGGGTTTTATTCAAGAAAATATTTTTTTTGGTTAAAATTTTTTGAGACCCACAATTTGTTTAAAAAAACATATGAAGTGAAAGTGGATTTGTTCTTTTAATTCAGATTTGTGTTAAGTTCTCTTCATACATCATTTGAGGATTTTAAAGTTTGTGTTTCGAAAAACATTTTTTTAAAAAATCTTGATTATTTTATAGTTCCTCTCCTTACTGTTACAAAATCTCTTCCACAAGCCTTTATCTTAAGCTTTTGTAAAGCTATTGTGGCTTGTGTTTGTTCATCTTTGGCAGGTACACCAACCCGTCTTTGTTTCACTTGAAGATATATAGGGTGTGTGGACTGCGGAAGTCTCACCACCATCAATCTCTACTTCATTCAACAGCTTCATAAAAGCCATAAGCTCATTTTTTCAGCTAAAAAGGAGATGGCTTTCCAGCCATAGTGGGGCCCGGATGTGGGTCCCACAAGGTATACCATAGGCTTGAACCCTCATTTTTGTCTTTAAATTTGTCATTCTTGGATTTTTGTGATAATCTGTTTAAATGAATGTTGATTGAGTTGTTTATGCCTAATCATAGTTGTTATGCAAGTTTAAACTGTTAGATTTAGGTTTGTGGTTCTATTGGATGCATTTGCTTTGAAAAACTCCATTTTCAGAAATTAAAGGGTTTTTGGGTTTTGTATTTAAGCTGTTGTGAGTGACACATGTTAGCTTAAAAACCACTCAAAAGCACTTTATTAGGTTGTTGTAGTTATATTCAGTATTGGGTTTTCAGTTTGGTAAGGTTTTTAAGGAATTTGCATGCTTAAAATTTAGATAAAAACAAGTCAAAAATTCAGTAGGGGTTTAACTGCTTTGTTTTAGTGAATTGTGATCTCAAATCTTGGATATTGTTAGTCAAATAGTTAATCTAGAATTGATTTCTGTTTATTTGTGTTTTGGTAAGGATTTGTGAGAGTTATGGTGGTTTGAAATTCATTTGTGAGCCATTTGTACCAATCATACTTGCCCAGACCCCATTACCATTCATAAGTAACTGTATTTGCCCATTTGAGTGTGATTTTTGTTTGTTAACTGGTGTTTTTACTGCTTATTTGACTCCCTACAACCCAACTGGTTGTGGGGGTGCCTTTGGTATCCAAAAAACCCAAAAACAAGCAAGTTACAAGCTCATTTTTCCACAGACCCATTTTCTGCTTAAAGCAGTGGGAAGAATTTCCCCACTGCTAGTTGTTTCTTTCCTACTGCTGGCACTAGAGGACAAATTGTCCAGACCTATCAACATCAGGTTTTAGGGTTTTTGTTTTTAGTGATTATATTTGAGAATTTTGAATCATTTTCATTTTTACCCGTATTGTTAATTTATTTTATCATTTTCATAAAGTTTGTTTTTAAATTACTGTTCATTGGGTATTTTTTAGATTTAATTTCATTTTAATTAGTTTCTATTATTCTGCTTTTTGTCTTTTAGTGCAAAACTTTAATATTTTTCAGTTTTAAAAGTTTTACTACCCACTCTTTTTAAGTATTTTTTAGATTTAATTTTAGTTTAAATAGTTTTTAATTAAATTTGTTTTGACTTTTAGTGAGAAAAATTACTATTTTCAAACTTTTTAATTTTTCTAATGTTTAGTAATATAAATTAGGATTTTTCAAACAGTAAATTTAATTTTAGCATCATTTTATTATTTTTAATCATTATTTTAGTTTAAAAATCTAGCTTTTAAAAATAGAAAAATAGTCTTTAAAATTTAGGAAAAATACATTTTAGTCTTTAAATAATATAAGTGAGTTATTAGTTCAATAAAATAATATTTTGGGCTTTTTCTTAATTATATTTGATTTTAGGGCTTTAATTAGCATTTAAAATTGAATGTTTATTAATAAAAGGTTTTAAAATTTATTTATTGAATTTTTATTCTTATTTATATTATTTTAAACTTAGTTTTCATTTTTAGTTAATTTTTAGCTTTAATTTTTAATTTTGTCACGTTTTACGTATTTACGTTCGTGTTTTACGTCATTACGTCGTAGTGTAATCGTAGTCGTAGCTCGTCTTTAATTTTCTGTCTTCTAAATCAAAAACGACACTAATCCAAATTTGATTTTATATAATTGGCACTTAATTCACACACCTCCTTCGAGAAAGAACTCGCACTTATTCGGTTTTACAGTTTTTAATTAAATCGTAACGCTTAATACTTGCCACATATAGGTTTTTCCTACAACGTGTACGATTATACCTACATCAATTTTTGGCACCGCTATCGGGGAGGTGTTTATACTGCCATTATTATTGTCGTGTTTGTGTGAGTAGTTCCTTTTTGCTTTTCAATTTTTGGAAAGCGTATATAACGTACATACTCATTTTTGTTATTTTTCATTAATATATTATAATATCCAAATAAACCGTGTTTAATTTTCCAAAATTGAACACAACAATCATTTTACTATATTGTAAATATCCCATTATCGTTTTCGTTTTTCTTGTGAATATTATTAATATATTGTATTTACGTATCACAATAAATTTACAATATCTCCAAAAGCGTGAAAACGCAACCTTAATTGGGATTTCATCACTCAATTATTGTATTCTAATCTAAAGAAAAATTTTAAAGGCAAAATAGATAAATACTTTCGTGAGGCTTAATTTTGATTAACACAAACTATAAGGTGAGTATAAGGCGGTTGTATTTCACGGCCTAAAGGAAAAAGGCTCTTAAGTGCTTAGCGTCGCCTCGTTTCCTCCGCTTGCTTGCTTGTGCGTGTTTTGAGAAAGAGGGCTAATCGAGGGTTTGCCGCACAAGTATTATCTACGTATATTATATTTGCTTGTTTTCAAGATTAAACCCTCTTGAACGTTTTGGTGTTCCACCAACGTTCTAAAGTCATCGAAGGCGTTCCCTCCACGTGATCGTTTTCGTTCTTTGAGGCTCTTTTAATCGAGAAATCAATTCGAGGAGAGATTTGTAAATTTGAGTCTACGTAATACATTCAAAAATACAAAAAAACTAAAAAAACAATCAAAAACCAAAAAAAAATTGAAAAATCGAAAAACCGCAAAAAGAATCTTCTTTGCTACCCCCCATTCTACGCTTAGTGCATGCGCACTCGATCGAAGGATTATTCTAATTCTAGCGACGCTTTGAATCGACGCATCGTAATCGAAGGAATCGACGACGTAGACGAGATTTAAAAACCGACGTTCCTAATATCGTTGTTGAAGAGACTGTAGACGAGATGGCCGACATTCATTCGATGATGGAATTGCTCCAAGCACCCACCGAGGGTTATGGAGACGCGATCGTATTTCCCGCTAACGAGGCGGAGAATTTTGAGATTAAGAGCGGAATGTTTTCGTTGATTCAAGCTTGATGCGCGTCTTGCACTCCTAGTTTTACATTTATAAACAAGACTTGTTAATTCCTTAACTACGCATACGATCAAGTATACTCGTTCTATTGTAGCAAAGTTGGGTAAGTCAAGATCTCCCATAGGATTTGCGTATATTCAAAACATTTGGGTGGTGTAGGTAATACGGTTGTTACTACCGATATTACCGCTAGAATTAACTTAGTAAAGGAAATCATAATTAAAAGTAATACTTGTGTGAATTCCATTCAATCCATAGGAGAGTTAATTTGTGTGCGTTTAGAAACTATGAATTACAAATCTAAAGTACATGAATTCCATTCCATGGTATTTTTCATAGAATCCATATTAACAAATTGGTGTAGACAAACCATTTCGACCTATGATTATCTATGCCAATTCATCATAATCCCCATCTGTTAGAAAAAACAAAGAGATAAGTTTGGTTTGAATGGGTTCTTTCGACCTATACCCAAGATAATTCTTTTGACAAATTCCTTTAACCAACTCGTCAAGGTGAGTGTCAATCACCAAGAAACCAAATTGACTCATGCATAAATCTTTTGGAACATAGTTTACCGGAAATCCTTTCGACCTATAAATCCAATAAAAAGATATATTTCATTTGATTATCAAAACATGTTTCAAGAAATTATCAACCATAAAAACCCAATTATATTCTCTCGATCATAAAACCAAACTCTCCTTTAGAATTCATGTTCATCACACAAGTATATCACACTACTCGGAATTCAAACACATTGCAACACAATTCATAACTTTTTCAAACATTCAACAAGACTTAAATTATAATGAGAATCAATTCAAGTACAAGAGTTTACCAATAGTTCTTCAAAACACAAGGAAATAACAAAATAGAATTTAGAGCAATTCTAAAGCCTCCAATCAACAAATGAACCTCCAACCAAATCTCTTCTTCACGAAATTTGTCCCTCCTATGAGGATTAACAAGGTTTATTGTCTTTCGGGTTATGTAGGAATGGTGATTCTAAGTTATACACCATTTTTGCTTGGGAAGAAGGTAAAAACTACTGGGAATGATTATGGAGAGGAAATGAGAAGCCTCCCATTGATGGTGGAGGTTTATGAGAGTTTTAATGTTACTTGTGCTAAAAATATGACTAACAAGTTGTTGGTGGCTTCTCTCCGTGCTGGTGGCTTCTTGTCATGTTGGTGGCTTCTTGGCCATCTTCCACCTTTTTGTTTTTTAGTCCTTCTTCTTTATTTCTTCCTCCTTCTTTTCTCTAAACTTCCAAGACTCCTTCGTCCCCAATTATTCTTCATACGAGAGCTTACGTTCTCATGCCTCGTTTATTATTTTACCTCCAATCCGTGCTTTTTATTCCTTTATTCACGTTTCTTCATTCTTGCCTCCTACAAAATACAATAACCGCACTTTGCACAATATTAGCAATAAAAGTCCGTTTATTACCACAAATACTATATGAATTGTGAAGATAACGCTTATTAATACATGTTGGATTTGAGCGTTATCAAATCCCCTCACACTAGAGCATTGCTCGCCCTCTAGCAAGTAAAGTAAAACCAAAATCAAAATTTTCAGTATACACTTGTATTTGACTCCTAAAACTCTAAATACACAAAAATAGTAGACACATCTTAATCCGATGGGGCGTGAGCACCCGACATTTTTATCAAAAAGGACTTTATCATTTTTGACATATAAAAGCAAAAATACTAACCACCAAATGATCACATCCATCTTTCCTATCGTACTACTCTTGTCTTTTCTTTCTCCATTTTTTTATTTTTTTTTTCTACTTCAAGTATCACGTCTTGACAAATTGGCCAATCGATACTACCATTTTACTTCTTCTTCCTTCATCTTCATAATTTATAGCTCATTGGCTATTATAACTAAGCTTTATAGCTCATTGACTATTTATGCTTCTTTTTCCGCAATCCCCCTCACACTTTGGATGAGCATACGCTACAAAAGATACAACATAGAGTAGCTAATCCTCTTTTGTTTAAATAAGTCATGCGAATACAAAGTGTGACCAATCTTGATCATCAAAAATCATTTTTATTATTTTATAAAATAGGTGATTAGCAAAAACTTTTCAAATGTTTTGCCTTTTATCATTTATTCTGTCATAATCACACAAATCGTGATCTCACTGCGAATTAAAATACTACTAGAATAAAATTTTAACTAATTTTTTTATGTAACTTTTGAAAAGTAACCATTTTCGACAAAAATAGACCATTTTTCCTATTTGACCACCCCCTCACACTTCAGTTGAACATTGTCCTCAATGGTAATAAACGAACATCAAAGTATAAGAAAATTGGAAAAATAAGGTCAAATGATACTACCGAAATATGAATATGAACTCCATGTGGTTTTGTTGCATCATGAGTCTATAGAAAACTCCATATTTTCCACCAATTTTGAATTCATATGTCAATTCCTACAAATACGACACTAACAAAAGAAACTTTTTTTTTCAAATAACATAAAATAAAAGAAAGTCACCAAAATGTCTAAAACCATTCCAAGTTAACAACTACAAACACAAATTCTTGGAAACGAACTAAAATAAAGTCTTGAGAATGATATCATACAAACTTCATATGATATGGTGTCTTCAATCTTCCATATCTTCATCATCATGAACTCCTCTCGATGATCCTCCGTCATCAAAATTTCTTAGAACAATGGAGCTGCTTCCAATGTACCCACTCGTATTTGGGTCTAAGTAATCATCAACGGGCACTTCACCTCCTCCATAACGTCCTTCATTCCTACGAGGATAGTGTGTGTGCGGGTGAGGATATGGTACATACGGATATGGATATGGTGGAACATTTGGTGGATCATAGTTTGGGTAGCTATAGTTTGCTTGATTCGCCAAATGATGTAGGATTGGCACAGAATGCTCAAGAATGTAGTTGTTCCTCATTGTCATAGTATCTCTCCATATCATCATTCTTTCTATCTTACTCAAATTAGCATTCCAATCTCCCCAACTAGAGTTCACCCCACTTGTATCGTGCTCCTCTTCTCTTTGTCTTCGGCTTCTTGTTGTAATGGCTCCGAATATCTTAGACATTTCTTTCTCTTGTCTAGCTCTGATTTATAGCTTGTGTGTGTGTTTCTTCGTAGTCGATTCAATTCGAATTGATCACGGTTTAAGGTGGAACTATCGTATTTTGTCACTAAAAGGGGGAGCTTTTGATTATCTATTTTAAATTAAATGACAAGTTAACAAAACTAAGATTAAATGAAATAATAAGGTAATAGAAGTAAATAAAAACTAAATTAAAAGTAATTTTGAAAATAAAATGAGAAAAGACAATTTAAAATTAAACTTGACATAAAGTTAAATTTGAAAACTCTAAAATTAAACTACGACAAAACAAGTTTTAAAATAACACTAAGTAAAAATAGCGGGAAAAGTTAAATTTGAAATTAAAAATAAAAATAGGAAATGAAAAACTAAGATTGGATCACAGTCAATGCGATCGTGGTCCTTGATCGTATCCTGGATCGCACTTTGGATCGTATTCAGTGATCGTACCCACGATCGTAACTTTGGATCGTACTTCAGATCGCAATCAATGTGATCGTAACCAGTGATTGTACCCACGATTGTGACTTTGGATCGCAGCTAGCTGATCGCAGCCAAGCTATCGCAACAAAGGATCGTGACAAACAATCGTAACCAAGTGATCGTGGCCTAGATCGTATCCAACGATCACAACAAGTGGATCGCAAGATTGGATCGTAGCCAGTGATCGATGTCTTGATCGCAGTAATAGATCGCAAGTAGAAACCCTTAGGTTTATGCGGTCACACTTACTCGATCGGAATGTAAAATGGCAATAATCAAAAACCAAATAAGCACTTTTTCAAATAAGCATTTACCGAAACTTAACCAAATCTAAATAAGCACAAATTGTAAAAACTTTTAAAACACTATATAAGAAAAAATTTTAAAACAAACTTCAAAAAGATTAAACTCTGGAAAACACTTAAAAAGAAATAAGCTAAACAAGAAATAAGCTATAAGCCGCAATAATCTAAGATCTTGAATCGTTTAAAAACATTTATGAGAACAAAACGATAAACTTTTTAATCAAATAAGCATTAAGATTAAACAAGATGCATACTTAATCCGAATCAAGATCAAAATCAAAAACAAGAAAGGTAGAATAAGATAGATGATGAAAAGCTTGAACTTGAACTTGTAGATTAAGGATTCCAAATACAAGATTAAATGAAAAGCTTAAAACTTGAAAGAAAAGATGGAAGAAATCTAGAGAGAGAAAGAAGAATCACCTACTTCTCTCTAAAGATATGAAAACTAAGAAAAAATAAAAATGACAATCTAACTAACACCCTCCTAATGAAGCATTAGGAGGGTATTTATAGGAGAAGGGAGTTGGTAGGATGATTCCTTCTTTCTTCATTTGGTCTCCTTGTCTTTTTAAATGACTCGTCTTTTTCGACTTTGTCTCGGGATTAGTCGAATGATAATATGAAGTCGTCTTCTAATTTCTTCATTTAGTTGACTTGGTTCTTTGACTTCGCCAAACTTCCGTCTTTAGACTTTTTCTTTGATAAATCTTCAGAATAGGCTTTGACTTCCGTTCTTCTTGCACTTTTGATCTTTTGACTTCGTCTTTTGTCTTTTTCTTCGATAAAAGCCCGTGAAAGCCCGTGTTTTCTTTCCTTTTCACATTTTAGTCCTAAATCTCAACAAAAACACAAACCACGCATAATTCCGACTTTTACGACAATAAATACACGTTTAGGCCTGGTTATTATTATAATTAAGTGGTAAAAGGATGGGTGTTTTCACACCTATCAAATCCCCTACACTTAACCATTGCAATGCCCTCATGCAATACATTAGTTACAAAACAAGATTTACATTTTCCATCATATTAACCTACCTTGGCCTTTATTAAACATAAGACATTAAGGAAACTTAAAGAGATATATTTGAAGGAAGAAAATAAGTAAAGGGATCGAAGACTTACATTAGGGCTTTGGTTGTCATGAATGTTTATCACCCTCAAGTTTCACGTTCCCCATACCAAGCTTAAAAACGAGATCATTGTTATTATAAGTTAGCAAGCTAACACAAACTCATGTGGCTCAATTATTCGCTTAGACTCCCTTATTCCTAGGTGTATCTCTTATATTTTATTGTTGTCTTGAATGATCACTAGGATGCATTGTTGACTTATTTCGATAGCTTATTTAGGCCGAAAATAAAGTAGGACGATTTAATCAATAGTTAGCTAAAGGAGAAAATCTTTTAAAACTGCTTCTCGGGACCTCTTAAAGTTCATATCTTGGCATAACTCGCTTCACGATTTGAGACCTTTCTCGGACCGATATTTGGCATTGACTTCATACTTCGAATCTTGAGAGACATTCTTGAAATAATGGTCTTCTCTTCATAATAGGAATTTCTTCACTTGAATTTTTTGAGAGATTCTTCGTACTTTGACCACGACATCTTCATTTTTCTCCAATCTTTATTTTGGATTCTGATATACAACGATCTGCCTCCTTTTAGGACTTGGATCTATTTATCCTCATACCTTGCTAGGGTCTTTTCGGATAGATTTCTCCATGATCTTTAGGAGAGTATTTTTTATTCGTCGTGTGTCTCGATCCTTCATATTGATTTTTGATAAATGATTCTTCACATTACTTTGGATATTTAGAAACAAAATGTAGCCCCCATGCCTTGTTAGGGCATTTTCGGACTCGCCAATCTTCGCATCCCGCTTCAATAAGTTATTCCTTGGCTATGAACTCTAATTAATACCGAGCAAATTTTAAACGATCTTGTGCTAGAAGCTAAGTAACTTTTCAAATCGTACGACCTTACTTATTGCAAATATATTTATTAACAAGCAATGGGAGTCCCTAAATATAACAATTGTCGAAACTATTACTCGTATAAACACAAATACACAACGAAATACTTTTCAAACGCGTATTGCTTTATTACTATTATAAACAAAGTATTACAAAGTGCTATGAATACACAAGTTGAATGACAATAAGAAATGAACCCTAGAACAAGTAAACTCGATTCGAGACTCAAGTTTACAAGAGAACCTATGAGTCGCTGGTAGACAGCTGAGGGCTCAGAGGTTCCAAAGGGAGAAAGAACTTAGATAATTTATCCAAGCACAAGGGTTGATTTAACTCTTCTTTCTCACTCCTATTTATAGTGGTACGAGGTTGCTTCCTTAGTGGGAGTAGTTGATACGTGTCATCTTCTGAGTGGAAGAGTACAACGTATTAAATGCATGTCCAAATCGAGACAGACCTTTAAACAACTTTAGGTGAACAGTTCTGCCAACTGTTCACCTTTTGTCCCACTAGGTCGTACTAGGCTTTATCTTGAATCTCTTGTTTTGTCCCGCTCAAAACACTTTGTATATTATCCCGCCTAAACTATAAAGGATTAGACAAGCTTTGCTTGTATCAGACTTCAGGGTTCTTAAGTGATCTCTGAGTATTGTCAACTTAGAGATCCTTGAACACCCGCACATTCCTTCTACATCCCAGCTATTCATGATCGTTGGTAAGTATGACTTAAGATTGTCTTCGACCTCTCTGACGTTGTCTTTGACTTGAATGTTCCTGGTGTGCCAGCTGAGGCTTTGCCTTCCGCTGGTCTGGTCTCTGTCGTTGGTCCTCACAGCGATCATTAACACTTAGTCTAATTTAAACAAATCTAGACTGGGCCATAGTTAAAACTTTCATTGGCCCAACAATCTCCCCCTATTTGTTTACAAATTATACTAAGTCTAGAATTACTGTAAGTGAGTACACAATTTCTTCTTACACATAATTTTAACAAACATACCTTAGAGTTTTATTCATTATAAAAAACCTAACCTATTACATGAACACCCAGTGGTGTAAAAAAACAAAAGGTTCTTCAGCGATCAAGGCCTTGGTCCACAGTTCTTTGAGCTTCAACTTTATCAGCCCTGGAGTTGATGATTAACTCCATCTCGAATTCAATGTCACTGGCTTCCTTGCACTTTCTGAGCATGCATTGTTTGAGTCTAATGAGTTGTATGGTTGAGGCCAAGTGTAACTCACTTTTTCTCTGGAAGCAGCATGCACAGTTCCCATTCATGAATACTAATCCTATCTCTGGTTCTGAGTAAACTTGGCCACCCACTGGCTTAGCAATCTCTTTAGGAAGTACAAGGTTTCTGTACATTCCATCTACCACAACATTCTAAGTGACCAGCTTCTCTACTAGAGGCCCCATTGAGGTTTTCCTTTTACTTTATCCTTGAGTTAGTTGTTGTTTTGATAGTTGGGGAGGCAGAGGTAGCTTCAGCTTCTTAGCAGTGTCTCTTACCCAATTAAGCTTAGCTTGTATATTTTTCATCATTTCGGCAGCACCAGGCCCAGTCTTCTTTTGGGCAAGAGACAACACTTCTAACCATTCAGAGAGGCCCAGATCTCTGAGTCTAAAGTCACTGAAGACCTTATAGTTGGTTATTTGATTATCTCTATATAAGGTCATCACTACTCTCTTGTCTTTATCAGTGTAACACGTGTACTTGGTGATTTGACCGGGCTCTTCTCTTTGGTCCACTATTCTCTCATATTGTTTTTGAAGGTTGCTCCTTTTGACTTCAAGTTCTTTGAGCTTATTTAGTTGAGCTTCGTTTACAGCTGGAGAGAGTAGTTTGTTCAGAGCCTCTTTGCTCTTGATTTCAGCAGCTCTAATTTCAGCTAACCTCTTTTGTTCCATGATTTGAGCCTTTGCCTGCTCTGGGGTTAGTGGTGGTTCATCTGTTTTTTTTAAATTTGTTCAGATCAGAGTTGTTTCTGGCACTTTAGTGGCAATACCTTTTCCCTTGTCCTTTGCCACCTTAGTGATGGGTTTGAAGGATCTGATGGGTTTTGGTGTTGGGATATCTGTTGTGGGTGCAGGTTGTTTAAGTGATTGCTCCCCCTTAGGTGGAGCATCATCTTCTTCTTCTTCAGAGGTGGAAGTAGCAGAATTCTCCCCCCAGGCATAGTGCCAGTAGTAGCTGTGCCTGATACTGCTCTATAAAACTTAACGAATTCTTGATGTATAAAGAGACATATTTCTTTAAGTTCATCCTGTAAGAGTTCCTGAAGAAGTTGCCTGGAAGGTTCAGATGCCTTGGCAATAGCAGCGACATTAGCCTTGACAACTGCTGTAAGGACTGATGGCATGTACTGCTAGAGACTTTAGTTTAGAACCACTGGGAGTTGAGTTTTCAAAGCATTTCCCAGCAGTTGCGGAAGCAATGAAGTCAGAGAGGATTCCATAGATGAAGTTAGGGAAGTCTCTAAGGTTGTAGTGAGTTCTTCAGCATCATTGGTGAGTGTTTGTATCTCAGAGAGGATAACATCATTTGTGACTTTAGGCTTTGTGATGCTGATGTCTCCCCTCTTAAACCAGAGTTCCTCAGCGGCCAGTTCTTGAACATCTTTCATTCTTGGAACAAGGATAGGCTTGAGGTTTTCAAATCTTCTAAGTGTTTCTTTGCCCCCAATTCCATGAGATTTGGCAAAGTTGGGAAGGGGACTGGGGTTGGTGTACTGAGCCGTTGATCCCATAGCTGCTTAGCAGCAAGTTCCTGAACATTAACCATTGATGGGAAGGGAATGGGCTTCAACTCAGATGTGACTTGGTCATCATCAGCATCCATGTCTGCATAGTCTGAAATGGTAAGATCATCTTCAATGATAAAAACCTCATCTTCAGACATGGAGTCAATGTCTAACATGACATCTAGATCAATGTTGGAGGCGTCAGCATTATCGTCACCAGCAATGGAATAAGCCTCATCGTACTGATCTTCTTAATGAAGATTGTGAACCTGTTATGACATTTGTTAGTAACCAGTGTGAAATAAAATGAAGTTATAGATCGCCATTCGCTGGCCCTAGGAAAGCTGGGTGTGATTATCCAGCCCCCTAAGGATTTCTCCTTGGGACTCTTTTATTGTGAAACAGATATGTTTAAGGGTCGCCATTCGCTGCCCCTAGGATAGCTGGCTGTGATTATCCAGCTCCCCCATAAGGAGTACTCCTTGGGACTCTTTTAATTTGTGAATACTATGAGGTGAATGGTCGTCGTTCGCTACCCCTAGGATAGCTGGGTGTGATTATCTAGCTCCCCCTGAAGGATTGCTCCTTGGGACTCTTTTAGTTATGAAACTAGGATAGCTGGGTGTGATTATCCAACTCCCCCTGAAGGATTGCTCCTTGGGACTCTTTTAGTTGTGAAGTATTTGAAGTTAAAGGTCGCCTTTTATCGCTGCCCCTAGGAAGACTGAGGGTGATTATTCAGTCTGCCCAAAAGAATAAAATCTTTGGGACTCTTTTAATGTGAGGGGACCTAGAGTCCACGTGAAGTGCAGAGACTCTGGGTCGGGACCTATAGTGTGCTCAAGTTGTTATAGGCAAGAGCACAGTCCAGAGGGTAAAGGATCATCGGGGTGCGTTATGAGCACAAATGAATCATTTCCTAGTGCCAAGACAGAGTGTACAGATAATCCTAAGAGATCTAGGTGCTGACACAGACACTTTATGGGTTGAGGCAAACCCTAAACTTCATCACCCTCTCCTACAAACAATTGAGAGTGATTGCTTGTGAACCTCAAAAAAATGAAGGGAAGACTAATACCTGTGAGATGTCAGTTGATGTAGGTATAATCGTACATGTTTTAGGAAAAACGTATATGTGGCAAGTATTAAGCGTTACGATTTAATTAAAAACCGTAAAACCGAATAAGTGCGAGTTCGTTCTCGAAGGAGGTGTGTGAGTTAAGTGCCAATTATATAAAATCAAATTTGGATTAGTGTCATTTTTTATTTAGAAGATAGAAAATTAAAGACGAGCTACGACTACGATTACACTACGACGTAATGACGTAAAACGCGAACGTAAATACGTAAAACGTGACAAATTAAAAATTAAAGCTAAAAATTAATTAAAAATGAAAACTAAGTTTAAAATAATATAAATAAGAATAAAAATTCAATAAATAAATTCTAAAACCTTTTATTAATTAAATATTCAATTTTAAATGCTAATTAAGGCCCTAAAATTAAAAATAATTAAGAAAAAGCCCAAAATATTATTTTATTGAACTAATAACTCATTTATATTATTTAAAAACTAAAAAGTATTTTTCCTAAATTTTAAATACTATTTTTCTATTATTTTAAAAGCTAAAAACAATTTTTAAACTAAAATAATGATTAAAAATAATAAAATAATGCTAAAATTAAACTTAATTTTTGAAAAATCTTAATTTATATTAGTAAACAGTAGAAAAATTAAAAAGTTTGAAAAAAGTAATTTTTCTCACTAAAAGACAAAACAGATTTAATTAAAAACTATCTAAACTAAAATTAAATCTAAAAAATACTTAAAAAGAGTGAACAGTGAAACTTTTTAAACTAAAAATCATAAAATAATATTCTTAAACTAACAAAATTTTTAAAACTAAAAAATATTAAAGTTTTTCATTAAAAGACAAAAAGCAGAATGATAAAAACTAATTAAAATGATATTAAATCTAAAAAAATACCAAATGAACAGTAATTTAAAAACAAACTTTATGAAAAGTTATAAAATAAATTAACAATAGTTGGAAAAATGAAAATGATGCAAAATTTTCAAATATAATCACTAAAAACAAAAACCCTAAAACCTGATGTTGACAGGTCTAGACAATTTGTCCTTTAGTGCCAGCAGTGGGAAAGAAACAACGAGCAGTGGGAAAATGCTTCCCACTGCTCTAAGCAGAAAACAGGTCTGTGGACAAATGAGCTTGTAACTTGATTGTTTTTGGGTTTCTTTGGATACCAAAGGCACCCCACAACCAGTTGGGTTGTGGGGAGTCAAATAAGCAGTAAAAACACCAGTTAACAAACAAAAATCACATTCAAATGGGAAAATACAGTTACTGATGAATGGTAATGGGGTCTGGGCAAGTATGACTGGTACAAATGGCTCACAAATGAATTTCAAACCACCATAACTCTCACAAAACCTTACCAAAACACAAATAAACAGAAATAAATCCTAGATTAACTATTTGACTAACAATATCCAAGATTTGAGATCACAATTCACTAAAACAAAGCAGTTAAAGCCCTATTGAATTTTTGACTTGTTTTTATCTAAATTTTAAGCATGTAAATTCCTTAAAAACCTTACCAAACTGAAAACCCAATACTACATATAACTACAACAACCTAATAAAGTGCTTTTGAGTGGTTTTTAAGCTACCATGTGTCACTCACACCAGCTTAAATCCTAAACCCAAACACCCTTTAATTTCTGAAAATGTAGTTTTTCAAAGCAAATGCATCCAATAGAACCACAAACCTAAATCTAACAGTTTAAACTTGCATAACAACTATGATTAAGCAAAAACAACTCACTCAACATTCATTTGAACAGATTATCACAAAAATCCAAGAATGACAAATTTAAAGATAAAAATGAGGGTTCAAGCCTAGGGTATACCTTGTGGGACCCACATCCGGGCCCCACTATGGCTGAAAATCCATCTCCTTTTATAGCTGAAAAAAGGAGCTTATGGGTTTTATGAAGCTGTTGAATGAAGTAGAGATTGATGGTGGTGAGACTTCCACAGTCCACACACCCTATATATCTTCAAGTGAAACAAAGACGGGTTGGTGTACCTGCCAAAGATGAATAAACACAAGCCACAATAGCTTTCCAAAAGCTTAAGATAAAGGCTTGTGGAAGAGCTTTTGTAACAGTAAGGAGAGGAACTATAAAATAATCAAGATTTAAAAAAAAAATCTTTTTGAAAACATAAACTTTAAAATCCTCAAATGATGTATCAACAGAACTTAACACAAATCTGAATTAAAAGAACAAATACACTTTCACTTCATATGTTTTTTAAACAAATTGTGGGTCTCAAAAAATTTTAACCAAAAAAAATATTTTCTTGAATAAAACCCTTTGATAAAATTTTAAACTACACTTGCATTAAAAGTAGACAAATTACACTACATAAACAATAAAATGGAATTCAGCTGTTATAAAAGATTCAAAATCAAATTCTCATTTAAACTTATTTTTTTTTTTACATAAAGCTAAAAAAAGGAAAATACATCCACAGGCGGATTGTATTTATAATGTAAGAAAGAAGTATCTAGAAAAGTTAAAACCCTAAACCCTAATCTGCTGAAAGTCCAATAATGCCCTTGAGAAGTCTTGTTTGAATAATCTGTAACACCTGGTAATTTCCCTACTTTATAAAATGACTATTTTACCCTTTGACTTTTTATTTAGTCAACTATGTGATTTAACTGTGTTGGAACCGGGAGGTTATCCCGCGTTTTCTGAAAAACTGTTTGGCTGACGAGTATTGACTTGACACTGTGCTCAGTCATTATTCTGAACATTTTCTGTGAATCTAACAAAAATGCTGAGACGGTCAATGAATTGACGATAATCCATGAGATTATTCGTTATCTGTGATTTATGTGCTTAACTGTTTAGTTTTTTTAACAACGTGATCGTATTTTCATGAACAACGTATTTAAATATTTCTGTATATGTTTATATGCCAGTATTTTAGTATTTTTGCTATTTATAGTAATAAATCGTATTTTCTGTGAATATTTAATTAACGTATCGCGTTTTCGTATTTTACGTCATTTTTACGTTTAACCGTCGTTAGCATGCATAAAATACTTTATAAATTATAAAATATCAGTTTTCGTCGAAAAATCGTAAATTTAATTTATTTCGTCAAATTTTTAAGTTTACCGTAATTTCAAACTTAACTATATACTTTTTGATATTTACCTAAAACTAACTAACCTTTTTACCTTAAACCTTCAAACTAGTTACCATAGTAAAATTTTTGAATTATAAACCCCATGTGGGACCCCTATAACCGGCCAAACAACCACCCACATGCAAGATACACCAAATTTCTACTCTTTACCATTTTGAGCTTAACTTACATATCCTTACAACATTTAACTTATTACCCCATTAACCTTAACATCACCTCACATTATTTACACTTACACTTCACAAAAAAAAAACACACACACTCTCTTTCTCTCTCAAAAACACACGGCACAAACACACACCATTTTCTACCATTGTTGATTTTCTTGAAGCTCCATTTTAAGAAGAATTAACACAAAATAAATACATCCTATGGTTTGTACAAGTATAAAGAAGAATGGGTTTTCTTGGTTTGTAGATTTGAGGAGTTTTGGTGGTAGTTATAGAAGTTAAGTTCTTGTTGATTATAAGTGGGTTAGAGCGTAGATTGGGTCGTTGTGGTTACGTAGAGTCGTTACTCAAGGTTACTTCTTAAACCTTTTCATCTTTTTTATTTTTCATGCATAATCTTTGTAGATCTATGCATGCATGTTACTCATCAACTATTTTCTTGAAATAAATGATAAAAACTATTTTTGGTCATGAAATATTTTAGATCTATGAAAATTATGTGTGGATCTATTAGATCCATGCATAAAAATGGTTTAATTGAAAGACTTGTAAAAATATAAAAATGTATATTTTAGATTTGTGAACTTGAAGTTAAATCTTTGATTTTGATGGTGTTTATGAATAATTGGAGGGAACTAGTAGTGTTACTAATAGTGGTTACGCTTGAAAATGGTCGAAAACGAGTTTTTACGAAAAACATACTATCTGTCCGATTTTTATAAGAGGCATAGAGGGTCGTAAAAATTATTCTGACACTAGTTTACTACGATATTATGAAAATATAAGTTAATACCTTCGTTTCGATATATTATGGGCTAAAAACGGAGCTAAAAATGAGTAAGATATGGTCGTTTAAATTTCGTTGTCGGAAAACTTAATTTTTGTGAAAAACACTATAATGTGTTTGCTGACTAGATTTTTAAAGTGGTCGAAAAGACGTTTTCGAGTTAAACGGAGCTGTTTTAAGTGTCGAAATGGTTACTAAATGTTGTATACGAATGTTTGGATCGTTTTGAAAAAGGGTATTAGCGCGAAATGTGAATACTTGGTGTAACGTTAAAAGTTTTAGCGTTGAAAGTGGAAATTGATACTATTGCGGGAAAATGACTTGTTGAAATATTGGCGATTGAGAAAGTGTTGAAAATAGGGGTTTTAGGACAAGATTTGAGTACTTACTAAAAATGGCAAATTTTTACGTGACGTCGAAAGGCTGTCGAAAGGCTGTCGAATTTTCGTTAGAAATCGTGTTGGAGGGACTTCTATCGAAGTAAGTGGTCTTTTCCATGAATTTACCCTCATTTTAACCGGAAAATTTAATTTTTCGACATTTTTCAAAATTTTTAATCTATTTTGGCCTAGTTGTATAGTTGTATTTTCCTTTATCCTTTTTAGTTTCTTTCCATTGCTAGAATAAATTTTTAATAAAGTGGTTTTAGATTTTTCTTAGTTGTGAACATTTTGACTCAACCCGAGTTTACTTGCCTAAGTTTACTCTAGCTAGTATCCTTAACGTGTTTAAGTCAAGTTTTGCTAGGCTTTTATATAGGGAGCTATAAAACGCGAAAGTCTTAACTCTCACGGGTTAAGAACAAGAACTTTTCGCAAGTTCCTATAATTGATCCTAGAGAGTCGTTTATCAAGGGAACTTTAAAATGCGATTTTTAAACTTGAAAAAGTCTAAGAATTTGCAAGATCCTATAGGCGACTCGAAAACCCAAAACTTTGATTTAATAGGCTAAGCATCCACGAATCTCATTCCTTGAGATTTTAAATTGTGGAGAACGAGAGATGATAGAGTCAATTATAAGTTCGGTATCCTTTCATGAATTTATGTGAGTTAATTATGAGCCTATTCTCCCTCCGCTTGTTAATAAATTAATCTGCTAATAAATAAGGTTGTACGATTTAAAAGGTTACTTAGCTTCTAGCCCCAGATCGTTTAAAATTTGCTCGGTAATGACGAGTGTTCATAGCCAAGGCATAACTTATGAAGCGGGGCGCGAAGATTGGCGAGTCCGAAAAGGCCCTAACAAGGCATGAGGGCTACATTTTGTTGCTGAAGATCCAAAAAGTGATGTGAAGAATCATTTATCGAAAATCAATATGAAGGATCGAGACACACGACGAGAAGCAAAAACTCCCCAAAAGTCATGGAGAAGTCTATCCGAAAAGACCCTAACAAGGTATGAGGATAAATAGATCCAAGTCCTAAAAGGAGGCGGATCGTTGTATATCAAAGTCCAAAATAAAGATTGGAGAAAATGAAGAAGTCGTGGTCCAAAGATGAAGAATCTCTCAAAAACTTCAAGTGAAGAAATTCCTATTATAAAGAGAAGACCATAATTTCAAGAATGTCTCTCGAAGATTCGGAGTATGAAGTCGCTGCCAAATATCGGCCCGAGAAAGGTCTCAAATCGCGAACCAAGTTATGCCAAGATATGAACTTCCTGATATCCCGTGAAGCAGTTTTAAAAGATTTGGTCCTTTAGCTAACTATTGATTAAATCGTTCACCTTATATTCGGACTAAATAACTATCGAAATAAGTCAAACAATGCATCCTCATGATCACTCAAGACAAAAATAAAATATAAGAGATACACCTAGGAATAAGGGAGTCTAAGTGAATAATTGGCCCACATGAGTTCGTGATAGTTTGCTAACTTATAATAACAATGATCTCGTTTTTAAGCTTGGTATGGGGAACGTGAAACTTGAGGATGATAAACGTTCATGGCCGCCAAAACCCAATGTAAGTTTTTAATTTCTTTACTTATTTCTATCTTTTATGTTTAGTATTTAATAAAGGCCAAGGTGGGTTATTTATGTTGGAAAATGTAAACCGTGCTTTAAAATTAATGCATTGCATGAGGGCATTGCAATGGTCAAGTGTAGGGGATTTAATAAGTGTGAAAACACTTATCCTTTTACCACTTATTTCCAATAATAACAAGACCAAAACGTGTGATTTATGTCGTAAAAGTCGGAATTATGCGTGGTTTGTGTTTTTATTGTGTTTTAGGACCAAATTATGAAAAAGGAAGAAAACACGGGCTTTCACGGGCTTTTATTGAAGAAAACGGGAAAAAGACGAAGTCAAAAGATCAAGAGTGCAAAAAGAACGGAAGTCCAAGACCTATTCTGAAGATTTATCGAAGAAAAAGTCAAAAGACGGAAGTTTAACGAAGACGAAGAACTTAAGTCTAATAGAAGAAGAAAATTAAAAAGACAAGTTCAAATCCCGAGACGACAAAGACGAAGAATTAAAGTCGAGTCGAAAAAACGTGAAGAAAGCAAGAGAGAAGATGCAACACATGCACTCCTTCCCTATAAATACCCTCCTAATAGTCATTAGGAGGGGGGGTTAGATTTTTAGTTAATTTTCACTTTTCTTAGTTTTCTCTAGTTTTAGAGAGAGAAAGTCTTAAACTTTCTCTCACTAGTTCATCTTTTTCTTTTAATCTTTCAAGATTGACTCTTTGTATTGCTTATTTTTATTAATCAAGTTCTATTTTAAGCTTTAATTCCTTAATCTCATTCTACTTTTCTTTGATTTTAGATTGATTTTGGTGCGTATATCATAAGATCCGTTTTGTTCTAATTGATTTCGTGCTTAAAAGTTAATCTTTTGATCATTTTATAAGTTTTCATTTGATTAAGCTTTGAGACTTTTGTGCTTATTGGCTTATTTTTATGATTATCTTATTTTTCTTATTAAAAAGTTTTATTAAAAAGTTTATGTTTTTATGGTTTGATCTAAAAAGTTGATTAATTTCGAGTTGAATAAGTTGATCAAAGTGCTTATTTGATTCGGATTTGTCATTGATTCGGGTTGGTTTTGGCATTAGCTTATTAAAGTTAGCTTATTACCTAGCTTAACCTTTTTCCTTAGATTTTCGGAAAGGGTGGTAAAACCCCTTTCCGATTGGCCTGTTCCGACCGGGTGCACCCCCCAACTGATTTCCTTGATTTTCGGAAAGGTTGCAAACTCCCCTTTCCGATTGATACATATTCCGAGCAGCCATAATAACCCTTTCCGATTGATTCCAATCGGAAAAGGGTTTTGTCTTTTCCGATTGTGTATTACTCCCAGTATTCCGACCGGACCCCATCTTCCACATTCCGATAGGTCCTCATTCGCATATTCCGATTGGTTGTTTACTTCCTGGATTCCGATTGGCAGTTTATCCAAAATTCCGATTGAGCAAAGTTTACATATTCCGATTGTGGGCTTTGTCCCACATTCCGATCACTAGTTTTACCAAAATTCCGATCAACCGATCGGAATACATTCCGATCGGGGCTCCTTTGCCTTGTTTTGGTTTCTTTCGATGTTACTTTCTTATAGTACTTTTTATTTTCAGAATATTTTCCAAGTGTTAGATTTATTTAGTGTGTTAGTACTTTTCCATTGTCACCTTTAAGTTTAAATGCATTTATTTTTTACTCGTCATTCATAATTAATCTTTTAACTTCCATTTAACTCAACGACACTTTAATTACTTGCTATTAGTTAAAAACAACCCAAACCATTCTCTTGATTCACCAAAAGACGATTGAGTCACACTTAAGACCGGTTTTCAATTCGAAAAGATTTGGTTTAACGAACTTTCATACGAGGTGTCAAAAGCCAAGTATTAAATGGCGCCGCTGCCGGCTCTTTTCGTTAAGATAAACGGTTTCTAGTGAGAGACGCATTGAATTTTGGGATCCGTTCTTTGAACGTTATTTTCATTGCTTTAAAAAATTTTCAAAAAACCATAAAAAATATAAAACTCTTCAAAAATACAAAAACATTAAAAAACCTATAAAAACCAAAAACATTATATAGGTATTCTCTTTGTGTATATTTTTCTTCTGCAGGTGCATGCGTACTAGATCTACGAACTATTCTGAGCCCGAGACTCTTGAAGATTTAGATATGGATGGTGTTAATAACAACAATAATCACCCACCTCAAAATAATTTGAACAACAACAACAACAACAATGTCCTTCTACCTGATTTACGAACCATGGAGGAATTGTGCCAACCCACCATGAACGGACGCGGAGGCCCGATTGCGCCAATGCACGTCACGGCTCAGGAGGTTTCGTTGAAGCATCATATGATACAACAAGTGCAAACGAACCCATTTCGTGGAATTCCGGATGATGATGCCAACAAACACCTCGACAAATTCATTACCATTACCCAAAGCATGAAGTGCCCCGGTGTTTCTATGGATGACCTTCGCCTTCAACTTTTTCCACACTCGCTTTCTCACCATGCCGAAAAATGGTTTGACCGTCTTCCTAAGAATTCTATTCATACATGGAATGACATGACTCAACGCTTTTTATCGCGCTACTTTCCCCCATCCATGGTCACTAGCCTTCGTAACCAAATCAGTGGATTTATGCAAGAGAATGATGAATCGCTTTTCGATGCTTGGGAACGCTACAATGATTTGATCGACCGCTGTCCTAATCACAATATGCTCCCCGTCACTCTCATTGACACCTTTTACAATGGTCTCACCTTTCGTGATCGTGACACGATCAATGCCGCCGCCGGTGGTACTTTTATGAAAAGGAGACCGGAGGAGTGCCGAGAGTTGATCGAAAACATGACTACTCACCACAAGAATTGGGATTCATCCGCATCCTCAAGATCTAACTCGAGAGTCAATGTTTCTTCTACTACCTCCAATCCTGAAATGTCTGAAATTTCTCGACAACTCGCTGAAATGAACAAGAATTTCATGGCCATGGCCACAAACCACTTTCAACAAGCTAAAGCCGTTGTTATTTCTTGTGACACATGTGGTGGCCCTCACTCTTATAATGATTGTCCTTCTACCCAAAGCAATTATTCTGAAAACGTTATTGCAGCTTACGGCACTTATCCCACGGGAGGCTATCAAGCTCGCCCTCAAGGAGACCGTGGCTTGCTAAGTTATCGTTCCAACAATTATCTTGCTCCTCCTGGTTTCCCTCCTGCAAACCAAAACCAACAACAAAGCTTTAACCGAAACAACCAATCCCAACCTCGTGCTCAAAATCAATATCAATCCCAAAGAAACCCATACCCAACTCAAGGAAATTCTCAAGCTCCACCTCTCAATCAACCGATGGCCGTAAACCAAGACGTCGAGACGTTCATGAAGACTAATCATGAGATGGTGACGAATCTTCAGAGTCAATTTGTCAACTTGAAGAATGACATGGTGAAACAAGGGAGCGATATTCGAGCCGAGCTAAGGAATGACATGGCCAAACACAGCAATGATATTAATGCCAACATGCAAAACTCTTTTAACAATCAGGCTCTTCACCTTCGTGATATGATTGGTTCGCTCATCCAAAGTAATCAACCCTCTTCTTCGGGTACTCTTCCGAGTAATACCGTTGCGAATCCAAGAGGGGAGATGAAAGCAATCACCACTCGTAGTGGAAAAGGTTATATGGAACCCGAGTTTCCTACACCTCCACCGGTGATTGTGAACAAGGAAACAGAGCAACTTTCCCCACCTCCTTCACCTTCTATCCCCATTCCCCCACCACCCGTGGTTGTGAGTGATCCTATTCCCTTAAAGCCTTCTTCTTCATCCAATATACCTTATCCTTCAAGGTTGAGGAAAGAGAAGCAAAAGAGCAAGGATGATATTCAGGTTTCAAACTTTCTAGAAATGTTTAAACAATTGAATTTTAACATCTCCTTTGCTGAGGCTCTCGCTCACATGCCCAAATACGCTAAGATGTTTAAAGATCTTCTAAGTGATAAGGAAAAGCTTCTTGACATTGCTCAGACCCACCTTAATGAGAATTGCTCCGCAGTGCTTTTAAGGCAATTGCCCACCAAACTTGGTGATCCGGGTCGCTTCTTGATTCCTTGCAACTTCCCGGGAGTAGAGAATTGCATGGCCCTAGCCGATCTAGGTGCCAGTATAAACTTAATGCCTTTAAGTGTTTGGAAGCAATTATCTCTCCCCGAGCTAGTCCCCACTAAAATGACATTGGAATTAGCCAACCGTACGGTTGCTTATCCAGTGGGGATAGCCGAAGATGTCTTTGTTGGCGTTGACAAATTCACCTTCCCGACGGATTTTGTTGTCGTTGACTACGAGATGGATCCCCGTGTTCCATTAATCGTTGGACGTCCTTTTCTGAGGACCGGTCGCACTCTCATTGATGTAGCCGCGGGCGAAATAATCATGAGAGTTGGTGACGATAAAATTGTCTTCAACATGGGTAAGATCTCTAAGCAACCTTATTCGTATGAGAGTGTTAATGCTATTGATGTTCTCGATGAGGCTTGTGAAGAACATTTTCATGATGCTTGCAAAAGTACTCTTTCTTCTCTACCCAATGTTGAGACCGTTGCCTCAATTGCTCCAGCATTGACTCCTTTCGGAGAAAGTGACTTGGATGATTTCGAAGCTAGCTTGGGTCCTCTCAATATTAAGTATGATAATTTGTCCACCAATTGGGATGAAGACATTCGTACTATTGAGAGACTTCTCAATGAGGACCCGTTGTCTCCTCCTGCTCCTAAAGAGGTGACTAATGATGATCCATCGTTAGTTTCACCATCTATTGAGAATCCTCCTACTCTTGAGCTTAAGGACCTACCGCCTCATCTTGAGTACGTTTTTCTGGAAGACGACGAGAAGCTACCGGTCATCATCGCAAAGGATCTGAAAGAAGACGAAAAAGCCCGACTTGTCGCTGTGTTGAAGAAGCATACACGAGCTATCGCTTGAAAAATCTCCGACATCCGTGGAATTGATCCTCACTTTTGCACACATAAAATTCTCATGGAGGACGACTTTAAGCCCACAATTCAAAGTCAACGAAGGGTGAATCCTAAAATCCATGAAGTCATAAAAAAAGAGGTTATCAAACTTCTTGATGCGGGTATGATTTACCCTATTTCGGATTCATCGTGGGTTAGTCCAGTCCATTGTGTGCCTAAGAAAGGCGGAATCACCGTTGTGCCCAATGCAAACAACGAGTTAATTCCTACCCGTCTCGTTACTGGGTGGAGAGTTTGTATAGACTACCGCAAACTCAATGATGCCACGAGAAAGGATCATTTCCCTCTACCTTTTATGGACCAAATGCTTGAACGCTTAGCGGGTAATGAATATTACTGCTTTCTGGATGGTTTCTCGGGTTATTTTCAAATACCCATCGATCCCCAAGATCAAGAGAAGACAACATTCACTTGTCCCTATGGCACCTTTGCTTACAAACGAATGCCTTTTGGCTTATGCAATTCCCCCGGGACTTTCCAAAGGTGCATGTTGGCTATCTTCCATGACATGGTTGAGCAAACCATGGAAGTCTTCATGGATGATTTCTCGGTCTTCGGGGATTCCTTCTCTTCTTGCCTTGCCAATTTGGAACGTATGCTTAAGCGGTGCGAAGACACTCGCCTTGTTCTGAATTGGGAAAAATGCCATTTTATGGTAAAAGAAGGCATTGTGCTAGGACACAAAATCTCTAAAGCCGGTCTTGAAGTCGACCGTGCTAAAGTAGATGTCATAGCCAAATTACCTCCACCTTCAACCGTGAAGGGTGTGAGAAGTTTTCTGGGTCATGCGGGCTTCTATCGTCGATTCATTCAAGATTTCTCTAAAATCGCTCGCCCGATGACCCACCTCTTGGAAAAAGATACTCCTTTTATCTTTTCTAAAGAGTGTCTCGAAGCCTTCAATCTTCTAAAGGACAAGCTAACTAAGGCACCGGTCTTGGTTACCCCTAATTGGGAGCTGCCTTTTGAATTGATGTGCGATGCTAGCGACTTTGCTATTGGTGCGGTTTTGGGCCAACGAGTGAATAAACACTTCCAACCAATCCACTACGCTAGCAAAACAATGACGGGGGCTCAATTGCATTATACGACAACCGAAAAAGAGCTTTTAGCTGTTGTCTATGCTTTTGAAAAATTCCGCCCCTATCTTGTTTTATCCACCACCATCGTTTACACGGACCATTCCGCGTTGAAGTACTTGATGACTAAGAACGATTCTAAGCCAAGACTTCTTCGCTGGGTTTTGCTCCTTCAAGAATTCAACATTGAAATTCGTGACAAGAAGGGAGCCAAAAACCTAGCCGCGGATCATCTGAGCCGACTTGAGGATCCATATCAGGGGGATCATCCGAACAAAGAGATCAATGACTCTTTCCCCCTGGAGACTCTAATGTCTATAAATCTCAATCTTGATGGCACCCCGTGGTTTACGGACATTGCAAACTACTTAGCGGGTGGTATTCTCATCCAAGGGTTAACATCCCAACAAAAGAAGAAGTTCTTGAATGATGTTAAGACTTACTTTTGGGATGACCCTTATCTATTCAAATAGTGTGCTGATCTGATTATTCGTCGATGTGTTGACGGACCGGCAGCTTTTGACATCCTCCAAGCTTGCCACAAAGGACCCACCGGTGGTCACTTTAGTCCCAACTACACCGCTAAGAAAGTGTTTGATTCAGGATTCTACTGGCCCACCATTTATCGTGACGCTCACGAAATGGTTAAGCATTGTGATGCTTGCCAACGTCAAGGCAAGATCACACATAAGGATGAGATGCCTCAAAATTTCATACAGGAATGTGAAATCTTTAATGTATGGGGCATCGACTTTATAGGGCCATTTCCATCCTCCAAAGGGAACAAGTACATCCTCGTCGTTGTCGACTACATCTCTAAATGGGTTGAAGCTAAGGCTCTTCCTACGAATGATGCGAGGGTGGTTGTGAACTTTTTGAAGCAGCTTTTCGCTCGATTTGGCGTTCCTCGTGCTATTATCAGTGACCGCGGGACTCATTTTTGCAACGATCAATTTGCAAGAGTCATGGCAAAGTATGGTGTCAATCACCGTCTTTCCACCGCCTATCATCCCCAAACCAATGGGCAAGCCGAAATTTCCAACCGTGGCTTGAAGAGAATTTTGGAGCGTACTATGGGAGAGCATCGCGCCGCGTGGGCCCAATTTCAAGGTGAATGGCCAGCGTTTGAAGCTGTACTTTGGTGAGGACATCTCTCAGGAGATGATTCCATCCCTCACCACGTTCCCCATGAACTAAAATTGGGTCGAGTCAGGCTCATGACTCGGTGAACAAAAACAAGCGCTTCTCGGAGGCAACCCGTGTTCTATCCTTTACTGCTTTCATAATAAGTGTAGGGGGAGCCCCGCATATGTTTGTTGTCTTGTTTCTTGTGCTGTGCAGGGATTAAAAGCTTCAGAGAGCATCTTGATGACTTTTGACGAACCGTGATACCGTGTTCCCATCTTCCCGGTTCTATCCTAAACTCTTGTGATTCAATATTTCATATTCTATATGTTCACATTGAATTCACTTTAGTTGTCCTTTCCTTAGCAAGATTTAAACAAAGTGCACAATGTCCTAAGTGTAGGGGAGTTTACTCCCACATGCTTAAACATTGAGGACAATGTTTATCTCAAGTTTAGGGGGACTTCTATCGAAGTAAGTGGTCTTTTCCATGAATTTGCCCTCATTTTAACCGGAAAATTTAATTTTTCGACATTTTTCAAAATTTTTAATCTATTTTGGCCTAGTTGTATAGTTGTATTTTCCTTTATCCTTTTTAGTTTCTTTCCATTGCTAGAATAAATTTTTAATAAAGTGGTTTTAGATTTTTCTTAGTTGTGAACATTTTGACTCAACCCGAGTTTACTTGCCTAAGTTTACTCTAGCTAGTATCCTTAACGTGTTTAAGTCAAGTTTTGCTAGGCTTTTATATAGGGAGCTATAAAACGCGAAAGTCTTAACTCTCACGGGTTAAGAACAAGAACTTTTCGCAAGTTCCTATAATTGATCCTAGAGAGTCGTTTATCAAGGGAACTTTAAAATGCGATTTCTAAACTTGAAAAAGTCTAAGAATTTGCAAGATCCTATAGGCGACTCGAAAACCCAAAACTTTGATTTAATAGGCTAAGCATCCACGAATCTCATTCCTTGAGATTTTAAATTGTGGAGAACGAGAGATGATAGAGTCAATTATAAGTTCGGTATCCTTTCATGAATTTATGTGAGTTAATTATGAGCCTATTCTCCCTCCGCTTGTTAATAAATTAATCTGCTAATAAATAAGGTTGTACGATTTAAAAGGTTACTTAGCTTCTAGCCCCAGATCGTTTAAAAGTTGCTCGGTAATGACGAGAGTTCATAGCCAAGGCATAACTTATGAAGCGGGGCGCGAAGATTGGCGAGTCCGAAAAGGCCCTAACAAGGCATGAGGGCTACATTTTGTTGCTGAAGATCCAAAAAGTGATGTGAAGAATCATTTATCGAAAATCAATATGAAGGATCGAGACACACGACGAGAAGCAAAAACTCCCCAAAAGTCATGGAGAAGTCTATCCGAAAAGACCCTAACAAGGTATGAGGATAAATAGATCCAAGTCCTAAAAGGAGGCGGATCGTTGTATATCAAAGTCCAAAATAGAGATTGGAGAAAAATGAAGAAGTCGTGGTCCAAAGATGAAGAATCTCTCAAAAACTTCAAGTGAAGAAATTCCTATTATAAAGAGAAGACCATAATTTCAAGAACGTCTCTCGAAGATTCGGAGTATGAAGTCGCTGCCAAATATCGGCCCGAGATAGGTCTCAAATCGCGAACCAAGTTATGCCAAGATATGAACTTCCTGATATCCCGAGAAGCAGTTTTAAAAGATTTGGTCCTTTAGCTAACTATTGATTAAATCGTTCACCTTATTTTCGGACTAAATAACTATCGAAATAAGTCAAACAATGCATCCTCGTGATCATTCAAGACAAAAATAAAATATAAGAGATACACCTAGGAATAAGGGAGTCTAAGTGAATAATTGGCCCACATGAGTTCGTGATAGTTTGCTAACTTATAATAACAATGATCTCGTTTTTAAGCTTGGTATGCGGAACGTGAAACTTGAGGATGATAAACGTTCATGGCCGCCAAAACCCAATGTAAGTTTTTAATTTCTTTACTTATTTCTATCTTTTATGTTTAGTATTTAATAAAGGCCAAGGTGGGTTATTTATGTTGGAAAATGTAAACCGTGCTTTAAAATTAATGCATTGCATGAGGGCATTGCAATGGTCAAGTGTAGGGGATTTAATAAGTGTGAAAACACTTATCCTTTTACCACTTATTTCCAATAATAACAAGACCAAAACGTGTGATTTATGTCGTAAAAGTCGGAATTATGCGTGGTTTGTGTTTTTATTGTGTTTTAGGACCAAATTATGAAAAAGGAAGAAAACACGGGCTTTCACGGGCTTTTATTGAAGAAAACGGGAAAAAGACGAAGTCAAAAGATCAAGAGTGCAAAAAGAACGGAAGTCCAAGACCTATTCTGAAGATTTATCGAAGAAAAAGTCAAAAGACGGAAGTTTAACGAAGACGAAGAACTTAAGTCTAATAGAAGAAGAAAATTAAAAAGACAAGTTCAAATCCCGAGACGACAAAGACGAAGAATTAAAGTCGAGTCGAAAAAACGTGAAGAAAGCAAGAGAGAAGATGCAACACATGCACTCCTTCCCTATAAATACCCTCCTAATAGTCATTAGGAGGGGGGTTAGATTTTAGTTAATTTTCACTTTTCTTAGTTTTCTCTAGTTTTAGAGAGAGAAAGTCTTAAACTTTCTCTCACTAGTTCATCTTTTTCTTTTAATCTTTCAAGATTAACTCTTTGTATTGCTTATTTTTATTAATCAAGTTCTATTTTAAGCTTTAATTCCTTAATCTCATTCTACTTTTCTTTGATTTTAGATTGATTTTGGTGCGTATATCATAAGATCCGTGTTGTTCTAATTGATTTCGTGCTTAAAAGTTAATCTTTTGATCATTTTATAAGTTTTCATTTGATTAAGCTTTGAGACTTTTGTGCTTATTGGCTTATTTTTATGATTATCTTATTTTTCTTATTAAAAAGTTTTATTAAAAAGTTTATGTTTTTATGGTTTGATCTAAAAAGTTGATTAATTTCGAGTTGAATAAGTTGATCAAAGTGCTTATTTGATTCGGATTTGTCATTGATTCGGGTTGGTTTTGGCATTAGCTTATTAAAGTTAGCTTATTACCTAGCTTAACCTTTTTCCTTAGATTTTCGGAAAGGGTGGTAAAACCCCTTTCCGATTGACCTGTTCCGACCGGGTGCACCCCCCAACTGATTTCCTTGATTTTCGGAAAGGTTGCAAACTCCCCTTTCCGATTGATACATATTCCGAGCAGCCATAATAACCCTTTCCGATTGATTCCAATCGGAAAAGGGTTTTGTCTTTTCCGATTGTGTATTACTCCCAGTATTCCGACCGGACCCCATCTTCCACATTCCGATAGGTCCTCATTCGCATATTCCGATTGGTTGTTTACTTCCTGGATTCCGATTGGCAGTTTATCCAAAATTCCGATTGATCAAAGTTTACATATTCCGATTGTGGGCTTTGTCCCACATTTCGATCACTAGTTTTACCAAAATTCCGATCAACCGATCGGAATACATTCCGATCGGGGCTCCTTTGCCTTGTTTTGGTTTCTTTCGATGTTACTTTCTTATAGTACTTTTTATTTTCAGAATATTTTCCAAGTGTTAGATTTATTTAGTGTGTTAGTACTTTTCCATTGTCACCTTTAAGTTTAAATGCATTTATTTTTTACTCGTCATTCATAATTAATCTTTTAACTTCCATTTAACTCAATGACACTTTAATTACTTGCTATTAGTTAAAAACAACCCAAACCATTCTCTTGATTCACCAAAAGACGATTGAGTCACACTTAAGACCGGTTTTCAATTCGAAAAGATTTGGTTTAACGAACTTTCATACGAGGTGTCAAAAGCCAAGTATTAGTTATCTTTTGAAACTGAGACCTTTTGTACTTTGATGCTTTTATTTAAATTCAACGAGGTATTTTTATAAAACGTCTCATTTAGAGTCGTTCTCTTGTAACTTGAACTATGATACAATGACGTAACAGCCCCCGAGCTTCACCGCTTCCGCATATCACATTTTGGGGTGTTACAGATTTGGTAATCAGATCCTTGGTTATAGAAAACTAGGTTTGCATCTTAGGCCTAGACTATAACCGATGTGGCTACTTGTTACTCTGTATACATATGTGTACTACGTAAGATAACACTATAAGTAATATGTAATATATATTATGTAATACGTAATATGTATTATATACATGTGCATTTCGCTGATTTGCATACTTTAATTTCTATACATGATTATTTCATGCATACCCTACAACTGCTCTAACGCGTGAATGGTTGTTGTAGGATATGTCATCGCATACTATCACGTATCATTTCGATTACATCTATAGTCTGATTCTAATCCAATCACCATTTTCGGTGTTATTTTTTGTTTTGTTTTGATCTTTGTTATTTAATCGAAACTCTTATTTTATGACTATGTACTCGATATTTTGATTATGAATGGGAATTTAACTTTATGACTTTGACCAGTGACCATACTTTTTATGTTTGTTGTACTGTTAAATTCTGCATTTTATTTTAGCATAAGAAATATATAACGTGTATATTCGTGCTTGAACCTTAATTGCATTGTTGTCTTAACGCAGAGAAACAGTGGTGAACACACTTAACGGAATGACTGACGCACAATTGGAAGAACTGATTACGCAACGAGTGACCGCTGCACTGGCAAACATTCAAGCTAACAACAACGTGAACGAAGCACCACCGAACAATGTTGACAATCGACCGTCTAAGCCGTGTACTTACAAGGACTTTAGGAGTAGTGACCCTTTGAATTTTAATGGTACTGAAGGAGCTGTCAGATTAGCTCGTTGGGTTGAAAAGATGGAATCTGTGTTCCGTGTCAGTGGATGTACTATTGAAAACCAAGTGACTTATTCTACTTGCACTTTAGCTGCTGGAGCGTTGACATGGTGGAACACCCATGTGCAGACGGTTGGAGCCGAGGAGGCGTATGGAATGAGTTGGGAGGAACTTAAGAAGTTGTTGACTAAGGAGTACTGTCCTCGTAATGAGATTCAGAAAATGGAAATTGAACTATGGAACCTGACTGTGAAGAACAATGACATTGGTACGTACACAAGGAGGTTCCAAGAGTTGTGTTTCCTATGTCCTGGAATGGTTCCAGATGAAGAAAAGAAGGTTGAGCGCTATATTTGGGGTTTACCTGGTAGATTTCAAGGGAATGTGACATCGTCTGGACCGACAAAAGTTAGTGATGCTATAAGGATGGCTCACAGTCTGATGGACCAAGTTGTTCGAGCAAATGCTGGGAATGCCGCGGACAACAAGTGAAAATGGGGGAATAACCAAAGGAACAACCATGGGAACTATCCGAATAAGAGGCAAGAAACTGTGAAAGCGTACACTACTGGTACTGGGGAAAAAGGAATATACAATGGGACGTTACCTTTGTGCAATCGATGCAAGCGTCACCATAATGGACAATGCAATGTACAATATCACAACTGCAAGAAAACTGGACACATTGCTAGAGATTGTAAGTCACCACCCAACACAAAAGCCAACGTCACTTGCTTTGAATGTCAGCAAAAGGGACACTACAGCAATGAGTGCCCAAAGAAAAAGAACAAGGACCAAGGAAAGATTGCTAAAGCTGGGGAAGCTCGTGGAAGGGTCTATGTGATAGGAGGAGGAGAAGCGCAACAAAACCCCGACGCCGTGACGGGTACGTTTGTTCTCAATGGTCGTTATGCTTCTATTTTATTTGATACTGGAGCCGATAGGAGTTTTGTGTCGACTGTTTTTAGTGTTTTGCTTGATGTGACCCCTTCGCCCTTAGACACTAAGTACACTATTGAGTTAGCTAATGGGAAGTTGATAGAAGCCGAAATTATACTTCGTGGATGCACTTTAAATCTTTTAGGTCATCCTTTCGTAATAGACCTTATGCCTGTTGAGTTAGGGAGTTTTGATGTGATTGTCGGAATGGATTGGTTGTCGAGATATCATGCTACGATTGTATGCGACGAGAAGATCGTTCGCTTGCCATTTGGTGATGAAGTTTTGGAGGTACAAGGGGATACAAGTAACGGAAAAGGGAAGTCACGACTGAACATTATCTCGCGTGTCAAGGCTCAGAAGTTTTTGTCGGAAGGTTGCCACGTATTTTTAGCATGTGTTACTGAAAAGCAGACGGAAGAAAAACGGTTGGAAGATGTACCTATCGTACGGTATTTTCCGGAAGTCTTTCCTGAAGATTTGCCTGGATTACCGCCGGCTAGACAAGTTGAATTCCAGATCGATTTAATACCGGGAGCTGCACCTGTTGCTCGAGTGCCTTACCGTTTAGCACCGTCGGAATTGCAAGAACTAGCGACGCAACTACAAGAGTTGACTGATAAAGGATTCATAAGACCGAGTTCTTCACCCTGGGGAGATCCAGTCTTATTTGTAAAGAAGAAGGATGGGAGTTTTCGGATGTGTATCGACTATCGTGATTTGAACAAACTTACCATCAAGAACCGTTACCCGTTACCTAGGATCGATGATCTGTTTGATCAGTTGCAAGGATCGAGCGTATACTCGAAGATTGACCTTAGGTCTGGTTATCACCAATTGAGAGTCCGTGAGGAAGATGTTGCAAAGACTGCTTTTAGGACTAGGTATAGACACTATGAGTTCCAAGTGATGCCATTCGGTTTGACAAACGCACCTGTTGTGTTTATGGACCTCATGAACCGGGTGTGTAAACCGTATTTGGACAAGTTTGTCATTGTGTTCATCGATGACATACTGATTTACTCAAGGAATGAGAAAGAACATGAGGAACATCTTAAGATAATATTGGAATTGCTTAAGAAGGAGGAATTGTACGCTAAGTTCTCGAAGTGTGATTTTTGGTTGCCAAGAGTACAATTTCTAGGTCATTTTATTGATAGAAAGGGGATTCATGTTGATCCTGCCAATATTGAGTCAATTAGGGAGTGGACTGCTCCTACGACACCGACTGAAATTCGCCAACTCTTAGGACTCGTCGGATACTACCGAAGGTTCATCGAGGGATTCTCGAAGATCGTGAAACCATTGACGAAGTTGACTCAAAAGAAGGTGAAATACGAATGGGGAGATAAGGAGGAATTAGCATTCCAGAAGTTGAAACAAATGTTGTGTAGTGCGCCTATTCTATCGTTACCAGAAGGATCGGAAGACTTTGTGGTCTACTGTGATGCATCAGCAAAAGGATTGGGAGCTATGTTGATGCATAGGAAGAAAGTTATCGCCTACGCGTCACGACAATTGAAAACGCATGAGAAAAATTACACTACGCACGACTTGGAGCTAGGAGCGGTAGTATTTGCCTTGAAGTTGTGGAGACACTACTTGAATGGAACCAAGTGTGTCGTCTATACCGATCACAAGAGTTTACAACATATTCTTGACCAGAAGGAACTGAACATGAGAAAACGTCGATGGATCGAGTTGCTCAGCGATTATGACTGTGAAATCCGCTACCACCCTGGGAAGGCCAATGTAGTGGCGGATGCGCTAAGTAGAAAGGAACAATTGATGACACGTAGAGTTAGATCGTTAGCTATGGTTATCAATCCGAACTTACCTGTGCAAATTCGTGAAGCACAAACCGAAGCCCTTAAGCCTGAACATGTTGAAGCTGAGAAATTAGGAGGAATGGTTACTAAGAAATTAGAGACTAGCACTAATGGAACGCTATGTCTGAATGGTAGAAGTTGGTTACCACGGTTTGGAGGACTAAGGGACGTGATTATGCACGAGTCGCATAAATCTAAATATTCGATTCACCCAGGATCTGACAAAATGTATCAGGATATGAAGAAGCTATATTGGTGGCCAAATATGAAAGCTGAAATCGCTACGTATGTAGAGGAAGTGTCTGACTTGCGCTAGAGTGAAAACAGAACACCAAAAACCATCTGGATTGTTGGTTCAACCTATAATTCCTATGTGGAAGTGGGAAAACATAACCATGGATTTCATAACTAAGCTAACTAAAACAACCAACGGATACAACACAATTTGGGTAATTGTGGATCGACTTACGAAATCTACACACTTTTTGGCTATGAAGGAAGATGATTCAATGGATAAGCTTACGAGTCTTTACCTAAAGGAAGTAGTCGCAAAACATGGAATACCGATCTCGATAATTTCCGATAGAGACGGTAGATTCACTTCAGAGTTCTGGAAATCACTTCAGAAAGCGTTGGGTACGCAATTGGACATGAGTACTGCTTATCACCCGTAGACTGACGGACAGATTGAGAGAACTATTCAAACGCTGGAGGACATGTTGCGTGCTTGTGTGCTTGTCTTTGGGAAGCAATGGGACAGACATTTGCCTCTAGTGGAATTCTCTTACAACAACAGTTATCATACCAGTATTAAGGCTGCACCGTTTGAAGCGTTGTATGGTCGTAAATGTCGCTCGCCTGTGTGTTGGAGTGAGGTTGGGGATAGTCAACTCACTGGCCCTGAACTCATCCGTGAAACGACTGGGAAGATTGTTCAAATCAAGAGCCGAATTCAAGCATCCCATGATCGTCAAAAGAGTTACGCCGACGTTCGACGTAAGCCTCTCGAATTTCAAGTAGGAGACAAAGTGATGCTAAAAGTATCGCCTTGGAAAGGTGTGGTACGTTTTGGCAATCGAGGAAAGCTGAACCCCCGTTATATTTGACCTTTCAAAATTATGGCAAAGGTTGGAACCGTAGCCTATCGTCTCGAATTACCGCAAGCGTTGAGCCGTGTGCACAGCACTTTTCATGTATCGAACTTGAAGAAGTGCCTTTCTGATGAGACACTCGTTATACCGTTGGAGGAACTCCGAATCGACGACAAGATGCAATTTGTCGAAGAACCTATTGAAATCATGGACCGTGAGGTCAAATGATTGAAGCAGAGTCGTATTCCGATCATCAAGGTGAGGTGGAATTCCAAACGTGGACCTGAATTCACTTGGGAGCGTGAGGATCAATTTCGCAAGAAATATCCGCAACTGTTTGACAACTCTAGAACCCATGACATTCCTAAGCTTTGAGGACAAAGCTTCTCTATCAAGGGGATGATGTAACACCTGGTAATTTCCCTACTTTATAAAATGACTATTTTACCCTTTGACTTTTTATTTAGTCAACTATGTGATTTAACTGTGTTGGAACCGGGAGGTTATCCCGTGTTTTCTGAAAAACTGTTTGGCTGACGAGTAATGACTTGACACTGTGCTCAGTCATTATTCTGAACATTTTCTGTGAATCTGACAAAAATGCTGAGACGGTCAATGAATTGACGATAATCCATGAGATTATTCGTTATCTGTGATTTATGTGCTTAACTGTTTAGTTTTTTTTAACAGCGTGATCGTATTTTCATGAACAACGTATTTAAATATTTCTGTATATGTTTATATGCCTGTATTTTAGTATTTTTGCTATTTATAGTAATAAAACGTATTTTCTGTGAATATTTAATTAACGTATCGTGTTTTCGTATTTTACGTCATTTTTACGTTTAATTGTCGTTAGCATGCATAAAATACTTTATAAATTATAAAATATCAGTTTTCGTCGAAAAATCGTAAATTTAATATATTTCGTCAAATTTTTAAGTTTACCGTAATTTCAAACTTAACTATATACTTTTTGATATTTACCTAAAACTAACAAACCTTTTTACCTTAAACCTTCAAACTAGTTACCATAGTAAAAATTTTGAATTATTTACCCCATGTGGGACCCCTATAACCGGCCAAACAACCACCCACATGCAAGAGACACCAAATTTCTACTCTTTACCATTTTGAGCTTAACTTACATATCCTTACAACATTTAACTTATTACCCCATTAACCTTAACATCACCTCACATTATTTACACTTACACTTCACAAAAAAAAACACACTCTCTTTCTCTCTCAAAAACACGCGGCACAAACACACACCATTTTCTACCATTGTTGATTTTCTTGAAGCTCCATTTTAAGAAGAATTAACACAAAATAAATACATCCTATGGTTTGTACAAGTATAAAGAAGAATGGGTTTTCTTGGTTTATAGATTTGAGGAGTTTTGGTGGTAGTTATAGAAGTTAAGTTTTTGTTGATTATAAGTGGGTTAGAGCGTAGATCGGGTCGTTGTGGTTACGTAGATTCGTTACTCAAGGTTACTTCTTAAACCTTTTCATCTTTTTTATTTTTCATGCATAATCTTTGTAGATCTATGCATGCATGTTACTCATCAACTATTTTCTTGAAATAAATGATAAAAACTATTTTTGGTCATGAAATATTTTAGACCTATGAAAATTATGTATGGATCTATTAGATCCATGCATAAAAATGGTTTAATTGAAAGACTTGTAAAAATATAAAAATGTATATTTTTAGATTTGTGAACTTGAAGTTAAATCTTTGATTTTGATGGTGTTTATGAATAATTGGAGGGAACTAGTAGTGTTACTAATAGTGGTTACGCTTGAAAATGGTCGAAAACGAGTTTTTACGAAAAACATACAATCTGTCCGATTTTTATAAGAGGCGTAGAGGGTCGTAAAAATTGTTCTGACACTAGTTTACTACGATATTATGAAAATATAAGTTAATACCTTCGTTTCGATATATTATGGGCTAAAAACGGAGCTAAAAATGAGTAAGATATGGTCGTTTAAATTTTGTTGTCGGAAAACTTAATTTTTGTGAAAAACACTATAATGTGTTTGCTGACTAGGTTTTTAAAGTGGTCGAAACGATGTTTTCGAGTTAAACGGAGCTGTTTTAAGTGTCGAAATGGTTACTAAATGTTGTATACGAATGTTGGGATCGTTTTGAAAAAGGGTATTGGCGCGAAATGTGAATACTTGGTGTAACGTTAAAAGTTTTAGCGTTGAAAGTCGAAATTGATACTATTGCGGGAAAATGACTTGTTGAAATATTGGCGATTGAGAAAGTGTTGAAAATAGGGGTTTTAGGACAAGATTTGAGTACTTACTAAAAATGGCAAATTTTTACGTGACGCCGAAAGGCTTCCGAATTTTCGTTAGAAATCGTGTTGGAAAATTTATTAAGATAAATTTGGGTAAATTAAAATTTACGCCGAAAGGCTGTCGAAATTTCGTCGAGTCAAAAATAAATATTTTTGCCTAAGTATATATATACTATAATGTTTATAACGATATAACATTTACAAGTCACGATTTTAAAAACAAAATAATATATATATGATTGATGAGTAACGTACGTGACAAACCATTGTGACTTATTTGCTAGCGCCTAAACTATAACTTTATATTTAGGTTGTTGCTAGATTTGCTCGCTACTATTTGATCATACTTGTGCGGTTTGAATCGTTGCTTGAGGTGAGTTTATAGATCCCTATTAAACTGCTTTCTATGTTTAATGTTTTGGGATGTGATAAATGCTTGGATGCTTGCTTCTGGATGCAAGTAAAACTTGATGTCTGTGAACGTTTTGTGAACACTGTTTATGAGATAGCTTAAGTTGCTTTAGCCATAGTCCCCACTATCGTGAATCGTTAGTTACTCTCCTGGAGTAAGCTCTTATGTTACGAATAGATCTATTGAGGGTTGACAACCTCCACTCGGGCATTCTGACGCCGGACGAGTGTGTACCATTTGTATGAACGGAGCTATCTTGGCTAGGTACTCCATTGGGGCAAAATTTATGTATACAATCTATTGTATGCACTGGATCACTAGTTTCGATGTCACGAGCTTAGTTATCATAAATATTATGAACACTCAATTTATCCTACACTTGGCACTATACCTCCTATAGTTGCATGTGTACATGAAATGAAATCTGAAATTGAATTACTATGAATTTTTACTTGAAACCTATATTCTCACCAACTTTATGTTGATCCAATTTAGCATTTATCTCAGGTAATTGATGATGAGTCGTATCTGTTGTGTGAAGTACTTGGAGTCCGCATGCATTTCTTGGCTATCTTCGGACATTTATCTACTGATGGTTTTGAACTGTTATCTCGTTGATGTTTAAAATTTTATATTCCGCTACGTTATCTTTTGAAACTAAGACCTTTTGTACTTTGATGCTTTTATTTAAATTCAACGAGGTATTTTTATAAAACGTCTCATTTAGAGTCGTTCACTTGTAACTTGAACTATGATACAATGACGTAACAGCCCCCGAGCTTCACCGCTTCCAAATATCACATTTTGGGGTGTTACATAATCCTGGTCAAATTTCAACATGTGAAGTTGTATTGGGAAAGTGACGTGCCAGCCTTGCAACATGATCCCAGTCGTTGGTTTTGAATTAGGGACTAAGGGATTTATCACAGGGTTCGATCTGGTCGAGTTTTTAGGAAAGGGGGATTGGGACGTGAACAAGGGAGGGGTCCACTTCCCATGTGGGTATGCTGGTGATGGATTTGGGAGTGGGGAAATGGTTAAGAGATTGTTAATTAGCAATGTGGAAAAGAATTAAAAAAAACCCTTTGTTTTGATGGGGTTATGGGATTAGGGTTCTAGGAGATTAAGAATGATGAAAAGTGGTTGTTTGATTGGGTTTTAGTGGTGATTTAGTTTAAAAAGCTGTTTCCCCCACTTTTAATACTGATTAGTTAAAAATCAGTTAAAAATATAAAGTGGAAAGGTGACGTGTGAGTTAGGGGAGTGGTGATTGGCTGGTTGACTGGTCTTCGTGACGTGGCAACGGCTGATAGGGTGGGAGTAGTATTGTTGTCTTCCCAAATAGGTCCCTCACATTCCAACTCATTCTCACCTTGCATTAATCAGCCCAATAACTTGTATTCCTTTGTTATCCAACTTTTCTTTTTCATACATTTGCCACAAAAAGTTTATCAAATATGTTTCAAGGATCATTTATGCAATATAAGCATTCTTCAAGGACCAAAGATGTAATATCTGATCATTTTAGGGACCCAAGTGTAATATTGAGGATTTACAAGGGTATAAAAGGACAAGTGTTCAAAAGATGAAGGATAAATCTTGCCAAATATTCAAACTTCAAGGACTTTAATGAAAATTCATGATTCGGGCCCGGTTCTTTGTGCGGTTCGTTTCCCGTGTTTTTTTTTGCTTGAATCTTGTGACCTTTTGTTGATTTCATGATATTCGTACCTAAAATACACAATGAACAAACACAAGCATATTTTGGGGTATTTTGATGATATTTTTAGCATTTAAAGCCCGATTTGGACGATGAGACTATGTATAAAAGTAGTCTCATCACTCCCCCATACTAAACTATTTCCGTGCTCTCACGCAATGCTAGAATTAAGTATCATAGCACTTCCAAAATTCATTTTATGTTGACATTTATTGAAGACATAAACATAAATAAACTACTACACGTGTTTTAGACATAATGTATCGTTTTCATCACGATTAAGTGACTTTTAGGGTCAAAGAATAAGAACACGTGAATGCCTCATAGAGATAAGTTCGTCATCCCGATTTTCACTCGATTCCATGCTAAGCGTGTAACGAGATCATTGTTATTATAAGTTAGCAACACAATCATATCTCATGAGTGTTAATTACGAACCTAGACTCCCTTATTCCTAGTTGGTATCTCTTATATTTTATTTTTGTCTTAATGATCACGAGGATACATCATTAACTTATGCGTGAATAGAGATTAGGTCTAAAAATAGAGTCTTAACGGTGTAACCAAAATCATTGAGTTAATAATTCACCCTAATAGACAACGATGTCAAAAAATTAAGTTAACAAGAAGGATCGATAAACACGGTTTTAGAACGGTTTTGAACATGAGACTTATTACCATGACTTTTATTATCCGCCATCATCGGTGGTTTTATTATCATGGTTTACCTCCATCTTTTATTCAACTTCGCCGTGAAGCTTTTATTATGACTTCGGTCTTGCCCTTGTCTTTTATTATCCGCTATCATCGGTGGTTTTATTATGACTTGACCTATATCCTCACGCGAAAGCGAATTTTGGATCTTTAAGGCTTCGAAGATTAAGGCTTAATCACTTTCAATTTGGGCATAGATTTTTCAGCCTTGTGAGATTCAAATTTTTTGCTTAATTTAGGTGAGCACTTGAAATCTTATTATTGGGTGAAGCTTTCGATTATTCGGGTTGCCAATACTTCAAAACCGTGACGCTGGCGATACCTTAATGTTTTACCAATTTAATTACATGGAAGCTACTAAAACAAATTAGAAACCAACAATAGTGACTACACCACTAAGTCAATATTTATTAACAATTTATTATAAAAGCGTGGGGAGAATAAGCTAATAATTACTACACATGAGAGCGTGAAAGATTACGAGACTTATAAATAACTCTATCATTTCTCGTCCTCATTTAAGAGACTTAGCCTAAAAAGTTAAGGAATCGAAGCTAGGTGCTCAACAAGACGGTCGAGTAAAAAATTACTCTTATTCTCACCATCGGATAACCTACATTCTTGTCTTAAAAACATATGAAAAACTAGAAAATTTTTAAAATTTGGTCATTTTTAGCCTTATTTTGCATAAAACGATAACAAAAAGATGAAATTTAGATTGCGTGGTGACGTAAGCAAGGTGGAGTATCTACTCACCCCCATACTAAAACTAAACATTGTCCTCAATGTTTCGAGTCTAGGGGTGAAAACACCCCCATACTAGAGACAAAGTCGAATGCTTAATCTCGAGCATGGAAAGGGTAAAACGAATAACCTAAAAGCCGTTTATGAATTATGCTAATAAGATAAACGTTAGAACATAAAAGGATATCATCGGATATTGGAATCTCCAAATGCAACGTTTGAAGCTCAAGTGATCCGTAAAACGAACACGAGAGGCTTCAATGATGACGATGAACCTCATGAATCACAATCACAAACAACCACGTAACAAAGGTTGGAAGAGCACAAGTCCCCTCGTTACACTATTAGAAAACGATAATATTTACAAGGATACGCATGAAAATCCACCATGAGGCACCTTGTTTTTGATAACCGAGTCAAAAGCTCGACTCGAATCCCCATAAATGTGATCATTTAGGGATAATCATGGTATGGTCATTTTTGGTGGGGCTTACATGATAAACAATGCCCAAAAGTACATGGAGTACTTTAAAACCCGATATACGTATACCGGGGTCAAAGATAGCGTCCTCGTTTTCGGATGAAAGACGAAACAACGCCACTCCAACTTGGTTTCTAATCACTTCATATTAGCGTCATTTGATTTAACGTAATTTTGAAAATCATTTGAGCCATTATAGTTTTGATTGAAAGCTTGGTTTTGATTCCCTTGAAAATTTCCTTGATTAGCGTTGTTTGAAAAATTTTAGTTTTGCCCATTGTTAAAATTCTGGTTTTGATTATTGTTGTTGTTGTTAAAACCTCGATTTTTCCAATTCAAATTTTGACCTTGATTATAACCTTTATTAGCATGATTGTTTCCTTGAAAATTGTTACGATTTTGAAAATTATTGCCTTGATTGTTGTTGTTCGTTTGTCGCGATGGACCGGCGTTATTTTGATTTTGATTTGAAAAATTGTTGTTTAACGTACTCACATTCGACGTTTGGCCATCCGTAGCCGCACACTCGTAATAATTATGAGGTCCACCACAAAACGTACACGAAGTCTCAGCCGTTTTCATTGTAGCGGGGGCGTCTTTCTTTTGCATTTCGATGAGAAAAGACGTGAACACATTCGTCAACTTGTCGACTTTCGCATCAACTCTGTCAATGTCGCGATTAGAATTACTAACATTGGCGACATTGGCAACACTCGGTGCGTTGCGGAGTTGGTAAACCTTGGATCGATTCTCGATAATCATTAAAGCCTCTTTCGGAGTCTTGCACAAAAAGTTGCCACCGGCGGCGGAATTCAACGAATCTTGTTCTTGAAAACTAAGACCGTTGAAAAACGTATCGATTTGGTGCAACTCGGAAAATCCATGGTAAGGACATTGCCTAAGCAATTCCTTAAAACGATCCCACGCGTCTCTAAAAGATTCAATCGATTTTTGTTCAAATCTCGTAATCTCGTTTTTGAAAAACGTTGTCTTAGACGGTGGGAAAATATGATTAACGAATTTTGAAACGATATCCTTCCACGTAATTATCGAATTAGGTGGCTCTTTCTCGTACCAATCCTTGGCGTCACCATCGAGCGAGTACAGAAAAAGCATAAGCTTGACGACATCGGTGTCGATGTTCTTAAACATGATCGTGGCTAAAAGACGATCAAAATTCCGAATATGGTCGTGAGGATTATCGGCTTCACGACCTCGAAACTTCGTAGGTTTGATAACGCTCAAATACAACATGTATTAATAAGCGTTATCTTCACTATTCATATAGTATTTGTTTTAATAAACGGGCTTTTATTGATAATATTGTGCAACGTGTAGTTATTGTATTTTGTAGGAGGCAAGAATGAAGAAACGTGAATAAAGGAATAAAAAGCACGGATTGGAGGTAAAAGAATAAACGAGGCATGAGAACGTAAGCTATAGTATGAAGAATAATTAGGGACGAAGGAGTCTGGGAAGTTTAGAGACAAGAAGGAGGAAGAAATAAAGAAGAAGGACTAAAAAACAAAAAGGTGGAAGATGGCCAAGAAGCCACCAGCATGACAAGAAGCCACCAACATGGAGAGAAGCCACCAGCAACTTGTTAGTCAGATTTTTAGCACAAGTAACATTAAAACTCTCATAAACCTCCACCATTAATGGGAGGCTTCTCATTTCCCCTCCATAATCATTCCCAGCAGTTTTTACCTTCTTCCCAAGCAAAAATGGTGTATAAATTAGACCTTAGGGTCATTGTTTCTAGTGTGCTAAATCCAAGGATCATTCTAACCCTTGATAAAGGTTAGAATCACCATTCCTACCTAACCCGAAAGACAATAAACCCTGTTAATCCTTATAGGAGGGACGAATTTCGTGAAGAAGAGATTCGGTTGGAGGTTCATTTGTTGATTGGAGGCTTTAGAATTGCTCTAATATCTATTTTGTTATTTCCTTGTGTTTTGAAGAACTATTCGTAAACTCTTGTACTTGAATTGATTCTCATTATATTTTAAGTCTTGTTGAATGTTTGAAAAAGTTATGAATTGTGTTGCAATGTGTTTGAATTTCGAGTAGTGTGATATACTTGTGTGATGAACATGAATTCTAAAGGAGAGTCTGGTTTTATGATCGAGAGAATATAATTGGGTTTTTATGGTTGATAATTTCTTGAAACATGTTTTGATAATCAAATGAAATATAGCTTTTTATTGGATTTATAGGTCGAAAGGATTTCCGGTAAATTCCAAAAGATTTGTACATGAGTCAATTTGGTTTCTTGGTGATTGACACTCACCTTGACGAGTTGGTTAAAGGAATTTTTCAAAAGAATTATCTTGGGTATAGGTCGAAAGAACCCATTCAAACCAAACTTATCTCTTTGTATTTTCTAACAAATGGGGATTATGATGAATTGGCATAGATAATCATAGGTCGAAAGGGTTTGTCTACACCAATTTGTTAATATAGATTCTATGAAAACTACCATGGAATGGAATTCATGTACTTTAGATTTGTGATTCATAGTTGCTAAACGCACACAAATTAACTCTCCTACGGATGAAATGGAATTCACACAAGTATTACTTTTAATTATGATTTCCTTTACTATGTTAATTCTAGCGGTAATATCGGTAGTGACAATCCTATTACCTACACCACCCAAATGTTTTGAATATACGCAAATCCCATGGGACGATCTTGACTTACCCAACTTTGCTACAATAGAACGAGTATACTTGCTCGTATGCGTAGTTAAGGATTTAATAAGTCTTGTTTATAAATGTAAAACTAGGAGTGCAAGACGCGCATCAAGTTTTTTGCACCGCTGCCGGGGATTTGTTTATTTTTTCATGTTATAATCATTACAAATTAGTGGTGGTGTTAAAATTTAGTTTTTATTGTTAATAAAGATTGAATAAGAATAGGTTTAGGACCTCATAGTCTAAATAATATGCTTGAATAAATGTGTCTTATGTTTATTTGATGTTTGCATTGCATATTTTATGAGATCACTTATACACATAAAATCACAAAAAGAGAATAAAAGCAATTAGGTAGTGTTTGGATTAGCCTTTATTTTGATTAGATTAAAATTTATATGTTTTTGTTTTGTTTACTTTTGTTCCCTTAATGAAAAACTTCAAAAATTTGTTTTTAGAAAAATCCAGAAAATTGTGGTAAAAAAAATGTCAAAAAAAAGTTGTTGTTGTAGGCAAAGAAGCCGCCGGCTTGAGAAGATGTTGGCCGGCTTCTAGCAGACCGTTAACAAGAAGCCGCCGGCTTGAGAAGATGCCAGCCGGCTTCTGTCACACTGTTAAAGAGAAGCCGTCGACATGAATCTGTGTCGGTCGACATCTCTTAGTCTGTTAAAAAAATAATAATTTAGTTTGATGGTTTGTTTGTTTAATTTTTTTTGGGATATGATTGTATGTGTATTTGTATCATGATTGTTTTATTTTACTAACACTAACCTTAACGTTCATGGACTTTGTCATGTTTGTTTTAATTGTAAAGATGGATACTCTTAGCGAGATTTCCGCATACTTGAATGGGTTAGAAGGAGAACTCAGTGATGAATGTGACTCAAGTGTCACTAACGTGAAAACAACCAAGGACTAGAAGGACTTGTGGGAAGCTTTGCCTCACAAGAGTGTGATAATCAATGAAGGAGGATGTGAAAAAGTGGTCTACGAAAGGGCTGAATATCGTTCATACACTGAACCGTTAATGCGGTTTGCTATTCCATGTACGGTTGACAATCAAGGGGCATGGGATGCTGAATTAAACCTTACTTACCCAACCAATTATATGACAGAAGAGATGTTGGGAAGGCTAGGGTTCATGCTAGTTGGCTATACCGAATATGTAAGACGTGTGGTACGAGACATAAGGGTAAACATCCATGGGTATGTATTTTTGACAGAATTCTACATCATAGACCACACCGACATAGGTGAACCGTCGGTGGTCTTTGGTTACAAGTTTCTTTAGGAAACTAGGTGTGTGGTGGATTTTGAGCAAGGTACACTAACAGTCAATTTGACCAAACTCAAAAGTGAGAAAGATGATTATATTGAGTTTTTGGTTGAAGACGGACCTAAGGTTGAAAGTGGGAATGAAGTAGTGAAGATGGGAAAGGAAAAGAGAAACAAGAACACGGAGGCAAGCAAACTAACTCCAAACAATTACTTGTCAACTCAAACCGAACTTGAGGAAGGATCTCCTTCCGCTTTTGTGCCCAATCCATTACCATTGGCTTATCCTCTCTCCAATAAACAAAAGGAGAGGATAAGAATTATCTTGAACAAGAAGGAAGAGGAACTCAAAGAACCAAAGCCAGTCTTGGAGGTCTTGGAGAATTTTGTAAGCTACCGGAAGAAGCTACACGAAATAGAAATGGGTAAGGCTCGTTTGGAAGGGAAGGAATTCAACGAGCATGTCAAAGATAGGATCATTGAACATGGTCTACCTAAGAAGATGCAAGATCCCGGAAACTTTGTGATACCGGTTCTAATCAATGGAACCACACCATTCGACGCATTAGCCGACACGGGAGCTAGTGTGAGTGTCATGCCATACTCAATCTATCAACATCTTGGCTTGAGCAATCCGGAGCCATACTTTTCAAAATTAACTATGGCGGACAACACACAAACCAAACCGATGGGCTTGGTAAGGAGCGTCCGAGTGCAAATCGGGTTTCAAGCTTATGTTATGGATTTCCTTATTATGGACATCCCGGAGGATAGGGACCTACCATTGCTGTTGGGGAGGACCTTCTTAAAGACATGTGGAGCAGTTATTGATTTGGGTCGAGGAACTATTGCAATTAACGATGGTATTACCGTTCATACGTATGCACCTAGACCAAGGGCAAAGCCTTGGTACTTCGATTTTGAAAGTGAAATGGAGGACGAATGGCTGAGTTGTTTTGAAGTTGGAAGAGATGATGATGGTTATCCCTTGTATGGACCATTGGGAGCACCATATTTAGGATGTGAAGATCCTATGGAGAGAGCTTTAGCAATTGAATCTTACTTCAACCCGTTCAAGAATATTCTAGTTTTCAAGAAAATGATGGACTTTTTGGGATCACTACCGGTCCAATTGAAGAACCTTGATTGGGGACCGGATAGGGATAGTACTTATATGAGAAAATAAGGATACAAATATTGGCATGTCAAGATAGAAGTCACTACACCATGTGGGAATGTGTACACACGAGGGTATAAGACAAAGCATACCAAGAGGAAGCTAGCAAAGAAGTTTAGGGCCGATGACGTATTGAACATGGAGTACTTCATGGACTAGAAGAATCAAGACTTCAAGAATAAAACAAGACAAAGGCTTGATCTTTTTCTTTTAATTTTCAGTTTATCCTTGACACTATTTTGGTTAATTTTCTTGGTGGTTTGGTAATTTAGACAATTTTTGGTTTTTGGTAATTTGGTTAATTTAGTTATTATGTTTTTTTAGAATTTTATAGACATGTTGTAAAAAAAAAGAGGGGAAAATATGGGAATTTATGGGGATATAACCAACCTATATAGAGTATTTGGGATATTTCACCCAAACACTTAACCCACTCACACACACACATAGAAAAAAAAATGCGGAAAGAGAAATTTTTTTTGGTTGAGTTCTTTTGAAGAAACAACAATGGCACCCAACAAGGTAATTGAATCCAACACCCATCTATTAATTTTGATTTTTGATTCATATGAGTAGGTTGGATAAAGCATGAATCATAGGATTTATATTAAGATGTGGTATGAATTTAGGAGATGGAGCCATTGATAGTGTGAGGGTAGATTAGTTTTGGTTAGATGATGATGAACTCAAATGAGTTTTCATCAATATAGTTGTTTTTGATCTTGTAAGATTGATTGAATAGTTTGGAATGGTGAATAAATAAGAAATGTAGATGTTATGTTACTAGTTTTGATTTGTTTAGAGGAATGATTTCCAGAAATTGGATGATGTTCATAGTGTTTTGATCTATTTTTAGGATAAAGGAAAATTGAGGAAGTGTTAGTGGGGGGATAAATAAAAAAAATATATAGGAGAAGCCGCCGGATTGAGAAGATGTCGGTCAGCATCTAGCCCACTGTGAACGAGAAGCCACCGGCTTGCGAAGATGTCGGTCGGCACGAAGCCCACTGTTAGCAAGAAGCCGCCGACAAGATTAGATGCTGGTCGGCATCTCTTGGACTGTTAATTTTTTATTTTTTTTTGTTTGTTTAATTTTATTTTAATTTTTTTAGGATCATTTGTTTAATGTAATAACATACTAATATTTCAAATGTTGTAAAATGTTTTAGAAGCAAAAGAGGACAATGCCTCCTAACCCGTTGATCGAAAAATACGAAGGGAAGTATAGCCAAGGCGATGTACCATAAAAGATGAAGGTTGTGTCGCATGAGCACTTGAAGTGGAGAGGGTTAGGAGAAATGGAACGACATGCTTACAACTTGAGATTGTCAAGGCTACACTGGAAGTCCTTTGCAAGCCTAGAATAGCTGATTAGGGCTTACTAAGGAAGTTTGGTTGTGATTAGATTTTGAAGGAAGGGTTAAGGATGACATACAATCATAGTTCGGGAGCAACTTTCAATGACTACTCGTTTGAAAAGACTTTATGTATACAAGGTGAGGTATATCCTGAGTTATGTCTTGAATTCTTTTCGACTTTCTATTTTGAGAATGAAGTTGAAGATACAATGAGTGAGAATTGCATTTGGTTTAGACTACTAGGGGTGAATTACTGTTTTACACTAGCACAGTTTGGAGAGGTGTTAGGATTGTATGATGAGGAAGATTTGGATAACCCTTTGTTTGAGCTACACTTTGCCAAGCTAGAAACCAATATGAAGTTTTTACCAATAAATAAATATTGGGAAAGTAAAGCCGAACAAACTACGGGGAATAAGAAGATTGGGTCAGTTAGGGATCCACTTTTGAGAATTATACATAGGTTCATAGTAGGACAAATTAAGCATCTATCGGGAACTAGGGAAAGATGTCAACACACTGACCTATGGTTGATGAGCGTGGCTAGTAAGGAAAGGCAAGTGAACATAGTGTGGGCAATTGCCGAGTATTTGTGTACGAGATCCCCGGGATTGAAAACAGTAATTGACGTATGTGGAGGTCATTATGTGACTTGGTTAGGTAAAAGGCTCAATGTTTTAGATGGTAATGCTCTAAGGAAGTTTGCAGAGCCAATTGATAATGAAGTTTGGGATGTAAGAACTTTGAAGAAGGAGCTTGATAGGTGTGAAAACACCAATCCTTTTACCACTTAATTATAATAATAACCAAGCCTAAACGTGTATTTATTCTCGTAAAAGTCGGAATTATGCGTGGTTTGTGTTTTTTTTGTGATTTAGGACCAAAAATTGAAAAGGGAAGAAAACACGGGCTTTTATCGAAGAAAAAGACAAAAGACGAAGTCAAAAGATAAAAATTGCAAGAAAAACGGAAGTCAAAGGCCTATTCTGAAGATTTATCGGAGAAAAAGTCTAAAGACGGAAGTTTGGCGAAGTCGAAGAACCAAGTCAACTAAATGAAGAAATTAGAAGACGAGTTCATATTATCATTCGACTAATCCCGAGACAAAGTCGAAAAAGACGAGTCATTTAAAAAGACGAGAAGACCAAATGAAGAAGGAATCCTACCAACTCCCTTCTCTTATAAATACCCTCCTAATGTTTCATTAGGAGTGTGTTAGTTAGATTGTCATTTTTATTTTTTCTTAGTTTTCATATCATTAGAGAGAAGTAGGTGATTCTACTTTCTCTCTCTATATTTCTTCCATCTTTTCTTTCAAGTTTTAAGCTTTTCATCTAATCTTGTATTTGGAATCCTTAATCTACAAGTTCAAGTTCAAGCTTTTCATCATCTATCTTATTCTACCTTTCTTGTTTTTGATTTTGATCTTGATTCGGATTAAGTATGCATCTTGTTTAATCTTAATGCTTATTTGATTAAAAAGTTTATCTTTTTGTTCTCATAAATGTTTTTAAACGATTTAAGATCTTAGATTATTGCGGCTTCTAACTTATTTCTTGTTTAGCTTATTTCTTTTTAAGTGTTTTCCAAAGTTTAATATTTTTGAAGTTTGTTTTATAAATTTTGCTTATTTAGTGTTTTAAAAGTTTTTAAATTCGTGCTTATTTAGATTTGGTTAAGTTTCTGTAAATGCTTATTTGAAAAAGTGCTTATTTGGTTTTTGATTATTGCCATTTTACATTCCATCATAACAGTTTTAAGAGTTTACCTATTCCGATCGAGTAAGTGTGATCGCATAAACCTAAGTGTTTCTACTTGCGATCCATTACTGCGGTGAAGACTTCGATCACTGGCTACGATCCAATCTTGCGATCCACTTGTTGTGATCGTTGGATACGATCTAGGCCACGATCACTTGGTTAGGATCGTTTGTCACGATCCTTTGTTGCGATCGCTTGGCTGCGATCAGCTAGCTGCGATCCAAAGTCACGATCGTGGGTACAATCACTGGTTACGATCGCACTGAGTGCGATCTGGAGTACGATCCAAAGTTACGATCGTGGGTACGATCACTGAATACGATCTAAAGTGTGATCCAGGATACGATCAAGGACCACGATCGCATTGACTGCGATCCAATCTCAGTTTTTCATTTCCTGTTTTTATTTTTAATTTCAAATTTAACTTTTCCCGCTATTTTTACTTAGTGTTATTTTAAAACTTGTTTTGTCGTAGTTTAATTTTATAGTTTTCAAATTTAACTTTTTGTTGAGTTTAATTTTAAATTTTCTTTTCTCATTTTATTTTCAAAATTACTTTTAATTTAGTTTTTAATTACTTCTATTACCTTGGTATTTCATTTAATCTTAGTTTTGTTAACTTGTCATTTAATTTAAGATAGATAATCAAAAGCTCCCCCTTTTAGTGACCAAATACGATAGTTCCACCTTAAACCGTGATCAATTTGAATTGAATCGACTACGAATAAACACACACAAAAGCTATAAATCAAATGGCGCCGCTGCCGGCTCTTTTCGTAAAGATTAACGGTTTTTAATGAGAAAAAATGGATTTTGGGATCCGTTCTTTTGGGAACGTTATTTTCACGCAATAAAAATTTTCAAAAATCCAAAAAATAAAAAGATAAAAAAGAATATTGTAGTTCATTTTTAGTGTATACCTACTCGATCTTCGTCTTATTCTGAGCCCGAGACTCGTAGAGACCTAGATATGTCCGGTGTGCACAACAATAATAATCCACCTCACCCCAACATGAATAATAACAACCATGCTCCTCCACCCGACCTTCATACGATGGAGGAGCTTTGTCAACAAACTATGAATGGACGTGGAGGACCGATTGCGCCGATGCAAATCACGGCTCCCGAATTTTCGTTGAAGCATCACATGATCCAACAAGTTCAAAATGCTTGTCCATTTCGCGGATTACCGGATGATGATGCCAACAAACACCTCGATAAATTCATAACCGTCACTCAAAGCATGAAATTGCCCGGTGTTTCCACGGATTTTCTTCGCCTTCATCTTTTTCCACACATTTTATCCCACCATGCCGAAAAATGGTTTGATCGTATTCCTAAAAACTCAATTCATACATGGGACGAGATGACTCGAAAAATTTTGTCGCGCTACTTTCCACCATCCATGGTAACTAGTCTTCGGAATCAAATCAGTGGTTTCACTCAAGAACCTGATGAGTCTCTTTTTGATGCTTGGGAACGTTATAATGTCTTGATCGATCGTTGTCCTAACCATAATATGATCCCCGCCACTTTGATTGATACTTTCTACAATGGTTTAACTTTTCGTGATCGTGATAGGATTAATGCAGCCGCCGGTGGTACATTTATGAAAAGAAGACCTGAGGAGTGTAGAGAGCTTATAGAGAACATGACCACTCATCACAAAAATTGGGATTCATCCGCATCTTCAAGAAATAACCCGAGAGTCAATGTTTCTTCTACTTCAACCAACCCCGAGATGACCGAAATCACCCACCAACTAGCCGAAATGAACAAAAATATCCAACTCATGGCTACAAACCAATATTAACAAGCTAAAGTTGTAGCAATTTCTTGTGAGACTTGCGGTGGTCCTCATTCATACATCGATTATCCTTCTATTTTTGACAATCCGGAAAACGTGTATGCGGCTAACGGTAACTTTTCTACGGGAGGCTATCAAGCTCGTCCTCAAGGTGACCACAATTTGCTAAGTTATCGTTCAAACAATTTCCTTTCACCACCCGATTTTCCTCCTCAAAACCAAACCAACTTCAATCGCAACAATCAAAACCAACCTCGAGCTCCTAATCAATATCAAACCCAAAGAAATCTATATGCACCTCAAGGAAATAATCAAGTTTACCAACAACCCACTTATCAACCACCCGCTTACCAAGCTCCTCCTGCCAACCAACCGACGACATTTAATCACGAGGTTGAAACTTACATGAGGACTAATGACGCGCTGGTGAAGAATCTTCAGAGCCAAATTATTAACTTGAAAGGTGACATGGCTAAACAAGGGAATGATCTTGGAGCCGAGCTTAGGAATGATATGCGAAACTCTTTAAGCAGTCAAATGAATGACTTAAGGGATATGATGGCTAGTTTCTTCCCAAGTAATCAAACATCTGGTTCGGGTTCTCTTCCGAGTAACACCGTTGCTAATCCAAGAGGGGAGATGAAAGCAATCACCACCCGAAGTGGAAAAGGTTATAAGGAACCCGAGATTCCTAAACCTACTACGGTGATTGTGACAAAGGATAACGAGCCCCCTTCACCAATTCCTCCACCTTCTACTTCTACCCCTCCCCCACCCAAGGACGTGAGTGAGAATTTCATTCCAAAGCCTTCATCTCAACCCGACATACCTTATCCTTCAAGGTTGAGGAAAGACAAGTTGAAAAATAAGGATGATATTCAAATTTCAAACTTTCTTAAAATGTTTAAACAATTGAATTTCAACATCTCCTTTGCTGAGGCTCTCACTCACATGCCTAAATATGCTAAAATGTTTAAAGATCTTCTCAGTGATAAGGAAAAACTCCTTGATATTGCTCAAACCCAACTTAATGAGAATTGCTCCGCGGTTCTCTTAAGGAAATTACCAACCAAACTTGGTGATCCGAGTCGCTTTCTCATTCTTTGCAACTTTCCCGGGGTAGAGAATTGTATGGCCCTAGCCGATCTAGGTGCTAGTATCAACTTAATGCCATTAAGCGCTTGGAAACAATTATCTCTACCCGAGCTAGTCCCCACACGAATGACACTAGAATTCGCTAACCGTACGGTTGCTTATCCGGTGGGGATAGCCGAAGATGTCTTCGTCGGTGTCGAAAATTTCACCTTTTCGGTAGATTTTGTTGTCGTTGACTACGAGATGGACCCCCGTGTTCCATTAATCGTTGGACGTCCATTCTTGAGGACCGGTCGCACTCTCATTGATGTAGCCGCGGGTGAAATAATCATGAGAGTTGGTGACGACAAAATCGTCTTCCACATGGGTAAACTTTCTAAGCAACCTTATGAACACGAGAGCGTTAATTTCATTGACGTACTTGATGAGGCTTGTGAAGAACATTTCAAAGACGCTTGTAAAAGTGGTTTTTCTTCTCAACCCATTGTTGAGACCGTTGCCTCTATTGCTCCCTCATTGACTCCATTTGGAGAAAGTGACTTTCTTTTGAAAGAATTAGAAGCAAGTTTAGGGGACGTGGACTTAAAATATGACGATTCTCCCTCCGATTAGGAAGAAGACATTCGTACCATTGAGAAATTTCTCAATGAGGACCATATTTCTCCATCTTCTCCTATGGAAATTACAAACGATGATCCGAATTTGACTAAGCCCTCAATCGACAATCCTCCGGATATAGAGCTTAAGGATTTATCGTCTCATCTTGAATACGTTTTCCTAGAAGACAATAAGAAGTTACCCGTCATCATTGCAAAGTACTTACAAGAGGATGAAAAATCTCGACTTATCGATGTGCTCAAAAATCATAAGAAAGCAATTGCTTGGAAAATTTCCAATATCCGCGGAATTGATCCTCACTTTTGTACTCATAAAATTCTCATGGAAGATGACTTTAAACCCGCAATCCAAAGCCAAAGAAGGGTTAATCCAAAAATTCACGACGTCATCAAGAAAGAAGTTATCAAACTTCTAGATGCCGGAATGATTTACCCTATTTCGGATTCGCCATGGGTTAGTCCCGTCCATTGTGTGCCTTAGAAAGGCGGAATAACCGTTGTTCCCAATGAAAACAACGAGTTGATTCCTACTCGACTTGTCACGGGTTGGCGAGCTTGCATCGACTATCACAAGCTCAATGATGCCACTTTTAAGGATCATTTTCCTCTTCCTTTCATGGATCAAATGCTCGAGCGTTTAGCGGGTAATGACTACTATTGCTTCTTAGATGGTTTCTCCGGGTATTTTCAAATTCCCATCGATCCAAAAGACCAAGAGAAAACCACATTTACTTGTCCTTATGGAACATTTGCTTACAAAAGAATGCCTTTCGGTTTATGCAATGCTCCTGGGACTTTCCAAAGGTGTATGATGGCTATATTCCATGACATGGTTGAAGAAACTATGGAAGTCTTTATGGACGATTTCTCGGTCTATGGTGATTCTTTCTCATCTTGCCTTGCCAATTTAGAACGTATGCTTAAACGGTGTGAAGACACTCGTCTCGTTCTTAATTGGGAAAAATGCTATTTCATGGTAAAAGAAGGCATTGTTCTTGGACATAAAATTTCCAAAGCCGGTCTTGAAGTCGACCGTGCTAAAGTCGATGTGATTGCTAAATTACCTCCACCTTCAACCGTGAAGGGTGTGAGAAGTTTTCTTGGTCATGCGGGCTATCGTCGATTCATTCAAGGGATTTTTCTAAGATCGCTCGCCCGATGACCCACCTCTTAGAAAAAGATACTCCTTTTATCTTTGCTAAAGAGTGTATTGAATCTTTCAATCTTCTTAAGGATAAATTAACTAAGGTACCGGTCTTAGTTACCCCTAATTGGGAGTTACCTTTTGAATTGATGTGTGATGCTAGCGACTTTGCTATTGGAGTGGTTTTGGGACAAAGAATCAACAAACATTTCCAACCAATCCATTACGCTAGCAAGACAATGACGGTGGATCAATTGCATTATACGACTACCGAAAAAGAGCTTTTAGCTGTAGTGTATGCTTTTGAGAAATTCCGCCCCTATATTGTGCTTTCCACCACCATCGTTTACACCGATCATTCCGCCTTGAAATACTTGTTGACCAAGCAAGATGCTAAACCGAGACTCCTTCGTTGGGTTTTGCTCCTTCAAGAATTTAAAATCAAAATTCGTGATAAAAAAGGAGCGGAAAACCTAGCCGCGGATCATCTTAGTAGACTCGAGGATCCTTATCAAGGGGAACTTCCAAATCAAGAGATTAATGAATCTTTTCCCCTTTAGGCCTTAATGTCTATTAACTCCAACCTTAACGATACCCCATAGTTTGCGGACATTGCAAACTATTTAGCGGGTGGTGTTCTTATGGAAAGATTAACGTCCCAACAAAAGAAAAAGTTCTACAAGGACATTAAACACTATTATTGGGACGGCCCTTACCTTTTCAAGCAATGTTCAGATCTTGTCATTCGTAGGTGTGTTGATAGGCTGGCAGCGTTATTAATCCTTGAAGCTTGCCACAAAGGACCCACCGGTGGTCACTTTGGTCCTAACTATACCGCGAAGAAAGTTTTCGACTCCAGATTTTATTGGCCCACCATTTATCATGATGCTCATGAAATGGTTAAGCATTTTGATGCTTGCCAAAGACAAGGCAATATCACACATAAAGATGAGATGCCTCAAAATTTCATCCAAGAATGTGAAATCTTTGACGTATGGGGCATCGACTTTATGGGGACATTTCCATCATCCAAAGGGAACAAGTACATCCTCGTAGCCGTTGACTACATATCCAAATGGGTTGAAGCAAAGTCTTTACCTACTAACGATGCGAGGGTGGTTGTGAACTTTCTGAAATAATTGTTTGCTCGATTCGGTGTTCCTCGTGCTATCATTAGTGATCGCGGGACTCATTTTTGCAATGATCAATTTGCACGAGTCATGGCTAAGTATGGCGTTAATCACCGTCTTTCCACCACGTATCATCCACAAATAAATGGTCAAGCCGATATTTCTAACCGTATTCTTAAGAGAATCTTAGAGCGTACTGTGGGAGAGCATCGTGCCTCATGGGTAGATAAGTTAGATTATGCTTTGTGGGCTTTTCGTACCACATATAAGACACCTATTGGTTACTCTCCATATCGTCTTGTGTACGGAAAGGCATGTCACCTCCCCATTGAGTTGGAGCATAAGGCTTATTGGGCCTTGAAATGGGCTAATTTTGATATTAACAAAGCTGGTGATCTTAGGAAGATCTAACTCAATGAACTTAATGAACTGAGGAATGAGGCTTACGAGAATTCATTGATCTACAAGGCGAAAACTAAGCTCATTCATGATTCTAGGATTAAGAACCAAGAGTTTCACATAGGTGATCAAGTTTTACTCTTTAACTCTCGGTTGAAAATCTTTTCTGGCAAGCTTAAGAGCCGTTGGTCTGGTCCATTCACCGTCGCTAACTTCTTCCCTTATGGCACCATTGAGCTTTCTCAACCAAATGGCCAAATTTTAAAATGAATGGCCAGCGTGTTAAGTTGTACTTTGGTGAGGACATCTCTCATGTGATGATTCCATCCCTCACCACGTTTCCCTTGAATTAGTTCTGGGTCGAGTCAGGCTCGTGACTCGGTTAACAAAAACAAGCGCTTCTCGGGAGGCAACCCGATGATCTATCCTTTTTACTTGTTTTCATAGGGGGAGCTACGTAGGTGTTTATTGTCTTGTTTCTTATGATGTGCAGGGATTAAAGCTTCAAAGAGCACTTTTGATGATATTTGACGACCCGTGATCCCGTGTACCCCTCTTCCTGGTTCTATCTTAAACTCTTGTGATTCAATATTTCATATCTTATATGTTGACATTGAAATCCCTTTAGTTGTCTCTTCCTTAGCAATATTTAAACAACGTGCACAATCTTCTAAGTGTAGGGGAGTTTACTCCCAGATGGTTAAACATTGAGGATAATGTTTATATCAAGTGTAGGGGGACTTCTATCGAAGTTAAGTGGGCTTTTCCATGAATTTGTCCTCATTTTCGACATTTTTCAAAATTTTTGATCTATTTTGGCCTAGTAGTATTTTTCATTTATCTTCTTTTGTTATCGCATCGTATGTATATATTTCATTTCAAAAATAAAGTCAAAAGAGAAAAATAAAGTTAAATAAAATGGTTTTAATGAGTTTAGATGTCTTTGATATATTAGGCCCGTTATGAATCTTTTGACTCAAACCGAGTTTACTTATCCAAGTTCTAGCTAGTATCCTTAACGTGTTTAAATCAAGTTTTGCTAGGCTTTTATATAGGGAACTTTAAAACGCGAAAGACTTAACTCTACGGGTTAAGAACAAGAACTTTTCGCAAGTTCCTGTAATTGATCCTAGAAAGTCGTTTATCAAGGGAACTTTAAAATGCGAATTCTAAACTTGAAAAAGTCTAAGAAATTGCAAGATCCTATAGATGACTTAAAAACCCAAAACTTTATTTAATAGGCTAAGCATCCACGAGTCTCATTCCTTGAGATTAAAATTGTGGAGAACGAGAGATGATAGAGTCAATTATAAGTTTGGTATTCTTTCATGAACTTATGTGAGTTGATTATGAGCTTTTTCCTTTCATGATGTTTATAAGTTACTTTATTGTTCATTGCACGTAAGAAGAATTTGTTATGCGCACTTACTACTGACATTAACTTAGGCTATTTGTATATCCAAATAGGGGGAGATTGTTGGGTCAGTATTTACTGACACCAAAGCAACTCTAGGATTTGAATATAAAATCCCCCTAAGTATTTCATGTTCAGCAGAAAGGTGATTATGCGGAAGCGTGACCAGAGGAACAAGGTTCATACTGAAGAAATGTTTTGCTGAAGGATGTTCAGCTTTCCTCTTCCAGAGAACTTAGAAGACAAAGGAGTCTTTGCTTCAGTATCTAGGCGGTCTAGTTGCTCAAGAACAAGTCCTGAAGAAGAGCTTTCAGTTTAGTTTGGCTTGACAATACCAAACTGAATGATGACGATTTCCTCTAGGATACTGAAGATGGCTCAGAGTGTTGGCCGATCACGAAAGCCCAAGCTGAGCAGTAACCAGATTTCACTTGATTTTCATGTGTTGGTGGTTGTACTTCTGTAAAAAAAGAAGATATAATGGTGATCGTTGTTATTGATTTCGGGTTATTAAAAAATGGGAAACATTTTTTGTTAGCATTGGGGTAGTTTTTTATTTTTATGCTACAATTTAGACTTGATAGACCTAATTTGTTCCTTTGTCTTAATAATGTACAGATTCATATATGGAAAATATGTAACCTTTATCTATCGAAATTTATTAAGTTCTCAAGATCAATAGGGTATGCATATCAGATAGTCGTAATAGACGAGCTTGAAGTTTTTCCTTTAATCTAAAGTTATTTTCATTTTAATCTTTGTTGAATTAATGTAGGTTTGTATGAATATAGACTTTAGTTCTGTACCCTAAAAAGGTTAAAATATTGAATTGTAATTAATGTGATTCATGGGATTTGTTAAGATTGCTCTTTTATAGACACATTGTACAGGTTCTTCTGTGGTTAAAGACTTAAGGTTCTTGAGCTCAACATTGTTTGCTATTATGACCTATGTCATGTTATTGTTGATAATTTTTTACACAAGGAACAACGGCTAAGTGCGTGTATGGTGTGTACTATCTGCTGTTGCTGTTGTGCGATTTTTAAACTTTTCACTTGTAAATCACAAATCTGTCTTAAGGGGTGTTTGGTTGTGTAACCTTCTTAAGTTCAGCTTATCAATTAAGCAAGAACTTAACAACACAATTAAGCTAGTATAAGCTGTAATAAGCTAACACACAACTTAAATGGTCAAATGATTTGTTATTGAACGATTGGGGTGTTTCACACAGTTACATGAGAGAGAAAGAAATTACATCAAAGCTAAGAAATGATAAAATGAAAGGAACAAGTATTTATAGGAAGGAGGGAGGGGAGGGAAAATAGGAAAAGTAGTTTGAATGGTTGTTGGCTTTTCACATGTGCATAATCTTTCACATGTGAACATATAACACTCCATGCCCCTTAAAATCATCCTTGTCCTCAAGGATCTAGCTGAAAATCTGGAAACCGTGTCACAATGTCTTCCAACTTCTCCCAAGTGGCATCTTCTTCAGTAGCATTAGACCAATGGATTAACCCAAACACCACCATGCGATTATTTTGCTTGACTATCCTCCTCTCCAACAGTTTAAGAGGAGTAGCAGCCAAAAGTCCCTCAGCATCACACTCTGGAAAAACTCCCATAGTAGCTGTCTCAATATAGCATGGTTTCAACTGAGAAACATGAAAAACTAGATGAAATTTAGCACTAGGAGGTAACTGCAACTTGTATGCCACTTGGCCAATTTTCTCAACCACTTGGAAAGGACCAAAAAACATGGAAGAAATCTTGTGTTGCCTGCCTTGCCTCATAGAGAGTTGCCTGTAAGGTTGAAGCTTCAAATAGACCCAATCATTCAACTCAAACTTCCTATCAGACCTTTTCTTGTCAGCTTGGATCTTCATCCTATCTTATGCTTTCTTTAAGTTAAATTTCAGCATTTTCACTGCTTGTTCCCTTGCAATGAGAGTTCTATCCACAACTTCCACTAATGTGCAGGGGTGGTGTTTGGCCATACACCACCTCATAAGGAGTGGTATCCAGAACAGTGTGATAGTTGGTATTATACCAATACTCAGCCAAAGGAATCCATTTGACCCAATCCTTTGGAGTCTCTCCTGTCATACACCTCAAATAAGTTTCCAAACATTTGTTGACAATTTCTGTTTGGCCATCTGTCTAAGGGTGGTAGGCAGTAGACATCTTAAGCTTCACTTGTAATAATTTGAACAAAGATTTCCAAAACAAACTCATAAAAATCTTGTCCCTGTCACTAACAATAGTCTTTGGCAACCCATGGAGTTTATACACATTATCCAAAAAGAGTTGAGCCACCTACAAGGCTGTGTATGGATGGTTAATAGGCAAGAAATGAGCATACTTAGAAAACCTATCCACCACCACTAATAAAGATGTCTTTCCTTGAGACATTGGCAAAGATTCAATAAAATCCATGGAAATATCCTGCCAAAACTTATATGGAATAGGCAATGGTTGAAGCAGACCTGGATAGGCAGCCAAATCACTTTTATTTATCTGGCAATTGTCACATTTTATGACCCATTATTTGACCATCTTCCGTAAGCCTTTCCAATAGAAATAAGTAGCAAGCCTCTTAGTAGTGGCTTGCACACCAGAATGACCACCAATAGAAGAACCATGGAAGTGACCCACCAACTTATTTCTAAGATCCACATCTTTCCCCACTACCCATTTACCTTTTCTGGTTAACTGGTCATTTTGCCACACATATTTGCTGTTATTAAGAGTCTGAGCCTTTAAACCCTCCACAATGGCCTGCAATTAAGGATCACTAGACCAGGAAGCCACCACATCATTCATAAGTTCATTAGATGTACTAGCTAATAGGCTAAAGAGGGCTCCTTGTTTCTCTATCCTGGACAAGGCGTCAGCAACAACATTATCTGAACCCTTCTTATACTCAATGCTATAATCAAAACCAAGTAATTTGGGCAACCACTTAGACTGAAACGGAGTGGTAATCCTCTAGTCAAGTACATACTTCAAGCTAAAATGATCAGTCCAAATTTTAAAGTGTCTATCAAGTAGGTAACCCCTCCACTTTTGCAAAGCTAGGACCACAGCTAGTAATTCTTTTTCATAAGTAGAAAGGGATTGATGCCTTGGAGCCAAAGTCTTGCTCAAATAAGTTATAGGATGACCCTTATGTTGCAATACTACACCAATGCCATATCCTGAAGCATCTGTTTCAATGACAAATTCTTCATCAAAATTTGGTAAAGCCAATACAGGAGATTGAACCATAGCTTGTTGCAACTTCCCAAATGCTTCCTGAGCTTGGGGACCCTACTGAAAAGCATTCTTCTTTAATAATAAAGTGGGTGGCTGACTGATACTGGCATAATTTTGAATAAACCTTCTATAATAACCTGTGAGACCCAAGAACCCTCTTAGTTGCTTTAAAGTTGTGGGAACAGGCCATTCCAGCATAGCTTTGATCTTACTTGAGTCAGTAGATACCCCATTTTCAGAAATAACATGGCCTAAGTATTCAACCTGTGTTGTCCCAAACACACACTTAGACTGTTTTGCAAACAAAGTATTTTCCCTCATTAGTTGAAGAACCATTCTTAAGTGAGCAAGATGATCATCCATAGAGGAACTATATACCAAGATATCATCAAAGAAAACTAAGGTGAATTTCCTCAAAAAAGGCTTAAACACAGAATTCATGAGAGCTTGAAAAGTAGAGGGAGCATTAGTCAAGCCAAAAGGCATGACTACAAACTCATAATGGCCTTCATGAGACTTGAAGGTAGTCTTGTAAATATTCTCTGCACACATTCTTATCTGATTATACCCTGACCTTAGATCCAATTTAGAGAAGAACACTGCTCCATGAAGCTCATCTATAAGTTCCTCTATAACTGGTATGGGGAACTTGTCTTTGACTGTACTCTTGTTCAATTGCCTATAATCAATGCACATTCTCCAAGAGCCATCTTTCTTTTTAACCATGACAATAGGGGAAGAAAAAGGACTATTACTAGGCCTAATTACCCCTGAATCCAACAATTCTCTAATCATAGCTTCAATAGCATCCTTCTGAGTAGGAGGATACCTATAAGGCCCTGATACCACTTGTTGATCCCAAACTTAGATCGATTAGCTTTGTGTATACGAGATTAGATCAAGTAATACACGTAGAGAAACTTTGTTGTATTGAACAAACTAAGTGTTATGCGGAATTTAACACTTAGAACAAAGAACACACAATGATATAAACAAACTTTCACTTTGATTATCAATATCAAACTTGCTTACAATGAAAGTAGTTTACGAATGAAAACTTATATGAAACTTATATCAAACATTAACCTAAAGGTCTTCTTTTATAGACATAAGAAGCCTTGTACAATAATCTACGTATCAGCTATTCTAGGTAAAGATAAATATAGAAAATACATTGTCGTTCCTATCCTTACTAGAAGTATTCTAGAATATAATAAACGTGTAGAATATATCTTCCATCAGTGCTTGTCTTCAATGTGTCAACGCTTGACTTTATCCTGTCAACGCTTGAGCTGTCAGCGCTTGATTTGTTCTTGTCAACGCTTGTTTTGTTCTTGTCAGCGCTCAAGTGATCTGGCCTTAATTTATTCCCAACAATCCTCCCCTAAACTTGATATCCACTCTTATGATCAAGTTTCTGAATAAGCATTAAGGACTAGGAGGAATCTTACAAACCTTCTCATATTGATAGTGAATAAATATGATCAAATCTTTTGCCATGTCACTTGAATAGTCTATTTCCAGCTGAGTGTCCTTCATCTTCTCCAAAATAGCCTTGGATATGAAATACTGAGCATCCACAAGTAGATACTCAACAAACTTTGTAGAACTTAAATGATATACACCAGCAGCTGAATATAACCTCCATTGAAGACCACTGAGGTCATCTTCAAGATCCTTCCAAATTGCAGGATCCTCATCTTTTGGTCCACATATTCTTTTGAATGTGGTCCAAATTTTTATTCCATAAGCTGAAGTTGGTGCTTCAGCCTCATACTTGGTCTCCAGCAACCTCCAAAGGTCCACCAAGTCTTCTCTATCACAACTTGCAAACAAAGATATGAGAGTGGTAAAAGTGTGTACCTCCTTGCCAAATCTGCCAATCTTCCAAAACCCACATTCATCTTCTTTATAGCTCACAATTGGGTTCCTGGAATCTAATGGTAACACTTGCACCATATCTGAAGCTTCTAAAGGTGAGATCTTGAGGCTCTTTCTGATGACAGCTTCACTTGGATATAGTGGATCCATATCTTTGGGAAACTCAAATGAAATTCCCTTCTTCACTGGCCTGGGAATAACCATAGCTTTCTTGAGTTCCATTTCTTCTGCAAGTTCCTCCTTTCTTTCATCTGAAAGAAGTCTGAGAGTGTTTGCTTCCTGCACTCTCACCCAAATGGGATAAGCCCGGCTTTCCAACTCATTAAATGTCAAAGCCCTCAACTTCCGATAAGTCCATCCAACTCCATGACATCTGAGCAACATAAAGTATAGCTCCCTTCTATCCCTTTTCAATTCTAAGAGAATGTTACTTGCCTTGTGTTTCAAAATTACCTGGCAATTCTTCTGAACTCTAAGAAGAAGCTCCAAACCCCATATTTGATCTGAAATGGTCAAGTCTGGATTCTCCATGCATCTGTCTTCCCAAGCATGATACATTTGAACCACCTCTGACATGTCAAAGTCAACCTGCAATTTCAATTCTCTCAACTTTTCCCTAGCAAACTCATCACCATACTCAAGCCTTTCTGGTTCTATAATCATCACACTTGAGTCTGAGCTAGCTCCATCACTTTCTTCTTCTGAAGTCACAACAAATGGTGACTTTTCCTTTTCATCCTGTTCCATGATTTGTGCAGCCAATCTTCTATCAAATTCAACTTGAGCTGCATCCTTTGGAACAATCTCCTCTACCATTATACCATTACCCTTATCTTGTGGATCAATTGTTGGTAAGGTAGATGGTGATACCTGAGTAGAAACCTCCTTGATGATAGATGATGACTGGGATACATCACCTTCATGTGCAGGTCTATCAACGCCCAACTTTGTCCTATCAGCGCCCAAAATATTTCTGTCAGCGTCCAACTTCTCCTTGTCAACGCTCAAATATCCTCCCTCAGCGCCTTTTGTAACCTCATTCAACATAGCTGTAAATGATAAATTTAAGTTGGTAGGAGAGACTAAGGACGTATCAAAACCTGTTTGTTTCTTCAAAGTTGTAAGGGCCTCAGCAACATCCATTGATTGACCATCATGAATGCCCTTATCACTCAGATTTATTGGATCTTCCTCCCCTTTGGAAGATTCCTCCATACCCCTCCTAGCACGATCACTTTCCAAAACAACAATCCTCTCCCTCAATTGCTTGAGTTCAAGGCCTTGTGAGCTGACAACTTGCACTAAGTCTGCATTTTGCTTTTGCAAGCTAATGCAGACTGCCGTCAATTCCATAAGAGTCATTGGTTCCAGTCTGCCCTCTTCTGAAATGGGGATTTGACCTCCCAAGTCAGATTCATTGGGCATGGATGAGGACTTAATGATGGTGGGACTACCTTGGCCAGCATCTAAGCCACCAATAGTCCCAGCCTCATCTAGGGCACCAGCCACACTTGTGGTGGTGGTTCTCTCTGCTTCATGGCTAGGACCACCAGAGGAGAACACTCTAGTAGTCCTTTGGCGTTTCATCAACCTATATTCAGGGGGTGTGGAAGATGGTGTAGAAGAATGGGTGGATGTGGGTTGGTTAAGGGGTGTTTGGGTTTGTGAAGGTTGTGTATCAGCGTTGGAAATAGGCACATCAACGCCAACATTTAATATATCAGCGTTGAAGGATTCTGAGTCAATTTGCATGTGTTTAGGTGAAGGTAAAGGTTCATGGATTGGTTCAAGTTGTGGTTGGGGGTCAATTTGTGGTTGGGGGTCTGGTTGGGGTTGTGCTGCTGCAATAACAGCAAGCATAGGTTGGGTTAAAGGTAGGTCACGATGGGGTGGTGAATTCATCTTCATAAAGATAGCTTTCTTTTGCTTAGGGATCTTATAAAAATCATTGTGATCCCTTGAGCAGTAACCTTGAACATCAAAAACCATTTGTAGAAAATGGGGATAAGCTAAAGTCATTTTTGTCCCCTTGTTTTTACACATCCCCTCAAAAATCATTTTAGAATAGTTAAATTTTTTCCCTGTTGCAATGCACACAATAGCACTGGCAATAGATCTATTGATCTCATTGTGTGCAGTACATTTGGGACTCAAACATTGAAGGAGGACATGTATGAGGTACTTCCAGGCTGGGGGAAATTCCTGCTTATGATACTTGTTTAGAGTACCTTCATCAGGAAAAGGATATCCCAAAGTCCTAAGCCCTTGTTCTATTTCATTGATGGGAAGGGTGGCTATACCATCAGCATCATCAAGATGCAAGGCTTGGCGTACCAAAGCCTCAGTAACCACCCAAGGTCTCCCATGAACAATAGAAGTCAATGTAGTCACTCTATAAACTGTTGAGGGACTGACAGTGTTCCAAAACTGCTTAATATGTGTGACTGGAATGAGTGGTGCATGAGAAAGAGCATACCTTAATGGGGATGCATTCAAATACGCCACCATTTGTGTGTATTGAGGAAACAGAGTATCATCAGCTTCAAGATATGCAATCATGTTGTGTTGAGACCTGAACCCCAATTCCAATTCTGATGGTTTAAACTTTGGTGCCATTGATGAAAGCTGTTAATTTTAAGTAAAGAAGATGAAGTTGATAAGAGAAAAATATGTTAGACAAGAATTATAGATACCCTGTTTAAAATAAGAGCCAAATTTATAGGAGAAGAAAATGCATGTGATAGGCCCAAAAATAGGCAAGTATTTTCAAAAATCAATCATGAAAATATTGAAAAAGTTATAAGTTATCTCATGCATTAAATGAAAGTAACAACTCCTAAAATTACGGCCTAAAAATATGTCAAAAAGTAACAACTGGGTAGGTCCCATTGAGTGTCAGCGGTCAAAAATAACCTATCAACGCCCAACGGCTATAATCTTGTCAACGTTTGCCTATAGCCATGTAAGCGTCCAATTTGGTCACAACAACGCTTGGAAAATTCTTGTCAGCGTCCAAAAATAAAAATGTTTTAAAAATGAAAAATGACCTTAACAAGTAATTTATCCTAGAGAAGATAACCAAAAGCTGATAATTATTATAGGGCGGCAAGCACTGTCCAGTTATGCACACTTGCATAAGCAATATAGACATAACAGTCCTCTAGTGTCCCTTGCTAACCAAAACTCTTAACAACCAAGTTATCTCATAAAATCCTTGTTACTCCCAGGTAAATCCCATAACAAAATTATTCTCAAGTCTCCCAACAGACCACAACCAATTCTAGGCCAAAAATGTCTTGGCAGCATGCATAGTATATCAACTTTGCATGCTACAGTGCCTCATGATTTAGTAAAACTAACTCATACTCACCTGTGGACACAATCTAGAATTGTGATAAGAGTATCATATGGATACCCAAACATCCTAAAGGTTCCTAAAACCTCCCCTTAAACTAGGATACAAAAGTTTGCTAAAATCATGCATGAACATAAAAAATTTATGTCAAGATAGGAATGAAACATTCCAACCATCATCCATAAATAAAAACTTGTCCAAATGCTTCTCCATTGATCCATAAGCAACTCTGTATCCAATGGTATACTGCTAACACCATCTGCACATTTAGATTGAAAACCACAAAACTAACATTGTTGCTGACAACGCCCCGATAACACATGACAGCGTTGAGGGAAGCTTTGTCATCGTTAGACAATTATATGACTGACAACGTTGCAAAAACACTTATCAGTGTTCAAGCAACCTTTGTCAGTGTTAGAAAAATATAGTGGAAAATCTAAATCATCAATAAGACCAATAACAATGCATCATCCTGTACATAATTTTACAAAAAGACTCCAAAACACATATTATGTGAGATTAACCATTCCAATACTTGTTACCAAGTATTGAAATCTCCCAGCATCAAAAGGTTTAGTTAGTAAATCTGACACATTTTCCTCAGTGTCAACCCTATCTGGTTGTATTAAACCTTTCTCAAAGCAATCTCTTATAAAATGGTGTCTAATGTCTATGTGTTTAGTTTTAGAATGATGTACAGGATTCTTAATGATGCATAAAGTGCTGTTATTGTCAACAAATATCTTAGTATGCATGAAATTGTACCCATAGTCCAACAGCTGGTTCTGAATCCACAAAACTTGGCCACAACAAGCAACTGCAGCCACATACTCAGCTTCAGTTGTAGAATTAGCCACCACTGTTTGTTTCTTGCATTGCCAAGATATCAACCTGCTCCCAAGAAACTGACATCCACCAGTTGTGGATTTCCTATCAAATTTATCACCTCCATAATCACTATCTGAATATGCAATCAACTCCAATGGTGAATCCTTTGGGTACCACAAACCAAGACCAGGATAGCATCTGAGGTACATAAAGATCCTCTTCACAGCATAAAGGTGACATTCTTTGGGAGTCACTTGGTGGCGTGCACAAGCACACACAGCAAACATGATGTCAGGTCTGGAGGCAGTAAGATACATCAAGGATCCAATCATGGATCTATAATGCCTGACATCAACATCTTTCCCATCTCCAATCTTTCCCCAAGGGTGTTCTCTATCCATAGGAGTAGTAGCGCTCTTTTCATGTGGAGAAAAGCCAAACTTCTTCAAGATCTCAGCAACATATTTATCCTGGGAGATGAAGATACCATCTTCTTTCTGCTGAACTTGTAAACCAAGAAAGAAGTTCATCTCCCCCATAGCACTCATCTTGAATTTGTTTGTCATAAGCTTGGAGAAATTCTCACTCATCTTTGGATCAGTAGACCCAAAGATGATATCATCAACATAGACCTGCACAAGCAACACATCCTTGCCTTTCCTCTTTGTAAACAGTGTCTGATCTATGGTGTCCCTCTTGAATCCATTGTCCACCAAATAGGTATACAAAGTACCATACCATGCTCTAGGGGCTTGATGAAGGCCATACATAGCCTTTTTGACTCTATACACTTTATCTGGATGCTCTGGATCCTCAAAACCAGGAGGTTGCATTACATATACTTCCTCAACAATGGTGCCATAGAGAAAGGCACTCTTGACATCCATTTGATAGACAGTGAAGCCCATGCAGGATGCATAGGCTAGAAAAATCCTTATAGCTTCAATCCTTGCAACTGGTGCAAAGACTTCCTCATAGTCTATCCCCTCCTCTTGTGTATAACCTTGAGCCACTAACCTTGCCTTGTTTCTGACCACAATGCCTCTTTCATCTCTTTTGTTCCTGAGAACCCATGTTGTCCCTATAGGTCTGACATATCTAGGACAATCAACCAGCTCCCAAACATCCTGAATTGCAAATTGGTGAAGCTCATCCTGCATTGCTTCCACCCAACTGGGTTCTTTGAGAGCATCAAATATTTTCTTGGGTTCCTCTTGTGACAGAAAACAGGCAAACAAACATGCTTGCACAAGAGGGGTATCAACCTTCTTGTGTATATTAGCAATAAACCCACTAAGACCTTGATGAGATCTTCTAGTCTGAACTGGAGTCATAACATCACCAATGATCTGGGAAGGGGGTGATTCTTCATTGTGGAAGTGAGAACTCCTCCTTCAAAAAGTCTGGTGTCCTCAACCTCATTCTCCATGTTGCTAATATCTTCTTCATCGGACTCTCTTACATTAACATGAGGATGAACCTCTTCATATATATTGGAAGGTTCACCTTGTTCAAAATTGGAAGAGAAAAGATGGGCAGAATTGTTGTCAACGCCTGAACCTTGTTTGTCAGCGCTTGGGCTAACAACGCTTGAAGTGTGGTTGTCAACGTCTAAACCATCAACGTCTGAATTGGTCTTGTCAGCGCTAGATTTGCCTTTGTCAGCGCCTGAAGGACCATGCATGTTTGTATCTGGTGGTACTTGGAAACCACCATTATCTTGTTCAGCAGCAGCAGCAGCAGCAAAAGCATCTATCCAAATGGGAATGGTAACATATTCTAGGATAGGAGATGTCTTTTCTGCTTGTGATCCAACCTTTTCATGAACCTGAGTACCTGAAACATCAACAACTTGTTCCTCCATAACATTTGAAGTTACCTTCACAATGTCTGGATTAGTGACAGGCATATAATTTAAAGTTCTAGATAAAGGTTCCAAGTCAAACAACCAATTAGGACCACTTTCAGGATCACTAGGTTTATTCTCTAAAAACCTAACATGTACTCTTTCAACTATACGTTTGTCCTCTTTAAGATAAACCCTATAACCCTTGCTCTGGACTGAATACCCCATGAAGTAGCCCTCATCACCTTTTGCACTAAATTTCCCTAAGGCATCACTAGTGTCTAGTACTACTACATGACAACCAAAAGGTCTGAGAAAACCAATATTAGGTTTTCTTCCCCAAAGTAACTCATAAGGTGTTTTGTTCTGAATTTTGTTAACCAATGCTCTATTTTGCACATAGCAAGCTGTATTAACAGCCTAAGCCCAAAAGGCTATAGGAAAGTGAGCATCAGCCAACATTGTTCTGGCTGCTTCAATTAGGGTTCTATTTTTCCTCTCAGCAACCCCATTTTGTTGTGGGGTTCTAGCAATACTAAATTGCCTTGTAATTCCTTTCCTGGCACAGAAATCATCTAGCTTCTTATTCCTAAATTCTCCACCATTATCACTCCTAAGCATTTTAACCTCATTGCCAGACCTCTTCTCAATCTGAGTGATAAAATCAATAAGAACATCAGCTGTGTCACTCTTCATAGCTAGAAAGAATGTCCAAGTAAACCTAGAAAAGTCATCTGTGATGACAAAGCAATATGACTTACCATTCAAACTTTCTATATTGGTTGGACCAAAGAGGTCCATGTGTAGCATATGAAGAGGTCTAGAACTAGTGTGCACCTGTTTAGACTTGAATGAGACCTTGTGCTGCTTGCCTTTAAGACATGCAACACAAGAGTGGTCATTGTGGAAGGCCTTCTCAGGCAAACCATCAACTAAACCAAGCCTCACAAGTCTATTTATATTTTTAAAATTTATGTGCCCTAGTCTCCTGTGCCACAAATTACTCTCATCTACTGAGGCCTTAGCATAAAAACAAGACATATTATTATTCATTTTAATCCCATTTAAATTAACATTATATATGTCCTTATGCCTAGGTGTTCTATACTCAATATATTTATCATCATGGATCTTAAAATCCTTGCTTAACACCAAACACTCAATATCAGTAAAAAGAACTTTATTTTTGTTATCACAAACTTGTGATACACTAAACAGGTTGTAATCAAGTTCTTTTACTAGGAAGACGTTCTCAAAACGCAGGTTCTTGGTGAGAAGGGTTCCTTTGCCTGTGATAGTACCATATCCGCCTCCAAAATATACCTTATCACCATTTTTAATAGGAGAGAAGTTCGTTAGATAGTCTTCCTTTCCTGTCATGTGCCTTGAGCATCCACTATCCCAATATCCATAATCATTGACCTGTCTTTGAATGCCCTGCACATAAAGAAAACAAATTAGTTTTCTTTGGAAACCCAAGTCTTAAAAGACTTGGATTCATCTGGTTGTTCAATAAGAACAGACTTAGTTCTCACAACAACCCCATTCTTATCCTTCTTAGGATGAAATACCCAGTTAACCCCAATAGGTTTTGTAATGACCTTTGAAATGTAATTAAATCTATTGCAAGTCATTGAAATCCCATTATCATTAGGGTTTTGATCTTTCTTGGGTCTCCATGTTAAGCGTGAAGAAGCTTTAGACCCCTTACCTTGTGGTTGCAAATATTTAGGTCTGGTCACGTTTCTGGCAGCGTTAGAATTTGTCCTGTCAACGCTGAAATTACCCTTGTCAGCGTTGAACCTAGGGTTTGCTACAGTAACCCATTGCCTATTTGACCAGGTGTTTGTCTTTTGAAATGGTCTTTGTCCATGAGTGTTAGACCCTCTAGTAAAGAATGGGGCAGGTCTAATCACTTGTGGACTTTGCTGCACACAAGGTTTGGGTCTGACAACGTTTGACTTCCTAACAACGTTGACTTTGTTCCTGTCAACGCTAAAATTGTTCCTGTCAGCGCTGGCTTTGGGAGCGTTGACACACTTGTATGCCAAGTGTGAAAAGCTACCACATGTGTAACAAGCTTTTCTAGACACAACCTTAGGTCTAGAAGAGAAGAAGTCTGTTCCATGATTGCTAACTTGGCTCTTGGGAGACCTTGTATTCCTATACATCTCTTCATATTTAATGGTAGGTCTTCTAACAGTGTTTGAGCCTAGGTCAACAGCTTTACCAGTGATTGGGTTAGTAACCTTAATGGGTGGTGACTCATTAGGACTTTCACATAGCAAGCCACCCTTGACAAATAAAGTAGGGTTAACCTTCTTCCACTCATTCAGGTCAGTCAACTTTTGTTGATACTCTTCAACTAGGGTGACAACTCTTGGTGGAGGAATGAATTCCTCCTCTTGGAGTTCTGGCAAACCAGTCCAAGATAGGTCCTTTTGTTGGACACCATAGAAGTCACCAGCTGGTGGTGGAACCACAGAGTAGTCTTTCATCCCAATCCCAGTCATGTCCTTAGGATCCCTTTGTTTAGCTACACAGTCTCCTAGGGTTTGGGTGGCTCTATCAAATCTTTGAATTTTAAGGCCAACATTATCTTTGTTCTTAATGGCCTCATCTAACTTAGCCTATAATTCACCATTAACCCTTTCCATGATGTTTCTAATATCCATACTACCCTCTAACTCATGTTTTAAGATATTGATTTTATCTTTTAAGTCAAATTCCATTTTCTTGTATTCAGAAACGGTTTTCTCAGTTTCAGTAAGAGCTAGTTGGTAATTAGACAATTTACATCTTTCAGTACTCATATCATCTTTTAATTTTAACACCTCTTTGTTAAGTCTTTCAGTATTTAACCTACAACCTTTGCTACAAAAAGCGTCATCATATACCTCATTATCAGATGAAGAGGAGGAGTGTGCCATGAGAGCATATTCAACATGCTCTTCTTCTTCAATATCAGCAACCAAAGCTTTGTCCTCTTCAACATTCTTAGCCAGATAACTCCAATCCCATCCCATACCATCAATTCCTTGAACTGCAACCATGGCTTTGGAATCCTGAGCTTTAACAATCTGACTTGAGGGTTTACCAGCATCAGATCTTCTAGGAGATCTGCATTCCCTCATGAAGTGCCCCATACGATGGCAGTTGTAGCATTCAACTTTGGATTTGTCAAATCCAGCTGTGTCTTTAGCATTGAAGGTCATCTTCTTTTTAAACCTTCTGTTCCACCTATTTGCTCTTATACTAGCAAGAGCCATGTTCCACTTGATGTCCATCTCTTCCAAGTGCTCATCACTTATCTGCTCAAGGTCCTCATATGTAATCACTGAACCATTGGGCAAAGAAGCAATGTAAGCACAAACAGTATCCAAATCCAAACCAGCAGGTTTAACTCTTGGGGAGTCATTCTTGTATGTGTCAGCGTCTGAAAAGGAGACGTTGACAGGACTTGTTCCAACGCTGACATATGATGATCCAGTAACTGGATGCATGTAAGAGTCCTTCTGATTGAATTGACCTTCACTATGAGAGAAGAAGGCCATGTTGCTGTTGGTAGATTTTCTTCCATGTTCTAAAAGAGTTTCATCTTCCAACAGCCTTAGTTTGTTGTAGATGTCATCAAACGAGGAGCTCTTGTAAGTATTGTTGGCAAGAATAGATCTTGCCTCAATCTTCCATGCCTCACCAAGACTTTTAAGAAAGGTAGCATTGATGTCAACATCACCAACTTTTGTCCCCATGAAGGACAACTTGCTTGTAATGTCAAGCAATCTGCTTCTCACACTACTCAGTTTCTCATTGGGTTGAGATTTGAAGACAGCATAATCATGCAGAAGTTGCTTTTTCTTTTCTTCCTTAGTGTCTGCATTGCCACCATATGCAACTTCAAGAGCTTCCCAAAGATCCTTAGCAGATTCATAGCCTCTATATTTATGATGGTTTTCTTGTCCCAAAGAGACTTTCAGAATATTTAGGGCTTTCATGTCAACCCTTTTCTTTGCTATGTCATCAGCAGCCACAACTCTACCATCTCGAGGTTTTTCTCTCTTATCCTCTTCAGAACATCCAGCAACAGCTGATCTTTGAGCAATGACATCAAGAATCTTTTGAGCCTTATTGAATGTGTTTCCATATTCAATAATCTCCCAGAGTGTGTAGTCATAGATCCCCAGATATTGTTCAAAGTTGAACTTCCACAAGTCAAAGTTGGTTGCATCAAGCATGGGAATCTTGATGTTTGGTAAGGCTGAGGAAGAGGAGGTTATTGCTTCAGACATGATGTTGTTAGGGTTTTTGAGAAAATTAGGGTTTTGGTGATTTTTAGGGTTCTGGTGTTCTTTAAGATCAAAAGTTCCTCAACAAGCTCTGATACCACTTGTTGAAACCATTATTCACGGATCGATTAAGCTTACTAGGTTATGCATCTCATTCATATGATAAACATAGCGGAATTGAACAAGACACATAAACAAGGTGTTTACTTCCAACGAACGGATTCTCTCAAACGTTTACTTTATTCCAAACGATTACTTGAACTAAACGATTACAAGTAACCTCTAGGCGTGTATACATTAAATCCCACGCCTAGAACACGAAGACACTTTAGGTTTACATTATGAATAATTGAATGAATCAATAAACCTATGCAGGGTGTGTGTTTATATACTACACATAACCCTCTTTACAAGAAATCTAATTTACACTAGAAGTCCCTCCATCTTTTGCTAATAAGTCCTCCTTGTTGTATGAAAGGGCTCCATATTCTTTTAAATCTTGATATTTGCATATAAGTCCTTCTTGTTTCATTATTCTTGATTTGTCTCATCAAATTAATTCCCAACATGATGGACACATTCTCCTCTCTCAGTGGAATCTTGTGATCAAAAGATCTTTTTGGAGGAAGATCTTTAGATAGCTCAAATACATCAGCATACTCCACCAATAACTCTTGTAATTATGTACTAGTAGATTGACCATTGTTGCATTGCATTAAATTCAAACTAGCAGACTGAGGATGACAACACATGGATGAAATGGTAACTTGTGTAGACTGTGATACTAACTTGTTCATCTGTTTGCCACTTAACCAAGCTAATTCTGACTTATGGGTACCTCTAAGTGTCACCTTCTGGCCTTGGTATTGAAATCTCATGGTCAAGTCTTGAAAATTCCATTGAATCGTTCCAAGAGTGGCCAACCATTGAATTCCTAATACCATCTCACATCCTCCCAAAGGCAAAAGCATAACATCTGTCTCAAACATTACCCTTTGAATCTTCCACTGAAAGGCCTTCACCATATATTGACTCACTAACTTAGACCCTCCAGCCACAGAAACTTCCAAAGGGCAAGTAGCTCTAATCTGACATCCCAACCTTTTGGCCATATGCAAATCCAAAAAATTATGTGTACTGCCTGAGTCCATCAAAATATGTAGGATTTGTTTCAAGACAAATCCTTTCAATCTCATTGTGTTGTAGGCAAGAACTCCAGACAAAGCATTTAGAGATATATGAGGTGTAGTCTGAGGGTCTGACTCAGTAATCTCATAAGAAATCATGTCATGCTCATCATCTTCACCCTCCAAACACTCCTCTACCCCAATACCTCTAATCTCCAGAGTAAAGATTTGACCCTCACATTTATGACCAGGAATATACTTCTTATTACAATAGAAACATTCATTCCTAGACCATTTTTCATCATATTCTTTTTGACTTAACAACCTTCTCTGGCCATTTCCCATCACATGCTTACTTTTGGTTACAGTTTGAGTGGTAGGTGCAGGTAAAGTCAAAGTAGGACTCCTAGCAGGGTATGCGACATTTCTAGACACAAATGAACTTGACTTAGGTGTAGGAAGGACAGGGTATACCTCTGCTTGAGTAATGATTGAGCAGTTTCCTGTAAGTTTGACAAACTGAATGCATCTGCAAGAGTCCTTGGTCTAAACATTCTAACATTTGTCTCCATGGTTGGTGGAAGACCAGAAAGATAAATGCTAATAGATTGTGCCTCTGTGATATCAACTTGAGTCAAAAGTACCTCAAACTCAGACTGATATTGCTTCATAGTAGTTTTGTACTTAAGTTTGGTGAGTTCTGCCATGGGATATTCACTTGCATCCCCAAACCTTCTGAGAATAGCAGCTTCATAGACCTCCCACACCACATTAGCATGATTTCTTATATACTGTAAATGCCAAGCCAAAGCTGAATCATAGAGATGAACAGACACTATCTTAAGCTTATCCTCCTCACTCACATCATCAATAGCAAAAAACTGTTTCACCCTATACAACCATCCTTTGACATCATCACCATAAAACTTCAGAAAATCCATCTTAGTCAACCTGCTAAACCTGCTAGTACCTTCTCCATGTCGGTTATGAGCAGGTGTTGCAGTGGCCAGAATCAACTGATTTATACTACTATTCATTGCCTCAATTTGTTCCTTAAGGGGATTAACAATAGAAGTGATCTGATTCGTAACCCAATTCCTAGTAGATTCATCAACTGGAATCTCCATAGCATTATTTCTAGTATTCACCATTGTAACTAACTAACAACTTGTAACTAACTTTGACCAATTGTAACAAATTTTTGACCAAATAACAAACTTTGACCAAAAACAAGACTGTTATCAAATCCTAATATTATACCAAACGGAGCAGAATCACTACACAGGACGTATTTTGGAGATGAACAGAAATAAACGTATTTGAGATATGGACAGATGATCTAGATTGATCACAATTGATGTGGTGTAGTGATTTGATCTTATGATCAGAAGGTTGTTTGGTGTAACTAACGTAACAGATTTGTAACAGGATGTAATCTCGTAACTAACTCCAACAACCTCACCGGTTTCACAACTAACTCACCAGAATTGTAACTAACTTTTTTCCGAGGACTGAGAAAAAACCGATAACAATGGCGGAACAAGGTCGCAAGACGTTGCTCTGATACCAAATGTAACCTTCTTAAGTTCAGCTTATCAATTAAGCAAGAACTTAACAACACAATTAAGCTAGTATAAGCTGTAATAAGCTAACACACAACTTAAATGGTCAAATGATTTGTTATTGAACGATTGGGGTGTTACACACAGTTACATGAGAGAGAAAGAAATTACATCAAAGCTAAGAAATGATAAAATGAAAGGAACAAGTATTTATAGGAAGGAGGGAGGGGAGGGAAAATAGGAAAAGTAGTTTGAATGGTTGTTGGCTTTTGACATGTGCATAATCTTTCAGATGTGAACATATAACAGGTTGCTACTGTCTAAAAGGGTGTTTGGCTGCTGCTGTCGAAAGAGGGTTGTGTTTGGTTGCTGCTGTAAAAAGGATTGTAGTTATCAATTTTTACGCTTTAGTCTTTCTGTTACATTAACTTGCCGTACCGTTGTTTAAAGTTTTCTTAGTCACATTTGCTTCACCTATACAAAATCAACAACCTATTGTTGATATTCAAAGAGTGACGTATATGTCATATGTGATCGAGTGAAGATCATTAGAACAAAATAATACAGTAAATATTGCAAACATCACAATTTATGTACACTTGATTTTTTACCACGAACTTTCATCATAACTAAACCATAATTGCAACCTATAAACAATATTAATACTTAACAAATTAAAAAAAAAATACCCCATGCACAGGTATTACAACTAGTAATAGATTAAACACAAAATAATACGAGAACTTCTTACAAGTCAATGGCAATTTTTATTTGTTTTACATCAATAGCCTTACGATAAACTCCAAAGCGCAGACGCAAATATTAACAATTTACACAAGAATAGGTCACACGAGAAAGAGAAACCAACTAAAAAGTTTTCAAATGGATATACTATTGGGAATTCCCTTGCATGTAAGTCCACCTTCTTGACTTGTATCAGAAGTGTTGGGATAAAGCAAGGTGTACGAAATCTTAACAGGTCCATTTCTATTCTTCAAGCACACGTCGTTGTTTCTTTTCATAATCCTCTCCTCAATGCCCATGAGATTTTTCCCAAACTCTTCAAAGGCCTCTAGTGCCTTACCATCCGAAGTCCAATACGGGGACTCATTCTGTCCTAGATAAATCTCATCTGTTGAGTGCCTTGATAGAATCTCTATCAAGGATATACCAAGCAACGTTTGAAGCTGGCTGGTGATTGTTTTGAGGAACGCCTTTTCAGGGTCTGACTCCAGCTCTGCATACTCAGGACTACCTGGCTTTGGCATGAACATACGGCTCACAGTTGGACGGTTTGGAAGGTACCCTGCATATGGGTATTGACCAAAATTGACTGCTGCGTGGAGAGCTGAAGCAACCCATATGATGATGGTGCATGAATCAATAAGTTCTGTTACTGTTTGCAATTGAGGCCACCATGGTTCGTCTTTCTTGTCACCGTGTCCCTCGGTTCTCAACTCTGTCCACCATGACTGGAGTTCTGAATCAGTTTGAACCATTTCGTCTGATTGGTAATATACACGACAATAGTCTTTAACCCAAAGATGGATTGCTGACCAAATTTCCAGTCCATCAACTGCGAATGGGTAATCTTCTATGAGCAGTTTTAGCCCATGTGGTTGGGTTGGATCCTTGATCGCTACACCTCTATAAATTTATACAAAAATAATGAGTTACAAGAGTGTAGGTTGATTCTACACTTCTTTATGTGTGTAACTAATAGAGTGGGTAATTACCTCTTAAGTAGATCAGCTGGTAGTGCCTGCTCGGTGAAGTTCCAGTTCTTATAAATAACAGCAGACATTTCCATTGCGTATTTAGCTGGAAAGACGGTCATCTCAAGTACACCCCCTGCATTGATCAGTACCTGTCTAGCTAATGCGTTTATGTTCATTGTATCACGAAAATGTGGCTGAAGAAGCTTGAATATCGGATGAAGCACACTTAATTGTCGATTTGTAGCAATTATAAATGGTTCTATTACTGCATGAGTGTTCAGCCTGCAACACCAATATCAATCAACTGAATTACGTAAATAAAAAGAAAATATCGTTTTCTCCTTTCAAAAAGATATTCAGTAAGCATGTACCAGTGACTAATAAGTTGATGATATCCTGAATCATTAACCGCTGCATAAGCCTTAGCTAACTGCCATATGGTGCCTTGAACACCATCCTCGGAAGGTGTAAAGACTTCGCTGGTGCAGCCTTTGTGGTTTGGTTCAGTGTTAGGCAAGCTTAACTCGATTGCCAGTGGCTTTAATGTACCATCATCTAAGAGAAAAAGAACTGTTCGAGTGGCGTAAATTTTGGAAGCTGTAGAGTTGATTTTTGGTAGATACGGCATCAATGCATCGTGATGATCTAAGATGAACAACTTATTTTCTTTCAAAGCCTGTAGTAAACAAAGAGAATTTTAATAATTTATACAGTAATAGTTATAGACAAATTAGTTGACAAAAATAACTAGACTTATTTCATACTTGTTCTATTGTTAGTCCATTCATGTTTGGTTCAAGTTGTTCCTTTGTCATGGTGCTCCTTTGGTTGCCAAATTCATTTGGATCTAGCGTGCTAAAAGGTGGGAACTCCTGAGGAACATGCAAATGTTAGAAATAAATTCCTTTAGGTTATATAACTGGAAGGATGTGGTCCATATAACTTATACTGAACTTACTTGAAGTCTACGGATGACCACCGGGTTAACCCCGGCAAGCATTTCTCTTCCAAATTCTTCATCCGTTCGCCAAGCAGACTTATCCACTGCAAGATTTTACCAAATCACCTCAAAAACTTAGTGCGCCTTCTTATATTGACAAAGTAGTATTCCCATATTAAATTATTTATAAAAAATTATATAGTATTTGCCCGACTAGTTCGATCATATAGACAATCGATATACCTTTGATTACGTCAGGCGTTGGGAATGTAAGAGGCTTCTCGCCATCAGAGCGTAAGAGTTCTTTCACTAGCTCCAAGTTGCTGTTTTTCCTGATCTTGCTCGAGCTTTTCGGGAGTTTAAACCCATCCTTATAAAGCTTCAATATGTCTTCAAATGAATCAAACTCATTTGGAGTTTTATCAAATAACGCCTTTAGCTCAGGACGAACCACTTGACCAATGGATTTGGCAGCATAAGCTAAGAAATCTGAGAACTTGATATGGCTAAACCGTTCATCGCGAGGCACATAAATATTTAAACTTAGAAGAAACAATCTCTTTTCGCTATTGGGATCTGCTTTAGTTGGCTTGCGGCCCGTTCTTCCTCTTCGTGGATATGGATACTCTTTAGAGCCACCTAGAACGGGACGTGCATAATCAGGCCCCTTATCAGGTAAACCCAAATCATTATAGTAAGCATAGTCATAAACCCGGTCCCATTCGTTAAGCACTCCTGAACCGGTACCTCTAAGATTAATTAGTTCTTGTTCTCGATAGTGGCGCAATGGTTGGGGTGTCGAAGCAGGTAAATATGTCTGAAATAAAAAACCAGTTGAATTTTGAGTTTACTTGGATCTAAATAAATAGCTCTTCAAAGTAAAAAGTATAACCACAGTTACTGACTTACTGCTAACGTTATTAGACACTGAAGTTCACTTTTGTATAACATAATAACTACATATATTTACGATTGTTGAATGATTATAAATGTATCATTGTAACTAAACTATTATATATATTTGTCACGATACAAAGAAAAATACCAACATATGCCCCAATTATATGAGACATATCGATTGATGTCTCAAGTACCATAGTAAACTAATTACCACGTTAATGTTAGCATACAATGATACGAAATAGATCGGATATTTCATTAGATAATGATTCCTAGGTCAGTGGACACATACACATTATGGGAACATTAAAGTAAGCCCAATCAATATGTTAAATATACAACTTGTAAAAGGGACAATAAAAAGATAAAGAGCCTTTTCCATGTAAAACATTATGCAAAAGTCATAAGCCCACCAACTTTAGTGACATTGTTTAGGGTTTTGTTAGAGTTATATGAATGATTAGAATATGATTTAAGTTCATTTGATACCAAACTTTATTTAGATATTAAGGGATTAATCTTCACCATTCATCTCCATCTTAATCTAATAGATAAGATTAAACATAAAACTTATTTCCTTTTTTTTTCCAAACATTAATAACTTTTAAACCGTCAATCGTTATACGAAAAAAATATACCATTACGACGGGCATTTAATTACCTTTCTACAAATATGCTATATGATATACTTTCGACAAATTTTTTTTCCGTTTTTTTCCGTAGTCTATCATATATGATACTAAATATCATATATATGATAGTAACACTTGTATCATATATGATATAGTTTATCATATATGATATAAACCAATATCATATATGATTCAATAATAATTTGTAAGATAACACTAATATCATATATGATAATACACTATTATCATATATGATATTTTACGCAAATTTTAAAAAACGAAAAAAAGACAGAAATTTTTTTCTTCAAAAGTATATCATAATGCATATCTGTAGAAAGCTTATTAAATGCTCGTCGCGATAGTATATTTTTTTTCGTTTAGCGCTTAACGATTTAATAGATATTTAAATTCTAAAAGTAAGTGAAATAATGAAATACTTTTAATCTTATAAATATGGTATCCAAAATAATCTTCTCTTAGAATATATTTAATATATAACTAATGCATGAAAAAGTCATAAGCCCACCAACTTTAGTTTATAAAATTAACAAGTGCAATATAAATTACTTGCAACATGTGTTTCGCATCATGCTTTTTGAATATAAAACCCAACACAAACTGGAGACTTTAATCTTCTTGAATGACAAAATATAATATTGATGGTGCATGACATGTATGAACCTTAAAGTCCCTAATAATTAGTATACTTTACATGTCTTATGAGTTATGATAATCAAATGATCTTTCAGATTGCTTAGTACTTAGTAGTGTTAGTTAATACCGAATCAAGAATTGTTCTTCTGGTGATATATCCTCTTTTATCACAAAACTATTTCCAAAATCTTAAATTAAACAAATAGTAATATCATACTGTAATGTCGTATTCAGTTATATATTAGCCAACTTTTCTTAAGTAAAGGTGACAATGACTTGTTGCTTGTACTAGTATGGCTGATCCATTATGACATTGTATATGGCTAATAATGTTATATATACCAAAAACAACAGTTGGTACTCCCCTCCCCTCCCTCCCCTCCTCTCTTTTACATTTTTTTAATTTTTTATTATAATTTTATTTATGTTATAAAAAGATTTTAAAAATACTGAATAAAAATTATAAAATTTAATAGATTAAAAGTAATAAACAAACAAAAATACGAGACCGAAACTGATAAAAATTAAGCTGTAAACAACAAAGGGAAACAAAGAGATAAAAGTTGTATTTTTTGGAAATATAGGAGGTATTAATAGGAAGACCCTTGTATATATATACGGTACTCCTTTTGCCCCCAAATTAATATAAGAAATACATCGTTTACATCACTATCAGGTGCAGTATAATAAAATTTTTAAATTACTTATATTTATATTTGAAAAAAAATACAATTTTAAAACATTTGAAAATAATATAAATGACTATAAATTTAGGACGATGAAAGTAGCTACTAGCTACGACATATATGAGCACAGATTTAAACAAAGTTGAGTACCAAAAATGTGTAGAAACAAGAAAGTACTTTGTTTACTTATTTAAGCACTGCAAAGAGCAAAGATGAGAAAATTTTTTTATATTTTCCACCTGTACGTTACACTTGAAATACATATAGCTTTTTTATGAAATTATAAATCTCAAAATGATTTTATATTTTACTTCAACCAATGAAAAGGTGCGAATAATATTATGTTGACCACTTGAATCAGAGGGTGCCTATTTTTAAAATATTCTCTTATTTTTGATCGGGAATTTTTTAGCAAACGCGCATTGACTGACTTTTGCTGTCTAAAAACCTCTGAACGCGGTGTATTTTCTAAGAAAAAAAAAACAAAATAACTGATAAATTCTTTTTGTTAAAGTACGGCTTTTTCTTTACGGGGACTAGATGGATCTCTTTTAGACAACTAAGAGTGAGGTGTATTTTTTTTTATGGTTGTTACACACACAAATTAATTGAAGTTTAAAGTAAGAGAAGAAATATTTTGGTCTGAAGTTTCCAAAAGCTGAACTGTCAAAAACTATTTTTCTTTATTTTTACTATAATATGAATCAAATCTAGCGTATCAAAAATATTTTAAGAAGAGTATTTTAAATAATTGAAGTGTATCAAGTCTATTATTAAGCAAAATATGGACGAATATTTGTTGGTCCAAAAATCAAGAAAGAAAATAAATTAAAAATTGAGAGTGTATCAGCAGATTGGCATATGATTAATGACATGAAAAATTATTGTTGTGCTTAATAATATTGCTTACTTATGTATCCTAATATCATTAATATTTTTATATAATAACTATGTAATATTATATTTATAGTAACATTGATTAGTAAAATCCCTCATAAATTTCCTAAAACACTGAAAAGATTGTCATAATAATATCACGATAATAAATAAAATTTACCTTGTTAAGAAAGAAGACACGGTTGTAGTTGTAACGATGAGCCGGATACACCCATGAGTTGCAAACGAAACGTATCGTCCCATGAGCTGGAACATTATCTAACGTGACAGTTTTAAGGTAGAATTGGCTATGGTGATTATTCTTTATCAATAAAGCACCGGGAACTCCCATGGATTCTTCCCATTCAAATGTCACCGAGAATGAAGTTTCTCCTGCCGCAGCTGGTGTGCTCTTTGTCGCCCAATCTTCGATTATCGCAGCCTTTCCGATCACCCCACTCGACTCATTCGCTAAAATAACCAATACACGAAACAGTATGTATATATATGAGTGTATATATTATCCGTATTCAGAATATAATTAATGGATGTGTATATTGCTTATTACAAACTGTTTACATATTTATTGCGATTTAATGCAATAAATATAGAGTTTTAGACGCGTCAGGTATAGAGTTAATGCAAATAATATATGAAAGAGATCGAGATGAAGATCAACTGACATGGGTCACAATGAGTGGAACTGATAAGCTGGATGGAGACATGTTTGCCAAAGATTTCATAAACCCGATCAAGAAGCGATGCACCAAAATCATTAAGATCAAGAACGTTTTTCTTCATTAAGACCACTGTTCCTTTGATTGTTTTCTTCATCATCTGGGCTTCATCTTCATGGCGATGTTTCGAGTTCTTGCCACATGCGATCATGTTCATTACCCCCATGACTTTTTTTTTTTGTAAGGGACCAAAGAGAGAAGACTGTGATCAAGCTATGAAGAGATGGTTTGTAGGTAAAGGGCTTTATATGTGGTGGGAATTTCTTAAATACTGTAGCAAAGACTTTAGTCGGGGCGGGGCGGGGCTTGGCTTGGGTGCAATACTTAACTCGTCTAACAGGAAGGAATGTGTGTTATTCTAGATTCTTGACTTGCAAAGACTATTGCTGCTATACACACAACTTTTTCTTTTCTGAATTCGCACACTTAAATGTAAAAAGGACAATCAAGTAGTTGTTCTTTTATTGGATTTATGGACGATACCTGTCTATTAATAAATCATTTATCTTCTTCCATTATTACACTAGTATGTATGTTTCGCGAGTCAATATTTTTTTTTCTTGGCAAAATAATAAATATATAAATAAATGAAATCAATCATCAACAAATATTGAAGATTGACAATATTACATTTGTGGTGGATGATGCTTGTAAGATCAACTATCACTTGACACATTGTATACAAAAATTTGCTTAACGGAACTGATATGTATACGGAGTATTTTGATCCGTGCACATAAATTTTATTTGTTTTGACCATCATGTCCTTGTCTTATACGAGTAATTATTTCCACCTTTTTTCTCCTTATCTATTTTGACTATCTACCTGTCTACCTTTAATCTTTGTAAATTCCATCGTCTTCAATTACTTTCACAGTGCCACAGTACTCCTGTTGTTTAGTCCATTAGACACATGAAATGAAATAAAAATGATCCTGTAGTTCACTCCAAAATAATTAACAACTAATATTTCAGTTTCATTCAATATTCAACCGTATACGGACCACTGTTTGCTCATCATCAGAAAATCAAAACATGAGATGGGATATGTACAAAATTTGCTATGTACTAGGTCTCAAAACTGCGATGATGCTCGTGAAATTAACATAAGCATATAATGAGGCCAACATTACTACCCAAACTTTTGATCAATAACTTCGACATTGGCATAAGCTTTCGACCAATAGCTTAGATCAATCGCCCCCGATAAAGATGAGTAGATATCAAAAATTGATGTGTCATATGTCGCTAATCCGTAAAGATTTTCTCACGGCCTTTTTCATTGGAAATTTAAGTTAGCTAAAATCAGTTTGGGTAGTAATGTTAGCGTGAATGGGTTCAGATATCCGTGTACTAATTAGCATAACGCTGGTGAAAGTAAGAGTAGTATGCTATGTTAATCCCGTCAGTCGATACGGTTTTGTGTTTAGCATTTGACGGCGGTGGAAAGGGGTTGATGGATCCATGCAAGATAAATGGACGAAGGACGAGGATACACCTTTCTATGCAAAGATTTGAGGAAGAAAGCTAAGCAAATTGTTTTGTAAAGGCTTGAGGGCATAATAGTCCATGCACCAAAAAATCAAGTGTGCGGATCAAATTCATCCGTGTACATATCATTTCCCTAATAATAATTAATGATCACTCTTCGCACCAACCAAGATTTCACTCGCTAAAATTACTTGATTAGGTTTACGACTTCTCACTTATTGTTGACGAGAGTTAAAAAGGCTCGTAACCTTTGTTTTAGCTCATCTTAAATTTTTGTGACATTCTACCTTTTCATTTGCAAAGATTTTATGATTGAAATAAGAGATTGTCTAATAAATACCTTTAAGATATTGTTTAAAATGTATTAATTCATCATAAACTTGTCAATTAAATTAATTATGTATTTAACACACATTAATTAATCTTATAATGTATCTTAATTGATCGTTTAAATTAGTGTCCTGAAAGCACTCGTTAAACAAACCCTTAAGGTAAAAAATATTTACTAACTAAAAAATAATAATAATAATAATAATAATAATAATAATAATAATAATATTTTGGTCATTTCATCTCACAGGCACCTACACCCTACATAACGTATCAGAAACAATTCAGACTAGGTTAAACAAAATCTCACTCTCTCTTTAAAACACACATTGAAAACAAACACTACTCGCAAAAATACAACGATAAAAAATTACACATAAAAACACAAATACACACACGAACAACCATTGATAAACATCAAGATACGAAAACAAACCTTCAATGTCTAACACAAATTTCAAATAAGAAATGAAATCTAAATACGAATGTGAAGGTTTTCATAAACAACCGCCAAAAATCTCGATAAATTCAAGAATAAAGGTATAAAACACATATTAACTACACATTCTACGGTTATTTTGCATTTAATATTGTAAGCGTTTTAGTGGATATGTTGTGATTCTTATGAAGTTATAGCGTATTTAATGAACATGCAAAGTTAGTTTATGAGATAACTGTTGTTGGTTGAAAGATCCACAAAGAAGCTAAGAAGAGCTATTGATAGATAATAAGAGCTTATGGAAAATTTAAGATGTATTATACTGTTGGGCCAATGAAAGTTTTAACTATGGCTTAGTCTAGATTTGTTTAAATTAGACTAAGTGTTACGAGTCGCTGTGAAGACCAGCGACAGAGACCAGACCAGCTGAAGGCAAAGCCTCAGCTGGCACACCAAGAACATTTAAGTCAAAGAAAACGTCAGAGAAATCGAAGACTATCTGAATTCATACTCACCAGCAGTTATGGACACGCTGGGATGTAGAAGGAATGTACTTGTGTTTAAGGATCTCTGAGATGACGATACTCAGAGATCACTTACAACTCTATTAAGACTAATCAATCAGAGACTGGCCTTACCTTTTATAGTTTAGGCGGGAGAATCTCCAAAGTGTTTTGAGCGGGACAAAATAGGTGATTCAAGTTAAAGCCTAGTGCGACCTAGTGGGACAAAAGTGAAAAGTTGGCAGAACTGTTCACCTAAAGTTGTTTAAAAACATGTCTTGATATAGACATGCATTTAATACGTTGTACTACCTCCACACAGAAGTTTACACGTATCAACTACTCCCACTAAGGAAGCAACCTCGTACCAGTATAAATAGGAGGGAGAAAGAAATATAGTCAACCTTATACTTGGCTAATTTATCTAAGTTTCTTTCTCCCATTAGAACCTCTGAGTCCTCAGCTGTCTACCAGCGACTCTAAGGTTCTCTCGTAAACTTGAGTCTCGAATCGAGTTTACTTGTTCTAGGGTTCATTTCTTATTGTCACTCAACTGGTGTATTCATAGCACTTTGTAATACTTTGTTTATAAGATTAATAAAGCATTACGCGTTTGAAAATTATTTCATATTGTGTTATTGTGTATACGAGACATTGTATCAACAATTGTTATATTTTGGGACTTTCAATTAGTATCAGAGCGCTTTGATTTATAAAACTTTTATAAACCGTTCTTGTTTTTAAAATCAAGATCCTAATATCACTGATACTTTGCCCCTATGCCAACACCCTTTGGTCAAACTAGTCAAGCTAATGCTTCGACCACCACCCCGGTCACCACATCTACTACTACCATGCTTGCACCGGTTGTAAGAAATGGTAATAATGATGATGATTTACCTCAACTTCTTGATACTCGAGGGGGCTCTCACGTGTCAAATGTCCAAGCATTTGATGAAGAAGACTTTTCTAGTTGGAAAAGTAAATTTCTAGTTTATCTCGATGGTCTAGAACCTTTCTTGATAGAGATATTAGAAAATGGACCATACGTCCAATTAGCCATTTCCTCCACCCCTGAGAGACCTATCAAAAACCTGTTAAGCAATGGTCTCCAGCGGATAGACGCCTGACAAATCACGACAAGAGACTCAAAAGCATCATAGTCTCTTGCATACCGAAGAATATAATGAAGTCCATTATCAAATGCGACTCTGTTAAGCAATTGTAAACTAGGCAAGTGATGCCACGTTTTTAGGCCTCCACGTGGGCTCTTATTTGTCATATATTATCTAAGATTTTTTTTGAAAACCGTTACATACCAGCTTTCCTTATTTTGTATTTATTTTTTTACAAAAAAAAAAAAAAGTTAAACTTTTAATATTTTATATTTATTTTTCAAGATAAACTTTTTTATATTTATATATTTTAAAGGCTGTTTTTTTTATTAAGTTAATGTTGTTTATTAAATTTTTGGCAACTCGTGTTGAGGAAGGTATTTTAAAAGAATTAACGTGGAAAAATATTTGACGGGTTAAAAATATTTGACGTGGAAAATTTTTTTGTTTATTAAGTTAAAAAATTTTTGTGGCCGGATTTGAAAGACAAAAGTGACGGACTTCATTTTTAGTGACTACGAATTTTTGATCGGGTTTAATTTTTCATCATCTGAGCCGACAACATCTTTTGAGCCGAATCGAATTGTAAAATCCTGAAAACTACAACATCCACATCATTTTTCCTCGATTTTCAATGGAATCGTTAAATTCGACACTTAAAGAGGGAGACTTGCATCGAATGCACGACAAAGCTAGAGAAAGTGGTATAAATTCATTTCAAATGCTTTAATATCATCTAGTTACTCTTTCACGGATTCAAGGAGGGAGCGAATTTGTGACAATCTTTGGTCAAGATCGTCATATATTCATGGACTCAATGTTCACCACTTTGACCGAACTCGCCGAGCAACTCAACCGTGACAACTTTAATCACTCTGCATCGTCACTTGCTTATAAGGCTCTTGTGACACAACTCACGCCTTTCCTCCAATTCAATATCATCAAGTCTGAAAGTTCAGTGATTTGCCAATCGTTTCTTCGAGATACACATACCGAGCTTCGAGTTTTCCGTGATACAATTTTGAAACTCATGTCATCGGTCTCGTCTTCGATTTATCAAATATCACAACTTCAGCAAGCGTATGATAATGGAGTGCAAGAATCAATGACGCAGATGCAAGAGGAGAATGGTCATACGGTTGAAAACTTGGAGCCTATCAATGCCAAGAGCACGGAATCAGGAGGACAACATGATACCAGTGGCACGTCAGGGACTGTTCACGAGATCTCTTTTGCTGACACCGTACCCGTTTATGACGAAGCGCCTGCAAACATGGTACAATGTAATGTTGTTTATGATGTATATGCTGATGACATACCGCATATTGAGCATTCTGAACCTAATTATGACAAACATGGGATGGAAAAGAGTGATAGAAATACCACTTCTGATTCATCCGATGTGAGTCATAATGGGGGAGAAAGTGTTCAAAATGCTATAGTTCATCATGATAAATGCTTTATAACTGCCTCGTTAACTGATTCTGATTCCAAGATTAAAGAGCTCGAAACGATTGTAGCTCAACAATCAAAAGATCTTGAGGATGCCAAACTTGAATTTTCTAAGAAAACGGACAAATTTGAAACATACTTTGAAAAACTTGAAAAGTCAAACGTTGTTCTTGAAAGAAAATTGGATCAAACTGTTCTAGATTCTAAAGCTGAAAAGGATAATCTTTTGAAACAAATTCAACTGCTTGAATCTAAGTTGGCATCCCACGATAACTTGCTCAAAGAGAATGAGACTTTAAAGGCCCAAGTACAGGAAAAGGTTTTTGCTATAGCTGCGTTGAAAAACGAGTTAAGGAAAACTAGAGGACCTAGTGTGGACACTAAGCTTGAAAAACCATCAATCTTGGGGAAACCACCTACAAATCAGTTCGTCAGTCAACCGATTGTCAGACAACCTACTGCATTTAGATCCGAGCGACCACAATCCTTGAGACCGCGGTTTGCCTCCCAAGTTGATTTGGGTCATATTTCTAGAACAGTCACTCCACCAACTAGGCCTAATGTGACTAAATCAGTTTTAGCAAGACCTCATCACATAATTGCCCCTAGTTTCTCTAAGAATAGTTCAATGAACACGTCTAGAACTAGTTCAACTGATGTGCGCCATGATTTTGGTCAAAGGGAAGCTATTCAAAAGACACATGTAAGAGATAGCAATGTCCAACCTAGTCAGATGCCTTCTAGATTACCCAACACTGCTAACCGTAGCATGACGTCTCCTAGGAGCATCGATCAATCATCTAGGAATTACTCGGACATTAAATATGCTACTTGTAAAACATGTAGAAAATGTGTCTTTACGGCAAATCATGATTTTTGTATCAAGAAACTACTTAATGAGGTGAACTCCCGTGCTAGACTTAAATCCCAGTGGGTCGCTAAAATCAAACCCTTTGGTAAAATGTGGCGCCCCACTGGTAGAACTTTCACTCTTGTAGGAAACGAGTGCCCTTTAACTAGGATTGTCTCTGATTCTACGAAGACTACTAGGGAGGAAATTGCAAAGGATGATACATCACTTAAGCCTGAACTTAAGGTTTTCTATAAAAGGAAACGTTTGCCAACTAAGACAAGTGAATCATCCCCTCAGGCCACCTCTGACACAAGAAAAGAAAACCGTGAACCCCCACGTGCTTCTAAAATAGATATCTCTAACCCATGCAACAGTATACAAACTCCTAATGAGAATGCAGGTACCAAAGTTGATGTTCCAAAAGAACGAAGCGGTCCAATCATTGTATACCGTTCAACTAAGGACACTCTCAGACTTTTGGTTGCTGAAGAAGCAGATATCAGAGAAACTAGTATCTCAGGGGATTCATGGTTAAAGCTTACAAGGACTTACAGTCACATAACAGACTGTAACTCGCTCTCAAAAGACAGGAAAGTTCATCCCGATGATGACTTATCCTCAAAACGAGAAATTAAATTTTCTCGGACACGAGCTTACATTTTAAACTATTCAAGGGTTTTAAGCTCGTGTAAAGGACTTATAGTCACATCACAGACTATAACTCGATCTTCAAAGAAAGGAAAGTTTATCGCCGATGGTAAACTTATCCTAACAACGAGAAATTAATTTTTCTCGGGCATGAGCTTATATCAAAAACATTCCAAGTTTTTAAGCTCATGCACTATGGCTCCTCGTTAAATGACAGACGACGACCCGGACTTCAGAGACAGGGAAGTTTATCTACGCAACGATAACTTACCCTCTTAACAAGAAATTAAGTTTTCTTGGACACGAGCTTATCCTAAAACCATTCAAAGGTTTTAAGCTCGTGTATAAGGCTCATCATTAAATATCAGATGATGACCCGATCTTCAATTAAAAGGAAAGTTTATCGCCGATGATAAACTTATCCTTACAACGAGAAATTCATTTTTCTCGGGCATGAGCTAATATTAAAAACATTCGAAGTTTTTAAGCTCATGCACAATGACTTACCGTTAAATGTCAGACTGTAACTCGAACTTCAAATAAAGGAAAGTTTATTATTAATGATAAACTTATCCTCATAACGAGAAATTCAATTTTCTCGGTCATGAGCTTGTATTAAAACATTCGAAGTTTTAAGCTCAGAAAGGAAAGTGTATCTTTTAAATAAGAGAACTTTTCCTCATAACGAGAAATTAACCTTTCTCGGTCATGAGCTTTCCGTTAAAACAGTCAAAGTTTTCAAGCTCATGAAAACGACTTCTAAGTAAATGTCAGCTTAGAACTCGTCCTTCAGATAAAAGGAAAGTTTATCGCCGATGGTAACTTATCCTTAACAACGAGAAGTTTATAACTTCTCGGACTTGAGCTCGCTTTGTAAGATATTCAACATCTTAAGCTCAAGTAATTGGTTTTCAAAACTTTGAACACAATTTTTCGAGAATTTCTCAAAAGGTTTTTCTAAATCTTTCAAAATTGTGTGTTCAAAAATGTTTTGATAAAAAGAGCATGTCTTCTGGAATCGATAATATTTACGATACTAGAAATGTCATTCAATAATGACACGGGGTTGTAAATAAAGTTCGAGCAGAAGTTCAAACTTTTAAAACATGCTCAAAATGGTTTGCTATTATTTCCGATAGTAACCCGCTTTTCACATTGAAGTCAAGCATTTCACCGGAAAGCTTTGACTCTATAATATGAAGTTATCAACTCCACAATCCGAAGCAACTTACAATTGATATCTACATACTCGACGATGCGACTACTCAAACGGTGACTACAACTCTTTCAATAGAACACGGGTCAACAATTGAGGGGGAGCAATTGTCCAGCATTCAGAATCCTTGATGCCGAGAGTGCCAAGTTCACATATTGGTGTTAAGACAACGATATCAATCATACACATGGAGTCAAGAGATAACTTCAGAAGTTACGAGGAAGACCAACATTCGTGAACAAGAACCATGTGCTTCTTTCATATGATGTTCTCCATCATTCAGGTCCAACCTCGTAAATTGCTAATCTTGTGAATTCATTATCATATATGATCTTTGCACGTGATAAATACCTTACACTTGTGTTTAAAAGGTATTTAATTTACGTTTCAAGTACACCCTCATTAATTTGAGGGGGAGCTTGTGTAATTCATGAAGATAATTGGACTTGCATTTTTCTTCCCAAATTTTCTTAAAATGCTATTAAATCAATTGATATTAAAAACATCGATTGGGTTAATATTTTTAATATGGGGGAGAAAATGTGATTTAATATGGGATATGATCAATCATAAATGGTTTGACTTAACGTGATAGCTCATCCCGACATGTGCAAAATGTTTTTGGATATCGTGGCATATGTTAAGGGGGAGCAAAATGGATTTGCACTTCAAAATGGATTTCATGGTGACATACACTTACCCAAAACATCTCTATTCACGACGGTGAAGATTGTGGTGATATAAGGATGGTAGGATAGGTTAAAGTCCAATGATTTCTCTAGAACCGGAGGAATCTTCCCAAGGACATTCCATAGCTAGAAATAGTAGTCCTTAGGAAAGATGGAGAAAGATTGTGAACGTAGCTGAATGCCGACCAAGTACATAAGTTAGCACTGGAACAATCACAACAAGGTGCTAGTTATGACGTATTGGTAAGCATTGAAGGGGTTGAAGAATGAAAAAGAATTGTAAAGATAAAGGGTGTAAAGAAAGAAGCCCTCCTTACAACTTTAGGCAGAAACCGGGTCAATACATATGCTATTGAGATCATTTTTGTTAATGATTCTCGATATTGAAGAAAGACATCATGGACCCAGTGATGCAATGCACAACCCTTCCCAGCTAACTCAAATATCTCTCAAAAGGTATTTGTTTTAATCACACGGAGATCAACACGTTATCTATTGATTTATTCACTCCGAATAAATTGGTATTGAAAAGGTGGCACTCCTCTCCAGCCTCCAATCACTAAAAATCCAAAATGCACGATCGAGTCTAGAGCCATTTGAGATCATCAAATATCTCATTAGGACACACTTTCATATTTCCTTGCTTCTTCACACACTGTGAAAAGTAAGAAAGATCTTAAGAGTCCTACGCAAAATCTTCATGATCTTGCCTGAACATCCGAGTAATACGAAAGTATTTACAATGAAGATGGAAATCCTTTTTGAGCGAATATCAAAAAGCTCATGGTAGGTGACTTGTGCGATTCTTTATGAATCAAACTTGTGATAACTAGAAAGCAACAGTGGTTTAATTCTTAAATGAATTTAAACACGTTCCAGGCCTCTACGCAATATCTTAGTGATCTTGCCAGAACATTCAGAGTAATACTATTAAATATTTACAGTGACGAATGGAAATCCTTCTAGTGTTAACATCAAACAGCACTTGGTAGGTAACTTGCAAGATTCTACATGAATCAAGCTAGTGACAACTGGAAAGCAACGATGGTGCGGTTCTTAATTGAACTTCACTTGTTCCAGGAACATGAATTGACGGCTTCAAATCATGCGGATAATATTATCCAAATGATTCACTCTTTACGTTCGCAGTCAGCTTTGGACGGTCGAGTAAAGAGAACGGGTTTACCCGCGAAATCTTGTCAAGGAGGTTCTTTATTGAAACTACCTGCCACAAGTACGATATTTAATATCGTCCAACGGTCTTCACCGACCGGAGGTAAAATGCTACCGAATTAGAATGAAATGTTCAAGGCCATTTCATCCGTGTATATTGTTTGTTGCTAACTGTCTTATGCAGCGTAACAAGAAGGTGGCATTGCGGTGTACAATCCAGAAGAAGTCGTCACCACATGCTTATACTACATACAACTAGTACTTCAACAAATTCAAGAAAGCCTGAAGGTCAAGTCTTCCGTTGTATCAAACTCTGAAGCTTTCAAGAATTTAAAAGTATAAGTATGTGGAACATGAAGTCACAAAGAGGCAAATATCACAAGTGAATAATGCACAAGGTCAAGGCAAGGAAACATGCTCAAGACTAAAGTCAAAGATCACATCAAGCATATTCACAAGAACAAGATCGAAGACTCAAGCATAGATGCTAGGTTTAAGATTTTGTAAAAAGATGTGACCTCCCTTAGGGGGAGATTGTTGGAAATACGTTTTTCCCAATAAATTCTCGGTCACATCTTAGTTAGCATAGATCACGAGATACAGATTATGTAGAACTTTGTCTCTTGGAGCGACCTCCCTTAGGGGGAGATTGTTGGAAATACGTTTTACGTATTTATGAAGGATCGGTCGCTCCAACGATAATTATGTAATGGGCTCGTGATCCATTTAGTTTATGTATAGTCCATATAGCCCATATGTAGGGTGGGCTATATATATCCCCTCCTAGCATGTTAGGAGGGGTTGTTGGTTGTTCATTTCACACTTTTGATAATTCCATTTTTACTTTCTCTCTCTATTCTTCCATTTTCTCTCCTTTCTCTCTCTACTCCCTCATCTCCTTCATCTCATCTTCTTTATATTAATCTATTTAATCAACCATCTTTATACATCAAATCCATCAAATCCATCATGTAGAATAGGACAATGATCACGTAGACCTTCATAGGGTATGAAGGTCCCGAAGAAACTAAGGAAACCAAAATCCAAGCCCTAAGACTTAAGTTTAATGCTTTTAAAGCCTTAATAACAGAAACTGATGCTCAAACTTACACTAGGCTTAAGATTTTGCTGAATGATCTAGGAAACAATGGTGTTGTTCTACCCAAGGTTGAGGTTATTGCTACTTTTGTTAACAGTTTACCTAGGAAATGGCTTAGCCTAAACCAGACCTTAAGAGCAACTAATACAATCAAGAATGATACTTTGGCCCAACTGTTTGGTAGATATAACTATGAAGAATGGCTAATTGATTTCATTTATAAGTCAGAGACTGATAGGTTTACCACTCATATCTCTGGTTCAAAAGCTGTTGTTGCTAACCATTCCTTTTAGGACAACGACTCTAACATAGAAGAAGATACTCGAAGCAGTCAAGAATTTCTTGATGAGTTGCATGTAGAATTCCATGACAGATCTCTTCTCGATGATCAAACGAGATATTACAAGAGATCGGGTAGAGTTGGAGCTGCCAAAGTTGACAAATCCAAAGTGCTATGATACACTTGTGGAAAAGCTGATCATTTCCAAAAATATTGTTGGTCAAACAAGACATCCTCTCCAAGTTTTCCCTCATCCAGTAGTAATCATAGCAACAAGAAGAAGTTTTCTTCATCTCCTTTTAAGCAAACATCTCACTCTGACTCTGAGGGAAAGAAGGACTACAAGGTCAAGTATAAAGCACTGAAAGCTGAGATGATGAAACTCAATCAATAGGCTGATGAAGAAGCAAAGAAGAAAGATAGCAAAAAACTGAAAAGGGTCGTATTGCTACTGTTAAACACGTAATTATTCGTGTTTTTAGTGCTAATACCCCTTCGTTTATGGCATAATAAATAGCAAAACGTGTATTTTTAGTGCATTTATCGTTTATATGTGTTATTTATTATTGTAGGTACGAATATTAAAGAAAATGAGCAAAAACGAAGAAAAAATACCAAAAACGAGCACAAGACATGGAAAGAGCGCGAAAAATCGAGTCCGACGGTGCCTTCGTCTTTTATTGGGCCGACCCGACACCATTTTAATGGGCCGACCCGACCCATTAATAACTAAGTGGACTATTAAAAAGCTGCTGGCCCAGTTTGGATAACAAAATCCCAAAAGAGTTTGAGGCCCGAATTTATTGGAGAAGCCCATCATTGGAAACCAACCTTATCTCACTTATCTCATTTTTCAATATATAGATGGGATCTCATTACTCACATGGAAACCATTTTTTTTCCTGCGTTTTTTTTTGTTTCTCATTAGTTTAGGATAGAATATTTTTATGTTTTATTTTTTTTCTTTAATAACTTTCATACGTAGTTCTATAATTGTATTATTTATGGCATGTTTTGTTTTAATTTGGAGATAACATATAATACCCTTCCCTGTTTTTATATTTTATATAGATACCACTTTCCATCCTCACTTGAATTATTTTTCTTACACTGATTTTCGTTTTAGAAATTAATACGCAGTCATCACAGATCTAGGAGATCTTCATTTTTTTATTTTATATATATTCCTGCGTTTTAGTTTATTAGTTAGAGAATAAGGTAGAATCTATTTCAACATCTTCACTTTGTTATTTTATTTTTGTACCTGCGTTTGATTTTATTAGTTTTAGGATAGATACGCAAGAACATTCCATTTATTTAGATCTTGGTCTGCGTTTTATTTTTGTTAAGAGTAGAACAGCTTTTTTTTATATACACTTTGCCTAGTAAATTTTTAATTATATATAGGATAAGTTAGTATCATCTAAATGGTGTATACATATTGCAGTACGATTTAACAGCATATTTAAATGCTTATTAGAAATTTATATTAAAGTTATTCCTTATAAACAAGGTGTCAATGCATTATTTTATGTTCATGTGTCTATTGTCTAGTACTGTTGTTATTAACAATTAATAGAGTGTCTAGATGTTCTTCATAGATAATTGTTTTGTTAAGCAAGCTAGCTTAATATCATACGCAGTCATGTACCTGCGTTTAATTGGGACATCTTTATTCATGCGTTTTAATTTTGAGATAGGAGAGGACATCTTTTTTTTTCTCTCTTAAATAAGGATATAGATAATATCCCATGTTTTTTTAATTATTATTAGTCTTTTACATTAAATTGTTTTTTTTATAAAAAATTATTTTAGTTAAGTTTTAGAATTTTAAATAGTTTTTATAATTAGTTAAAAATATCGTTTATCTTAATTGTCGTTAACGCTTTATGTTTTATGTTAGCTCGGCGCATCCGGTTCGTCATTCGGGTTCATTTCTTTTTATCTTAGTTTCGTTAGCTTAAGTATTGTTCGTATTTTTGCCTTGTTATTATTTAACTTTAGTGTCAAGATTATAGTAGTTTTGATTATGCTCGTTTAGTTTACCATCGTTATTGTCCTTAGTATTATTTTATGTACCTTTAGCTTAATATTCATAGTATAATTGTCGCTCTTATATCATTTTAAACCCTTAGTATAATTGTCGCGGATTTCCATTCACACTTCGCCGGAACTACGATAACCTTCGGGTGTACGAAAACGATTCAATCAAATGGCACTGCTGCCGGCTCTGTGTGTAGCGATGTTTACGTTGTGTTTTTAGTTGGTGACTTGAAGATCCTTTCGCTTTGAAAGTTTATTTTCGTATTTGTATATATATATAATAAAATATTTTTTTTAAAAAAATCCAAAAAAAATATATAAAATTTATAAAAACCAAAAATATTTTCTTATTTTATCTTCTTTTCTTTATTACTATATATATCATTAAAAAAATTTTAAAAATTATTCTTCTTTATCCTCTATTGTGTTTAATTCGTTTTCTCAACCCCTCTTATTTTTAATTCTTCATGGATTCATATTGTATAGGGTGTGGGTCGTCTGATAGTCAATCATGTTATTGGTGTTCATGCGAGCGGTGCGATATGGCTATCCCTAATCACGAATTTGGACATTGTTCATTTTGCAATTCGACCAATTCATACTTCACCTCTAATGACACTATCTCACCCTCTTCCATATATGTCGATCCGTATCCGCAAAATGCACCGGGTTTCTCTCCATACCCGTGTTGCAATCATTGTGGGGGCCCTCACGATACTTCTTATTGTCAGCCAACAAATTATTATGAGCCAAATCCGTGTCCGCATTTTTCTTCACCGATGGATTATTATGAACCAAATACGTGTTCTAATTCTTCTCAACCGGTGAATTACTATGAGCAACATCCGTGCTATAATTCCGGTTTTCAAAATTTTGAGCCCCCACATTACACCATCGATCATCAACCTTCTGTTGGAATGTGGCTTGAATACGTTCAACAAGAATTAGCTAGCATACGCGAAGCAAGGGAGGAGGAAAAGCGACAACAACAAGAACAAGTATCTAATCTTAGTGATTATACTCCTCCTCTTGTGCGTCCATACTACTTTTATGATGATGACGAGGATAATATTTACGATCTCAATCCATCATGTGAGACTACCACTCCTATTCTCGATTCTTCCACTACGGAGACCGATGCCTCACTCATCATGGGGGATGAGGGTCTTATAACTATTCCTTGTGATGAGATTCTTATTCCAGTTCAAAGTGAGCCTACGGTTGCTTCCGATAGTGACGATGAGTGTGAATCTCTTTCTAGTAATGATTCATTACCTCCCACCGACATCTTGAGAGATGATTCTTTGCCTTTCTCTAACCCCCTTTTTGATCTCGATGATGATTTTACTTCTAGTTATGACGAGTCACTATCCGATGAAGATGTTCTGAAGGAAAATTTCAAGATTTATTTGAACCCTTTATTTGATTTTGAAGACGCCTACATCTCTAGTGAGGTGAATCCTCTCTTTGAAGAGGGGATTGAGGACATTGATAGCTCTGACTCTCTTGCTATTGATGAAATTCTTTGTTAGCCATGCCACCTCCCATCATAGAGGAGGTGGAGAGATTTGACCCTACCTTCCGTTTTATTCGGTCTGGAGAGGTGACACGGGTGGTCGATATTTCTTCTGATATTTCTCATATTATGTTGCCACCCCGTCCTACTGCGTGCACACCCAAGCAGGTGATGTATCGCTTTTACTTTCCTCATTCATACCGGGAAATGAGGATCAGTGTTTTGATCCTGGAGGAGACGTTGATGTTGCTATTTCTTGTGATGTTTTACCGGTTATACCATCGACTCTTGCTTTGAGTTTCTATCAAGTATCCTCTGGTGACACTTTGATATCTTTTTCTCCCACCCTCCCGCCCTTGGCGAAGACGAGTATTCTTAAGGATCGCCTTTATACCTATTTCTCGTATGTTATAAGAATCCTTCTTCTTTTCTTCACTTATACTGTGGATTCTTCTTCTTTATTCTCATCCGGTAATGAGGATAAGATTTTTGACCCTGGCATATCTGTTTTGAGCCAGTGGTGATTCTCTTGCTCCCCCATGGACCATTTAATTCGGGGTCGAGTCAGGCTCGTGACTCGGTTAACAAAAACAAGCGCTTCTCTGGAGGCAACCCGATGATGTTTTTTATCTATTTTCTAACATAAGTGTAGAGGCGTGCTTCTCTCCATGTGTGCTTGTTGGTATTTGTTTTTGTGTGCAGGGTTCCCTTGGATCGAGAAGACTTTCAGAGGGTTGATGTTGCTGTTTTCCATCATCTTCTTCATTTAGTCTCCGATCGATCTTCATGTCTATATTAGGGGAGTACTCAGTTCTCATCTTTATCCATGCATATCTGATTGTGTTCTCCTTCTTATACTTGGAATTCTTGCATTAGCCTTTTGTGTTCTTAAGTGTAGGGGTAGCACCTTATCACTTTTGAACATTAAGGCCAATGTTTGGTTCTAACTGTAGGGGGTTTATATCATATTGATCATATTCATGCCTACTTGTTTGCCCTCCTGCATCCTATTTTGATCAAATGTCTGTTTTTATTTTATTTTATTTTATTAATAATAATAAAACGTTTTTGACCGTGCATGATTGACTTGTCCCGTAGGCTAGAACAAAGGGGATCCTGACTCTGCCTGAGTGTTGATCTGGCTGCTCTCTTTACTTCTAGACTAAGCTTTTAGGAATTTTGCAAATAAAAATGCTAAACGTGGAGTAGTTGGTTCTCTTTAGAGCTTACATGAATAACCTGTGGCTTTTCCTCCTAGATTGTAACTAGACTTAATAAGTGTGTTTTTTTCAAGCCTTTGAACGTTAAAAATTGTGTTGTTATGCAAAAATAAATTCTTATCCAATTTTGATATAGAGTCCTAGTTCAACTTTTTATTTAAATTTGAGTGAAAGCATACTTTCTTAAATTTGAAATAATGTCGAGTGAAAAAAAAAATGTTGAAAAAAAGTCGAATCAAAAAAAAAGAGAAAAAAAAGAAAAAAAAAGAAATTTGAAAAAAAAGAGATTGAAAAAAAAAGAAGTGTTCAATAGAGTTAGAAGAGTCGAGTGAATGAATAAGTGTTTTTGTTGTTTTATTTATAATTGTGAGAAACTTGCTTTTTCTTAAATTTAAATCCGAAGTTGAACTAGAATTCGTCAATTTTGTATAAGAGTTTAGACGGTAATTGAAAATGTAGAAGTCAAAGGTCCCGTGAGTTCCGATACTATTCTCGAGGGTGTAAGAACCTAGCCTCCTAAGCTTTGCTAAAGGACAAGCTGAGAAGAAAGTCGCTACATGGAGTGATCTCTCCTTTGAATCTTCATTCTCTAATTACCGTCGTTGTTTTTCATCTAAGTGTCTTTTATTAGCTTAGCGGTGATTTCAAGATCTTTGATTTCAAAATCCCGCCGATCCCGGTACTATTCTCCGTGGGGTGTCAAAAGCCCGGGCACTTAACCGATGAGGTTGGGACGTCCCGAGAAGAAAGCCGCTACATGGGAAAGGCCATTTTTGAAAGTTAAATCTCGTCATTTTCGGTGAGTCTAATATATTCCACTTAGATGATTAGCAACCATAACAAATGTCGATTTTGAACGATCAAAATTTTGAAATGAACACACTTTCCTAGTCTTTTATAATTATAGGAGTAAAAAGTTATATTTACATAGGTTATTAATGTAAGTAGTGTTAACATTTTGCCAAATTTGCACAAGGAATCTTAGCTCAGTTGGGATTAATAAAAAGAGGATGACGATATTTATTCCCTGGAGAAACCCAGTTTGCGTGTTTCCCGTTCTATGATCCTTATACCTTGAATAAAAAGTCGAGCATGGTGGGTCACTATGAATTTTTATTTTTAAAGCAATTTCGAAGAAAGTAGTTTTAACTGTTTTTGAACTTAACGTTTGTGATAATAGTTGCTTGGGGGAAAGCAACGTGCTTAAGTGTAGGGGTGTGTTAAACACGTAATTATTCGTGTTTTTAGTGCTAATACCCCTTCGTTTATGGCATAATAAATAGCAAGACGTGTATTTTTAGTGCATTTATCGTTTATATGTGTTATTTATTATTGTAGGTACGAATATTAAAGAAAATGAGCATAAACGAAGAAAAAAGACCAAAAACGAGCACAAGACATGGAAAGAGCGCGAAAAATCGAGTCCGACGGTGCCTTCGTCTTTTATTGGGCCGACCCGACACCATTTTAATGGGCCGAACCGACCCATTAATAACTAAGTGGACTATTAAAAAGCTGCTGGCCCAGTTTGGATAACAAAAGCCCAAAAGAGTTTGAGGCCCGAATTTATTGGAGAAGCACATCGTTGAAAACCAACCTTATCTCACTTATCTCATTTTTCAATATATAGATGGGATCTCACTACTCACTTGGCAACCATTTTTTTCTTGCGTTTTTTTTGTTTCTCATTAGTTTAGGATAGAATATTTTTATGTTTTATTTTTGTTTCTTTAATAACTTTCATACGTAGTTCTATAATTGTATTATTTATGGCATGTTTTGTTTTAATTTGGAGATAACATATAATACCCTTCCCTGTTTTTATATTTTATATAGATACCACTTTCCATCCTCACTTGAATTATTTTTCTTACACTGATTTCTGTTTTAGAAATTATTACGCAGTCATCACAGATCTAGGAGATCTTCATTTTTTTATTTTATATATATTCCTGCGTTTTAGTTTATTAGTTAGAGAATAAGGTAGAATCTATTTCAACATCTTCACTTTGTTATTTTATTTTCGTACCTGCGTTTGATTTTATTAGTTTTAGGATAGATACGCAAGAACATTCCATTTATTTAGATCTTGGTCTGCGTTTTATTTTTGTTAAGAGTAGAGCAACTTTTTTTTTTTTATATACACTTTGCCTAGTAATTTTTTAATTATAGATAGGATAAGTTAGTATCATCTAAATGGTGTATACATATTGTAGTACGATTTAACAGCATATTTAAATGCTTATTAGAAATTTATATTAAAGTTATTCCTTATAAACAAGGTGTCAATGCATTATTTTATGTTCATGTGTCTATTGTCTAGTACTGTAGTTATTAACAATTAATAGAGTGTCTAGATGTCCTTCATAGATAATTGTTTTGTTAAGCAAGCTAGCTTAATATCATACGCAGTCATGTACCTGCGTTTAATTTGGACATCTTTATTCCTGCGTTTTAATTTTGAGATAGGAGAGGACATCTTTTGTTTTTTTCTCTCTCTTAAATAAGGATATAGATAATATCCCATGTTTTTTTATTATTATTAGTCTTTTACATTAAATTGTTTTTTTATAAAAAAATTATTTTAGTTAAGTTTTAGAATTTTAAATAGTTTTTATAATTAGTTAAAAATATCGTTTATCTTAATTGTCGTTAACGTTTTATGTTTTATGTTAGCTCGGCGTATCCGGTTCGTCATTCGGGTTCGTTTCTTTTTATCTTAGTTTCATTAGCTTAAGTATTATTTGTATTGTTGCCTTGTTATTATTTAACTTTAATGTCAAGATTATAGTAGTTTTGATTATGCTCGTTTAGTTTACCATCGTTATTGTCCTTAGTATTATTTTAGGTACCTTTAGCTTAATATTCGTAGTATAATTGTCGCTCTTATATCATTTTATATTTTTAGTCTTTTCAAATTAGTAGATTTAAATATAAAAATCAAAACCCTTTTTATTCGAGCATCAAACTTTATACATAAACGCGGATTTCTATTCACACTTCGCCGGAACTACGATAACCTTCGGGTGTACGAAAACGACTCAATCAGCTGCCTCCTTTAATTGGGATTATGAACCTCTTACATCAGAGGATGAAGCCACCACTACTGTCAGAGCTTTTATGGCAGTCGTTGATGAGGAACCAGGTGTTGGTAAAAGCGAATCAAGATCTGGACAATGGGCTGATATCACCATAAAAAAGGTACATAGATTACTCACTATGGCAGAAGGTCCTGATAGAGACCATGTCAGCGACTACACCTTGGTTGACCTCCACTTTGTGGAAGAACAAAGAAAGAATTTGGTAAACAAATTTCACAATCTTAAAATTGAGTTAAATCTTTGTCAATCGGAGTTAACAAATCTTAAACCCTTTGTAAATCTTTCCAATCAACTTCAAAATGAAGTAAGCAAACTCTCCACTGAAAATGAATCTTTGTCTGATGAAAATGCTGAACTTAGAAGGACCATTGAAAAATGGAACAAAGGTTAATACACGGTGGAAGAGTTGGTTGCTGAAGCCACTCCGAGGAATGTGGTTCAAGCAATAGGGGGTTAGGGTAGTTTAAGAACCATATACTAGTGGCCAAAGTAAAATTTGTCCCCTCAGAGGATCCCTCTGTTATATCCAACTCTATGGATGAGAATGACTCTTAAGAGGAGTGAGAGGATTCCAACCCCCTTCCAGCTTTACCCAAACTCGCCGGTGCTAATCCATCTGATTCCTTACTTGGCCCAAAACCTGCCATCAAAACCGCTGGTACACCTAACCTTATCAAATCTTCTACCAGAGTTGCTGAGAAAGCACATAAAAAGGTTTTTGTAGCCAAAGAACCTTTCAAACCCATTCCTCCCATTGAAGAGCTATCACCCACCAAGAAACTTCTTCTTACCCTTATGGAAAAATTAAAGGTTTAAAAGCTCATATCAAACCATCATCTGACAATTCATCTATCAGCTCTCATGGTGAGGGGTCTAGCAGCTCAAAGGGGAGAACTATGTTCAGACCTTACAAGCAATGTGGGTTCAAAAATCACTTGTCTGAAAATTGTTCAAAGAAACCCAAATGTATCACATGTGAGTCTACTGAACACACCTCCAAAGAACATGAGGAGACCATAGCTGTCCAAAAGACCAAACTACAATTAAGATCCAAAACTCCTCACAAGTTCTCTAGGAGACCAGAACCTAAACCCAGAGACCCACCTCAGAGTTTTAGACCCTTTCCTCTCTGCAAGTACTGTGGTTTCTATGATCACCACTCTGATGAGTGTGAACACTATCTCGGATGTGACATCTGTGGAAGTATGCGTCATAAAACCAGAGATTGCAACCAAAGAGGGGGGGGGGAAGGAATCAAAGACGACCCAATGTCGCTGGTCAGCGAAAGCATGGACCCACAAGAAAGTGGGTTCATCATCAAAACGAATTTGGTTTCATTATATCTATGCAGGAATACTTGAAGAAATCTGTATGGTATCAGGATGTGGGTGCTACAGACACATGACAGGGGTTAAACAATATCTTCGTAGATATAAAAGGAGTCTGGTCCTAAGGTAGTCTTTGGAGATGACTCCTCAAGGGCTACTTAGGTATATGGCTCAGTGGACTACAATGGAATCACCTTCACAAGGGTCGCTTATGTCAATGGACTGAAGTACATCTTAATCGGCATCAGTCAACTCTATGATGCTGGTTTTAAAGTTCTGTTCACTAAGATCCAAGGAACAATATTCAATCAAAATGATGATGTTGTTCTTGTTGCACATAGAAGAAAGGATGTGTATGTTATTGACATGACATCATGTCTAGAAGGAAACAACACCCGTCTCTTTGCCAAAGCCTCTGATAGTGAAAACTGGTTGTGGCACAAGAGACTCTCTCACCTCAATTTAAAAACATCAACAAACTGTCCAAGAATGATTTAGTCGTTGGGCTTCCCTCTCTGACCTTCAGCAAAGACAGACCATGCTCTGCCTGCGAAACGGGGAAGCACCACAGAACATCGTTCAAAACCAAACAATCATTCTCCATAAATAAGTGCCTCCATCTTCTTCATATGGACTTATTTGGACCAGTAAAACCTCAATCCCTTAATAACAAAAAGTACACACTGGTCATTGTCGATGAATTCTCTAGGTTCACTTAGGTAGTCTTTCTTAAAAGAAAGAGTGATGCAGCTGAAAGGATAATGTCCTTCATCAGAGAAATAGAGAAATTCAACGACTGCAGAGTAAAGGCTGTCTGAAGTGATAATGGCACCGAATTCAAGAATCATGTCATGGAAGCCATTTGTGATGAAAGGGGAATCTCACAGAACTTTTCAAACCCAGGCACCCCAGAACAAAATGGTGTCGCTGAAAATAGAAACTGAACACTCAAAGAGGCTGCCAAAATTATGCTCAGCGAATCAAGACTTCCAAAGCAATTTTGGGGTGAAGCTGTATATACAGCATGTTACACACAAAACAGATCCATCATCATGAAGAGACATGGCAAGACCTCTATGAAGTGTATAGGAAGAGAGCCCTTGATGTAAGCTACTTCCATGACTTTGTTTGCCCTGTTTTCATTCACAACTACAAGGATCATCTGGGTAAGTTTGATTGTAACACCCCACTTGGATAAGTGGACCGTTACGTGTATTTATGGCGTGTCATCAAAGCATAAGGTAAATGTCCTAAAACATTAACTGACCATAAAGGAAATACCAGAATCAAACATCGGCAATCCAAACATAAGCCCAAAACATGAAAAGTAAAATACTGAAGGAAAGGACTAAACAATGTCCAAATAAGCAGAATAATGTAAGTACATAAAGTAAGAAGTATGGATAGCTTCCATCCAAATGCACATGCTCTCAGAATCCTAAGAGCGTCCTGGTGTACCTGCCGTTAGAACATGAAAGGGAACTACGGCTGAGCATAACGCTCAGTGAACGGATATAAAGCATGATAAGGAATTACTGAAATGAAACAGATGATGAAATACGATGAAATACTGGACTGATAAGTAAAGTTGCAGCGGAAAGCTGTGTATCATCTGTAAAGTCTGATTTATAAATAATAAAGCTGAACTGTTATCTGTTAAATCTGAAAACATGCATTTACTGTATTTTAATTGCCAGAGCTTATATAGGTCATGTGCTGTAAAAATGGTGCATGATTATCTGGAGGGGTGACCTCGTTATGCTGTAGAGGGGTGACCTCTAAATAACTGTAGAGGGGTGACCTCTAAATACTGTGCTGGGTGGAGGGATCAACTCCAATGTGAAGGATGTAGAGCACACACCACATTCACCCAGATAACTTGTAAACTGATAAGCCTAGGATGCATACATACGCCCCACTAAACATACATATAAAAATGGCCAACCTAAACATGAGTGGGACGATGCAGGATATCACTCTCCTGCATGTGAGTCACGACACCGGTGCCTCTAGTGTCGTGGTTACGGTACCTCCGTAACTAGTACATAAACTGGTCGTGCTTGTATAATGCTCAGGCAATTTATTTAGTTATTAACATGATTACTGATAAGATTAAACATATACCGGGGAAAAACATTTGACTGAAGGCGGGGAATCCTAATCATGCATAAAAGGAAGTCCTTACTGAAAGGACGGAAAATCCGTACGATCTAACAAATAATAGTAGAGAGACAAGAATATCCGTACCTTAGTCAATCTCGTCGTTTAAAAAAAAACCAGTCTTAGTTCCTCATCAAAAAGTCGGTACATAAAATTACCAATACCTTAAAAATACAAACTAAATAAATTATAGTAACCATTTATTTGACTTAAAGACAGTTTCTTTAGAAAAAGACAATTCATATATGAACGTCAAATTTGAAAACGTAACTTTCGTCCTCGTAGACACTTTAATAAAATATATCAAATGTTGGGTTTGGTATCAAAACTTGATGCATGAGAACGTATGCATGTATTCATGCATGTTCTCCGTTTTCAATTTATACATATGATCATGCTTCAAAACAGTGGAAAACCAAACCGATTTAACTTGTATAAGCGAATACGCGATATCTTATAGGACATGATTAATGATACACGAGTTGAGTTAGAACTCGATGTTAATCCATAAATAAAAAACGAATATGAATATATGAATGTACCTCCTAGACACAAGTCGAGACAGAACATGAATTCGATTAGTAGTGTCGAATCAACATGCACACACGTGCTAACATGAACATCGTCGAACCAAGACCTCATAGGAATACGAACAAAAGAAACCTATTACCGACGAACTCGAACCGACTTCCAAAACATGAGATAGTCGGCCTTAATCTGAGCCGGTATCAAACTCGAACATACGACATCAGTGGCTGCTCACGGAAGAGTCTCCCAATCTGAATGTTCTTGATTGATGTGTGTCGCAGGTGAGCGATGACTCGCATGATGTACGGTCGTCGTAATAATATACGTTCGTTTCTCTCCTTCTCGTTTAGTACCTTCGAATCAATAAAATGTCCAAAACCACTTTCCATTTTGAAACGTAATAACAAAGTAATAGATACAAAATATCTTTTTGAATATGATATACATTGAAGGTCGTTTAAAGTGATCGACAAAACGGCATGGAAAGTCAAGGAAATAATATGCAATAAAAACGCTTGTGCCTATAGTCAAGGAATTAAGAAAAACGGAAATAAGTGTTTTGACCAAAATTCATTTAAACACAAAACGTATTTTCTTTTTGTTAGAAGATCTGTATATGCCATTCTTTTATCATGTGTCATTCATGGATTATATTTGTATTTATCTTTTATACATTATAAATGATTTAACAATATTATTATTATGCCAAGATCAATTACTTATTATTTAAACATTAGGTTATATAAAAATAATTTAAGTAAAATACAAACCAAATTTTTGGGTTTTACCGGTAAATTCTGAAGATCTAAATATTAAATATTTTTTTGAATAATTAATTACGTCACGTTTTACTAACTGAGACGGTGTATAATCAATGTTCTTGGATTTTAAATGCGGGTTTTACAACTCTTCCCCTCTAAAAAAATAATTCGTCCTCGAATTAGAGATATGATAATGTTACGGGTGTTACAATTCTTCCCTTCTAAAAAGGAAAATTCGTCCTCGAATTAAGGTAATAAGCTGTTGAAGTTTATAAGAACCGAAAGAACATGTCAGCTGAAAAGACATGTAAGCTGAAAGGATAATTTGTCTCCTAATCAAGACATAATGTTGCTGATAGGTATACACATGACATGGCTGAAGCGATCATATAACGTGACATGGATGAAGAGGACATAGAACGTAACCCGACTGAAAGAGCTTAACTGAATTTATTGGAGGAAAAGGGGTGAGAGGTCCGGATGGACTCCTCCGTTTCAAGTGGCTTACCACTCGAACCGGTTCCTTCAAATATGTTGATACAATGCAATTCTTGGTCTTAATGACCCTGTCCTGACAATACTGAGGAGTTTCTAGTTCCATACATAAGATGGATTTTCTAAATCTGTTAGAATGAATAAACTATACATGTAGGGTACATGGAATGGTACGTATGATTATCCTGAAAGATAATATTTATCTCTCCGAGCAAGCTGTTGAGAATATAAAGAAACGAACTACGTGAAAAATTGTGAGCGTTCTAAGTGAGCAATTATGAACGTGATTTATTATTATATGAGGAACACTAGCATGTAATATATCATGAATGTGATACGTGAATCATACTGTAAACGTGATACTAAAACATATCATGAACGCATGCTGACTGGGGAATGAATGCCAAAAAAATGCAGCCTGAGATGTAAAACGTCTGCCTGGTTATGGAATAGTTGTGCTATAGTTGGGTCTGGTTTCTCAAGCTTCCTGTAACCGTATTCGGTAATAAACTATGAAATGTGTAACGCAGAATGGAACACGAACTTAAACGTGAACAATGTTATGAACGCGAACGTGAGCTTAAATCATGAGATATCATAAAACATGAACTAAAACAGCATCATACTGCGAATGAGACATAAACGTGAAAGTGAAAATAAACATGAACGTAAAGTGAACGTAAACATACACGTGATCGTGAACATGAATTCTGTCTGATATGATGGTCGATGGAAATGCCTTGAAATCATACGATTTGCTGCTGAATTTTCTGTAGGTCCGCTACTGTGTAATCCTTCCGGATGAAAGGAAAATGCGGAGGTTGATTACATGGTCGACAATGACTTAGATAGTATTATACCTTTTTTGAGTCTGTGGTAAACTGATAACAATCTCCATGGAGTCTTGTCTCCTTTCGGTCCAGAATTTCTACTGGTAGTAATAACTCGATAACATGATGCCTTTCTATCTTAAACCTGCTGGAATGGAAGGCATTAGATATGAACATAGCTGCCTCAATGTTTTATAATGTTTCTATCAAAATTCTGCCTGGAATTTGGTACATTCTAGTGGAACCTGAGTGAATAGTCATGGGAAAATTTTAGGGAGAACTGTCAGCAATTTCTATGGTAGCAGTCAACTAAGTTCTAGAAAATTTGGTACTTCGTTCACAGGCGTCGGTCGGGACCATCAGGTGATGGCCTTCACCTTCGCATGATTATCTGAAGTTTCTTTTACTGAAATAAGGTGGCTCAGAAATGCCGCCTTGTTCATCTGGAACTCACATCTGGAAAGCGGAGTATATAATTTCCTCCTATCAGAAAATCTGCAGGATCGTGAAAAGATGATTCACATGTTATTCTCCAGAATTTAGGAGATCAGGATGTTATCAAAGAACATACTGACGATTCTGTCTGCGAAGTCAAAAAAAAAATTATTCATAATTTCCATACTATAGCTAGGGCATTAGGGAGCCCAGACATATAAGTCAAAATTTTAGAGAGACTGTAACGTGTTCAACAGCAATCCGGAAAACATCATGTTCTTCTATCACCACTGCTGGTGTCATGGTCGCGAATTGTTCTGGAAAATATTTAAGATATCATAGCAGGTCAGGTAAACCTTCTATACGTGGAATGGATATCGACTAAGAATGGTGATCTTGTAAATTTTCCGGTGGTCGATATATGATCTCATGTTACCGGCCTTATTTCTAATAGATAGAAACGGTGCACTTTCTGGTGGTGCGTTAGGGCGAATAAGGCCTCGTTCTGGTAACTCTTGCAACAATTGCTGCAACTCTTTTAAGTCAGCTGAAACCCTGCAATAAAGATTTTTGAAAATAGGTTCTCTTTTTGAGACAAGCTCGATGTTAAATTCTGTCTCGCGGTCAGGAAGGAATTTTTAGAAAATCTTCTGGAATGACATCTGGAAACTTTAGAATATTCGTCTGATCATGAGCTTAAAGAATTTCATAAGTCGCATCATGAAGGGTGATCAGAAGTATTCGCAGCTAAAAGATAATAATTCACGTGCTTGTAAAGCTGAAACAATTTATACTGATTTTTCTGGCAAAATATAATGAATAAATCAGGGGTTAGTAAGACGAATCTCGTCTTCAACTGGGAGAAAAGCCTTTATAAATATGGTGATACTGTGGAGTCTTTTCTGGATGGGAGGTAGGTAATACATGGCTTAAGATAAAGCTGACATAGGAATACAAAAAGTAAACGTGGCAACTTTCACTGATTGTGTTCATCTGTAACCTCACAAAATGAATACTACGTGTCTAACCTGAAAAATACTCCGGTGGTGGTAACTGAATTGTAATGGTATGATTTATGCGTGGCATAACAGAACGGGTATACCCCCTTGGAGGGTACCCTGAATTTCGGAGGACCTGGTTTAGGAGGCATACTGGTGTTATGAATCTGACTCGTACTTTGAGAAGGTATTCGTATGACGTGTATTATGACTGGTGTCCCGACATGTCTCTTCCGAAATGATACTTGAGACCGGTGTCTTGATTGTTGTCCGGACATGTATTTAAATGGTTGAGTCTGAATAAGATAGAATTTCTGGTAACTGCTAGTGTTGGCGGACCGGTTAGACTGCTGACCTCTATATTTATGGTCACGTCCGCTCCGGAGTTCCGATGTTTACTGACTGATTAATTATAAGCACGGTGGTTGTCATTACCGCCTTGTCTGTCAGTTTCCCGATGGTCGTTATTATGACCGTGGTTCATGTAACTATTTCTGCTGAGTGACCGGCTAGTTACCGGTCCCCACTCTTCTGACTGAGAGATTAGATGAGTGAAGTGTGACATATAGCTGTGAAAGTAAAATCATGGGATGGGATGGTAGCGTCCGATGGTTGAAATTTTTTCTTTTCAGAAATTTCAAATTTATAGTTTTCGGCCTTGTTCTGCAGAGTCTTCATAGTATGAACGGCATCAGCATCTTGAGAGATCTCCAATGTATCAGCATCATCAGCATTTGTGAGGTCTTCAAAGTGTTAGCAGCATCAACATCTGGTAAAATCTTCAACTTACGAGCAGCATCAGCACCTGGTAGAATATCAACAAGTGGAAATGCCTGAGATGATTGAGGATCGATTAGCAATATCCATGGAGTAGGGTACCTGGAGTACACCTAGACTACTGTACATGAAGTACAAAATGAATACTACACATGGAGCATATCTGAGACACTGTACGTGGAGTACACATGAAATAGTGTACATGGAGTATAACCGAGGCACTGTACAAAGGGTACATAGGGAATACTGTACATGGCACTGGTGGAAATTTTTTTATGGGATGATCGATACTGGTGTCGCTTGTCTAACATGATCAAAGAATTAAATTCATTTAAACGGTAGTAAACTGAACTGAAATGAGTAACATGATAGCGTGTTACTTTCTGCGTGGACTTAAAGTTGGTTGTATAGAGTTTCAAGAATATGATTAAACAGAATTTCAACAATGGTCAGCATGAAGACATGACTGATGAAGATCAAACCTGATTATTATGAAAACAGGATTTAATTGTAACCCCTTCTGTATCTTAGCATGAAAACATAATCACCTTGCTGAAAACATAATCCTCATAAGGAGGCATGAACTTAGTCAGCATGAAAACGACATTCACGTGAAAGTATAAACTTGACTGATACAATTAACATAGAAGAATAATCAACTGAGGTTTAACATCAACTGATGTGGATAGTTATGGTTTAATCCACAGTATTCAAAGTAGGAAGCATGTGACTAAGTATGGGCGATTCTGTTTCGATCCATACCTGTCAAAATTTTCTGAGAACTGTCATGTATAGAAATGTACAATCTGAGACTAAATGTGGTTGGTTGTAGTCCAATTCATATTTGTCAAGATTTTATGAAACGTCATGATATGACAAAGGTGAACAACTATGGATCGGTTCACAAAACAACATTCAACTGAAAAACATGAAATTTGATCTGAACATTGGTGAACATATATGGGCTGGTTCACCAAGTAATATTCGACTGAAAGCATGAATCTGTCAAGAGTAAGGATGAACGCCATAGGGTCGGTTCACCAATTCAAAAATCTGAACGGGCAAGGGTGAACGCCTATGGGTCGGTTCACCAAAACAAAATTCGCAGAAAAGCACATGCGACTAAATATGGTCAGTCCTGTACCAACCTTTTACTTAGTCAAAAACTTTAAGAAAAGTGACTGATAATTGAAGAAAACTGACTAATAAATGCATGAGAAAATGAAAGATAACAACGCCAAAATCTGGGAAGTTTCTGGTGACTACCCACTTGTAACATGTCAAGTTTTAGAGCCTACATGTCGAACCTTGCGCTCTGATACCATAATTGTAACACCCCACTTGGATAAGTGGACCGTTACGTGTATTTATGGCGTGTCATCAAAGCATAAGGTAAATGTCCTAAAACATTAACTGACCATAAAGGAAATACCGAAATCAAACATAGGCAATCCAAACATAAGCCCAAAACATGAAAAGTAAAATACTGAAGGAAAGGACTAAATAATGTCCAAATAAGTAGAATAATGTAAGTACATAAAGTAAGAAGTCTGGATAGCTTCCATCCAAATGCACATGCTCTCAGAATCCTAAGAGCGTCCTGGTGTACCTGCCGTTAGAACATGAAAGGGAACTACGGCTGAGCATAACGCTCAGTGAACGGATATAAAGCATGATAAGGAATTACTGAAATGAAACAGATGATGAAATACGATGAAATACTGGACTGATAAGTAAAGTTGCAGCGGAAAGCTGTGTATCATCTGTAAAGTCTGATTTATAAATAATAAAGCTGAATTGTTATCTGTTAAATCTGAAAACATGCATTTACAGTATTTTAATTGCCAGAGCTTATATAGGTCATGTGCTGTAAAAATGGTGCATGAATATCTAGAGGGGTGACCTCGTCATGCTGTAGAGGGGTGACCTCTAAATAACTGTAGAGGGGTGACCTCTAAATACTGTGCTGGGTGGAGGGATCAGCTCCAATGTGAAGGATGTAGAGCACACACCACATTCACCCTGATTACTTGTAAACTGATAAGCCTAGGATGCATACATACGCCCCACTAAACATACATATAAAAATGGCCAACCTGAACATGAGTGGGACGATGCAGGATATCACTCTCCTGCATGTGAATCAAGACACCGGTGCCTCTAGTGCCGTGGTTACGGTACCTCCGTAACTAGTACATAAACTGGTCGTGCTTGTATATAATGCTCAGGCAATTTATTTAGTTATTAACATGATTACTGATAAGATTAAACATATACTGGGGAAAAACATTTGGCTGAAGGCGGGGAATCCTAATCATGCATAAAAGGAAGTCCTTACTGAAAGGACGGAAAATCCGTACGATCTGACAAATAATAGTAGAGAGACAAGAATACCCGTACCTTAGTCAATCTCGTCTTTTAAAAAAAATCCAGTCTTAGTTCCTCATCAAAAAGTCGGTACATAAAATTACCAATACCTTAAAAATACAAACTAAATAAATTATAGTAACCATTTATTTGACTCAAAGACAGTTTCTTTAGAAAAAGACAATTCATATATGAACGTCAAATTTGAAAACGTAACCATCGTCCTCGTAGACACTTTAATAAAATATATCAAATGTTGGGTTTGGTATCAAAACTTGATGCATGAGAACGTATGCATGTATTCATGCATGTTCTCCGTTTTCAATTTATACATATGATCATGCTTCAAAACAGTGGACAACCAAACTGATTTAACTTGTATAAGCGAATACGCGATATCTTATAGGACATGATTAATGATACACGAGCTGAGTTAGAACTCGATGTTAATCCATAAATAAAAAAACGAATATGAATATACGAGTGTACCTCCTAGACATAAGTCGAGACAGAACATGAATTCGATTAGTAGTGCCGAATCAACATGCACACACGTGCTAACATGAACATCGTCGAACCAAGACCTCACAAGAATACGAACAAAAGAAACCTATTACCGACGAACTCGAACCAACTTCCAAAACATGAGATAGTCGGCCTTAATCTGAGCCGGTATCAAACTCTAACATACGAAATCAGTGGCTGGTCACAGAAGAGTCTCCCAATCTGAATGTTCTTGATTGATGTGTGTCGCAGGTGAGAGACGACTCGCATGATGTACGGTCGTCGTAATAATATACGTTCGTTTCTCTCCTTCTCGTTTAGTACCTTCGAATCAATAAAATGTCCAAAACCACTTTCCATTTTGAAACGTAATAACAAAGTAATAGATACAAAATATCTTTTTGAATATGATATACATTGAAGGTCGTTTAAAGTGATCGACAAAACGGCATGGAAAGTCAAGGAAATAATATGCAATAAAAACGCTTGTCCCTATAATCAAGGAATTAAGAAAAACGGAAATAAGTGTTTTGACCAAAATTCATTTAAACACAAAACGTATTTTCTTTTTGTTAGAAGATCTGTATACGCCATTCTTTTATCATGTGTCATTCATGGATTATATATGTATTTATCTTTTATACATTATAAATGATTTAACAATATTATTATTATGCCAAGATCAATTACTTATTATTTAAACATTAGGTTATATAAAAATAATTTAAGTAAGATACAAACCAAATTTTTGGGTTTTACCAGTAAATTCTGAATATCTAAATATTAATTATTTTTCTGAATAATTAATTACGTCACGTTTTACTAACTGAGACGGTGTATAATTAATGTTCTTGGATTTTAAATGCGGGTTTTACATTGATGAAAAGTCAGATGATGGGTTCTTTCTTGGATACTCTCCTACCTCTAGAGCATATAGAGTATTCAATATCCACAGGCAAGAACTTGAAGAATCCATCCATGTTACCTTTAATGAAGAAGATGCTATCATCAATGTAACACCGCATTTGGTAAATGGAATGTCACGCGTGATTATGGCGTGTCATCAAAGCATACAAGGATAAATGTCTTAAACATTACATGACCATAAAGGAAATACCGGAAACAAACATCGGTACCCCAAAGTAAAGCTCATCACACACAAACATAAGCACTGTAAATGAAAAGGGCTAAACAATGTCCATGGAAATGAGTATCAAAAGTATGAATAAATGCATAAAGTAATGAAGGCTAGGAAGCTTCCAATCCATATACACGTACGCTTAAAGTCTACGAGCGTCCCTGAGTACATGCCGTTTTGGGAACATGAAAGGAAAACGGCTGAGCATAACGCTCAGTGCACGGATATACAAACACAGAATGAATAACATAAACATATATAACATATAACATCGGAATAGTCTAAGTCCTGGAAAACCTGACGTAACTTAGTAAAAAAACTGGTTTTATAGTTTGAAAAGCCTTATGTTTATCTTATAAAATCCGTTTAACATGTTTACCATTAGCCAATATAGGTCATGAAATATCAACGTGCATGAATACTTGGAGGGGTGACCTCGTCATGTAATTAGAGGGGCTGCCTCTAATTAATATAAGTTTGGGTAGGAGGGATCAGCTCTTTGTGAAGGATGCAAGGCACACACCACATTCACCTGAATAATCTATAAAAACATGTAACCTAGGATGCACCCATACGCCCCACATGATACATAATAATATGGCCAAAAGCTGAAAGGGACGCCGCGAGCTATCACTCCGCTGTGGTGAAGTCATAACACTGGTGCCTCCAGTGTTATGGTTATGGTACCTCTATAACTAGGTGAAACTGGTCATGCAGGTATATGGCTTGGGTATTTAATTAAACATAAGCAAATCAAAACATATAAAACATATACTAGGAAAACAGTTGGCTGCATACGGGGAATCCTAATAAGGAAGAATGTCCATACTGAAAGGACGGAGAATCCGTACCTTATGTCCAGTGAACGAAAAGACGAACGGAAGAGAGTCCTACTTCGATCTCACTAATGCTACATAGATAATATACGTGTATAAGTATTCTGATTACTGTATACGTAACTGGTTTTATATCATGTCTTAGCTTGTTTTATATGTTCATGTCATGTTTTACTGATTTTATTATTATGCTGTGTTTATCATGTATTCTGTCTATTCTGATTAAATATTACTTGTATTTCTTGTATTGTTATACTTGTTGTGTAATAATAAGTAACTTTCTAAAAATAGCAAGTTTCCTAAAATAGAAAGTTTCCAAAATCAGAAACTTTCCAAAAATAGAAAGTTTCCAAAAATAGAAAGTTTCCAAAAATAGAATAGCTGCCTAAACTAATAAGTTTCTAAAATAGAAAGTTTCCATAAATAGATTAGTTGCTTAAAATAGATACGTTTCTAAAAATAGAAAGTTTCCATAAATAGAAATAAGCTGGATTATTAAGCTAATAATATAAGCTTAAGTTTTACTGATTAATATTCTAAGTCATGTGATTAATAGTATAGTTTATTAATTAATACATATAAATTAAATAAACTATATGTTATAAGATTTAATTAAATATAACACGATTTAATTTAATTAAAGTGTAAATAATACTTAGGTTAAAACATGTATTAATATTTAATATTAATATAACCTAAGTCATGGAAATTAATTAATTATATGTCATGTTTTAATAATTAATTAATTAATTTAGTCTAACTTAAATCAAAAAATACTTAGTTAACATCATGTATTATTACTAATAATAATTAACCTAAGTCATGTTTTAATTAAATTAATTATATAACATGTTAAATTAATTTAAATAATCTTGTAAATAAATAAACTTAATACTACACTTGTAAAAATTAAATAAGTCATGAACCGTGTTTTATTTTACTAACGCATGTCATGAACCGGACCCATGAATCATGAACCGGCCCAAACAAACCCTACCGAAAATAGTGGCAAACCGACCCTTGCCGGTTTCCCCTGCCTTCGCAATAATACCACCGGCTTGAGCCGGTGGTTCCCTTGATCCTTGGCTAGCCGCTGCCCATGCCGCGGCTCCCCTTGCTTGTTCATATTAGCCATCGGCTTATGCCGGTGGTGCTTGTTGTTTTCAGCTGAGACCCCCAAAGACCAAACCACACCCCGACATGCGACGGGGTCCCTTGTTCTTGCTGCCGAACCACCAAGACCACACCGAGACCACTTGGTCTTGGCTGTTGGTGCGAAACAAACCGAGCCGAGAGCCTGGGGCTCTCGGTTGTGTGTGTCGGCCGAACCAAAACACCCAAAACCTCCATGATTTAATACCCCGTGATTTATTTAACATGTTTTTAACTAATTTTTCATAAACCTTATGATTTCATGTGTTCTTAATAAATAAAAGAATTAAAAAGAAAGGGTTTAACGATTACCAATACGTGAATAAAAATAAATGATAACACGAACGATCTTTCAAGAATTGGATCACCAAAAATCAATGAACACCCCTTCGTGTGTGTTTATTACCGGCGGCCAAAGGAGAAAAGGGAGGAGGCTAGGATTTTGTGTTTTTTCTAAAAACTATGTAATATGAAAACATGTTTCTGCTTTTTCTTATTTAGTAAAAAAAAACAAAGTGGGCATGGCCCCTTTCTTGTTCATGCCGCGGGTAGGTGGGTCCCATAAGGGGAAACCCATTGTTTTCCGTGTTCTAATTATTTACGTGTTCTCGTGTCGTGTTTACGTGATTTATTTATTAATCGTTCGTGTCGTAGTATATATTTATACGTAATCGTAATAATTATTACGTAAATACATAATAATAGGTTCGTGATTATTTACATTCATGATTTCATGTTCGTGACTATAATTATTGTTGATAATAATTATCGTGTCTAAATACGTATTAAATACTTATCGTGTAATAACACGTACGTAATACTTGTATTTAACATTCGTGAAACGTAACGTGCTATAAAAGGAAAGTTTTAATCATGTACGTACGATTATATATGTACTGTTCATGGTAAAAACATTTTAGTTTTACAACTCTCCCCCCTAAAAAGAATAATTCATCCCTGAACTATAGATAACGTAAACTGGAAAAGAAGAACATACCCGAACTCAAAACTTGAAATGAGGGTAAGAAGCCCGGATAGACTCCTCTGTCTCCCAAGTGGCTTCCCGCTCGTTATGATCCCTCCATAGGATTTTAACGAATGGAAACGTCTTCCTCCTCATGACTCGTTCTTGTCTGTCTAGAACTCGTTCGGGTTCCTCTATGAAGGTAAGATCTTCACGAATCTGTTCTAGTGGATACTGAACCATGTGAAGGGGATGATACTTGTACTTTCTGAGTACGGATACATGGAAAACATCGTGAACATGAGAAAGCTGCGGAGGTAACGCTAAATGATAAGATACTTCACCGACCCACTCAATGACATCAAATGGTTCGATAAATCGAGGACTGAGCTTCCCTTTGATTCCAAAACGTCTAACACCACGTGCCGGTGATACCTTAAGTAAGACGTGATCTCCTACGTTAAAATGTAAGTCCCTACGATGCTTGTCGGCATAACTCTTCTGACGTGACCGTGCTTCTTGCAATTTCTTCTTAGCTACTACGACCTTCTCGTTGGTCAACTCTATCATTTCTGGTCCTTCAAGTGTTCGCTCACCAACCTGATCCCAGATTGGGGCGCGACATTTCCTGCCATACAACATCTCGAATGGAGCACACTTAATACTTGCGTGTCAATTGTTGTTGTATGCAAACTGTACCAGACAAATGTAATCGTCCCAATCTCCCGTCCATTCCAACGCACATGATCTCAACATGTCTTCTAATGTCTGATCTGTTCGCTCCGATTGCCCGTCTGTTTGAGGATGAAAATCCGTGCTAAGCTTAAGTTTTGTAGCCCAAGCTTTCTATAGACTCCTCCAAAATCGTGAAGTGAAACGAGGATCTCTGTCTGAGACGATGCTGGATGGAGCTCCATGAAGTCTCATGATCTCCTTCCTGTACGTATCGGCGAGTTTACTGACAGAATCTTCCTTGCGGATCGGTAAGAAATGAGCTGACTTAGTAAGTCGATCAACGATAACCCAAATCGCATCGTGCTTCCTCTTTGTCTGCGAAAGACCGGTAAAAAATCCATGGTGATCTTGTCCCACTTCCACTCTGGAATATCTAACGGTTGTAGAAGACCGCCAGATCGCTGATGCTCGATCTTAACCTGCTGGCAGGTAAGACATTTGGAGACGTAAGTCGCAATATCCTGTTTCATACCACTCCACCAAAAGTATTTCTTGATGTCATGGTACATCTTGGTCGAACCAGGATGAATAGAGAATGGGGAGCTATGAGCCTCAGCTAACAATGCTTCCTGGAGTTCTTGATCATCAGGAACACAAAGTCTCGTGCCCTGCCATAAGATACCGTCTGCGTCTACTTGAAATTCTGTCTGCTTCTCCAAATTCAGAATTATCGCCCAGACTTCACCATCATCTTTCTGAGCTTCCTTGATCCTAGAGAGTAACTCAGGTTCCACTCTAAGATTAGCCCAGTAACCGTGCTGTCCATGTACCATGATCTTAATGTCTAGTCACTCCAAGTGTCTTATAATTTCCTCCTTAATTTTATTGCCGTTTATCATTCCGGACTTTCTGCTAAGTGCATCTGCCACTACATTCGCCTTGCCGGGATTTTACTTCAGATTGATGTCATATTCCTTCAACAGCTCTAACCATCTCCTTTGTCTCATGTTTAATTCACGTTGAGTGAAGATGTACTTCAAGCTCTTGTGGTCCGTGAAAATTTCACATGATTCTACATACATGTAGTACCTCCATATCTTCAATGCAAACACGACTGCTGCAAGTTCCAAGTCATGCCTAGGGTAATTTTCCTCATAAGGCTTAAGCTGCCGTCAGGCGTACGCGATCACTTTCCCGTGTTGCATGAGAACACAGCCAAGTCCCTTCCCCGATGCATCACTATAGATCTGAAATCCACCTATACCAGATGGGAGAGTAAGAATCGGTGCATATACTAACTTCTGCTTTAGGTCTTCAAAGCTCTTCTCTCTTTCTTCTGTCCAGACGAATTTCTCCCCTTTCGCATCAGTTTGGTCAATGGTAGTGCTAAGCGGGAAAAATTCTCCACGAACCTACGGTAGTAACCAGCTAAGCCTAGGGAACTACGAACTTCAGTTGCTGATGTCGGTCTTGGCCACTTGGTAATAACCTCAACCTTTGCTGGATCCATAGTGATTCCTTCTGCTGACATAATGTGACCTAAGAACGCCACCTTGTCTAACCAGAACTCACACTTGGAGAATTTAGCATACAACTGCTTCTGGCGAAGAATCTGTAACACTGTACGAAGATGGTCTTCGTGTTCCTCCTTGGACTTAGAGAATATCAGGATGTCGTCAATGAAGACAATGACGAACTTGTCCAAAAATTCATGGAAGATTCTGTTCATCAAATCCATGAACACTGCTGGAGCATTGGTCAGGCCAAATGGCATGACTACAAATTTGTAGTGGCCATAGCGTGTACAAAAAGCAGTCTTGGCGATGTCCTGCTCTTTAACCCGTTGCTGATGATAGCCCGACCTCAGATCAATCTTGGAGAAATGTATGGCCCCTTGGAGTTGGTCAAACAGATCTTCAATGCGTGGTAGAGGATACCTATTCCTTATGGTGATATTGTTGAGCTCGTGATAATCTAGGCAAAGACGCATACTGCCGTCCTTCTTCTTTACGAATAAGACTGGTGCGCCCTATGGAGATGCGCTTGGTCAAATGAAGCCTCGTTCCAGAAGTTCTTGCAATTGATCCTTCAACTCCTTCAACTCTATGGGAGCCATGCGATATGGAGCCTTGGAAATAGGCTCAGCTCCTGGGATGAGCTTGATATTAAACTCTACTTCACGTGCAGGTGGTATGCCCAGAAGTTCTTCTAGAAATACGTCTGGAAATTCTGACACTATCGGCTGATTCTTAATTGATGGAGATTCAACATCCATGTCATGAACAATAGCTAGATAGCCCTCGCAAGCATGTGAAAGTAATGCACGTGCTTGCAGGGTTGATATGATTTGTACAGACCTTCCGGGTACGAACCCGTTGTGAATGTACTCTGGTGCATTAACATCACCGAAGATGACCCGATATGAATGGCAGTCTATGGTAGCATGATGCTTGGATAGCCAGTCCATGCCCAATATCATGTCAAAATCATTCATGTCCAGCGAAAGTGCGTCAACAGGACGAATCTTGTCGTCAAACTCTAGGGGAAGGCTCTTGTACACATGGGTTATGCGTACAGAGTCTCTTAAAGGCGTGGAAATGTTCAGTACATTCTCTAATGGCATAGGGGATATCCTAACATTCTTAGCATAAGCAGTAGCAATGACCGAATGAGTAGCACCCATGTCAAATAAGACACATGCAGCTTGACCATACATATACAAGATTCCAGTGATGATACCTGTAGACTTGTTGGTCTGATCGCGAGAAGTCGTGTAAACGCGTCCACTAGTAGGAGGCGGCTTGGAATAAGCATGTCCAGATGTGCCCTCCATCTCGCCTTTGCAGTAGTCCTTCATGCGATGACCAGTAAGGCCACACTTGTAGCATGCATTGCTGTCGCGGCGACATGGCCCTGGGTGCCTACGGTTGCAGGTAGTGCAAAGAGGATGAGTATACCCTCCAGCAGGTGTCCTTGCTGGCTGAGAGCCTGATAAGAACATTATACATGAGACATGATAATAAGTACAAAGGAAAATGCGAAAAATTCGTAAGATGGAATACCAGTGATAGCTGGACGGTTAGGCTGTGATCCTCTTTGGTTCTGGTCCCTCCCGTTACCATGATTCCTGGTAAAAGATTCTCTAATGTGTCAGAATTATGAACTATTGCATGTAATCATAAGAAAATGAGTAAATATAAGGACCTGTTGCTGTTGGAGTTTCCAGCGTTGTTACGGTAATTATCATTACCGCCACGCTTATCCGTAGCAGAACGGTCGTGAGTCTGACCGTTTCCCTTGGGCTGAGTAGGCTGTTGCTGAGTAGCCGGCTGAGACCGGTCCCCAGTCTTCTGCCTGGAAGATAAAGTTTAAAAGAGATATAAATATTGACATATGCTGAAAGAATATGGTTTGGTCACCGCTGAATAACGAATGTTTACCTCTTCTCGGGTCTCTCTGCTTCCTCGAATTCTTCTCTTTCTTGCAGCATCTCCAGCTTACGTGTTGCATCGGCCACTTGAGCCATTGTGTTGAACGTAGCACATACCAAGTTGTTGGCGACCGATGTACGAAGAGCCCACCGGAAGTGGTATGGTTGCTCTTTGGGAGTACCTGCTGCTGCGCCAAGAAAACCAGCCAAACGAAGAAAGCGCTGCATGAACTCGTTGTTGTTCTCTCCAGTTCTCTGTCTGATTACATGGTACTCTCTCTTCAGCTTGTCTTGCTCAGCCTTGGGAAAGAACTGTCCCATCACCAAATCCCTAAACTGAGCCCAAGTCAAACCAGCCACCCAATTATCACCTCCCTCAGACTGCTTCAGTGCCTTCCACCATGATAGCACATCACCTTCGAACCGGTAACAGGCCAATCTCGACATGAAGACGGGGTCACAGCCCATGGCATCGAAGATCTTCTCAATGTGAGCCAACCATCTTTCAGATTCACTGGGCTATCTGTTTTCTTGAAGGATCGAGGGCGTAGCTTATTGAATCTCTCCATCCATGTGACCAATGTTGCTGGAGGAAGAGGAGGAGGTACTGGGTGCTGTTGCTGATTGTTGGCAGCCTGCACCTCAACCCTGATTTTGTTCCTAAGCTGAGGAAGCATAGCTTGCGTTGCAGCTTGGACTGCTACATTGAGTTGTTCCTGCTCGCGAGTGAGAACCATCTGTCAATATAACATAAAAAAATACATGATTAAACTGATCAAAACATAAAATATATACATGAAAAAATTTTATACCAATAAATCATGAGAAAACTTTTATGCAGGATAACTAGTACATGAATGCATGATGCAGTTTTATGAAAACTTTTAATATGCGCGAGAGTAAACGCCTATGGTCAGTTCACTCAAAACAAAAGACATGGCGAGGGGACACCAATGGGTCGGTCCCAAAGTTAAAAGTTTCGATAAAAGCACATGCGACTAAATAGGGCCAGTCCTATACCAACCATTACTTAGTCATAAACCTGCGACAATGACATATATATGAATGCATGAAAACAATGAATGCATGAAAACCGACTGTCAGTTCTAGGAAGACCATAGTGACTACCCACTAATCACAGGTCGTGTTTTGAGAGCCTACAGGTCGAAGCCTTGGCTCTGATACCATAATTGTAACACCCCATTTGGTAAATGGAATGTCACGCGTGATTATGGCGTATCATCAAAGCATACAAGAATAAATGTCTTAAACATTACATGACCATAAAGGAAATACCGGAAACAAACATCGGCACCCCAAAGTAAAGCTCATCACACATAAACATAAGTACTGTAAATGAAAAGGACTAAACAATGTCCATGGAAATGAGTATCAAAAGTATGAATAAATGCATAAAGTAATGAAGGCTAGGAAGCTTCCAATCTGTATGCACGTACGCCTAAAGTCTACGAGCGTCCCTGAGTACCTGCCGTTTTGGGAACATGAAAGGAAAACGGCTGAGCATAACGCTCAGTGCACGAATATACATAGAATGAATAACATAAGCATATACAACATATAGCAGCGGAATAGTCTAAGTCCTGGAAAACCTGACGTAACTTAGTAAAAAACTGGTTTTGATAGTTTAAAAAGCCTTATGTTTATCTTATAAAATCTGTTTAACATGTTTACCATTAGCCAATATAGGTCATGAAATATCAACATGCATGAATACTTGGAGGGGTGACCTCGTCATGAAATTAGAGGGGCTGCCTCTAATTAATATAAGTTTGGGTAGGAGGGATCAGCTCCTTGTGAAGGATGCAAGGCGCACACCACATTCACCTGAATAATCTATAAAAACATGTAACCTAGGATGCACCCATACGCCCCACATGATACATAATAATATGGCCAAAAAGCTGAAAGGGACGCCACGAGCTATCACTCCGCCGTGGTGAAGTCATAACACTGGTGCCTCCAGTGTTATGGTTAAGGTACCTCTATAACTAGGTGAAACTGGTCATGCATGTATATGTCTTAGGTATTTAATTAAACATAAGCAAATCAAAACATAAACATATACTGGGAAAACAGTTGGCTGCATACGGGGACTCCTAATAAGGCAGAATGTCCATACTGAAAGGATGGAGAATCCGTACCTTCTGTCCAGTGAACGAAGAAGACGAACGGAAGAGAGTCCTACTTCGATCTCACTAATGCTACATAGATAATATACGTTTATAAGTATTCTGATACTGTATACGTAACTGGTTTTATATCATGTCTTAGCTTGTTTTATATGTTCATGTCATGTTTTAATGATTTTAATATTATGCTGTGTTTACCATGTATTCTGTTTATTCTGATTAAGTATTACTTGTATTTCTTGTATTATACTTGTTGTGTAATAATAAGTAACTTTCTAAAAATAGCAAGTTTCCTAAAACAGAAAGTTTCCAAAAATAGAAAGTTTCCAAAAATAGAAAGTTTCCAAAAATAAAAAGTTTCCAAAAACAGAAAGTTTCCAAAAATAGAATAGCTGCCTAAAATAAATAAGTTTCTAAAAATAGAAAGTTTCCATAAATAGATTAGCTGCTTAAATTAGATAAGTTTCAAAAATAGAAAGTTTCCATAATTAGAAATAAGCTGGATTATTAAGCTAATAATATAAGCTTAAGCTTTAGTGATTAATATTCTAAGTCATGTGATTAATTGTATAGTTTATTAATTAATACATGTAAATTAAATAAACTATATGTTATAAAATTTAATTAAATATAGCTTGATTTAATTAAATTAAAGTTTAAAGAATACTTAGGTTAAAAAATGTATTAATATTTAATATTAATATAACCTAAGTCATGAAAATTAATTAATTATATGTCATGTTTTAATAATTAATTAATTACTTTAGTCTAAAGTAGATCAGAAAATACTTAGGTTAACATCATGTATTATTACTAATAATAATTAACCTAGGTCATATTTTAATTAAATTAATTATATAACATGTTAAAGTAATTTAATTAATCTTGTAAATAAATAAACTTGTAAAATACTACACTTGTAAAAATTAAATAAGTCGTGAACCGTGTTTTATTTTACTAACGCATGTCATGAACCGGACCCGCGAATCATGAACCGGCCCGAACAAACCCTACCGAAAATAGTGGCAAACCGGCCCTTGTCGGTTGCCCCTGCCTTCGCAATAATACCATCGGCTTGAGCCGGTGGTTCCCTTGATCCTTGGCTATTCGTTGCCCATGCCGCGGCTCCCCCTGCTTGTTCATATTAGCCACCGGCTTATGCTAGTGGTGCTTGTTGTTTTCAGCCGAGACCCCGAAAGACCAAACCACACCCCGACATGCCTCGGGGTCCCTTGTTCTTGCTGCCGAACCACCAAGACCACACTGAGACCACTTGGTCTCGGTTGTTGGTGCGAAACAAACCGAGCCGAGAGCCTGGGGCTCTCGGTTGTGTTTGTCGACCGAACCAAAACACCCAAAACCTCTATGATTTAATACCCCGTGATTTATTTAACATGTTTTTAACTAATTTTTCATAAACCTTATGATTTCATGTGTTCTTAATAAATAAAAGAATTAAAAAGAAAGGGTTTAATGATTACCAATACGTGAATAAAAAAGGAATGATAACACGAACGATCTTTCAAGAATTGGATCACCAAAAATCAATGAACACCCCTTCGTGTGTGTTTATAACCGGCGGCCAAATGAGAAAAAAGAGGAGGCTAGGGTTTTGTGTTTTTTCTAAAAACTCTGTAATATGAAAACATGTTTCTCCTTTTTTTTCTTAGTAAAAAAAAACAAAGTGGGCTTGGCCCCCTTTGTTGTTCATACCGCGGGTAGGTGGGGCCCATAAGGGGAAACCCATTGTTTTCCGTGTTCATATTATTTACGTGTTCTCGTGTCGTGTTTACGTGATTTATTTATTAATCGTTCGTGTCGTAGTATATATTTATACGTAATCGTAATAATTATTACGTAAATACATAATAATAGGTTCGTGATTATTTACATTCATGATTTCATGTTCGTGATTATAATTATTGTTGATAATAATTATCGTGTTTTAATACGTATTTAATAGTTATCGTGTAATAACACGTATGTAATACTTGTAATTAACATTCGTGAAACCTAACGTGCTATAAAAGGAAAGTTTTAATCATGTACGTACGATTATATATGTACTGTTCATGGTAAAAACATGCGGGTTTTACAATCACTCACACTAACTCAGATGCTTGTGACATTGACTTCAATGAAGTTAAATCATATCCAGAGGATGATTTATCAATCCCCAAGGAATCATCTCAAATATGTCACAAGGATTTCCCTTATGTTCATGCATTTGATCCTCACTCAATCTCTGATATCAATCCAGAGGTTTTAGTAGTTGAATCACACATTTCACCACCTTTAGAAGAAAATGATGATCATGACTCTCCAATCTCTCAAATGAATGAAGAGATCATGGATGATGAAATTATTTGTGATGAAACACCAGAATACAAGGAACCTATTGTCACTCCTGAACCCATAGAGACTCTTGCTCCTCAATCCAAATGGAGTAGAAACCAAGATATTCTTCTTGTGAATATTCTTGTTGAACCCTCTGAGGGAGTCACAACCAGAGGAAAGTTAAGATCTCTAGAAATAGCCTCAGCGAATGAATGCCTTTTTGCTAATATTCTCTCTGACGATGAACCAAAAAATGTTGCTGTAGCCCTGATGGATGAAGGATGGGTTGTGGCAATGCAAGAAGAACTGAATAAGATTAAGAGAAACAAGGTGTAGACTCTGGTGAAAGCTCCAGCTAGAAAGAAAGTGGTTGGAACCAAATGGGTCTACAGAAACGAAAGAGATGAAGCTGGCATGATTGTTAAAAACAAGGCTAGGCTTGTGGTGTTGGGTTACTATCAATCAGATGTGTTAATGCAAGTAATGCCTAAAAACATTATTAGTGTTAACTAATCTTTCTTAATTTTGATCACAACAAACCATACAACACATTTAGTGTAGAAACACAAAATGAATTATTTAACTAACACTATCATCAAGGTAATAATCATATCACTAACCTTTCTTAATCATACTTAGTGATCATCAAAATGATTATCCTTAAAACTCACTTTTGCTAATAAGACAAAAGACTTTTTAATAAACTTTCTTTTTTCAAAAATGTTTTATTAAAATGGAAAATGAAAATTTGAAAATGGCATATTCCAAATGCTGTTAGAATATCCTTTGAAGGGTTTAAATACCTCAGATATTCCCACCCCACTAAAAGACAAAAAACGGAGCGGAGTCTAGTGGCGGTACCTTAAGTACCTACGCGGTACCTTAGCGATATGGTACCGCGGGGTGAGATAAGGTACCGCGCACAGTAGCCGTTATATATCCGTTGTAACTTTGTCTCCTTTAAATAGTGGGTCAAATCTCATTTTCCAGCAAGCCTCTTGGACGATTTTCTCAGCCCCTTTTCTATTTTCTATAGTATAATCATTAGTAAATGATCACTTAATTTGTTAAGGATGTTTACATATGATTATCCTCTTGATCCCCTCCTTTACCATGTCCAATGAGAAGATCACTCACTCACTAGTGTAGTGATAAAGATGAATTTATGAGCTAGTCATATTCATCATGATACCCCTTTTTGTTTTAGGTCAATCCAATGTATTTATGAATACTTGGACTAGTTGTGTTCATCCAAGTTATTTGTGGATACTTGGATTTGTTGTGTACATCCATTGCATATGTGTTTGCTTGGATTTGTGTTGTGTAAATCCAAGCTACATGTGTGTACTTGGATAAGTCTAGTTGAGTTGTAATAGATTTGATTAGGAGTTCTCACTAAACTATAAAGTGATGTGGTTGTGTCTTGTGAGTTCTCACTAAACTTTAAAGTGATCAGTAGTTGTGTTGTGTGAAGTTCTCACTTAGCTTCAAAGTGAAGAGTCGTGAAGATTGGTTCTAGCTTTCGATTAGAACTCGACATCTAGCCTTGTGTCTTTAAATTGTGAAGTAGGCAACGTCGTGTAGATTGGTCCTAGCTAAAGATTAGGTCTCGACATTTAGCTTAGTGTCGGAAAATAATGTAAGCAACGATGTAAGGTTTTCTCCGCCGAGAAGGGAGCTTGTGGATATAGTGGAAATCTCGAGTAGGTGTACTCGAGGAGTGGAGTAGAAACGAGGATAGAGCCTCGTTGTCGAACCACTATAAATCTTGGTGTCTTCCCACTAGGTTGTCTCCTTCCTTGCACTTTAATTATTTCATTATACTTGCTTATTATCCTTGCTAGTGTATTTCAATTGAACCTAATCATTATGCAACTTAGCATCAAGTAAAAGATAGTTTTGATACAAACCAAATTGAAAGTAATTTTAATTTGGTCACCAATCGAAGAGAAACTATTCAACCCCCCCCCCCCCCCCCCTTCTAGTTTCTACAAGATGGTATTCATTATGATGAAACCTTCGTACCAATGGCCAGATTAGAAGCTATCAGAAACTTCCTAGCCTATGCAGCTTATATGGGTTTCATGGTATACCAGATGGAGATAAAAAGTGCCTTTCTCAACGGGAAGCTTGCAGAGGAAATATATTTCAAACAACCCCATGGTTTGAGAACAGTGACTATCCTGACCACGTCTGTAGACTTCACAAAGCACTCTATGGGCTAAAACAAGCTCCTAGAGCCTGGTATAAAACTCTGTCAAATTTCTACTTGAAAATAAGTTTGTCAGAGGTACTATTGACCAAACCTTGTTCACTTATAGGTCCAAGGGTGATGTCATTATAATATAGATTTATGTCGATGATATAATTTTTAGTTCAACCAACATCACCTTGAGCAAGCAATTTGCCAAACTTATGACCCCAAACTTATGACCAGAACGTATGAAATGAGCATGATGGGGGAACTAACCTTTTTCTTAGGTTTTCAAATCAAACAAAATTCTAAAGGAATTTCTATTTGTCAAGAAAAATATGTTAGAGACTTGCTTAAGAAGTATGATCTGTCTGATTGTGCATCAGTGAAATGCCCCATGCTTGCTCCCAACAACTTGGGAGCTGATGACTCATGGGTCTCTGTTAATGAGACCTTATACAAAGGCATGATAGGGTCACTGATGTATCTTACAACAAGCAGACCAGATATCTAATTCTCCACTTGTCTCTGTGCTAGGTACCAAGCTAACCCCAAGGAATCCCACCTTGTAGCTGTCAAAAGAATTTTCAGTTACTTAAAAGGATCTCCCTCTCTGGGTCTCTGGTATCCAAATGGATCAGGCTTCGACCTCAAAGCCTACTCAGACTCAGACTATGCTGGGTGCTGCCTTGATAGGAAAAGCACCTCTGGGAGTTGTCAAATACTTAGAGGAAAGTTAGTATGTTGGAGTGCAAAAAAGCAAAACTCTGTGGCCATGTCATCAGCTGAAGCTGAATATGTCGCTGTCACTGGTTGATGTGCACAAGTTCTTTGGATGAAAAGTCAATTGGCTGACTATGGGATCAACTATGAAGAGGTTCCCATATTCTGTGACAACACAAGTGCAATAGCCATCTCAAATAATTTGGTACTTCATTCTAGAACCAAATATATTGACATTCGATATCACTTTATCAGAGACCATATTTTAAATGGTGATATTGAGCTCCATTTTATACCCAGGGAATACCAGCTCGCTGATATTTTCACCAAACCTCTGGCTGAGCCAAGTTTTAATAGGTTGGTTGCTGAGCTGGGTATGCTCAATATTAGGAAATAAGTCTGATAAGTGATCCCTGTCTCTGGGCATTTAAGGGAATTGAATGTAACGAGGTAGTTACATTCCAATGGGAATTAATATATTTTTGTATTTAATTCAAATGATCTCCTTTTAATGTCAACAACTTTCCCGCTTTCCAAGGGGACAAAGATCATATGAAGGGTCAAAGGGTCCCACGTTTTTCTCAAAAGGTAACTTTGGCATTAAATGCATTAATTGGAAAACGAAAAACTTTCTATTACCCCTTGACTCATGATGTAGGTTTTTATATACTTGTTTTAGGAAAAACAAAGTATAAGGCGGAAAGTATTAATCGACACGATTTAGGAAAACCGTGAAGACGAAAAGTCCGGGTTCGTTCTCGAAGGAGGTGTGTGGATTAAGTGTGCCAATTATATAAAATCAAAGTTTGGATTAGTGTCGTTTTTGGTTTATAGAGAGAAAAATAAAAGACGAGCTACAAGTACGATTACACTACGACGATTTGACGTAAAACGCGAACGTAAATACGTAAAAAGTGACGAAATTAAAAATTAAAGCTAAAAACAATTTAAAAATTAACACTAAGTCTAAAATAATATAAATAAGAATAAAATTCAACAACTAATTTTTAAAACCTTTTATTAATAATATATTTAATTTTAAATGCTAATTAAAGCCCTAAAATGAAATATAATTAAGAAAAAGCCCAAAATATTATTTTATTGAACTAATAACTCACTTATATTATTTAAAGACTAAAAAGTATTTTTCCTAATTTTTAAAGACTGTTTTTCTATTTTTTAAATGCTAAAAACAATATTTAAACTAAATTAATGATTAAAAATACTAAAATAATGCTAACATTAATTTGACTATTTGAAAAATCCTAAATTATATTACTAAATAGTAGAAAATTGAAAAAAAGTTGAAAACAAAACTTTTTACACTAAAAGACAAAACATATCTAATTAAATCCTAATTAAACTAATATTAAATCTAAAAATTAATTAAAAAGATGAACAGTAAAATATTTTTAAACTAAAAATCTTAAAATCTTTTTCTGAGTCTAAGAAAATTTTTAAAACAAAAAAATATAAAATTTTTGCACTAAAAGACAAAAACAATTAATTAAAAACTAATTAAAAATGCCATTTAATCTAAAAAATAGAAAATGAACAGTAATTGAAAAATAAATTAAATGGAAAATTCAAAAATAAAATAACAAAAATAACAAAATTAAAATCAACTAAAAACACTTAAAAAAGTTCACTAAAGACAAAAAAATGAAAAACTGAAAGGGACACTTGGTCCAGTTCTGTCTTCTTCCCAAGCAGGGGGAACTTTTACACTAGCAGGGGGAACTTCGTTCCAACTGTTTTCAATAAAAAACGGGTCTTTGGATGTTAATGCTTGTAACTTGAGTTTTGCTTGGTTTTAATTGGATCCAAAGGCACCCCCACAACCAGTTGGGTTGTGGGGAGTCAAGAAAATAATAAAAACAACAAGTTAATATTTGTCTTTTTAAGTATAATCGTCTCGGTATCTTAACGAATGGATATAACAATTTTAAGCTCAACTTGATTGTTTTTGGTTAAAAGAAATTGATTGGTATCTATTACTACTTGGCAAACAACACGTAAAAAATGTAAAATATACTATATTGCCTACGTATACTTACTAATCTAAATCACGTTGCAAGTACGAAATTTAAATGCACACAAAGTAACAAATGGAGAATACAATATTACACTACAAATGAAAAATACAAAATACAAAATATAAAACTGTATCTATAAAAGTAAAAAGAAACAATATACTTTTTATAAGATGTAAAATGCAAAATTAAATCTTGAAAGTTTAAAATGTAATCTTACAAAAAAAAACGTTTTATGCTAAATCTGAAAATTTCTAATATAGAACCTGGCCCAAAAGTGAACCGGCCCAAAAGTAAACTGGCCCTACAACCTGCTAACCGACTAAGTCGTTAACTATAACGATACAGGACTGGTCACGCAATACCAACTAACAAACACAAGGACTAAAAGTGACTTTTTAACCTGATTTTTTTACAGCTCTAAATTTGTACAGAATGCAAATATGGATATCGTGAATCAATAGCTTTGTTTGAGATTTAATATCATCCTATTCTAAAAGTTTATATTCAAGGCTTCTTTTTGAATTACAAATTCAACATATCCTACTAAGCTAAAATCTTAAGAGGTCAATAGATTTTCTTATACTAAGATCTTATTCCAGCTTATCTATAAACTGGTATCCAAAAACTAAGTGTAATTACCAGCAACTCTATCTGATTGAACCTCTAGCTACAACTGATCTAATCCCAACAGCTTATCCTAATCTATATTAAGTATTTCAGCCTATAATGTGCTCAATGAACAGATTATTCCTACTACCTCTAATAAGCTAAATGACCCTTAAATGTTTATCCATATCTTGACCAGTTAAAAGATAAAATCTTACTCACTGCATCATCTACTCCTACTGAAATCCTCAGCTAAAAAAACTGCAACGTAAGTCTACTAACAATCAATTATAACTCCTATTCTTAACCTACATTGACTACTGATTTGAACAGTTATTTGGACTTATGACTTACTATGATAATTCTACTTATCACTACTCTTGCACCTACAAATTACAACCATACCGATTCAGAACAGCCACTAAATCCTATAAGATAAACTACTGCCAAACACTAGTTAACAATTTCATCAGCGAGAAAAAAGAAGCAAAAGCAATGAATCTGAATCTAAGAGCAATTAACAGATAACAAACAAATCAGTTACAACAACTAGCATCAAAAGTAAATCTGGAATTAAATTCCTAATTGACTTACATTAATATTCAAAAAACGTAAATGTGCTTAACCATTTTCTTCCAGGCCAAGTCCGTTGATGTCGAAGCGGAGCGCTGAGCTCGCTTTTCAATCTCAATCTAAAACTGAAATCAACTGAATTCCGCTCTACTTGTCTGCTGATCTGTTCTTTTGAATCAGCAAAGGGAAACGCACCTTACTAATCTGCAAACCTGCATAAACTCGGAAAACAACTGAATTGAACTCTAAAAACACCTGTAACAACCGTTAGTCGTAAAAGATCTCTCACGAGAACCTATCAAAAACTACTGATGAGCTTTTAAGCTTTTTGGCTTAAATCTGCTGAGAATAAATCATTAAATCTGACTAACTTGTAAACTGAAAACAACTCAACGATCTTTAACTGAAAGTATACTCTGAAAATCAATTTGATATCTAATCCGGACTACCTGTATTTCACTAATCTTACAAAGCATAAGAAACTTAAAGATTACTGGATTACTTGATTGATATCAAAACGAAAACAAAAGCCTTGACTATTAGTAATCACAATCTTAACAAGAAACTCATGAGACTAAACAGATCATAACGAGTTCCTCCAACAATCCTGCGAGAACAGTAACTCAAAATCACAAGATCGATCCGTATATCAAAAAAAAACTGTGTACCTTAATTTCTAAAAGCTGTGAAAAATGAATTCATTCAGTATCAATTTACTATATCACGATTTCTTTTATAACACTAACCAAGAAAAGATAAGAGAAAGAAATGATATGAAGCTTTGAAAGAATTCATTAATGGAGGAAAAGATTACATTTAGTTATAACAGAAAATCATTCGGTTACAAGTTTTTAAACAAGAAAATGATCAAACTAACTAAATGATTAACTGAAAATCATAAAGCTTTGAAAGAAAACCTAACTATCTATTCCTAACTAACTACTATGTGTAAACTACTCCTAAGCTAACCACCTTCAAATGAGGGTCTTGATCTCTATTTATAGCCATCTGAAGATGAAGGAGTGACGTGTCTTGTCCAATCCAGTGAAGACACGTGTTTAATACGAGGATTGATCATTTAGGGTTCTTCACATCCAATTGGGCGTTTCTTCAATATTGAGTCTTGATCTAATTAATTTGTATCACCATGAAGAGGAGAGCAAGAGGATCGTTTTTGTAGTTTTATTCTTCTCTTGAATCTTTGTGTAGCTCTTGTGATTGGGACTTGCAGGTTCGTGGAGAAAAAAAAATATAGGCGTCTGTTTTATTTCTTTCTCTCTCTTCTTTGGAGAATGAAGAAGACGTGTATGTGTACACGTTTGTGTATGCTTTGACTGTGAATTGGTCATTTGACCAAGTATAAAAGTTAACTTAACTTTCCATGTTTTCCTTTTAATCCCTCATCTTTTCATTTTGTCAAAAGTCTTTTACACTTTGAAATTAAGTTTCTTTATCATCCTTTATCTTGTAGAAATTGCAACTTAAGTCCTCGATCTTTGAAAGCTTGGAAAATAAGGTCCTTGAAAGCATCTTTCGTCTTTTTCTTCGTCTTTTATCATATAAATCCCTTGAAAAGGTGTCTTTGCTTCAAAATGTATCTTTCTTTTCCTGAAAACACAAAAACACAAATACACGCGTAATTCTGATATTTTACAGTTTAATATCAGGTATTTGACTGTGTTTTAAGTGGTTTTTGGATCATTATTGATGAGTGTTTTCACACTTATCAACTCCCCTCCACTTGACCATTGCCATGACCTCATGCAATGCAGTATTTTAAAGCACCAAGTTACACTTTTCTCATAATTAACCAACCTTGGCCATTTTGTGATTTAATAAACTATACTATGCTATATGATGAATGGTTTTGAATATTTACAATGCAATGCAAAGAAAACAATTCTATTTATATATTTTTGAATTTATAAATGGTTTTGATGGAAATAACTCATAAAGAAATCAATGACTTGGATTAGGGCTTTGGTACCATGGACACTTATCACCCTCAAGTTTCACTTTCCCTATACCAAGCTTAAAAATGGGATCGTTGTATTCACAAGTAAAAAGTGCATCAACTTATTCATGACAATTAAATGTGGAACCAGTTATTATTTGAGCAAACTGCTTGAAGGCAAATTTGTCATTATTCAAGTGTGAAATATAAGAAGTGTAAAATCCAAAAATAAGGAAGCACGATTTTAATCCTAAGTAATCCTCTCATCTAATACTTGAAAAACCACTCACAATTAATACAAGTCCGTTTCAAGAGTAATAAGTCATTCGCCTTATGTGTAAAATCCTCATGTCATGCATTCATTAGTAGCTACACACTCGCTAAGGAAAGAAAAATAAAACTCACGCAATAATTTACATCCGCCGCCTTTTTGAGACCTTGGATCTTCAACCCCGCAACCCGTCAAGGTAATATTGGATTGGAGCAATCTATTGAATCCTCGCAACCCGTCAAGGTAATATTGGAACTCAATAGTCACTATAATTAACACCACACTGCCCCTCTTGGGAGTCTTGTATAATTTTTTTTTCTTTTTTTTTCTAGCCACTCATTTTTTTGTAAGCCGCTCTTCTTTTTCTTTATTCCTCACAAAGAAAGTTGAAAAGAATAAAAGGAAAAACACCCGCTAAATATTGAGCATGACATAAGTCTAGTACACATAAAACGTTTCTAACTTAGAATCTTAATACATGCTTATATCACCATGAATGATTAGTCAAAAATGCATAAGAGATTACAAACCAATTAAAACCGTTCTTGATTATTTATTAACAATTATATACGTGCGAAGAAAATAGAGGCAAAGAAGAGAAGGGTTTAACCACAAGTAATTATCATGAAGTTTATCTAGCCCTTTTATACTTGCTTCAACTCTATCATTTCCCATTCTCCACAAATTTAAAATCTCAAATAATGAAATTGGTGGATGCTTAGCCTAATAGACCAATGAAGGACTACATGGTTAAGGATACTAGCTAGAGAATGCTAAGATAAGCAAACTCGGGTTGAGTCAAAATATCCATGGCGGGCCTAATATGTCAAAGAAGTCTAAATTTGTTAAACCATGTTTTTATTATATTTTTGTTTTATATATTTTTGATGAAAAATAAAAGAAAAGATATATACAATGCAAATGTGTTATGCAAATGAAAAACGATTGATGCAAAAATTATGAATGCATATTTTTGGTGGCCAAAGTAGATCAAAAATTTGAAAAATGTTTGAAAAATTAATTTTCCATGTTATCATGAAGTTAAGGCAATGGTCTAGGTAAGGTCACTTCGATAGAAGTCTCCCCTACACTTAAGATAAACATTGTCCTCAATGTTTAAGAGTATTGTAGTAAACTCCCCTACACTTATGACATTGATAACTTTGCTTAACTCAAGTTAAGGAAGAGACAATTAAAGGGTATTCATTTTAAGCACAAGTGTTTTGAATATCACGATAGCAAAAACTAATCGAAGTGAACCAGATACACGGGCCTCCTCCATAAGCTCCAAGCATGAAATGTGAGAGAGCAACCCTTGAAACAAACACGAAAAGACGAAGAAAGGCACCCCTCCACTTCAACTCTACTATAACATCCTTTTAATTAAACCTAACCTATTTAGATATACTCTACGTTTTCAAACCTAGTTATTCAAGCTTGATTTTTTTAACCCTAAGTCTCTAGCTCGACTCGGCCCCGAATTAGGTTGTCCTTGGGGAAACCATCATGGAGAATAAAGGATATCACTTTGAAGCTCGTCTCACATGATACACTCAAACTTAGCACGTTGCCATTTACTATAAGATTTACAATATCCGCCTCAATAAATGGAACGGTCCAACGTGTCTCAAGTTTGTCCAACATACGAAATCTCTCAAATAGGAAGCACCCCAGGATCAAATACATAGTTTCCATCTCGACAAGTGAACAACTCCAAAGTAGGTAGTATCACCAAAGTAAGCTCATACAAGAATTCCATCTCAATAGAAATCACAATCTTAAGTGGAGTAGATGAAAACCAATTTTTCCGAAACATACGTATCCCAGGATCAAAAACCTTTCCCTTCATGGGAAAATAAGAAGATGAGCTCATATCAACCATATAAGATTCCCCCTTAGTGATCAAAGCATCATGAGACAATGAAGGTGTAGGTATCAAAACATTCATAACTATTATGTCCATATTGGGCTCCTCATCATCATCAAAAGGTGGGTAATCTTCCATAGAAGGCATAGAAAAAGGAGGATCAAGATTAATAGTGTCTTGTGAAGGAGGTGTAATCTCTATGTTCCCAAAAAGCAAGTTCTCACTAAGACGAATCTCCTCTTCCCAAGTAGAATCACTATCATCAACCTCAATATCAACAAGATAAGCCTCTATGGTGGCATCAATATCCATATGAGAATCCATATCAAAGGTTTTAGGTTCTAAAGGTGCCATAAGTGAAAAAGGATCAATCTCTAAGAGTATAGGATCTTCATCAATAATCAACTTCAAGGGTGGGAGGGTGGGAATAGAAGGCTCAAAAGAAGGTGTATTGAGAGAATCACTCAAAGGGATGATATTATCATAAAAATCAATAGGTGCAACCTCAAAAACCGGTGAAGAAATGTCAATGAAAGGTTCTTCGTCTATGGAATCCTCATTATGGTGTTCATTCAATGCTTCAATCGAGGAGATAAGATTATAGACGTTTGATAAAACCTCACGAATATGAACATCTTCCACTTCTTCTATTGGAGCAACATCATCATCCAAATTAGGAATGTCATCTTGACATGAAAAGTCCTCGGATAATATATCATAAGATGCCTCACTAGAATCACAATCATCATCCTCTATTCGTGGCAAATCTTGCATAAACTTCGTTAAACAATTCATCATGATCAAAGTCACCAAAATCACTGGTAGTAGCATGAAAGTCAACATGGGATGAAATCTCAATGTGATCATGAGGAGAAGAGGTATCAATACAAAGCTCGTCACATGGTTCATTGGAAACACTCGCAAGCTCTCTTTGGATTGGGATAAGGTTCTCAACACTAGAAACGGTTAATTCATCCAAATCGGTGTTTGTATTAGTGCTAAGAGGCTCGTCCCCCATGGTTAAAGAGTCGGTGGGTTCCACGTGAGGTAAAGGTGATGAAGGTGTGTCATCATTAAGTGTCATACAAATCGAAGGATCGTCATCATCGTCATATAAGCATTGATTTAGCAAACGAGCACGATTAGCAAAAAATTGTTCTTCTTCTTCCTTTTTATCAATCTTAAAGAGTAAATCATCTAAATTTTCCTTGAGGCGACAAGAAAATTTGTTCAACGATTCACGATACAAATCACCGAATTCCTTGTCATTATATTGCCAAGTCTTAATTTCCACTTCCTCGGTAGACTTAATTATTTTCTTTAACCATCTATGCGTGTCTTTCATTTCCTCGAGGCTCATGTCTTTCATACGATCAAGCATCTTATAAACGTCATCGTTCGACTTGTTTATTATCTCAAGTAAAGAATAAAACTTCTTGACAAGATTAGGGTCATAGGATGGCGGATCCCTCGGTCTACAATCATAACCATAATAGGGTGCGTTCCCACAAAACTCACATGAATAAGTCGAAGAATATGGTGGAGGTGGAGTTCCATAATTAGGTGGATTATAGTTTTGAAAAGAGTCATGATTATGAAAGTTCTCATTATTGTAACCTTGAAAATTTCCTTCATTTTGAAAACCCTCATAATGTGATAATCCTTGATTTTGAAAAGTATCTTGATTATAGCATGGAAAATTTTCATCATTTTGAAAGCCTTCATTGTTTGAAAATCCTTGATTATGAAAGGTTTCTTGATTATAGCCTCGAAAATTATCATTATTATGAAAACCTTCATAATTGGAAAATCCTTGGTTTTGGTATGGCTCATTAAAGGGTTGATCATGAAATGATGGTGGATTTTGTGATGAAAAACCGGAATATCCCATATAGTCATTACAAGTGTAGTCCATTTGAATGTTAGGTCGAAAATTAGGGTTCTCGGTTCCATTATAAGCATATCCCTCCCCATAATAGCCATTGTTTTGATCACATAAATAAGTATCGTGTGGACCACCACAAGTCGAACAAGGCGAATAATTAGCGTTGGCGGATCGTTGTTGCAAAATCTCCAACATGGAACGAGTATCCATGTTTAGCAAGGTGGCCGAATGTATATACAAGTATAATGACGTTTAAAAGCTTCCTCGTGGAAGGAAGTAATACACCAAAGGTGGTATGGTTACACGCGTGCGAGTACATGTGTAAGTAAACACGAGGAATGAGGGAGTAGCCCTCGGTCGACTTTGAAGAGAAAAGGATTATCCTCTTCGAGTTTTGATATGAAATATCCACAAGAAAGTATAATATATATAATTACTACTTGGGTGCAAGACCCCCAATAAAGCCTTCCTTCTTAGAATACGCACTAGTGAACGGCGGTTAGGTGGCGCGAAGCACTTAAGTACCTATTGACCCTTAGATGGCATTTTATAGCACATCGCCTTTCTATTCACTTTGTAGTTTGTATTCTTCGAATTATTGCCTATTGGAAGTATTTATCTATTCTTGCTTTATTGAGTTTGATCGATACACGTGTCAAGGACCGGAACGCCCCTCAACACGGTGTATTGCCTCGGCAATACTTATGGAAGATATGTGTATGGTTGTTCTTATACGTATACGTATTTACATATAATAATATAGAGAAAAATATTTTTGTATTTATTGGGGTTTTTTTTAAAGAAAATACTATATGTACATAAAAACCGAGGAAATCCAATAATATATATTTTTGGGTGTAATCTTTTAGGAAAAATATTACTTTTTGGATTTTTTATTTTTTTGGTTCAATTCTTTAGGAAAAGAATTGATTTTGTGGTTTTTTTATTTTTTTTGTATTTTTATCTTTTTGATTTTTTTTATCTTTTTGATTTATAATACGTAAAAATAACGTTCACAAAGTGAACGGATCCCAAAATCCAATCGTCTCACTCGAAACCGTTAATCTTCACGAAAAGAACCGGCAACGGCGCCATTTAATATTTGTCTTTTTAAGTATAATCGTCTTGGTATCTTAACGAATGGATATAACAATTTTAAGCTCAACTTGATTGTTTTTGGTTAAAAGAAATTGATTGGTATCTATTACTACTTGGCAAACAGCACGTAAAAAATGTAAAATATACTATATTGCCTACGTATACTTACTAATCTAAATCACGTTGCAAGTACGAAATTTAAATGCATACAAAATAACAAATGGAGAATACAATATTACACTACAAATGAAAAATACAAAATACAAAATATAAAACTGTATCTATAAAAGTAAAAAGAAACAATATACTTTTTATAAGATGTAAAATGCAAAATTAAATCTTGAAAGTTTAAAATGTAATCTTACAAAAAAAACGTTTTATGCTAAATCTGAAAAGTTCTAATATAGAACCTGGCCCAAAAGTGAACCGGCCCAAAAGTAAACTGGACTTACAACCTGCTAACTGACTAACTCGTTAACTATAACGGTACAGGACTGGTCACGCAATACCAAGTAACAAACACAGGGACTAAAAGTGACATTTTAACCTGATTTTTTTTACAGCTCTAAATTTGTACAGAATGCAAATATGGATATCGTGAATCAGTAGCTTTGTTTGAGATTTAATATCATCCTATTCTAAAAGTTTATATTCAAGGCTTCTTTTTGAATTACAAATTCAACATATCCTACTAAGCTAAAATCTTAAGAGGTCAACAGATTTTCTTATACTAAGATCTTATTCCAGCTTATCTATAAACTGGTATCCAAAAACTAAGTGTAATTACCAGCAACTCTATCTGATTGAACCTCTAGCTACAACTAATCTAATCCCAACAGCTTATCCTAATCTATATTAAGTATTTCAGCCTATAATGTGCTCAATGAACAGATTATTCCTACTACCTCTAATAAGCTAAATGACCCTTAAATGTCTATCCATATCTTGACCAGTTAAAAGATAAAATCTTACTCACTGCATCATCTACTCCTACTGAAATCCTCAGCTAAAAAAACTGTAACGTAAGTCTACTAACAATCAATTATAACTCCTATTCTTAACCTGCATTGACTACTGATTTGAACAGTTATTTGGACTTATGACTTACTATGATAATTCTACTTATCACTACTCTTGCACCTACAAATTACAACCATACCCATTCAGAACAGCCACTAAATCCTATAAGATAAACTACTGCCAAACACTAGTTAACAATTTCATCAGCGAGAAAAAAGAAGCAAAAGCAATGACTCTGAATCTAAGAGCAATTAACAGATAACAAACAAATCAGTTACAGCAACTAGCATCAAAAGTAAATCTGGAATTAAACTCCTAATTGAATTACACTAATATTCAGAAAACGTAAATGTGCTTAACCATTTTCTTCCAGGCCAAGTCCGTTGATGTCGAAGCGGAGCGCTGAGCTCGCTTTTCAATCTCAATCTAAAACTGAAATCAACTGAATTCCGCTCTACTTGTCTGCTGATCTGTTCTTTTGAATCAGCAAAGGGAAACGCACCTAACTAATCTGCAAACCTGCATAAACTCGGAAAACAACTGAATTGAACTCTAAAAACACCTGTAACAACCGTTAGTCGTAAAAGATCTCTCACGAGAACCTATCAAAAACTACTGATGAGCTTTTAAGCTTTTTGGCTTAAATCTGCTGAAAATAAAGCATAAAATCTGACTAACTTGTAAACTGAAAACAACTCAACGATCTTTAACTGAAAGTATACTCTGAAAATCAATTTGATATCTAATTTGGACTACCTATATTTCACTAATCTTACAAAGCATAAGAAACTTAAAAAACAGATTACTGGATTACTTGATTGATATCAAAACGAAAACCAAAGCCTTGACTATTAGTAATCACAATCTTAACAAGAAACTCATGAGACTAAACAGATCATAATGAGTTCCTCCAACAATCCTGCGAGAACAGTAACTCAAAATCACAAGATCGATCCGTATATCAAAAAAAAAACTGTGTACCTTAATTTCTAAAAGCTGTGAAAAATGAATTCATTCAGTATCAATTTACTATATCACGATTTCTTTTATAACACTAACCAAGAAAAGATAAGAGAAAGAAATGATATGAAGCTTTGAAAGAATTCATTAATGGAGGAAAAGATTACATTCAGTTATAACAGAAAATCATTCGGTTACAAGTTTTTAAACAAGAAAATGATCAAACTAACTAAATGATTAACTGAAAATCATAAAGCTTTGAAAGAAAACCTAACTATCTATTCCTAACTAACTACTATGTGTAAACTACTCCTAAGCTAACCACCTTCAAATGAGGGTCTTGATCTCTATTTATAGCCATCTGAAGACGAAGGAGTGACGTGTCTTGTCCAATCCAGTGAAGACACGTGTTTAATACGAGGATTGATCATTTAGGGTTCTTCACATCCAATTGGGCGTTTCTTCAATATTGAGTCTTGATCTATTTAATTTGTATCACCATGAAGAGGAGAGCAAGAGGATCGTTTTTGTAGTTTTAGTCTTCTCTTGAATCTTTGTGTAGCTCTTGTGATTGGGGCTTGCAGGTTTGTGGAGAAAAAAAAATATAGGCGTCTATTTTATTTCTTTCTCTCTCTTCTTTGGAGAATGAAGAAGACGTGTATGTGTACACGTTTGTGTATGCTTTGACTGTGAATTGGTCATTTGACCAAGTATAAAAGTTAACTTAACTTTCCATGTTTTCCTTTTAATCCCTCATCTTTTCATTTTGTCAAAAGTCTTTTACACTTTGAAATTAAGTTTCTTTATCATCCTTTATCTTGTAGAAATTGCAACTTAAGTCCTCGATCTTTGAAAGCTTGGCAAATAAGGTCCTTGAAAGCATCTTTCGTCTTTTTCTTCGTATTTTATCATATAAATCCCTTGAAAACGTGTCTTTGCTTCAAAATGTATCTTTCTTTTCCTGAAAACACAAAAACACAAATACACGTGTAATTCTGATATTTTACAGTTTAATATCAGGTATTTGACTGTGTTTTAAGTGGTTTTTGGATCATTATTAATGAGTGTTTTCACACTTATCACAAGTGTAAGCCAAGAATTACACACAACTACCCCAAATCAGTTACTGATGAGCCTAGTATAGGTCTGGGCACTCTATCTGATTTAGTTTGCACTTGGGTGGATTTCAGGCACTCAACTCTTGGTCAATACAATCACCAAACCAAAATTAAACAATACCAAGCCCTAGATTACACCTATCCCTAATAGATATGAAGATTTGATGGTCAAATACTGAAAATTAAAGGAATTATAGCCTACTGAATGATGGACTAGTTTTTACCAAATAATAGCTTGCAAACTTGTTTTTATCATACCAAACTGAAAACCACCCACTAACACCACCTATTACTAACAACCAAGGTATGTTTAAACATGTATCAAAAAACAGTTTGTCACCAATCTCAGTTAGAAACACATACACAAACACCCCTTTAACTTCTGAAATTAAAAATTAATAAAGAGATAAATCACAAAACCATACCAATCTGATTTTTATTACTTCTAGCATGCATATAAAACCTAATTGAGCATGAACAAACAGATAAAACCAACTTTATAACACATACCACACAAAATCATTCCAAATCACATAAAACTCTTAAAAAGCCAGAAAAAACAAACAAATAGGGTTCAAGCCTCTTACCCACAGCTGATGCCTTCTATTTGGAGTTTTGAGAGCTTATTGGAGCATATGATGAGTAGAGAAGCCCTGTTGGCAGAGTCTACAAGAGATCTAGGACACAATATATCTTCAAAATGGAATAAAAAGGAAAGATAAGTCTTGTTTGATGCCTTGAATTGGAAACCTGCTAAGATAGAATAAAAGGGTACAAATACCAAAAGCTAAACTCAAAAGCTATTGTCAGTAGCTTTTGAATATAGCTTTTGCTATAGTGAACAGATTAAAAACAGGAAATAGGATAAAATTAAGGATTTTTGAAAATCTTAGAAATACTTTTGAAACCAACTAAAAACTTGACAAAAATCTTAACTATAAGCTGAAATCAAACCCCACACTCCACTTTCACTTCATGTGGGTTTTGGAATCAAGCTGATGAAAAAACTTTTTCCAAAAACTACTTTAAAACACGATTTTTTCTGAAAATGATTTGTAAACACAAAACCTTGGAAACTTTTAAAACTATTTTGCAAATAACTAAAATTATCTAAGGAAAACAGATAAAAAGGAACTCAGTATTGAAGAAATTAAAAGCTACTTTATTACTTCACTTAAAATTCTTACAAAAACTGGAACAAAATAAAATAAAGGGTACATGCACCCTTTATATACTACTCAACAGAAGATACTAGAATCTAGAATAAAATATTACAAAGATGTAAAACCCTCATGCTTTTCCAATAATGCCCTTGGTCTAAGTCTTCAAGAATTTGGTCAAAATTGTCCATCATGTGATTGACAGTTGTATCTTCAATCTTGAGCGTCAAATGAACCTTTGGGACCAAGGAAAAAGATCCATCCACTCATCTTGTCCCCTTTTGGGGTTTGGGTGAAAGTGACGCAACAGGGGAGGGGACCAGGGATTACATGGTTGTGTTAGGGTCACGTTTTTGAGTGGATTTGGGTTGAGGTGGACAAGAATTAGTGATCTGGAGAAAGGGGGTTTTAATTTAGGGGATTAAGGGAGTGTATGATTTAGGGTTCTTGACTGGGAATTGGGGATTAGTGGGTGAATTAGTGGAACAGTAGGTGTTAAGCGCCCATTTGATTTAATAAACATTTTTCAAAAAAGTATTTAATACGAAGCTTTTGGGCTAAGTATAAAAATATTATCATCCGATCTCCTCGAATTGATTACCGATTAAGAGTGAGACTCAGTCGTCTTTTGGAAAACAAGAAGAGTGGTTTGGTTTGGTTATCTAATTTAAACTAAAAGCAAATAAGTGAAAATGTCGTTGAGTAAAGTAAAAGCTATAAAGATTAAACTAAATTGACAAGTCAAAAATAAATGATTGAAAACTTAAAAACGAAATCAGAGAAACACTTTGGGAAAACACTTTGTAAAAATAAACAAGAAATCAACCCCGTCGGAATCCCTGGTCGGAATCCCGTCGGAATACAACGATCGGAATGTGTCAATCGGAATGCTGTCGGAATAATGGCAAACAAGACCAATCGGAATGTCTTAAAATCAAGCTATCAGAATAAGATAAAATCACTCCAATCGGAATATCAAATAAGTCATGCAGTCAGAATGTAAGAAAGGAATCCAGATCGGAATGCTTTACAAGACACTCACATCGGAATGTCAAAGAATCCCCACAATCGGAATGTTAAAACCCCAATCCGATCAAGTGATTGGAATAACAAGGTGTAAATCGGAAAACTAACTCCCTAATCCGATCAGAGTGACCGGAATACAAGAGTGCTAATCGGAAAAGGGTTTACCCTTTTCCGATTATTGTGCGATTCGAAAATAAGCTAAGTGATAAGCTATATTGATAAGCTAACACCAAAACTTAACCAATCCAGTAATGAAATAGACTAAATAAGCGTGAGTAACAACTTCTCCAAAATTTAAATAAACAATCTTTTTAAATCAAACCATAAAAAAAGAACTTTTTAAGAAAGCTTTTAACAAGTAAATAAGCTAAACATACAAATAAGCCAATAAGCACAAGGATCTTAAAGCTTAACCGTATGAAAGCTTAAGTAGGAATAAAAAGACTAACTTTTTAGACACGAAAACATCAAGATCAAACACGGATCATCAATATTTCGGATCAAAAGTTAAGGTAAACTAAGAAATGTAGAAGGAGATTAAAGAACTTAAAACTTAACTTGAACTTGATTGATGAAATCCAAATACACAAAGCTTAAACTTGAAAGATTAAAGGAAAGGAAAGATGAAAAACTTAGTGAGAGAAAGTTTGGAACTTTCTCTCTCTAAAAAACTAGAAAAGAAAAATTAAAAGTGCAACTAGCTAACCTCCCTCCTAATGTGATTAGGAGGGTATTTATAGGCTAAGTGGGAGGTGCATGTGTGGTGTGCTTCCTTCTTTCTTTTCTTCTCGACTCGATTAATTCTTTGTCTTTTCTTGACGTCGTCTCGGGATTTGAACTTGTCTTAATAATTTTTCTTCTTTAATTTAGACTTGAGTTCTTCGACTTCATTAAACTTCCGTCTTTAGACTTTTTCTTCGATAAATCTTCAGAATTGGTCTTGGACATCCGTTCTTTAAGCACTCTTGATCTGTTAACTTCGTATTTTCTCGTTTTCTTCGATAAACGCCCGTGAAAGCCCGTGTTTTCTTCCTTTTTCATCTTTTGGTCCGAAAACACAATAAAAACATAAACCACGCATAATTCCGACTTTTACGACATAAAATACACGTTTTGGTCTTGTTATTATTGGAAATAAGTGATAAAAGGATAAGTGTTTTCACACTTATTAAATCCCCTACACTTGACCATTGCAATGCCCTCATGCAATGCATTAATTTTAAAGCATGGTTTACATTCTTCATCATAAACAACCTATCTTGGCCTTTATTAAATACTAAACATTTAAGGAAAATAAGAAGACAGAAAACAAGCAAAGAAATCAGAGACTTACATTGGTTTTAGGCTGCCATGAACGTTTATCATCCTCAAGTTTCACGTTCCCAACACCAAGCTTAAAAACGAGATCATTGTTATTATAAGTTAGCAAACTAACACGAATTCATGTGGGCCAATTATTCACTTAGACTCCCTTATTCCTAGGTGTATCTCTTATATTTTATTTTTGTCTTGAATGATCACGTGGATTTATTGTTTGACTTATTTCGATAGTTATTTAGGCCGAAAATAAAGTGGGACGATTTAATCAATAGTTAGCTAAAGGACAAAATCTTTTAAAACTGCTTCTCAGGACCTTATAAAGTTCATATCTTGGCATAACTCGCTTCACGATTTGAGACCTTTCTCGGACCGATATTTGGCAGCGGCTTCATACTTCAAATCTTTTGAGAGACGTTCTTGAAATTATGGTCTTCTCTTCATAATAGGAATTTCTTCACTTGAAGTTTTGAGAGATTCTTCATCTTTGGACCACAACTTCTTCATTTTTCTCCAATCTTTATTTTGGACTTTGATATACAACGATCCGCCTCCTTTTAGGACTTGGATGTATTTATCCTCATACCTTGTTAGGGTCTTTTCGGATAGACTTCTCCATGATCTTTAGGGGAGGTATTTGCTTTTCGTCGTGTGTCTTGATCCTTTATATTGATTTTCGACAAATGATTCTTCACATCACTTTTGGATCTTTAGCAACAAACTGTAGCCCTCATGCCTTGTTAGGGCCTTTTCGGACTCGCCAATCTTCGCATCCCGCTTCAATAAGTTATGCCTTGGTTATGAACTCTAATTAATACCGAGCAACTTTTAAACGATCTTGGGCTAGAAGCTAAGTAACTTTTCAAATCGTACAACCTTATTTATTGCAGATAAATTTATTAACAAGCGATGGGAGAATAGGCTCATAATTAACTCACATAAATTCACGAAAGCATACGAAACTTATAATTGACTCTATCATCTCTCGTCCTCCACAGTTTAAAATCTCAAGGAATGAGACTCGTGGATGCTTAGCCTATTAGATCAAAGTTTTGGGTTTTCAAGTCATCTATAGGATCTTGCAAATTCTATGACTTTTTCATGTTTAGTATTTGCATTTTAAAGTTCCCTTGATAAACGACTCTCTAGGATCATTTATAGGAACTTGCGAAAAGTTCTTGTTCTTAACCCGTAAGAGTTAAGACTTTCGCGTTTTAAAGCTCCCTATATAAAAGCATAGCAAAACTTGACTTAAACACGTTAAGGATACTAGCTAGAGTAAACTTAGATAAGTAAACTCGGGTTGAGTCAAAATATTCACGACTTTGAAAAATTTAAAACCACTTTATTGCAAATTTATTCTAGCAAGAAAAGAAAATAACCATATCAAAGGAAAATACAACTACACAACTAGGCCAAAATAGATTAAAAATTTTAAATAATGTCGAAAAATCAAATTTTTCGGTTAAAATGAGGACAAATTCATGGAAAAGACCACTTACTTCGATAGAAGTCCCCCTACACTTGAGATAAACATTGTCCTCAATGTTTAAGCATGTGGGAGTAAACTCCCCTACACTTATGACATTGTGCACTTTGTTTAAATCTTGCTAAGGAAAGGACAACTATAGTGATTTCAATGTGAACATATAACATATGAAATATTAAATCACGAGAGTTTAGGATAGAATCCGGAAGATGGGAACACGGGATCACGGTTCGTCAAATGTCATCAAGAGTGGATCTTTGAAGCTTTAATCCCTGCACAACATAAGAAACAAGACAACCAACACATACGGGGCTCCCCTACACTTATTATGAAAACAGTAAAGGATAGATCACGGGTTGCCTCCCGAGAAGCGCTTGTTTTTGATAACCGAGTCACGAGCCTGACTCGACCCAAAACTAGTTCATGGGAAATGTGGTGAGGGATGGAATCATCTCATGAGAGATGTCCTGACCAAAGTACAGCTTCAAGCGCTGGCCATTCACCTTAAAATTAGGCCCATTTTGCTGAAAAAGCTCAATGGTGCCATATGGAAAGACTTTGGTGACGGTGAATGGACCAGACCAGCGGCTCTTCAACTTGCCAGAGAAGATCTTTAACCGAGAGTTAAAGAGTAAAACTTGATCACCAACGTTGAACTCTCGGTTCTTAATCCTTGCGTCATGGATGATCTTGGTCTTCTCCTTGTAGATCAGTGAGTTCTCGTAAGCTTCATTCCTCAGTTCATTTAGCTCGTTGAGTTGAATCCAGCGAAGATCACCGGCTTTGTTGATGTCGAAGTTAGCCCACTTCAAGGCCCAATATGCCTTATGTTCCAGCTCGATAAGAAGGTGGCATGCTTTCCCGTACACAAGACGATAAGGTGTAAAACCAATCAGGGTCTTATATGCGGTACGGAAAGCCCACAAAGCATCATCTAACTTATCGGCCCACGTGGTACGATGCTCTCCCACAGTACGTTCCAGAATTCGCTTCAATTCACGGTTGGAAATATCGGCTTGCCCATTGGTTTGGGGATGATAGGCGGTGGAAAGACGATGATTGACACCATACTTAGCCATGACTCTTGCAAATTGATCATTGCAAAAATGAGTCCCGCGGTCACTGATTATAGCACGAGGAACACCGAATCGAGCAAACAGCTGCTTCAAAAAGTTCACAACCACCCTCGCATCGTTTGTTGGGAGAGCCTTAGCTTCAACCCATTTAGAAACGTAGTCAACGGCTACGAGGATGTACTTGTTCCCTTTGGATGATGGAAATGGCCCCATAAAGCCGATGCCCCATACGTCAAAGATTTCACATTCTTGTATGAAATTTTGAGGCATCTCATCTGTATGTGTGATCTTGCCTTGACGTTGACAAGCATCACAATGCTTAACCATTTCGTGAGCGTCACGATAAATGGTGGGCCAATAGAATCCAGAGTCAAACACTTTCTTAGCGGTGTAGTTGGGACCAAAGTGACCACCGGTAGGTCCTTTATGATAAGCATCAAGGATTTGTAAAGCTGCCGGCCCATCAACACATCGACGAATGATCAGATCAGCACATTGTTTGATGAGATAAGGGTCATCCCAGAAGTAAGTCTTAACATCTTTAAAGAACTTCTTCTTTTGTTGGGATGTTAACCCTTTGATGAGAATACCACCCGCTAAGTAGTTTGAAATATCCGCAAACCACGGGGTGTCATCAAGATTGTAGTGAATAGACATTAAGGTCTCAAGGGGAAAAGAGTCATTGATCTCTTGGTTCGGATGACCCCTTGATACGGATCCTCAAGTCTACTCAAATGATCCGCTGCTAGGTTTTCGGCTCCCTTTTTGTCACGAATTTCAATGTTGAATTCTTGAAGGAGCAAAACCCAACGAAGAAGTCTTGGCTTAGAATCTTGCTTAGTTAACAAGTACTTCAACGCGGAATGGTCGGTATAGACAATGGTGGTGGATAAAACAAGATAGGGGCAAAAATTTTCAAAAGCATAGACAACAGCTAAAAGCTCTTTTTCAGTTGTCGTATAATGCAATTGAGCCCTCGTCATTGTCTTGCTAGCATAGTGGATTGGTATTCACTCTTTGGCCCAAAACCGCTCCAATAGCAAAGTCGCTAGCATCGCACATAAACTCGAAAGGTAGCTCCCAATTAGGGGTAACCAAGACTGGTGCCTTAGTTAGCTTATCCTTGAGAAGATTGAAGGCTTCAATACATTCTTTGGAAAAGATAAAATGAGTATCTTTTTCCAAGAGGTGGGTCATCGGGCGAGCGATTTTAGAGAAATCCTGAATGAAACGACGATAGAAGCCCGCGTGACCCAGAAAACTTCTCACACCCTTCAAGGTTGAAGGTGGAGGTAATTTGGCTATGACATCCACTTTAGCACGGTCCACTTCAAGACCGACTTTTGAGATTTTGTGTCCTAGCACAATGCCTTCTTTCACCATGAAATGGCATTTTTCCCAATTCAGAACAAGGCGAGTGTCTTCACACCGCTTAAGCATGCGTTCCAAATTGGCAAGGCATGTAGAGAAGGAATCACCATAGACTGAGAAATCATCCATGAAGCCTTCCATGGTTTCTTCAACCATGTCATGGAAGATAGTCATCATACACCGTTAGAAAGTCCCAGGAGCATTATATAAGCCGAAAGGCGTTTTTTTGTAAGCAAATGTTCCATAAGGACAAGTGAATGTGGTTTTCTCCTGGTCGTGGGGATCGATGGGTATTTGAAAATAACCCGCGAAACCGTCTAAAAAGCAGTAATAGTCATTACCCGCTAGACGTTCAAGCATTTGGTCCATGAAAGGAAGGGGAAAATGATCCTTTCTCGTAGCATCATTGTGTTTGCGATAGTCTATACAAACTCTCCACCCTGTAACGAGACGAGTAGGAATCAACTCGTTGTTTTCATTGGGAACAACGGTGATTCCGCCTTTCTTAGGCACACAATGGACGGGACTAACCCACGGTGAATCCGAGATAGGATAGATCATGCCCGCATCAAGAAGTTTGATAACCTCTTTTTTGATAACGTCATGGATCTTAGGATTCACCCTTCGTTGGCTTTGAATAGTGCGTTTAAAGTCGTCCTCCATGAGAATTTTATGTGTGCAAAAGTGAGGATCAATTCCACGAATATCGGAGATCTTCCAAGCAATCGCTTTCTTATGATTCTTCAACACGGCGATAAGTCGGGATTTTTATTCTTCTTTCAGGTCCTTTGCGATGATGACCGGTAACTTCTTGTTGTCTTCAAGGAAAACGTACTCGAGATGAGACGGAAGATCCTTAAGGTCTAAATCCGGAGGATTTTTGATGGACGGCGTAGTCAACTTCGGATCATCGATAGAGATAGCCTTAGGAGACTGTGGAGAAATATGGTCCTCATTGAGAAGTTTCTCAATGGTACGAATGTCTTCATCCCAATTGGAGGGAGAATCGTCATATTGCAAATCCACATCTCCCAGAGTTGCTTCAAATTCTTTCAAGAGAAAATCACTTTCTCCAAATGGAGTGAATGACGGATCAATTGAGGCAACGGTCTCAACATTGGGTAGAGAAGAGAGATTACTTTTGCAAGCATCATGAAAGTGTTCTTCACAAGCCTCATTGAGAACATCAATAGCATTAACACTCTCATATGAATAAGGTTGCTTAGAAATCTTACCCATGTTGAAGACAATTTTATCGTCACCAACTCTCATGATTATTTCGCCCGCGGCTACATCAATGAGAGTGCGACCGGTCCTCAAGAAGGAATGTCCAACGATTAATGGAACATGAGGATCCATCTCGTAGTCAACGACAACAAAATCCGCCGGGAAGGTGAATTTGTCAACACCAACGAAGACGTCTTCGGCTATCCCCACTGGATAAGCAACCGTACGGTTAGCTAATTCCAAAGTCATTTTGGTGGGGACAAGCTCGGGGAGAGATAATTGCGTCCAAACACTTAAAGGCATTAAGTTTAAACTAGCACCTCGATCGGCTAGGGCCATGCAATTCTCTACTCCCGGGAAGTTGCAAGGAATCATGAAGCGACCAGGATCACCAAGTTTGGTGGGCAATTTTCTTAAGAGAACCGCGGAGCAATTCTCATTAAGTTGGGTCTGAGCAATGTCAAGAAGCTTCTCCTTGTCAATAAGAAGATCTTTAAACATCTTCACATATTTAGGCATGTGAGCGAGAGCCTCGGCAAAGGAGATGTTAAAATTCAATTGTTTAAACATTTTAAGAATGTTTGAAACTTGAATATCATCCTTGCTCTTTTGCTTCTCTTTCCTCAACCTTGAAGGATAAGGTATATCGGATGAAGAGGAAGGGTTTAGGGGGTAGGATCACTCACAACCGCGGGTGGTGGGGGAATGGGGGTAGAAGGCAAAGGAGGTGAGGAAAGTTGCGCTTTTTCCTTGTTCACAATCACGGGTGGAGGTGTAGGAAGCTCGGGTTCCGTATAACCTTTTCCACTACGAGTGGTGATTGCTTTCATCTCCCCTCTTGGATTCGCAACGGTGTTACTCGGAAGAGTACCCGAAGAAGAGGGTTGATTACCTTTAAAGAGCGAACCGATCATATCACATATATTATCCACTTGAGTGCTGAAAGAGTCTCTTATGTCTGCACGAATATCATTGCTTTGTTTCGCCATGTCATTCCTTAGCTCGGCTCGAATATCGCTCCCTTGTTTCGCCATGTCTCCCTTCAAGTTGATGAATTGACTCTGAAGATTCGTCACCATCTCTCTATTAGTACTCATGAACGTCTCGATGTCTTGATTCAATGCCATCGGTTGATTGAGAGGTGGAGCTTGGTAAGCTTGAGAATTTCCTTGAGGTGGGTATGGGTTTCTTTGGGATTGATATTGATTGTTAGCACGAGGTTGGGATTGGTTATTTCGGTTATAGCTTTGTTGTTGGTTTTGGTTTGGAGGAGTAAAACCGGGTGGTGCAAGATAGTTGTTTGAACGATAACTTAGCAAGTTACGGTCTCCTTGAGGACGAGCTTGATAGCCTCCCGTGGGATAAGTACCATATGTCATGTTAACGTTTTCACAAAAATTTCCTTGAGTAGAAGGAAAATCATTGTAAGAATGAGGACCACCACACGTGTCACAAGAAATAGCAACGGCTTTAGCTTGTTGAGTGTGGTTATTAGCCAAAATTTTCATATTTTTGCTCATTTTGATAATGGCTCGTTCCATGGCGGACATGTCGGTGGTGGAAGAAATAGATGAAACATTGACTCTCGGATTAGATCTTGAGGATGCGGATGAATCCCAATTCTTGTGGTGAGTAGTCATGTTTTCAATCAACTCTCTACACTCCTCCGGTCTCCTTTTCATAAAAGTACCACCGGCGGCGGCGTTGATCGTGTCACGATCACGAAAAGTGAGACCATTGTAGAAAGTATCAATGAGAGTGACGGGGGGCATGTTGTGATTTAGACAACGGTCGATCAAATCATTGTATCGTTCCCAAGCATCAAAGAGCGATTCATCATTATCTTGCATGAATCCACTAATTTGGTTACGAAGGCTCGTGACCATGGATGGTGGAAAGTAGCGCGATAAAAAGCGTTGAGTCATGTCGTCCCAAGTATGAATAGAATTCTTTGGAAGACGGTCAAACCATTTTTCGGCATCGTGAGAAAGCGTGTGTGGGAATAGTTAAAAGCGAAGCACATCCATAGAAACACTGGGCATCTTCATGCTTTGAGTCATGGTAATGAATTTGTCGAGGTGCTTGTTGGCATCATCATCCGGCAATCCGCGAAATGGATTAGTTTGCACTTGTTGGATCATGTGATGATTTAACGAAAACTCCTGAGCCGTGATTTGCATCGGCGCAATCGGTCCTCCACGTCCGTTCATGGTGGGTTGACACAATTCCTCCATTGTTCGTAAATCGGGTAGGGGAGCATTGTGGTTGTTGTTGTTATTCAAATTGGGTAGAGGTGGGTTATTATTGTTGTTATGAACACCAGCCATATCTAAATCTTCACGAGTCTCGGGCTCAGAATAGTTTGAAGATCTAGTACGCATACACCTGCAGAAGAAATATATACAGAGAGAATATCTATATAATCTTTTTGGTGCAAAACCTTTGGAAAAGAAATGCTTTTTATGATTTTTCAATGTTTTTGTATTTTTGAAAGTTTTATAATTTTTATGGATTTTTGAAAATTTTTAGCAAAGAAAATAACGTTTCTAAAGGAACGGATCTCCAAAATGCAACGCGTCTCTCACTAAAAACCGTTAATCTTAACGAAAAGAGCCGACAGCGGTGCCATTTAATACGAAGCTTTTGGGCTAAGTATAAAAATATTATCGTCCGATCTCCTCGAATTGATTACCGGTTAAGAGTGCGATCAATCGTCTTTTGGAAAACAAGAAGAGTGGTTTGGTTTGATTATCTAATTTAAACTAAAAGCAAATAAGTGAAAATGTCGTTGAGTAAAGTAAAAGCTTTAAAGATTAAACTAAATTGACAAGTCAAAAATAAATGATTGAAAACTTAAAAACAAAATCAGAGAAACACTTTGGGAAAACACTTTGTAAAAATAAACAAGAAATCAACCCCGTCGGAATTCCTGGTCGGAATCCCGTCGGAATATAGCGATCGGAATGTGTCAATCGGAATGCTGTCGGAATAATGACAAACAAGACCAATCGGAATGTCTTAAAATCAAGCTATCGGAATAAGATAAAATCACTCCAATCGGAATATCAAATAAGTCATGCAGTCGGAATGTAAGAAAGAAATCCAGATCGGAATGCTTTACAAGACACTCACGTCAAAATGTCAAAGAATCCCCACAATCGGAATGTTAAAACCCCAATCCGATCAAGTGAACGGAATAACAAGGTGTAAATCGGAAAACTAACTCCCTAATCCGATCAGAGTGATCGGAATACAAGAGTGCTAATCGGAATGCTTAATCGGAAAAGGGTTTACCCTTTTCCTATTATTGTGTGATTCGAAAATAAGCTAAGTGATAAGCTATATTGATAAGCTAACACCAAAACTTAACCAATCCAGTAATGAAATAGACTAAATAAGCGTGAGTAACAACTTCTCCAAAATTTAAATAAGCAATCTTTTTAAATCAAACCATAAAAAAAAGAAAGAACTTTTTAAGAAAGCTTTTAACAAGTAAATAAGATAAACATACAAATAAGCCAATAAGCACAAGGATCTTAAAGCTTAACCGTATGAAAGCTTAAGTAGGAATAAAAAGACTAACTTTTTAGACACGAAAACATCAAGATCAAACACGGATCATCAATATTTCAGATCAAAAGTTAAGGTAAACTAAGAAATGTAGAAGGAGATTAAAGAACTTAAAACTTAACTTGAACTTGATTGATGAAATCCAAATACACAAAGCTTAAACTTGAAAGATTAAAGGAAAGGAAAGATGAAAAACTTAGTGAGAGAAAGTTTGGAACTTTCTCTCTCTAAAAAACTAGAAAAGAAAAATTAAATGTGCAACTAACTAACCCCCCTCCTAATGTGATTAGGAGGGTATTTATAGGCTAAGTGGGAGGTGCATGTGTGGTGTGCTTCCTTATTTCTTTTCTTTTCGACTCGATTTAATTCTTTGTCTTTTCTCGACGTTGTCTCGGGATTTGAACTTGTCTTAATAATTTTTCTTCTTTAATTTAGACTTGAGTTCTTCGACTTCATTAAACTTCCGTCTTTAGACTTTTTCTTCGATAAATCTTCAGAATAGGTCTTGGACATCCGTTCTTTAAGCACTCTTGATCTCTTGACTTCGTCTTTTCTCGTTTTCTTCGATAAAAGCCCGTGAAAGCCCGTGTTTTCTTCCTTTTTCATCTTTTGGTCCTAAAACACAATAAAAACACAAACCACGCATAATTCCGACTTTTACGACATAAAATACACGTTTTGGTCTTGTTATTATTGGAAATAAGTGATAAAAGGATAAGTGTTTTCACACTTATTAGTATTTATTAATAATAATAATAAACGAGTTTGTGGGATCTGACGTGGGGGTTTGGGAGTTTTTGATTGGTGGTTGGTTAAGTGGGGGTGACGTGGCAAACGGGTATTGGGTGGGATAGGTTTGTGTGTCTGCCCAAAATGACCCCTGCTTTTCCTTTCCCTTGTCACTTTATAATAAAACAGTCTAAAATATAGATCCCTTTGTAATCCAAGTTTTAATATTCCTACTTTGGCCACCAAATCTTTTGCAAAAGTAATCCAAGGGCATTTTATGCACATTTTGCATTCTTCAAGGGCTAATCATGTAATGTCTTGTCATTTTAGGGACCCAAATGTAATTTTAGAGTTTTACAAGGGTATAAAATGACAAGTCTTCAAAAATTGAGGGACCATTCTTGCCAATTCTTCAAACTTTAAGGACTTCAAAGGAAATTCATGATTCGGGTTCGGTTCTTTGTGCGGCTTCATTTCCCGTGTTCGTTTTTGCTTCATTCTTGTGATCTTTTGTTGATTTCACGATATTCGTACCTAAAATATACAATGAACAAACACAAGCATATATTTTGGTATTTTGATGATATTTTAAGCGTTTTGAGCCCAATTTGGACGATGAGACTATGCATAATTGCAGCCTCATCACTCCCCCATACTAAACTATTGCCGTGTCCCCACGCAATGCTAGAATTAAGTATCATAGCACTTCCAAAATTCATTTTATGAAGACATTTATTAAAGACATAAATTTAAATAAACTACTACACGTGTTTTAGACATAACGTATTGTTTTCATCACGATAAAGTGACTTTTAGGATCATAGAACAAGAACATGTGAATGCTTCGTTAGAAATAATTTCGTCGTCCTGAATTTTCACCCAATTCCATGCTAAGCGTGTAACGAGATCATTGTTATTATAAGTTAGCAACACAATCATGTCTCATGAGTGTTAATTACGAACCTAAACTCCCTTATTCCTACTTGGTATCTATTATATTTTATTTTGTCTTAATGATCACGAGGATACATCATTGACTTATGCGTGAATAGAGATTAAGTCTAAAAATAGAGTTTTAACGGTGTTACCAAAATCATTAAATTAATAATTCACCCTAATAGACAACGATGTCAAAAAATTAAGTCAACAAGAAGGATCGATAAACACGATTTTATAACGGTTTTGAACATGAGACTTATTACCAAGACTTTTATATGCCCCCTAACGGAAGGGCCTTATTATCATAGGTTTACCTCCATCTTTTATTCAACTCCGCCATGGAGCTTTTATTATGACTTCGGTCTTGCCTTGCCTTTTATTATCCGCCATCATCGGTGGTTTTATTATGACCAAAGACGTATATCCTCACGCTAAGGCGAATTTTGGATCTTTAAAGCTTAAAAGATTAAGGCTTGATTCACTTTCAATTTGGGCATAGATTTTTCGGCCTTGTGAGCTTCAAATTTTTGCTTAATTTAGGTGAGCACTTGAAATCTTATTATTAGATGAAGCTTTCGATTATTCAGGTGCCAATACTTCAAAACCGTGACGCTGGCGATACCTTAATGTTTTCCCAATTTAATTACATGGAAGCTACTAAAAAAATTAGAAACCAACAATAGTGACTAAACCGCTAAATCAATATTTATTAACAATTTATTATTAAAAGCGTGGTGAGAATAAGCTAATAATTACTACACATGAGATCGTGAAAGATTACGAGACTTATAAATAACTTTATCATTTCTCGTCCTCATTTAAGAGACTTAGCCTAAAAAGTTAAGGAATCGAAGCTAAGTGCTCAACACGCAAGGTCGAGTAAAAAATTACTCTTATTCTCACCATTGGAAAACCTACATTCGTGTCTTAAATTACTTATGAAAAATACGAAATTTTTTAAAATTTTGCCATTTTTAGCCTTATTTTGCAACAAAACGATAACAAAAAGATGAAATTTGGATTGCGTGGTGACGTAAGCAAGGTGAAGTATCTACTCACCCCCCATACTAAAACTAAACATTGTCCTCAATGTTTCGAGTCTAGGGGTGAAAACACCCCCATACTAGAGACGAAGTCGAATGCTTAATCTCGAGCATGGAAAGGGTAAAACGAATAACCTAAAAGCCGTTTATGAATTATGATAATAAGATAAACGTTAGAACATAAAAGGATATCATCGGATATCGGAATCTCCAAATGCAACGATCGAAGCTCGAGTGATCCGTAAAACGAACACGAGAGACTTCAATGATGACGATGAACCTAATAAATCACAATCACAAACAACCACGGAACAAAGGTTGGAAGAGCACAAGTACCCTCGTTACATTAAACTAAGAAAGGGATAATATTTACAAGGATAAGCATGAGAATCCCCTACGAGGCACCTTGTTTTTGATAACCGAGTCAAAAGCTCGACTCGAATCCCCATGAATGTGATCATTTAGGGATAATCATGGTTTGGTCATTTTTGGTGGGGCTTACATGATAAACAATGCCCAAAAGTACATGGAGTACTTTTAAAAACCCGATATATGTATACCGGGGTCAAAGATAGCGTCGTCGTTTTCAGACGAAAGACGAAACAACGCTACTTCAACCGAAGCCGAAACCCCAAAGGGGTAGAAGAAAAGAGGAAGTAGAAAGGTGGGGCAATGGGTAAGTCAACATAATGAGCTACTCGAGGTAGACTCACACCAAGCAAATGAATATGTTTTCCATTTATTGCATCGGTGGAAGACCGATATTTCCCTTTACAAGCAATTCCGGGATCGTAAATCTCATCCTCGGTGGAGAAATGTGAGGGAACATAAGGGGATTCCCCCACACTAGATCCACACACACCATCGTCAAAAGGAGTAGACGAGGTGGTAGAACTCATAAAACGCGATGATGACGGAGGTAAACTTGTAGAAAAATCTTTTAAAACATTTTTAAAATCTTTTTCTTTTTCATCTTTCAAAAACTCTTTATGAAAACCCGATTTAATAATGTCGAAAATATTTGGCGTGTCAAATTCAAAATTAGTCGCGCTAAAAATCCTCACATTTAAGTCATTGGTGGGAGGGGGTGGCGGATTATATAAGTTCTCAAAACATTTGTTAATAAAGAACACCGCCCCCTCGGGGTCTACATACTCGTCATCCTCATGAACGTCGATCTCATCGATTTCTTCATCAAAGATAGGCTTATCAAACCAAGGTTTGTCATTCCCCTCCTTGAGTATCTTAGAAACTCTCTCGAAAAGATCACGATCAAGCACGAAACCATCATCCATTTGTGGGGATTGTTGTTAAGTTAAATCCTCACGAATGTGGTAAACGTAATTCTCATTTAAGAAGTGTTGATTAGGTAACTCCTCGAGAATTGGATTTTGGGTGGTCACATGAGTTGGTTCGTCATTGAAAATAAGACGTTCCAACTCATTTAGTTCATCCTCGATTTTGGAAAGATCGACCTCACTCGTAGGTGGGAGTGGAGGCATAAGAGCTAGCTCTCGTTCAATGATTTCCTCAATCTCGGGATCAAACTCGTAATCATCGTACTTCACACATTTCTTTTTAGGAGAATAAAAAATTCCATGTGGATTTCGAAGTACGTGATCAATCTCGGCAAAATCGCCATCGTCATCATCAAAGAAAGAGTCGATGTGAGAACTCACAACCATGATCTTACAATTCGAATGACTATGCTTAGGAGAATTTTCTAAGACGAGAGGATCGATGTCAATAAAACCTTTCGCCTCAACGGGTGTTGGGCTAGGAAAAGGAGGCACTTCGATGGAGTTAGAAGTTGAAGCCTCAAAGACGTGGTCCTTCGAAGGTGGTGAAGACGAGTCCATTTTGGTCATTGTCGTGATGGCACTAACGTCGCCCTTCGGAATTAGTATTTCACTTGTTTCATCGAATGCATCCCAAAGTGATTTTTCATTCATAAATTTACACATACCCTTTTGATTTAGGTACACGTATTCTTTATCATTAGAAATCATCATCTTCAAAAGCGTTTTTCTTAATTTTTTCAAAACATGCATTAAGCCTCATTATTTCCGCTAAATTGAACATTTTGGAATCATTAGGTTTAGAAAAATTAGGTTTTGAAACCTCGTTTTTTTCATTATCATAAGACACTTGGGATTTACTCGTGAAAAAGTCCATTTTATCCTCCCCATATCTCATAGTAAGTCTCCCCTCGTGAACGTCGATTACGGTTTGAGCCGTCGATAAAAATGGTCGGCCTAAAATAATGGGACATTTAGGGTCACACTCGTAATCGGATATAACGAAATCCGCGGGAAAACAAACTTTCCAAATTTGACATAGATATCCTCAGCTATTCCAATTGGTATTAATGGTGTACAATTTGCAAGCTCGATTGTCATATTCGTGGGGGTAAGATTAGGCAATCTCATCAATTTCCAAAGAGAATGAGGCATAAGATTGATGCTAGCACCTAAATCGGCAAGGGCTAAACATCCCTCAATCTCGGAAAAATCACAAGGTAATTGAAATTGGCCCGGATCCTCTTCCTTTCTTGGCATATTCCTTTTTGGTTTTTTAAGAAGGATCGATGCACAAGTTTCTTCAAGAGTTACTTTGGTAAGGTCGATAAAACTCTATTTCTGAACCGTGGATGGAATTTGAGGTACACGAGGGTGTGCACTCTTTTCCTTGGTCGCCACGTTCACCCCTTCGACTTTAGAACAATAAGACGTCTTAGAAGTCGAGGGTTGAGAAGAAGGAACAACTTGAAATCCATCAAGGTTAGGGGTAATCACACAACCTTTCTCACGAGACGAGGCGGATTTACATTGTTCCTTCGGATTTGCAACGGTGTCACTAGGTAACGAACTCGATGAAGCACCCGAGGCTTTGTTCATAATATCCGAAAATATCTTTTTTATGTCAATTTGTCCTTGCTCAATCTTCGTGTTTTGAAGTTTCAAGTATTAGAAAAATCGTTTTTCAAAGTACCAATTTCTCCCTCTAATCGTCTCATATTAGCCTCATTCTTTTTCATGTAATTTTGAAAATCGTTTGACGAACTATTTTGATTTGAGTTAAAGTTCCCTTGGTTTTGATTACTTCTTTGAAAATTGTTTTGATTCCCACTTGAAAAATGGTTACCTTGATTGTTGTTGTTTGAAAAATTAGAGTTTTGATTATTGTCTCGATTTTGCCAATTCAAATTACGACCTTGATTATAACCTTGGTTTTGATTCCAAAAGTTTCCTTGTTGATTATTTCCTTGAAAATTGTTTCGTTTTGATTAAAATTGTTGCCTTGGTTATAATTTCCTTGTTGTGATGGACCAGTGTTATTTTGATTTTGATTTGCAAAATTGTTGTTTAACGCGCTCACATTCGACGTTTGGCTATCCGTAGCCGCACACTCGCAATAATTATGAGGTCCACCACAAAACGTACATGAAATCTCAACCGCTTTCACCGTAGTGGGAGCGTCTTTCTTTTGCATCTCAACGAGAGAAGACGTAAACACATTCGTCAACTTATCGACTTTCGCATCAACTCTCTCAATGTCGCGATTAGGACTACTAACATTGGCGACATTGGCAACAATCGGTGCGTAGCGGAGTTGGTAAACCTTGGATCGGTTCTCAATAATCATTAATGCATCTTTCGGAGTTTTACACAAAAGTTGCCACCGGCAGCGGAATTCAACGAATCTTGTTCTTGAAAATTAAGACCATTGTAAAACGTATCGATTTGGTGCAACTCGGAAAAACCATGGTGAGGACATTGCCTAAGCAATTCCTTAAAACGATCCCACGCGTCTCTAAAAGATTCATTCGGTTTTTGCTCAAATTTCTTAATTTTCATTTTTGAAAAACGTCGTCTTAGACGGTGGGAAAAAATAATTAACGAACTTGGAGACGAGATCCTTCCACATAGTTATCGAATTAGGTGGCTCTTTCTCGTATCAATCATTGGCGGCACCATCGAGCGAGTACGGAAAAAGCATAAGCTTGACGACATCGGTGTCGACGTTCTTAAACTTTCTCGTGGCCAAAAGACGATCAAAATTCCGAATATGGTCGTGAGGATTATCGGCTTCACGACCTCGAAACTTCGTAGCTTGGATTAACGAAAGCATTTCGCTCTTAATCTCAAAATTCTCCGCTTCGATAGCGGGAATTACGATCGCGTCTCCATAACCCTCGGTGGGCGCTTGGAGCAATTCCATCATCGAACGATTGTCGGACATCTCCTCTACGGTCTCTTCAACAACGATATTAGGAACGTCGGTTTCTAAATCTCGTCTACGTCGTCGATTCTTTCGATTATGATTGCGTCGATTCGAAGCGTCGCTAGAATTAGAATAATCCTTCGATCGAGTGCGCATGCTCTAAGCGTAGAATGGGTGGTAGCAAAGAAGATTCTTTTTGGGGGTTTTGATTTTTCAATTTTTTTTTGGTTTTTGATTGTTTTTAATTTTTTTTTTTTGGATTTTTAAATGTATAACGTAGACACAAATCTACAAATCTCCCCTCGAATCGATTTCTCGATTAAAGGAGCCTCAAAGAATGAAAACGATCACGTGGGGTGAACGTTCTCGATGACTTTAGAACGTTGGTGGAACACCAAAACGTTCAAGAGGGTTTAATCTTGAAAACAAGCAAATATATATGATACGTAGATAATACTTGGGTGGCAAACCCTCGATTAGCCCTCTTTCTCAAAACACGGACAAGCAAGCGGGGGAAACGAGGCGGCGCTAAGCACTTAAGAGCCTTTTTCCCTTTGGTCGTGAAATACAACCGCCTTATACCCACCTTATAGTTTGTGTTAATTAAAATTAAGCCTCACGAAAGTATTTATCTATTTTGACTTTAAACTTTTGCTTTGGATTCGAATACAATGATCGAGTGATGAAATCCCGAATCAAGGTTGCTTTTTCACGCTTTTGGAGTACTTGTATATTTATTGTTCTACGTAAGTACAATATAGTAATATATTCACAAGAAAAACGAAAACGATAATGGGATATCTACAATATAGTAAATGATTGTTGTGTGTTTAATTTAGGAAAATTAAACACTATTTATTTGGATACTATAATATAATAAAGAAAAATAACAAAAATGAGTATGTACGATATTCACGCTTTCCAAAAATTGAAAAGCAAAAACGCACTACTCAAACAAACACGATAATAATAATGGCAACTCAAAAACACTTCCCCGGCAGCGGCGCCAAAATTGATGTAGGTTTTTATATATTTGTTTTAGGAAAAACAAAGTATAAGGCGGAAAGTATTAATCGACACGATTTAGGAAAACCGTGAAGACGAAAAGTCCAGGTTCGTTCTCGAAGGAGATGTGTGGATTAAGTGTGCCAATTATATAAAATCAAAGTTTGGATTAGTGTCGTTTTTGGTTTGTAGAGAGAAAAATAAAAGACGAGCTACGACTACGATTACCCTACGACGATTTGACGTAAAACGCGAACATAAATACGTAAAACGTGACAAAATTAAAAATTAAAGCTAAAAACAATTTAAAAATTAAAACTAAGTCTAAAATAATATAAATAAGAATAAAAATTCAATAAATAATTTTTAAAACCTTTTAATAATTAAATATTCAATTTTAAATGCTAATTAAATCCCTAAAATTAAATATAATTAAGAAAAAGCCCAAAATATTATTTTATTGAACTAATAACTCACTTATATTATTTATAGACTAAAAAGTATTTTTCCTAATTTTTAAAGACTATTTTTTTATTTTTTAAATGCTTAAAACAATTTTTAAACTAAATTAATGATTAAAAATATTAAAATAATGCTAATTTTAATTTGACTATTTGAAAAATCCTAAATTATATTACTAAACAATAGAAAATTAAAAAAAGTTGAAAACAAAACTTTTTACACTAAAAGACAAAACAGATCTAATTAAATCCTAATTAAACTACTATTAAATCTAAAAATTAAATAAAAAGATGAACAGTAAAATATTTTTAAACTAAAAATCTTAAAATCTTTTTCTGAGTCTAAGAAAAATTTTTAAAACCAAATAATATTAATTTTTTGCACTAAAAGACAAAAACAGTTAATTAAAAACTAATTAAAAATGCCATTTAATCTAAAAAATAGAAAATGAACAGTAATTGAAAAATAAATTAAATGGAAAATTCAGAAATAAAATAACAAAAATAACAAAATTAAAATCAACTAAAAACACTTAAAAAAGTTCACTAAAGACAAAAAAATGAAAAACCGAAAGGGACACTTGGTCCGGTTTTGTCTTCTTTACAAGCAGGGGGAACTTTTACGCTAGCAGGGGGAACTTTGTTCCCACTATTTTCAATAAAAAAACGGGTCTGTGGATGTTAATGCTTGTAACTTGAGTTTTGCTTGTTTTAATTGGATCCAAAGGCACCCCCACAACCAGTTGGGTTGTGGGGAGTCAAGAAAATAATAAAAACAACAAGTATAAGCCATGAATTACACACAACTACCCCAAATCAGTTACTGATGAGCCTAGTATAGGTCTGGGCACTTTATCTGATTTAGTTTGCACTTGGGTAGATTTCAGGCACTCAACTCTTGGTCAATACAATCACCAAACCACAATTAAACAATACCAAGCCCTAGATTACACCTATGCCTAACAGATATGAAGATTTGATGGTCAAATACTGAAAATTAAAGGAATTACAGCCTACTGAATGAATGGACTAGTTTTTACCAAATAATAACTTGTAAACTTTTTTTTATCATACCAAACTGAAAACCACCCACTAACACCACCTATTACTAACAACCAAGGTATGTTTAAACATGTATCAACAAACAGTTTGTCACCAATCTCAGTTAGAAACACATACACAAACACCCCCTTTAACTTCTGAAATTAAAAATTAACAAAGAGACAAATCACAAAACCTTACCAATCTGATTTCTATTACTTCTAGCATGCATATAAAACCTAATTGAGCACGAACAAACAGATAAAACCAACTTTATAACACATACCACACAAAATCAATCCAAATCACATAAAACTCTTGAAAAGCCAGAAAAAACAAACAAATAGGGTTCAAGACTCTTACCCACAGTTGATGCCTTCTATTTGGAGTTTTGAGAGCTTATTGGAGCTTATGATGAGTAGAGAAGTCGCGTTGGTAGAGTCTACAAGAGACCTATGGCACAATATATCTTCAAAATGGAATAAAATGGGAAGAGAAGTCTTGTTTGATGCCTTGAATTGGAAACCTGATAAGATAGAATAAAAGGGTACAAATACCAAAAGCTAAAGTCAAAAGCTATTGTCAGTAGCTTTTGAGTATTGCTTTTGTGTTAGCCTCAAAATATTGAGTCAAAAAAGAATGATCGGTCATAGGTTTATTATGTATCGTATTTTAGAACGTTTTAATAGGTAGTAGGTTACTCGTGTTTTACAGGCTCAACTTTAAGCTAAAGTTCATTTATAAGTAACTAAAGCCTAAAGGAAAGCCCGACCCATGTAGTATAGTCCATACAAGCCCACATGTAGGGGGACTATAAATACCCTTCCTAGCATGTTAGGAAGGGTGTTGGTTCATTTAATTTTTCTCTTAATGTAATATCACCTAGTTTCTCCAACCATTCTCTCTACTTTCTCTCACTACTTTCTCTCTCTAGAATTCATCTTCTTCATCTATTTTCTTTCTTAAATTCGTGTTATATCATCTAAATATATGGGACAACAATTCGTATCAATCGCCATGGGGTAGTTTTGTGATTGGTTATTGTGTTTTCATTTGATTCGTTTGATTTAATCCTTATTTCATCTACGAATTCAAGATTTTTTTTTTGTGTTTTTTTAGTGTTCTTCAATTCGTATTACATTCTTTACTGTTGTTTATTGATTTGGGTATCTTGGTTTCGGGTAAAACACAAATCTTTTGGCTCAAAAGTTAAGAATTATCTTGGTTCAACTTTGCGAAATTCACTGCCATTGTTTCCATCGGAAAAGTTAAGGTAAGTACGTTCGATCGCAATAACCAAGGGTTTTACTTTGCGATCACTGGTATTCAGATACCTTATTCCGACGCTTATTCCGATCGCTCATTGCGATCGTGGATTGCGACGGTTTTAAGGATTATTGAGACGTTATTCTGTCCAAACTCTTTAGCCATATTGCGATCAGGATTCCGATAGTGTCACATTACGATACTTGTTGCATTCTTACAGATTTCATATTGCGATAGAAGGGTCATTGCGACAGGGATCATTGCGATAGGAATATTGCGACAGGGTTATAGCGACAGATCATTCCGACTGCATTTCGATACAATATTCCGACAGATCATTCCGACAACATTCCGATGGACATTCTGATGGCACATTCCGATGGACATTCCGACAACATTCCGATGGACATTCCGATGGCACATTGATAGGTGTGTAAACACCCATCCTTTTACCACTTAATTCGGGCTAAAACGAGACCAAAACACGTATTTAATATCATTTGTTTGGAATTATGCGTGGTTTTTGTGTTTATTGTGTTTTCAGAGCCAACCGGATAAATATTGAAGAAAACATGGGATTGCACGGGTTTTACTGAAGAAAAAGACTCAAGATAAAGTCTATTGTCCAAGAGATGCAAAAGATTTGAAGTCGCTGGGCCTATTCGAAGATTTATCGAAGAAAAGGACCAAAGATGGAAGATTTATATAAGTCGAAGAAACTCAAGTCTATTAAACGAAGAAATTAAAAGACGAGTTGAATTTAATCGACAACAAATCCCGAATCAGAATCGAAAACGGAAACTTTTCTGAAAAGACGAAAAGACACGAAGAACGGGAGAAAGCCCACTCACCAACCAAAGGAAACACCTATAAATAGGCCATCCCACACACATTTTAGAGAGAGCTAGTTTTTCTTTCTTCCTCCCTTTTCTTTCCTCCTGGTTCGTAGAACACCATCACCACTAGGGTGATTGGTGATTTTTATTTTTAGTTCTTTAATCTTGTAATTTTAATCCTTGTTTCATCTTGTCAAAACATCAATCATTCAATACCAAGTTCTTGTTTAATCTTTCATTTCATCTTGTTCGTCATCATCTTTATCTTCAAGTTTTTAAGTTTTATTTCTCTTGATTTGATCTTCAAAAGTTGTTTGGATTTGTGTTTTTATTAGTGGGATTTGTTGCTTATGGTGTCTAAATGATTTGTGTTTAATTTGGTAAAATCTTTTTAAGTATTGGAGTTGATTTTGGTTAAAATTCGTGTTCCGTTTTCTTCGCTATACAGTTACTGTAACTGGTTTCCAGATCTTCCGAATCAGCCAAGAAGTTCCGAATGAGTCCTTCATTCGGAAACTTACGAACCAAGCACTAAAGTTCCGAATCAAGAAGAAAACTTCTGAATCAAGCTTTCATCCGGAAAGTTCCGGATCAGTCATAAAGTTCCGAACCAATTCTTCATTCGGAAGTTTCCAAACTTCCGAATCAATTCCCTTCATTCAGAAAGTTCCGCATGAGCAAGTTCCGGATGAGTATGTTCCGAATGAGCAAGTTCCGGATGAGTGAATAGTATTTTCCGAATCAGTTAGTTCCGAATCAAGGTTTTAAAGTTCCGGATCAGTTATTTTTGGGTATTTTAAAGTTACTGTTTTACTGTTGATGTTTTACTATTTCTCTGCTCATATTTCACTATTTCCATTTTAACTTTAATTTTAATTTGAACTTTAAATTTTAAACCAAGTCTTAGTTAATTATAATTAAAGTAATTGCCTTTGATTTAAATTTTCATTTCCACTTCTTAGAATAGAAAACCAAACCCCTTTATTTAGTAACCAAGAACAATCATTCCACTTAAGACCTAGATCAATTCGAGAGGATATCGAGAGAGAAAATTTGAACCCTAGCAAAACCTTTGTATCAAATGGCGCCGCTGCCGGCTCTTCTCGTTAAGATCAAAAGTTTTTTGTAGAACTTGGATTTTGGGATCCGTTCCCCGTGAACGTTACTTTTTCAAGAAAATTTTCAAAAACAACTAAAAAATATAAAATTTTCAAAAATCCTAAAAAGTAAAAAAACATAAAAACCAAAAATATCTTTGCTTTGTTTTTCTTTGTTCGTTCTTTTGCAGGTGTATGCGCACTCGATCCACGTCTTATCAAGAGCCCGAGCCTCTCGATAACTTAGACATGGCGGGTGTACAAAACAACAATAACATACCACCTCCGAACAACAATAATAACAACAACAACCCGCCTTTCAACAACATGAATAATAACAACAACAATGAACACCTTCCGGATAATCGCCCAATGATTGAATTGCTGCAAGCTCATGTTGATGGCAACACGGATCCAATTGTCATCCCACCAATTGCCGCCAACAATTTCGAGCTCAAGTCAGGCTTTATCCAGATGGTATCTGCTCAACCGTTCTTGGGACGCACCATTGATGATCCACACGACCACATCAAGAGATTTCTACAACTCACTAACACGGTCAAGTTCAATGGAGTTTCACAAGAAGTGATAAGGTTACAACTTTTTCCCTTTTCTTTAGAGGGACAAGCCCGACATTGGCTTGCTAAGGAACCGCCACAGAGTATTCTCTCGTGGACGGATTTGGAAACAAAGTTTATCGACTACTTTTTTCCACCCTCTCGTACTACCGCTTTGCGGAATGAGATTATAAACTTTGAACAAAAGTACGATGAGTCATTTAGTGAATCTTGGGATCGTTTTAAAGATCTTTTAAGGAAATGCCCACAACATGGTTTTACCAAAGTACATCAAATAAATACTTTTTACAATGGTTTAAGCATGAGTGACCAAGATTCACTGAATAGTGCCTCAGGGGGTAATTTATTGGCTAAGACTTCCAATGCTGCTTGGGATATCATTGAGAACAAGTCTCGTGTGCAAACCAAGAGCGTTCGGACCAATGTTGCTAGTGCTAGCACTACTGACAGCGACAAGCGATTAGACAAAATCACTACGCTTCTTGAATCGCTTGTCACCCACACCGTCAGCAACAACAACAGCAACAACGCCAAAAATGCACAAGTGAACGCTGTCAGCCAACCTTGTGAGATATGCGGTGGTCCCCATTCTTACACAACTTGTACCGCCACCCAAGATTACCCTGCTGAGAATGTGAATGCGGCATATGGCACCTACCAACAACCTGCTTATCAAGCTAGACCTCAAGGTGACCGTAACTTGCTTAGCTACCGCAGCAACAACTATCTTTCACCACCTGGCTTTCCTCCAACCAACCCAAACCAACAACAAAACCTTAACCGCCCTACTCAACAACAACAACAACCTCGACAACCATATATTCCACCTCACAAGCAGCAACAACCACCTCAACGTAACAATCAAGTATACCAACAACCTGCTTACCAACCACCTGCATACAATGCTCCTTCCAACCAAACTAACACTGCACTACACCAAGAGGTCGCCACCTATATGAGGACCAATGATGTGATAGTGGGAAATCTCCAAGAGGAAGTGCGCAATTTGAAGGCAGAATTGGTCAAGCAAGGAAATGATTTGCGAGCTGACATGAGAAATACATTGGATAGCCAGACTAATGATCTGAGGAACATGATGGCTAGTTTCTTCCAAAGTAGTCAACCCTCTTCTTCGGGTACTCTTCCGAGTAACACCGTTGCTAACCCAAGAGGGGAGATGAAAGCAATCACTACTCGAAGTGGTAAAGGTACCAAGGAACCCGAGCTTCCTATACCCCCACCGGTGGTTGTGACCAAGGAGAACGAGTCACCTGCTCCCATTCCTCATCCTTCTCCTTCCCCAATTTCTCCACCTCTTCTTTCTACCCCTCCTCCACCCGTGATTGTGAGTGATCCAATACTCCCACAGCCTTCCTCTTCTTCCAATATACCTTATCCTTCTAGGTTGAGGAAAGAGAAGCAAAAGAGCAAGGATGATATTCAGGTTTCTAACTTTCTTAAAATGTTTAAACAACTGAATTTCAATATCTCCTTCGCTGAGGCTCTCGCTCACATGCCCAAATACGCCAAAATGTTTAAAGACCTTCTGAGCGACAAGGAAAAGCTCCTCGACATTGCCAACACCCAACTTAATGAGAACTGCTCTGCAGTGCTCTTAAGGAAATTGCCAACCAAGCTTGGTGATCCGGGTCGTTTTCTTATCCCTTGCAACTTCCCGGGAGTAGAGAATTGCATGGCCCTAGCCGATTTAGGTGCCAGTATAAATCTCATGCCTCTAAGTGTTTAGAAGCAATTATCTCTCCCAGAGCTAGTCCCCACTAAAATGACTTTGGAATTAGCCAACCGTACGGTTGCTTATCCAGTGGGGATAGCCGAAGATGTCATCGTAGGAGTCGACAAATTCACCTTCCCTGCTGATTTTGTTGTCGTCGACTACGAAATGGACCCCCGTGTGCCACTTATTGTTGGTCGTCCATTCTTGAGGACCGGTCGCACTCTTATTGATGTTGAAGCCGGTGAGCTTATCATGAGAGTGGGTGACGACAAAGTAGTCTTCAACATGGGAAAGTTGTCTAAACAGCCTTATTCATATGAGAGCGTTAATTGTATTGACGTTCTTGATGAGGCTTGTGAAGAACACTTTAATGATGCTTGCAAAAGTATTCCTACCTCTCTTCCCACTGTTGAGACCGTGTCCTCCATTGATTCATCATTGTCTCTATTTGGAGATAGTGATTTATTCTGGAACAATCTTGAAGCTACCATGGGAGATGCGAATTTAGCTACTAATGATTCTCCCACCGAGGGGGATGAAGATATGAGTTTCTTTGACAATCTGCTCACCGAAGACAATCCTTCGCCTCCATCTCCCACGGTCATTGCTATCGATACTCCGACGTTGAAAACGCCTCCCGTCGAAAATCCTCCGGATTTGGAACTAAAGGAGTTGCCGCCACATCTCGAGTACGTGTTCCTTGACGACAACAACAAGTCACCCGTCATTATTGCAAAGGATTTGGAAGATGCAGAGAAGACTCGCCTCGTTGCTGTATTGAAAGCTCACAAGAAGGCTATTGCGTGGAAAATCTCGGATATTCGTGGAATTGATCCTCACTTCTGCACGCACAAAATTCTCATGGAGGACGACTATAAGCCCACTATTCAAAGCCAACGAAGGGTGAATCCAAAAATCCATGAAGTCATCAAAACAGAGGTTATCAAACTTCTTGATGCGGGTATGATTTACCCTATTTCGGATTCCCCGTGGGTTAGTCCAATCCATTGTGTGCCCAAGAAGGGCGGAATAACCGTTGTTCCCAATGAACACAACGAGTTGATTCCCACTCGTCTCGTTACTGGGTGGAGAGTTTGTATAGACTACCGCAAACTCAATGATGCCACGAGAAAGGATCATTTCCCTCTACCTTTCATGGACCAAATGCTTGAATGATTAGCCGGTAATGAATATTACTGCTTTCTTGATGGTTTCTCGGGTTATTTTCAAATACCCATCGATCCCCAAGATCAAGAGAAGACTACATTCACTTGTCCCTATGGCACTTTCGCTTACAAAAGAATGCCTTTTGGCTTATGTAATGCGCCCGGGACTTTCCAAAGGTGTATGTTAGCTATCTTCCATGACATGGTTGAACAAACCATGGAAGTCTTCATGGATGATTTCTCGGTCTTCGGGAATTCCTTCTCTGCTTGCCTTGCCAATTTAGAACGTATGCTAAAGCGGTGCGAAGACACTCGCCTTGTTCTAAATTGGGAAAAATGCCATTTTATGGTAAAAGAAGGCGTCGTGCTTGGACATAAGATTTCGAAAGCCGGTCTTGAAGTAGACCGTGCTAAAGTTGATGTTATAGCAAAGTTGCCTCCACCTTCCACTGTGAAGGGTGTGAGAAGTTTCTTGGGACATGCGGGCTTCTATCGTCGATTCATCAAAGACTTTTCTCAAATCGCTCGCCCGATGACCCACCTCTTGGAAAAAGATACTCCTTTTATCTTCTCCAAAGAGTGCCTTGATGCCTTCAACTCGCTTAAGGATAAGCTAACTAAGGCACCCGTCTTGGTTACCCCTAATTGGGAGCTGCCTTTTGAGTTGATGTGCGATGCTAGTGATTTTGCTGTTGGAGCGGTTCTTGGACAAAGAGTGAACAAACACTTCCAACCGATCCATTACGCTAGCAAGACAATGACTGGGGCACAATTGCATTATACGACAACTGAGAAAGAGCTTTTAGCTGTTGTCTATGCTTTTGAAAAATTCCGCCCCTATCTTGTCCTTTCCACCACCATTGTGTACACCGATCATTCCGCGTTGAAGTACTTGTTGACAAAGCAAGATTCCAAACCAAGACTTCTTCGCTGGGTTTTGCTGCTCCAGGAATTTAAAATCGACATCCGCGATAAAAAAGGAGCAGAAAACCTCGCCGCGGACCATCTTAGTAGACTTGAGGATCCATACCAAGGGGATCATCCGACCAAAGAAATCAATGATTCTTTTCCCTTGGAGACATTAATGTCTATAAACTCGAAGCCGAATGAAACCCCGTGGTTTGCGGACTTTGCAAACTACTTGGCGGGTGGAATTCTCAAGGAAGGGTTGACGTCCCAGCAAAAGAAGAAGTTCTTTACCGACATTAAGACTTACTTTTGGGACGACCCCTACCTATTCAAACAATGTGCTGATCTGATAATTCGCCGATGTGTTGATGGACCGGCAGCGTCGGACATCCTTGATGCTTGCCACAAAGGACCCACCGGTGGTCACTTTGGTCCCAACTACACAGCTAAAAAAGTGTTTGATTCGGGATTTTATTGGCCCTCCATATACCGTGACGCTCACGATATGGTCAAGCGATGTGATGTTTGCCAAAAGCAAGGCAAAATCACACATAAAGACGAGATGCCTCAGAATTTCATTCAAGAGTGTGAAATTTTTGATGTTTGGGGTATCGACTTTATGGGGCCATTCCCTTCGTCGAAAGGAAACAAATACATCCTTGTAGCCGTTGACTACGTTTCGAAGTGGGTTGAAGCCAAAGCTTTGCCTACTAATGACGCAAGGGTGGTTTGTAACTTTTTGAAGGCTCTATTCGCTAGATTCGGTGTGCCTCGCGCCATTATTAGTGACCGTGGGACTCATTTCTGCAATGATCAATTTGCTCGAGTCATGGCTAAGTACGGTGTAAACCATCGTCTTTCCACAGCCTACCACCCACAAACTAATGGCCAGGCTGAAATATCCAACCGAGGGCTGAAGCGAATTCTTGAAAGGACCGTGGGAGAGCATCGTGCCTCATGGGCTGATAAATTGGATGATGCTTTGTGGGCTTTCCGTACTGCTTACAAGACCCCGATCGGCTGTACGCCTTATCGTCTTGTGTACGGGAAAGCGTGCCACCTCCCCATTGAGTTGGAGCACAAGGCTTATTGGGCCTTGAAGTGGGCTAATTTTGATATAAACAAAGCCGGTGACCTACGCAAGATCCAACTCAATGAGCTGAATGAACTTCGGAATGAGGCTTATGAAAATTCTTTGATCTATAAGGAAAGAACTAAGCTCATTCACGACTCTAAGATCAAAAACCGAGAGTTCCATGTTGGAGACAAAGTCTTACTTTTTAACTCTCGGTTGAAAATCTTCTCGGGAAAGCTCAAATCTCGTTGGTCCGGCCCATTCACCATTGCCCAAATTTTTCCATATGGTACTCTCGAGCTCGCTCAACCTAATGGACCAAATTTTAAGGTGAATGGCCAACGAGTGAAGTTATACTTTGGTGAGGACACCTCTAAGGAGGTGATTCCATCCCTCACCACGTTCCCCATGAACTAATTTTGGGTCGAGTCAGGCTCGTGACTCGGTTATCAAAAACAAGCGCTCCTCGGGAGGCAGCCCGAGTATCTATCCTTATATGTTTTAATCCCCTAAGTGTAGGGGGGACTTCTATATGTGTTTGCCTTTGTGTGGTGATGTGATTACAGGGATAAGTGCACTCTTGGAATCTTTGAAGAACCGTGCTCCCGTGTTTATCCGAAATCCGGTTCTATATCTCAACTATCGTAATTCAATTTTCTTCATACTCACATTTGAAATTGATCACTTTAGTCGTCTCTTCCTTAACTTGAGTTAACCAACGTGCACAATGTCATAAGTGTAGGGGAGACTTCTCCCACATGCTTAAACATTGAGGACAATGTTTATCTTAAGTGTAGGGGGGACTTCTATCGAAGTTTTAAGTGGACTTTTCCATGAAAATGCCTTCAATTAACCGGAAAAACTCTATTTTTCAGCATTTTTCAAATTTTTTATTAACTTTGGCCATTTAGTCGTAATTTTCAAATTTTTATCGTTGCTTTCATATGTATATATTCCGCAATAAAGTCAAAAATTTTAATAAGGTGTAGCTAGTTTAGAAGTCTTTGACATATTAGGCCCGTTGCGTTTATTTTGACTCAACCCGAATAGACTTATCCAAGTTTATTCTAGCTAGTATCCTTAACCATGTAGACCTTAATTGGTTTATTAGGCTAAGTGTCCACGAGTCTCATTACTTGAGATTTTAAATTGTGGAGGACGAGAAATGATAGAGTCAATTATAAGTCGGTATTCTTGCGCAAGCTCACTTGGTGTAATTATTTGCCTATTCTCCCATCACTTGCTAATAATTTATCTGCAATAAGTAAGGTCTTACGATTTGAAAGATTACTTAGCTTCTAGCCCAAGATCGTTTAAAAGTTGCTCGGTAATGATAAGAGTTCATAGCCAAGGCATAACTTATGAAGCGGGGCGCGAAGATTGGCGAGTCCGAAAAGGCCCTAACAAGGCATGAGGATTCAATTTTATTGCTGAAGATCCAAAGTGATGTGAAAAGCATTATTCCTAAAGTCAATATGAAGGATCAAGACTCACGACGAAAAGCAATCAACTCCCATAAAGATCATGGAGAAGTCTATCCGAAAAGACCCTAACAAGGTATGAGGATAAATAGATCCAAGTCCGAAAAGGAGGCGGATCGTTGTATCTCAAAATCCCAATTAGAGATTGAAGAAATAATCATGAAGTCGTGGTCAACAAAGTTGGAGTACCCCTCAAAAGTCTCCAAGTGAAGAAAACTCTATTATGATGAGAAGACCATTATCTCAAGAACGTCTCTCGAAGATATGAAGTATGAAGTACATGCCAAATATCGGCCCGAGAAAGGTCTCAAATCGTGAACCAAGTTATGCCAAGATATGAACTTTTTGATATCCCGAGAAGCAGTTTTAAGAGATTTTGTCCTTTAGCTAACTATTGATCAAATCGTCCTACTTTGCTTTCAGCCCTAACAAACTATCGAAATAAGTCCAAAAATGCATCTTCATGATCATTCTAAGACAAAAATAAAATATAAGAGATACACCTAGGAATAAGGGAGTTTAAGCATTTAATTAAGCCATGTGTGTAAGTGTTTGAATTGCTAACTTATAATAACAATGATCTCGTTTTTAAGCTTAGTTTGGGGAACGTGAAACTTGAGGGTGATAAATCTTCGCAGCACCAAAGCCCTAATGTAAGTCATCGATTTCTCTACAAGTTATTTCCATGTAGCTATTTTCACGTGAAAATGGTTTTCTATCCCTTTGTTATCTTTGAAGTTTTATTTCTTTAATTTTTGTTTAGTAGAATTGTAAATAAGGCCAAGGTTGATTAATTATGAGAAAAGTGTAAGCTTGCTTTATCACTAAGCATTGCATGAGGGCATGGCAATGGTTAAGTGTAGGGGATTTGATAGGTGTGTAAACACCCATCCTTTTACCACTTAATTCGGGCTAAAACGAGACCAAAACACGTATTTAATATCATTTGTTTGGAATTATGCGTGGTTTTTGTGTTTATTGTGTTTTCAGAGCCAACCGGATAAATATTGAAGAAAACATGGGATTGCACGGGTTTTACTGAAGAAAAAGACTCAAGATAAAGTCTATTGTCCAAGAGATGCAAAAGATTTGAAGTCCCTGGGCCTATTCGAAGATTTATCGAAGAAAAGGACCAAAGATGGAAGATTTATATAAGTCGAAGAAACTCAAGTCTATTAAACGAAGAAATTAAAAGACGAGTTGAATTTAATCGACAACAAATCCCGAATCAGAATCGAAAACGGAAACTTTTCTGAAAAGACGAAAAGACACGAAGAACGGGAGAAAGCCCACTCACCAACCAAAGGAAACACCTATAAATAGGCCATCCCACACACATTTTAGAGAGAGCTAGTTTTTCTTTCTTCCTCCCTTTTCTTTCCTCCTGGTTCGTAGAACACCATCACCACTAGGGTGATTGGTGATTTTTATTTTTAGTTCTTTAATCTTGTAATTTTAATCCTTGTTTCATCTTGTCAAAACATCAATCATTCAATACCAAGTTCTTGTTTAATCTTTCATTTCATCTTGTTCATCATCATCTTTATCTTCAAGTTTTTAAGTTTTATTTCTCTTGATTTGATCTTCAAAAGTTGTTTGGATTTGTGTTTTTATTAGTGGGATTTGTTGCTTATGGTGTCTAAATGATTTGTGTTTAATTTGGTAAAATCTTTTTAAGTATTGGAGTTGATTTTGGTTAAAATTCGTGTTCCGTGTTCTTCGCTATACAGTTACTGTAACTGGTTTCCAGATCTTCCGAATCAGCCAAGAAGTTCCGAATGAGTCCTTCATTCGGAAACTTACGAACCAAGCACTAAAGTTCCGAATCAAGAAGAAAACTTCCGAATCAAGCTTTCATCCGGAAAGTTCCGGATCAGTCATAAAGTTCCGAACCAATTCTTCATTCGGAAGTTTCCAAACTTCCGAATCAATTCCCTTCATTCGGAAAGTTCCGCATGAGCAAGTTCCGGATGAGTATGTTCCGAATGAGCAAGTTCCGGATGAGTGAATAGTATTTTCCGAATCAGTTAGTTCCGAATCAAGGTTTTAAAGTTCCGGATCAGTTATTTTTGGGTATTTTAAAGTTACTGTTTTACTGTTGATGTTTTACTATTTCTCTGCTCATATTTCACTATTTCCATTTTAACTTTAATTTTAATTTGAACTTTAAATTTTAAACCAAGTCTTAGTTAATTATAATTAAAGTAATTGCCTTTGATTTAAATTTTCATTTCCACTTCTTAGAATAGAAAACCAAACCCCTTTATTTAGTAACCAAGAACAATCATTCCACTTAAGATCTAGATCAATTCGAGAGGATATCGAGAGAGAAAATTTGAACCCTAGCAAAACCTTTGTATCACACATTCCGATGACATGTCTAGCTAAATTTTGTTCGAGTATTTTTTAGACTTAGACACCATCTAGACTAGTTTCGGAATATCGTTTACACGAAGATTAATTAAGAAAAAAAAAGTTAAAATATTTCCGTCAAGGAAATTCAAATTTTTTCCATACTAGTTTTAGGACATTTCTAGCTCGATTTCAAAATTTGGCGATTACAAATATTTTTGGTCTACCGTTTTGTCGGACTGGGAATTTATTGTCGGACTGAAAAAAATTTGCAATTTTTGGAATTTTAACCACAACAACAATCACAACAAATCTACTTAAGATCCATATTCACTTCATCATTTCAGAGAATATTGAGATGGATTCCACTGTCGAATATCGTGTGACGAACAACAACATAATGGTGGCGGGTAACAAAGAAAGACCACCAATGCTTGTGTCGGGTCGATATGATCAATGGCAATCCCGTTTTTACGTTATCTTGACACAAAACCTAACGGTGATGCTTTAAGGCAATGCATTTTGGAAGGACCCTATAAACTCTCAAGGATTCAAGTTCCTAGAGTACCAGCCACAGACACTACTAAAGAACAACCGGCTTATGAACGTGATGAAAAGAGGAACGACCTCACACCAGAGAACCGTGCTGGGTTTGATGCAGAGAAGGAAGCAATCTACTTAATTCTCAGTGGAATTGGAGATGATATTTATTCCACGGTTGATGCATGCCCTACTGCTTAAGAAATGTGGACGGCTATTGAAAGATTGCAACAAGGTGAATCACTTAACAAACAAGATGTGAAAACTAAGATGTTTTGGAACTTTGGCAAGTTTACATCAAAGGATGGGGAATCAATTGATTCTTATTACTCCTGATTCTACAAGATGATGAATGGTATGACCCGTAACAACTTGCAAGTTTCCACCATGCAAGTCAATGTCCAATTTCTACAGCAACTTCAACCAGAGTGGACACGGTTTGTCACCTTGGTGAAACAACAACAAATGTTAGACGAAGTGTCATATCACAAGCTCTTTGACATTTTGAAACAATTTCAAAATGAGGCAAATGAACTTCGAGTTGAACGTGTTGCAAAGGTTTCCAATCCACTTGCTTTGGTGTCTACCACTCCACATTACCCAGATTATCACCCTCGTACTTCAAAGACCTACTATACTCAATCATCATCACCACGATCATCCACTGTCTCCAAGTCACATGCTCTAACACGATCCCGAGGCAAAGAAGTTGCAAGAGCACCATCACCCACACCTGAGCAATCATCCGAAGAAGACAGTGATGAAGAAGTAGCTCAAAAGGATAGGGAATTCAAGAAACAAATGGCTTTCAATATGAAGCAATATAAGAAAATATACAAACCCACCAACAACAACCTTCGAACATCTTCAAACCCGAGGAACACCCATGCACAGAGTCCTCCAAGGTATGACACACCAAGACGTTCTGAGAGTCCTCCAAAGTATGATCGACAACCTAAGTATGATAATCAGAGGGTGGCTACTGTTGTTGGAAATAGGGAAACTGTTGGTACTCAAGTTGTGCAACAAAGTGGGATTCAGTGTTTTAACTGCAGAGTTTTTGGGCATTTGGATAAGGAATACAGGCAGCCAAAGAGGGTTAAAGATTATGGTTATCATAAGGAAAAGATGCTGCTGTGCAAGAAAATGGAAGCTGGAATCAAGTTATCAGCTGAGGAAGGAGAAATGCTTGACGACACAGATGATGAACTCTCCGACCAAGAACTCGAGGCACATTATTCATACATGGAAAAGATTCATGAGGTCCTTAACGTCACTGAAGATGACAATGGTCCTATCTTTGATACCGAGCCAATTGATAAGGTACAACATGATGATGATTATAATGTGTTTGGTGATACACATGAGCATAGTGATCTTCCAACAACAATTACTGACACGTGTATGATGGAAAAGGTTGATAGCAATACCACACCCGATTCATCAAACATGTGCAATAATGATTTTGAGGATGATCAACATGCAAATGAGTATGATGACGAGGAGCGTGTAGCGCTTGCTAATTTAATTGCTAGTTTACAAAAAGATGTCAATGAAAATAGAAAGAGTCAAAAGCAATTAAAGAAGGAAAACGCATCGCTCACTCAAAACTTTGAAGAATGCAAAGCCGCTCTTATAAAAAATATAGTGAGACTATTGATAGTTATAGGGCTGAGCTTCTTCAAAAGACCAACGAGCTTGAGGGGTACAGAAGTCGTGTCATCAACGTTAAAAAGGACGAGTTTGTAAATAAATACAACAAAGCTCTTGCTTTGTTAACTAAGTAAAAACGTCAATTTAATGTCTTATTAAGTGATGAACGTCAAAAAACGTACCTTGCCACAACAAAAGTTAATGAACTTGAACAAAGGCTTTCTATGAATACCACCAATTCTGCTAAAATTCTTGAAGAAAAGAAACAAGAGGTTGAAACAATAAAACAAGATTTCAAAAATAGACAAAGCAAAGATACTAAAAAAGTAAAGGATCTCGAAGAAGAAGTCGATTTTTTGAAAAAGGTTGTTTATAATACACATGACTCTATTCAAACCGTAAGAATGATAGCACCTCGGTCGTTTTTAAAGGGTCAACCTAGCTTTGCCACCCCCAAGTACCTCGAACAAGCTCAAGCTGTGAACCCTCACTTATATCTTGATGAGTCCGAATGGACTGATAATGACTGCCCAGTAGCTAACCTCGATAGTGAAGAGACGTCCCTTTGGGATGAGGAGAGTAGATCACCGGTCAATAAAGATTTTGTGAAACCATATAACTATGCTTATCTAAACAGTCTTTATGGTCTTTTCACTCCACAAAAATAGAAGTCTCGTGAGGAATTCTTTTTAGAATGCAAACAACGAAGAATTCAATGGAAGAAAGCGTTTGCCGCTAAGAGGAAAACTAATGTTTTTCAATATATTAACTATTTGCCTCTAGATGCTTCTAAAAGCAAAAGTAGAAAAACACTTAGTTTTCTTAAACACCACACTGAAAATGTTCAATCCATTGTCGAAAGCGATTGGGAAAAACGTCAAAAGGATAAGTGGAAAACCGAGATTCCTCACGATATAACTGTGCTTGTGAAAGAACTTCTAATACCAAATACGAAGATAATAAAAGAACATGTTCTTGAGTTTGAAAACTTGATTCGGTCTGAAATGTTTGATGATTTGAAATATGTTGAGTCTCTTGAAAAAGAAATTGATGAACTTCAAAATGACAAATCAGATTTTTCAAACGAATATGATCTACTCTTAGAAGAATGTCTCTCCAAAGATATTTTGTGTGTTACTCTTCAATCTTGTGCTGATATCGATGAATATTCTGATGTTGCATGCAAATATCTTGATAAAATCAAAGAATGTGAGCGTCTTGAACTTGAGCTTTCGAAATGTAAAGAAAATGTTGATAAAAAGGCTTTTGAGTTACTTCAACACAAAACTTATTTCCTTAAAAAACATTGTCATTCTCTTGAACTTGCTTTGCAAAAAGACGTTGGTAGTTTTCCACATGATAATAACTTGCAAGAAAAACTTTCCAAAACGTTTCGAGAAATGAATGAATAGAATTTGGAAATTAAAGGGTTGAAAGCTCAGTTACAAGACAGGGAACTAGCGATAGCTGAGTTGAAGAAACTCGTTGCTAAGATGGGTGGGAAAATTGTGGAACCTAGTGTTAAGAAACCCGTTATAAGACAACCCAATGCGCAAAAAGTGACTAGACCTTCTGTCTTGGGAAAACCATATGTTTTCTCTAATTCTGCATTTGCAAAACCTGCATTTTCCCCCAAGACGAATGGGAAGGATAGGTTACCACAAAACACTCCCAAAACACATATTCGATCACAAAGCATTAAGAACACAAATGTGGTTAAACCGGGGATGTATAGATTGGCCAGTACACCTACACACAACAAAGAAAGTCAATCACCTCAGACTTCTAGAAACACTAATAGACGTGTGTCTTTTACTACAGGAGTAGTCCCCACTGATAGTGTTAGTCGGCCCTAGATTAAGAGCACTCGCATGAATGAAAAGGTTTGGCAACACAAAAGTCAAGGGAAGATGAAGACAGTAGAAGACCACCCTAGGATTTTCAATGTTTCTAAGAATAAAACGTCTATAATCGCGTGTAATGACGATATGAATGATTCGACTTTGAATGCTTTGAATGTTAAGTTTGTTTATGTGAAATGTGGAAAGTGTGCTAATGCTAATCATGCTATGTGTGTTTTGAATAATGTCAAAGGCGTAGAAACTAGAACTAAGAAGCAAACTGCGATGTCTATTAGTGCTAGAAAACCCAAACGCAAAGTGAACCGTTCTGGTGCAACCCCCCCCCTAAGAAAAGTATTGCATCAGACTCCACCACTAAGAACCCTAGAAGAAGAATTAGGAAATTATATGAGTCTGCTAGCAAGTCTTGGAAATGGTGGTTTGCTAATCAATGTCCTCTAGGATATAAATGGATGCCTAAGGTTAGGACAGAAAATGTGAATACGTGCGTTAGTTTGCCTCTAAGTGATGAAACTAGGGAAACTAATGAACCGGACATCACAACTAACATGGAATCCAATTTAGCAAATGCTCCATCATGTTCTAATTCTTCTGCAGGTGATCGAAATAATTCTCTTCATACTAGACTCCGGATGCACGAAGCACATGACGGGGAATCTCAAGATTCTAATTACCTTCGTGGAGAAGTTCCTGGGTACGGTCCGATTCGGAAATGATCAATTTTCACCGATCCTAGGATATGGAGATTTGGTTCAGGGGAATATAACTATCAAACGGGTTTACTACGTCGAAGGGCTCAGTCACAATCTTTTCTCGGTTAGTCAATTCTGTGATGCAGATTTGGAGGTTGCTTTTAGAAAGAAGACATGTTTTGTTCGTGATTATGCTGGGAATGACTTACTTACCGGCACACGGGGTACTGATCTATACACTATTTCACTACAAGACTCCACATCTTCAACTCCAATCTGTTTCATGGCTAAAGCTTCAACGACTCAAGCTTGGTTATGGCATCAACGTTTATCTCATCTTAACTTTGATACCATCAACTTGCTTTCCAAGAAAGATATTGTGCGAGGCCTTCCTAACTTGAAATTCATCAAAGATCATCTTTGTTCTTCTTGTGAGCTTTGTAAAGCTAAACGGAGTAGTTTTAGGACAAAGACTACGCCAAGCTCTAAAGGACGGTTAGATCTTCTTCATATAGATCTGTGTGGACCCATGCGTGTTCAAACCATCAATGAGAAGAAATATGTTATGGTAATTGTCGATGAATACTCAAGGTACACGTGGACCCTCTTCTTAAGGTCTAAGGATGAAACACCCGAGGTTCTCATTAACTTCCTTAAGTTGGCACAACGTGGTCTTCAAGCTCAAGTAAAAGTGGTACTACTGACAGAGGCACATAATTCTTGAATTCAACTCTAAAGAAATATTTTGAAGCCGAAGGGATTAAACATGAAACATCTATTGCTCGAACACCTGAACAAAACAGAGTTGTTGAAAGACGAAATCGTACTTAGTTGAGGCTGCTCGAACATTATTATCTGCTTCAAAACTACCACTATTCTTTTGGGCCGAAGCCGTATCAACTGCATGTTACACACAAAACCGTTCCTTAATTATCCCAAGACACGAAAAGACACCATATCACATAATTAATGATCGCAAGCCTTCACTCAAACACCTTCATCTTTTTGGATGTACATGGTACATCATTCGAGATGGTGAAAATTTGGACAAGATGAAAGAGAAAGGTGATGCATGCATTTTAGTGGGATATGCAACTCAGTCTAAGGGATACAGAGTGTACAACAAGAGAACAAAATTGATAGTCGAGACTATTCATATCAGATTTGATGAATTGCAATAAATGGCACTTGAACAAAACAGTTTAAGTCCCGATCCACAACGACAAACGACTTCCATTCACAACCGCACGAAACTCAGAACTCAAGACAACAGCAATGAACCATCAAGTTCAAAGTTGGTTCCTGAACATGTTCCTAGAGCAGATATGACAGTGGACACGACACTTGAAGAGTTGGAAATGTTATATGGACCAATGTTTGATGAATATTTCACGGGGGAGAAACATGTTGTATCGAAGTCTTCCGCTGTCACTCATGATAAGATTGATGATACCGATCATCGTCAACAAAAGGATGCAACTTCATCTACTTCAACACGGGTTGCTTCAGATTTACCTCCTCAGAATATCACTTCAACAATCGATCCTACAACATCCACAACTACTGTCATTGCTCCAGAGAACACAAATCAAGCAGACGGTGCATTATCTGACGATGACGATTTTCACAACCCATTCGGTACACCGGTACACGAAACTGGAGAGTCCTCTACTCGCCATGTTGATCCGTCAAATATGCATACGTTTTATCAACGACATCCTTCAACACATCATTGGACCCGAGATCATCCTTTGGTTCACGTAATTGGAAACCCTTTACAACATGTTCGTACAACACGACAACTAGCCACCGATGGCGATGTTTGTATGTTCGCACTCGCCGTGAGTACTGCTGAACCGAAAAACATCAAAGAAGCCATGACTGATCATGCTTGGATCGAATCGATGACAGATGAACTTCAACAATTTGAAAGACTTAAAGTCTGGGAACTTGTTGACAGACCATACGATGTGATTCCGTTAAATCTTCGTTGGATCTGGAAAAACAAGATGGATGAAGAAAATACAATCAACAAGAACAAAGCTAGGCTAGTGGTTAAGGGGTATGGCCAGAAAGAGGGAATTGATTTTGATGAATCATTTGCACCAGTTGCTCGTATGGAAGCAGTCATGATTTTCCTTGCTTATGCTGCACATAAGGGATTCACTGTCTATCAAATGGACGTAAAGACAACATTTCTTAATGGTCCTTTGAAGGAAGAAGTCTATGTCACGCAGCCGGAAGGATCCGCCAATCCTCATTATCCTGATAAGGTATATCGTCTCCACAAAGCACTTTATGGACTCAAGCAAGCTCCAAGGGCGTGGTACGATGAGCTCTTGAAATTCCTGGTATCCAAAGGTTTCTCAAAAGGTTCCGTTGATCTAACTATGTTCAGTTATAAATATGGGGATGACATTTTGCTTGTGCAGATTTATATTGATGACATTATTTTCGGGTCTACAAACCCAAAACATTCAAAATGTTTTGAAAAAGTCATGCACAACAAATTTGAAATGTCAATGATGGGCGAACTAAAATTCTTTCTAGGAATTCAAGTTCACCAATCCCCAAGTGGTATCTTTATAAACCAAGCTAAGTATTGTCAAGAGATAATCAAAAAGCATGGTATGACTTCATGTGACCCCGTTGGGAAACCATTATCAACCACATCGCTAGATGCTGACTTGGAAGGAAATGCCATCGGTCAAACGAGATATCATTCCATGAATTGTTCCCTCATGTACTTAACAGCAAGCATACCTGATATTTAACATGCTACGTGTTATTGTGCACGATATCAAGCACGAACCACTGAAAAGCACCTCAAGGAGGTTAAACGGATCTTTTGGTACCTCAAGAATACCATTCATTTGGGACTCTGGTATCCGAGGGAAACCGGTTTCTTTCTAACGGCCTATTCAGATTCTGATCATGCAGGGTGTCTTGATACACGAAAAATTACTTCTGGTGGTGCACAATTTCTAGGTCAAGATAAGCTTGTGGGATGGTCTTTCAAGAAGCAGGATTACACGTCACTTTCATCAGCCGAAGCGGAGTATGTGTCTCTATCTGCGTGTTGTGCTCAAGTTCTATGGATGAGAACACAACTCACGGATTATGACTTCCACTTTGATAAAGTACCTATGTACTGTGACTCAAAGTCAGCCATAGCCATCTCCTGCAATCCGGTACAGCATTCCCGCACGAAGCACATTGATGTCTGATATCACTTCATTAAGGAACAAGTTGAAAGAGGTATCGTTGAACTATACTATGTTGGAACGGATTACCAATTAGCCGACTTGTTTACGAAAGCTCTGTCGAAAGATAGGTTTGAGTACCTCGTTAGGCAAATTGGTATGAGATGTTTGACTCTAGCAGACCTGGAGATTCTGGCAAAGGTGCCTGCTTGATTTATCTATCAAACATAAACCTGTAAATATCTTCGAAAAAGAAAAATATAAAAATACAAAACATATAAAAACAAAACACAAAATTAAAAAATCTTTCAAAATCCAAAAATATTCTTCTCGACATGTCTTTCAGTATCGATAATATGGACGTGCCTAGAAATGTCGCTCAATAACGACACGGGTGTGTACATAAAGCTCGAATAAAAGTTGTAAATATTTTTCAAAACATGTCATTTCCTCTTTTAATAAAGGAAAATGTCTATTTTGGACAATATTTCCAAACGAGTAGATCAATCTATCATAGGTTGAGCTTGTCACAAAACATTCAACATTTTGAGCTCAACACAATGGCTTGTAATCACTTTCAGATTGCAACCCGGTTCTATATTCACGGGGGAGTGTACACTTTAGTACCCTTACCCTCAGCAAAAGAAGAGAAATCTTCTTACACTTGAGTGGATTCGTCAAGACATTCAACGTCTATGAACTCAAGTTTATGCTTTAGAAAAACCTTTTCGCCAAAAAGAAATAGGATTTCTCAAAAAGCGTTGAACACAATATTTTCAAGAATTTCTCAATGATTATTCAAAATCTTTCAAAAATTGTGTGTTCAACAAACTCCCATCCTCAAAAAGCGAAATGTGGATCATATCCTCACAATGACAAATTAAATGGATCAATTTTTGAGGGGGAGCATTTTAACTTCATGCAAAAGATTAACACATCTTTCTCTTGGAGATTTTTAAGACTATTTTTCAAAATATATTTTAATCAAATTTGGTATCTCTAATATCAAAAGATTTTATATATTAGAGATAGGGGGAGAAAATGTGATTAAAATGTGATCTTATATAAGACTCAAGCACTTTAACTCTTACCTACATGTGCGAAACACTTTCGATTATCGATGCACATGTGAAGGGGGAGCATTTCTGAAACGACAAAACTAGCAAGGTGTTAAATGTTTTTCAAACACTTTGTTAGAATTTAAAGTGGTTTTCATGGTTACGATCAAATACCCACAACATCTTTAATTCACGACGTTATTGGTGTCAAAAGGGTGGTTAGGTTTAAGTCCTATGATCCAACCAAAACCGGAGGGATCTTCCCAGGGACAATCCAATACATTATTAGAAGTCCTTAGGAAAGATGGAGTAGAATGTTAACGTAGCTGAATGCCGACTAAGTACTGATGCTAGCACTGGAACAATCACAACAAGGTGCTAGTAATGATGTCTTGGTAAGCATAAAAGGGGTTGAAGAATGAAAAAGAAATGCAAGGATAAAGAGTGTAAAGAAAGAAGCCCTCCATACAACTTAGGTAGAAACCGGGTTAACTCATCATGAAGAAAAACTTATCATGGACCCAGTGATGTATGCACAACCCTTTCCTAGCTACCCAGGCTTTTCTCAAAAGAAGTTTGTTTTATTGTCACAGAGAACAACATGACTTCTATTGACTTTCTCACTTCGAGATAGTTGATATTGAATAGGTGGCATCTGCTCCAGCCTCCAACCACTAAAAGTGCACAAATCGAGTCTAGAGCCAAGAGATCAATCAAATCTCGTTAGGACACACATATGAAGATCAAGAGAGTCCTACACCATATCCTTGTGATATTACTAGAACACTCAGACTGATACTACTTAGTATTCACAATGATGAGTGGAAATCCTTCCAGTGTTAACATCAAACAGCACTGCGGTAGGTCATATGCAAGATTCTTTATGAATTAAACATGTGTAAAACTGAAAAGCAACAGTGGTTTGATTCTGAATTGATTCAAACTCGTTTCAGGTTTCTACGAAATATCTTTATGGTTTTGCCAGAACAATCAGAGTGATATTCATTAATATTGATAGTGATGAATGGAAATCCTTCTAGCGTCAACCTCAAACATCGCTACGGTAGGTAACTTGCGAGATTCTTATGAATCCAGCTTGTGTCAACTGGAAAGCAACAATGGTAAGATTCTTAATGAATCAAACTTGTTCCAGGAATTTGAATTGACTCCCTTAATCAAGCGTATATTTATCCAATTGATTTACTCTTTATGTTCGTAGTCTTGCTTTGAGACGGTCGAGTAAAGAGAACGACTAGTACAACCGCGAAACCCTGTCAAGAAGATTCTTAATTGAATCTACCTAATCACAGGTACGGTATTTAATATCGTATAACGGTCTTCACCGACCGGAGGTAAAACGCTACCGATTTAGGACGAATGTCAAAGCCATTCAGTCCGTGTCTATGTTTTGTCTCGAGAAGGTGGCGTCACGGTGTACTTAACAAAGTCAAAGATTCAAAACCACATACTCATGCCTGAAGATATATTCAACAATTAATAGTGTGAGCATGTGGATGAAGACACAAGATCGCAAGATGGCAAAGACAAGTCAAGGATGATTTGAAGATCTCAAGATCAAAAAGACAAAGTCGAAAGACAACGACAAAGGCTCAAAGTTCACAGCATAAAGGAAAAGGACTACTATTACACGTTCAAGACTCATTTATGGGGAGATTAGTAATCTCTACAAATTTCCTAAATGACCAAGGTTTATGACCTCTCATTGGGAGATTGTTAGCCTCAAAATATTGAGTCAAACAAGAATGATCGGTCATAGGTTTATTATGTATCATATTTTAGAACGTTGTAACAGGTAGTAGGTTAGTCGTGTTTTACTGGCTCAACTTTAAGCTAAAGTTCATTCATAAGTAACTAAAGCCTAAAGGAAAGCCTGACCCATGTAGTATAGTCCATACAAGCCTAAATGTAGGGGGACTATAAATACCCTTCCTAGCATGTTAGGAAGGGTGTTGGTTCATTTCATTTTTCTCTTAATCTAATAGCACCTAGTTTCTCCAACCATTCTCTCTACTTTCTCTCACTACTTTCTCTCTCTAGAATTCATCTTCTTCATCTATTTTCTTTCTTAAATTCGTGTTATATCATCTAAATATATGGGACAACATTTTGCTATAGTGAACATATTAAAAACAGGAAATAGGATAAAATTAAGGATTTTTGAAAATCTTAGAAATACTTTTGAAACCAACTAAAAACTTGACAAAAATATTAACTATAAGCTGAAATCAAACCCCACACTCCGCTTTCACTTCATGTGGGTTTTGGAATCAAGCTGATGAAAAAACTTTTTAAAAAAACTAACTTTAAAACACGATTTTTTCTGAAAATGATTTGTAAACACAAAACCTTGGAAACTTTTAAAACTATTTTGAAAATAACTAAAATTATCTAAGGAAAACAGATAGAAAGGAACTCAATATTGAAGAAATTAAAAGCTGCTTCATTACTTCACTTAAAATTCTTACAAAAACTGGAACAAAAGAAAATAAAGGGTACATGCACCCTTTATATACTACTCAACAGAAGATACTAGAATCTAGAATAAAATATTACAAAGATGTAAAACCCTAAACCCTAATCCATGCTTTTCCAGTAATCCCCTTGGTCTAAGTCTTCAAGAATTTGGTCAAAATCGTCCATCATGTGATTGACAGTTGTATCTTCAATCTTGAGCGTTAAATGAATCTTTGGGACCAAGGAAAAAGATCCATCCACTCCTCTTGTCCCCTTTTGGGGTTTGGGTGAAAGTGACGCAGCAGGGGAGGGGACCAGGTATCACATGGTTGTGTTGGGGTCATGTTTTTGAGTAGGTTTGGGTTGAGGTGGACAAGAATTAGTGATCTGGAGAAAGGGGGTTTTAATTTAGGGGATTAAGGGAGTGTATGATTTAGGGTTCTTGACTGGGAATTAGGGATTAATGGGTGAATCAGTGGAACAGTAGGTGTTAAGCGCCCATTTGATTTAATCAACATTTTTCAAAAAAGTATTTATTAATAATAATAAACGAATTTGTGGGATCTGACGTGTGTGGGGGGGGGGGGGGTGGAAGTTTTTGATTGATGGTTGGTTAAGTGGGGGGTGACGTGGCAAACGGGTATTGGGTGGTATCGGTTTGTGTGTCTTCCCAAAATGGCCCTTGCGTTTCCTTTCCCTTGTCACTTTATAATAAAATAGTCCAAAATATAGATCCCTTTGTAATCCAAGTTTTAATATTCCTACTTTGGCCACCAAATCTTTTGCAAAAGTAATCCAAGGGCATTTTATGCACATTTTGCATTCTTCAAGGGCTAATCATGTAATGTCTTGTCATTTTAGGGACCCAAATGTAATTTTGGAGTTTTACAAGGGTATAAAATGACAAGTCTTTAAAAGTTGAGGGACCATTCTTGCCAATTCTTCAAACTTCAAGGACTTCAAAGGAAATTCATGATTCGGGTCCGGTTCTTTGTGCGGCTTCGCTTCCCGTGTTCGTTTTTGCTTCATTCTTGTGATATTTTGTTGATTTCACGATATCCGTACCTAAAATACACAATGAACAAGCACAAGCATATATTTGGGTATTTTGATGATATTTTAAGCGTTTTGAGCCAAATTTGGACGATGAGACTATGTATAATTGTAGTCTCATCAACTCACTTAATTCTTCTTTCTATCATTATCATTTTCACAAACACATACTATTCATCTCTCTCAAAACCTCCAAACCTTCACTCGTCCATCAATGGTGTCTTCATCAGTTAACCAATCGTTCACCGTCTTAGCTGCATCTAACATCGATTTCGGCATACACGATGGGAAGATTGCTCTCAACAACTGCATTGCGCTTCTCGAACACAACAATCCTCTCTACACTCCATTGTTAAGTTTCCTGAAGAACTCCACCATCGATGAGGCTATAACTAGGACTCCTTCATCTTGCCACTCATAATACCTAAAGGAGTTTTGGTTTTCGGCCGAAGTTTTTTTTTTTCTGGTAACCGTGATTTCCGACTCATTGGCCGACTAATCCACGGGGTTTGAGCCCACCGCCACACAGACTCAAACCAGGTAAAGCCCTCCCTTTTCAGGAGGTTGGCGTGGCCACTTCAAGGTTGTTTGCACCTAGTGGGAATTGAACTTGAGACCTCACACACTTTAGAGTGATAGCCACAAATCTTTTTGCCACTAGGCCACCCTTGATAGTAGTAAAAAAACGTGTTTAGGAAAACAACGTATAATGGGCAAGTATTAAACTCGACGGTTTAGGAAAACCGACGAATCGAATAATTGCGAGTTCGTTCTCGAAGGAGGTGTGTGAATTAAGTGCCAGTTATATAAAATCAAAGTTTGTATTAGTGTCGTTTTTGGATGAGAAACGAAGGAAAAATAAGACGAATTACGCTAAAAATTACCCTACAACGTAAAAAACGCAAAACCGTAAAATTCGAAGAAAAATGAAAGTGCTCTAAAAATTACCAAAAAATTATCTTAAATCAAGAAAAATACAAATAAGACAAAAATGCAAACAAAAATTTCCAAAACTTTTTAATTTATATTAGTTTTTAAAGTTTAATAAAAAACCAAAAATTAAATAAAATTAATAATAAGTCAAAATGAAATTTTTTTTGTAAACCTCTAAAATACTATTAAAAACCTAAAAATGATTTTTCCAAAATTTCAAAATACTTTTATCTATCTTTAATGACTTTTTAAATTATAAACTAAAAATAATCATAAAAATAAACTGAAAACGTGAAAAATAAAATTTATGCACCAAAAAGTCCTAAAGTATAATAAGAACACAGGAAAAATTAAAAATCTGAAAAGTACTTAACAAATAAGCTGCAACGAGCTTATAACGTTCGAACTAATATAATAAGCTAAAACACAACACCCCTTATATATTAAATGTTGCAAGGGATTACCAGTAAAAGACCCAAGGGCAGATGGTTAAGGCGTTTTGTTGTGGGAGGAGTGGCGCAGGTTCGAGTCCTGGCCACGTCCTTTTTGTAAAAACTTTTTTTTTTATAAAACTGAATAACAGTGATCTAACACACTCTCAAAACACAAACCAAATTAAAAAAACGTTTTTATCCTTCAATCTAAGATCAAATACCCACAAGACTTGTTTTTTTCTTTGTTCTTGGTTCTTACTGTATGGGGAAATTTGGAGATCGGGACAAGGATGTTCGGAGTTGCTGTGCTATAGACGACACCTTCACAAGTCAGTGGACTTGTGAGGAGTCAATAATACAAAAATATGCAAAAACAAGCACGGATTCACACAAGATCGACTAATAACAGTTCTAAAAAAATATAGCAGACAAAAAAGAAAAAATGTACTTAGGCAGTAAGGTGAAATTAGAGCTTATGTATCTAGAGTTTAAAGCACACAAACACAAAAACCAGCTTAGCACACCCCTAGACTACCTAGAGGACTAACAGTCACCAAAATTCATGCACCCAACCACACCAATTAGAACCAAATTGAGCATGCTGACTCAGTTAGATACAAAGTGGATTCTGGTGGCTTTGGTGGCCAATAGTGGGTTAATCGAACTCAAATGCTACCCGAAATCTCTGAAAATCTAACAACCAAACGTTAAGGCCCTACACTACCTTACAAGCTAAATGCAGATAACTTGGTATTTAACTCCTACAGTCTGATGGTGTGTTGTCCACTCAGAAAATGAAGTTTCTGGCCTAGTTGACACCTTGGTGGATTTTGGTCCACCACAACTTGGTCTTAGCTCGCACAAACCACAAACTTGAGGGTATACAATCCTGGAATATTACAAGTCTACGATATAATCCTAATATCCAAACCCAAATCACAAAATAAATGCACCTAAGAACTAATCCTACAACAGATGATGCAGGCAGATTCAAAGGTATGCTGATGCGATATACCTTACACAGGCAAAGATAGTGAGCAAGGGTGCAAATGGGCAACAACTATAAACAAAGATGTATAACAGTCAAGACCCTTCAAATAGACACAAAACAGGAACTTACAAACTATAATTCCAGCGAAAGTGAATTATCCAAGCCCTACTGATCCCACTATCTTAGAAAGTTCAAAAATGAGGTGATTTAATTTTTTCAGCTTTTTTCAATAAAACAATAAATTAAACTATCTTATACTAACCTCACAACTTTGATGCAATCAAAACTTATGCCTATATTCTAAGCTAACGATCGATAGTTTGGCTATTCCGAACACTATTTCCAAACATCACTTATACTAGGTAGATTCAACATTAACAAAAATGAATGAAGGCTTATGCTACCACTAAGCATGCAAAAATCATGAACATGGACTTAACAAGAACAAGTAAAAAAGTTAACTACAACAAATAAACGAAGCAAGCAAAATCACAAAGGATCTAAATAGCGACAGAAAGCTTAAAAGGGAGGAATTTATACTTGTGTTGAGTCACCGGGTTAAACCCTTAGCCTAATCTTTCCACACAAAAACACTAGAACCTTTTTGGAGCTTTTCTACAGCAGAAAAGCTTTTGCAAGAGCTTGAATGCTTCTTTGTTGGTAAGTCTACATCAGACTTAAAAGAAGATGAAGTGAAATGAGATTGATTTCTTCAATCTTGGTACCTTAATCACAAAACAACAAGAGGAAACTACAAGCTTCAAAAAGTTTAAGCTAATCTGATTTGTCAAGTCAGTTTAGCTTGAGCTTTTGAAACAGTGAAGGTGAGGAAAACATGAAAACTGAAAGGCTTTTGAAAATCGAATATTTGAAACCTCAAACAAAGTACCAACTAAAACGACTAGCTTATACAAGCTTAATGAGGTTTGTTTTAGTGTCAGCAAAACAATTCATAAGCTTCTATAAATCTATAATTTGGAAAACTAAGAAAGTGGTCAAGTGTCCTTGAACCACTCCCTTTGGAGACCAGATTTTTAACTTGAAAAGTAAACAAACAAGAGTAACTAACTCCTATTTATTCTTAGATTGTGCAAGTGAGATGTCAAGCCCCTTGCACAACCTGCCTATAAACAAGAGGATCTCAAAAACCATTTTTGCACAAAAAAATTTGAGCAAAGAAATTTTTGATAAACATAAACCAAATTTGTAGAAAATGAATGATTACACTATGTAAAGTAGTAAAAGGAACTCAGCTTAAGAATGCAAGATTTTTTAATAAAACTCTAACTATTCTTTCATTAAGAGAGAATTGCATAAATCGTCCTTTAAGTTTAGTCATTTTGCATGTTTCGTCCTAAATATTATAAAAGTGCTGATATCGTCCTAAAATCAAACTATTTCGCAAATTTTCATCCTTAATGTTTTGTCATTTTGCAGGTTTCGTCCCAAAAGTTTTGGCTATTTTGCAGGTTTCGTCCTAATAATATTTCTCATAAGGACGATGCTTGCATTAAAGTTTCCCCACAGGGATGATCTTTGCACTTTTGTAACCTTTAGGACGAAACATGCAATTTAGCCAAACTTTAGGGACGATTTATGCAATTTACTCTTTCATTAATAAAAATGTTTTACAAACATAAGCTGGAACAATTGTAAAGAGTAAACTAGGAGCCTTTATATAAGAGGCTTTACAAGATTCTAGAAGAAAGGAAAAAACCAAAACCCTAAATGCTGATCTTCCTCATTTACCCTTGGGTCTTCATTTGAAAAATTGGTCAAATCGCTCCCATGTGAGGGTGCAGTTGGCTTCTTGTGATGTTAGCTGGCTTAGGATGATCTAGGACGTTTAATTAAGCCTTTGGGACCAAGAAATTTGTGATAGGCGTTGATTCTCTGTTGAGATTCGAATATTACTCAAAATGGGAGAGCAGGGGAAGGACGTGGGGACCACATGAGTGAAGGTGATGGGTTGTTTGATAGTGGGATGGGATGAAGGATGTGTGAATTAGTTTTCTGGAGCTGATTACCATTAATCCCTTTGTTATGAGGGAATTAGGGTTTTAGGGTTTAAGATGATGAAGGTGGTTTAATAGGGTCGTTTGATTTGTTTTACTTTTTGAAAATGTGTTTCCCACAATTAATCTTTTATTAAACTGATTTAAAAAACCAGTTAACAATTAACTAAGCTGGAAAAGTGACGTGGAAGGTAGGAGTGTGGTGATTGGCTGAGGTTTGTGAGTGGGTGACGTGTAAGGACATGAGTGGCTACGGTGGGGTTTGTTGTCTGCCCAAAAATGGCCCCTTAACTCCCATTCTCTTGTCATATAACTTCAAATAGCCAACAAGTAAGTTTTCCTTTGTTAAAAACTTTTGTTTTTCCAACTTTGGCCACAAAAGGTTTTTGCAAACTTGTTTAAAAGACCAAATATGCATTTTCTTGAATCTTCAAGGGCCTTTCATGTATAATCTTAAAAGATGAGGACATTAGTTGTACAAATGAATTCTCCAAGGGCCTTTCTTGCCAAATCTTCAAAAATGAGGGACCAAAATTGACAATTCTTCAAACTTCAAGGGTATTTTTGGAAATTCTTGATTCGAGTCCGGTTCTTGTACGGATTCTTTTCCCGTGTTCGTTTTTGCTTGATTCTTGTGATCTTTTGTTGATTTCACGATATCCGTACCTAAAATACACAATGAACAAACACAGGCATATTTTGGGGTATTTTAATGATATTTTAACCGTTTTAAGCCCGATTTGGACGATGAGACTATGTATAATTGCAGTCTCATCACTACCCCATACTAAACCATTGTCGTGCCCTCACGCAATGCTAGAATTAAGTATCATAGCACTTCCAAAATTCATTTTTATGATGACATTTATTGAAGACATAAATTTATATAAACTACTACACGTGTTGTAGACATAATGTATCGTTTTCATCACGATAAATTGACTTTTAGGGTCAATGAATAAGAACATGTGAATGCCTCATAGAGATAAGTTCGTCATCCTTGATTTTCACCCAATTCCATGCTAAGCGTGTAACGAGATCATTGTTATTATAAGTTAGTAATAAGTGTGTAAACACTTATCCTTTTACCACTTAAAACAATGAAAAATGAGACCAAAACGTGTAATTAATATCGTAAATATCGGAATTATGCGAGGTTTGTGTTTTTGTTGTGAAATACGTACAAAAGATCAAAAGGAAAGAAAACACGGGATTTCACGGTCATTTATTGAAAAAAAGCCAAAGTTAAAGTCAAAGGACCAAATAGTGCCAAAAGAATGAAGATTAGAGGGCTAATGATGAGGATTTGATGAAGATTTTACAACAAGGACCATTTTTGCCAATCTCCAAAGTTATTCACTAATAAACCACATTGAAGAGCGCAAAATTACGAAGCCAACGGTCTCGACCTCGCATCGTAACTCCTCAAGGTTTATTTTCTATGAATTTTTTAGTGTTGGACTTCCCAGGTGGTCACCCAGGCTAGTACTCTCGCCCAAGCACGCTTAACTGCGAACTTCTGATGGGATCTAGTGCATTAGTTATGGTACGAGGTGGCAGAGAATGACAAAGGTGGTAGAGAATGACGAGGTGGCAGTTGACTCAGCTTTTCAGACCAATCAGGGGATGACACGTGGCATATGGCGCATGCCAGTACAAGCTGGGCGTGTATCAGACTTTTGATCAGAATGTGAAGGCATGTGATCCCATAAACTTAGCCTCCAAGCAAAAATATGAAGAAAAAGACTAAAATACCCCCAATGTTGGCTCTATATAAAGTCCCCCCTCCCTTTATTTTTCACTAGTTTTTTCTTTTACTAGTTTTTCTCTTATATAGTTTTCACATAGTTTAAATTTGTATTTTCCTTTTCAAATTTTGTAATAGCTTAATCATTAAGGTTTTTCATAATTAATAAAAATCATCTTTTAGCTTATTCTCATTCTTCCTTTCTTTTTACTTTTCTTAATAATCTAGCTTATTTATGGGATATATTTATATAACTTTTTCCTAATAAGTTAGATTTATATACAAGCTTATTTTAAGCTTATTGTTGCCTTATTTTAGTAGATCTAGCTTATTGTGGAGTCACTATTTAATTAGCTTTTTAGCTTTATAAATCTCATAAGTTCTAAGCTTAGGCTTACAACTTACTTATAAGCTAGCTTTTTATTTTAGTACTTTTAGTTTTTATTAATTAGTTATTTAGATCTATTAGATTTAAGTTTTAAAAATTAAAAATACTTTCAAAAAACCAAAAAAATAGTTAGATCTATTAGTTTTTATTTTAAAAAGTTTAGATCTATAGGTTTAGAGTTTAAAATTTAAAGTATTTTTATAAAACCTTCAAAAATAGTTAGATCTATTAGGTTTTTAAATAGATTAAGTAGATCAATAATTTTTAGCTTTAACATTTTAAAAAAACTTTTATAAAACATAAAAATATTTTAGATCTATTAGTTTTAATTAAATCTCGTTATCATCTAATAATTATTGCTTATTATTCTAACCTTTTATGTTTTCTTTGATCTCGACGTATCGATCTATCATTTTTTGAAGAAGAGCTTATAGTTGATTGATTCGGTTCAAGTTGATATGGTTTGATTGATTTGGTTAGAGATTGATTTGAGAGGCCGTGTACTTTACGGGCCAAATTCGGGTTTTGCTTTCGATAGTTTTGGAATTGGGAGGCCGTGTACTTAACGGGTCATATTTTGTTGATGTTGTTGATGTTGTTTGTTTTAGAATGATTTTCTACGGACTACGGGTACTAAAGCCCCCCTTTTTATTTTTCTAGTTTAATCGCTTTAGTTTTATTAATTAGATCGTTATAGTTTAAATTGTTTTTAATAAAGTTATATTTTTCATAAAAAACCGGTTTAATTAGTTTTAGTTACTATTATTTGTGTTAAAATATAGATTTAAAAGTTTTTTAAAATTAGATTTCATTAAGATAAGCTCATAATTAGTAAAACGTTTACACCTTTTTGTGATTATTAAGCTTATTAGTATATAAAGCTTGTAGCTTTATCATCTAAAAAGATTATTAAGCTTAAAAGGTTGAAGCTTTATGCTTATTTTTAAGTTTATCTTTGTGATTTCATTTTTTGTCACTTTTATTTTCTTTACTTGCTTGCATTAGATTAATCTCGCATTTAGAATTATTATTTTTTTTAATTATAGTTTATTTTTGTTGCATCTAGATTTATATTTGTAGTTTAATTTTTACGTTGCATTTTAGAGTAATTTTTATGTGAATTAATTGCGCTTTAATTATATATAGTCCTTAGCCTACATATTTTCCCAAATTTTAGCTTAACATAGATTACCAAACTATTATTATTAACCAAAAACAATTAATCTCTACGTTAAAATTGGAAATCAATTCGAGTCGAGTCGAGGAAAACGATATATACTAAAAAACGGTTATTAAATTGGAGCCACTGCCGGGGAACTTTAAAATGCAAATTCTAAACTTGAAAAAGTCTAAGAAGTTGCAAGATCCTATAGATGACTTGAAAACCCAAATCTTTGATTTAATAGGCTAAGCATCCACGAGTCTCATTCCTTGAGATTTTATGGAGAACGAGAGATGATAGAGTCAATTATAAGTTTGGTATTCTTCCATGAATTTATGTGAGTTAATTATAAGCTTTTTCTTCCATCGCTTGTTAATATATAATTACAATAAATAAGGTCGTACGATTTGAAAAGTTACTTAGCTTCTAGCACAAGATCGTTTAAAAGTTGCTCGGGATTAATTAGAGCTCATAGCCAAGGCATAACTTATTGAAGCGGGATGCGAAGATTGGCGAGTCCGAAAAGGCCCTAACAAGGCATGAGGGCTACATTTTGTTGCTAAAGATCCAAAATGATGTAAAGAATCATTTATCAAAAATCAATATGAAGGATCGAGACACACGGCGAAAAGCAAATACTCCCCTAAAGATCATGGAGAAGTCTATCCGAAAAGACCCTAACAAGGTATGAGGATAAATAGATCCAAGTCCTAAAAGGAGGCGGATCGTTGTATATTAAAATCCCAAATAAAGATTGGAGAAAAATGAAGAAGTCGTGGTCCAAGTTTAAAGAATCTTTCAAAAACTTCAAGTGAAGAAATTCCTATTATAAAGAGAAGACCAATATTTCAAGAACATCTCTCAAGATTCGAAGTATGAAGTCAATGCCAAATAACGATCAGAGAAAGGTCCCAATCGTGAAACGAGTTATGCCAAGATATGAACTTTATGAGGTTTCGAGAAGCAGTTTTAAATGATTTTGTCCTTTAGCTAACTATTGATTAAATCGTCCTACTTTATTTTCGGCCTAAATAAACTATCGAAATAAGTCAAAAATGCATCCTCGTGATCATTCAAGACAACAATAAAATATAAGAGATACACCTAGGAATAAGGGGGGGTCTAAGTGAATAATTGAGCCACATGAGTGAGTGTTAGCTTTACTAACTTATAATAACAATTCTCTCATTTTTAAGCTTGGTATGGGGAACGTGAAACTTGAGGGTGATAAACATTCATGACACCAAATCCCTAAAGTAAGTCTTAGATTTCTTTACGGTTTTTTTTCTTTTATATATTTTGTAATTTTATATCTTTTTAGTTTCCTTTGTGTCTAGTATTTAATAAAGGCTGAGATGGGTTAATTATGATGAAAAATGTAAAATTATGCTTTAAAATTGTGCATTGCATGGGGATATTGCAATGGTTAAGTGTAGGGGATTTAATATGTGTGTAAACACTTATCCTTTTACCACTTAAAACAATGAAAAACGAGACCAAAACGTGTAATTAATATCGTAAATATCTGAATTATGCGTGGTTTGTGATATTGTTGTGAAATAGGTACAAAAGATTAAAAGGAAAGGAAACACGGGATTTCACGGTCATTTATTGAAGAAAAAGCCAAAGATAAAGTCAAAAGACCAAATAGTGCCAAAAGAATGAAGATTGGAGGGCTAAAGATGAAGATTTGATGAAGATTTTACAACAAGGACCATTTTGCCAATCTCCAAAGTTATTCACTAATAAACCACATTGAAGTCCACAAAATTACGAAGCCAACGGTCCCGACCTCGCGTCGTAACTCCTCACGGTTTATTTTCAATGAATATTTTAGTGTTGGACTTCCCAGTAGGTCACCCAAGCTAGTACTACTCTCGCCCAAGCACGCTTAACTGCGAACTTCTGTTGGGATCTAGTGCATTAGTGCTGGTACGAGGTGACAGAGAATGACAGAGGTGGCAGAGAATGATGAGGTGGCAGTTGACTCAGCTTTTCAGACCAATCAGGGAATGACACGTGGCATATGGCGCAAGTCAGTACAAGTTAGGCGTGTGTCAGGCTTATGATTAGAATATGAAGGCATGTAATCCCATAAACATAGCCTCCAAGCAAAAATATGAAGAAAAATAATAAAATACCCCCAATGTTGGCTCTATATAAAGTCCCCCTTCCCTTTATTTTTCACTAGTTTTTTCTTTCACTAGTTTTTCTCTTATATAGTTTTCACATAGTTTAAATTTGTATTTTCCTTTTCAAATCTTGTAATAGCTTAATCATTAATCTTTTTCATAATTAATAAAAATCATCTTTTAGCTTAATCTTTTAGCTTATTCTCATTCTTCCTTTCTTTTTACTTTTCTTAATAATCTAGCTTATTATTTGGGATAAGTTTATATAACTTTTTCCTAATAAGTTAGATTTATATACAAGCTTATTTTAAGCTTATTGTTGCCTTATTTTAGTAGATCTAGCTTATTGTGGAGTAATTATTTAATTAGCTTTTTAGCTTTTAAATCTCATAAGTTCTAAGCTTAGGCTTACAACTTATTTATAAGCTAGCCTTTTATTTTAGTACTTTTAGTTTTTATTAATTAGTTATTTAGATCTATTAGATTTAAGTTTTAAAAATTAAAAATACTTTCAAAAAACCAAAAAAATAGTTAGATCTATTAGTTTTTTATATTAAAAAGTTTAGATCTATAAGTTTAGAGTTTAAAATTTAAAGGTATTTTTATAAAACCTTAAAAAATAGTTAGATCTATTAGGTTTTTAAATAGATTAAGTAAATCTATAATTTTTAGCTTTAAAATTTTTAAAAAATTTTTATAAAACATAAAAATATTTTAGATCTATTAGTTTTAATTAAATCTCTTTATCATTTAATAATTTTTGCTTAATATTCTAACCTTTTATGTTTTCTTTGATCTCGGCGTATCGATCTATCATTTTTTGAAGAAGAGCTTATAGTTGATTAATTCGGTTCAAGTTGATATGGTTTGATTGATTTGGTTAGAGATTGATTTGAGAGGCCGTGTACTTTACGGGCCAAATTCGGGTTTTGCTTTTGATAGTTTTGGAATTAGGAGGCCGTGTACTTAACGGGCCGTATTTTGTTGATGTTGTTGATGTTGTTTGTTTTAGAGAGGTTTTCTACGGATTACGGGTACTAAAGATCCCCTTTTTATTTTTCTAGTTTAAACGCTTTAGTTTTATTAATTAGATCGTTATAGTTTAAATTGTTTTTAATAAAGTTATATTTTTCATGAAAAAATGATTTACTCGTTTTAGTTCTAATTATTTGTGTTAAAATATAGATTTAAAAAGTTTTAAAAATTAGATTTCATTTAGATAAGCTCATAATTAGTAAAAAGTTAACACCTTTTTGTGATTATTAAGCTTATTAGTATATAAAGCTTGTAGCTTTATCATCTAAAAAGATTAATAGGCTTAAAAGGTTGAAGCTTTATGCTTATTTTTAAGTTTATCTTTGTGATTTAATTTTTCGTCACTTTTGTTTGCTTTACTTGCTTCATTAGATTAATTTCACATTTAGAATTATTTTTATTTTTTTAATTATAGTTTATTTTTGTTGCATCTAGATTTATATTTGTAGTTTAATTTTTACGTTGCATTTTAGAATAATTTTAATGTGAATTACTTGCGCTTTTACTTTTATATAGTCCTTAGTCTACATATTTTCCCTATTTTTCGCTTAAATAGACATAAATTACCAAACTATTATTATTAACCAAAAACAATTAATCTCTACGTTAAAATTGGAAATCAATTCGAGTCGAGTCGAAGAAAATGATATATACTAAAAAACGGTTATTAGTTAGCAACACAATCATATCTCATGATTGTTAATTACACACCTAAACTCCTTTATTCCTACTTGGTATCTCTTATATTTTATTTTTGTCTTAATGATCACGAGGATACATGTTTGACTTATTTCGATAATTTATTAAGGCCGAAAATAAAGTAGCACGATTTAATCGATAGTTAGCCGAAGGACACGATCTTTTAAAACTACTTCTCGTAATCTCCTTAAGTTCATATCTTGGCATAACTCGTTTCACGATTTGAGACCTTTCTCGGACCGATATTTGGCATGTGTTCCGAAATTCAAATCTTGGAAGACGTTCTTTAAATAATGGTCTTCTCTTCATATATGGAATTTCTTCAAACTTGGACCACGACTTCATCGTTTTTCTTCCATCTTTATTTGGGTTTTTGATATACAACGATCCGCCTCCTTTTCGGACTTGGATATATTTATCCTCATATCTTGTTAGGGTCTTTTTGGATAGACTTTCTCCATGTTCTTTAGAGTAGTATTGCTTCTCGTCGTGTGCCTCGATCCTTCATATTGATTTTGGAATAATGATACTTCACATCATCTTGGATCTTTAGCAACAAAAGAGATTTCCTCATGCCTTGTTAGGGCCTTTTTGGAACTTTGCCAATCTTCGCATCCCACTTCAATAAGTTATGCCTTGGCTATGAACTCTATTCGAACACGAGCAACTTTTAAATGATCTTGGGCTAGAAACTAAGTAACCTTTTAAATCGTACGACCTTACTTATTGCATTTATATAAACAAAAGTGTGGGGAGAAAAAGCTAATAATTACTACAAATGAGATCGTGAAAGATTACGTAACTTATAATTAACTCTATTATTTTTCGTCCTCATTTAAGAGACTTAGCCTAAAAAGTTAAGGAATCGAAGCTAAGTGCTCAATACGCACGGTCGAGTAAAAAATTACTCTTATTTTCGCCATCGGAAAACCAACATTCGTGTCTTAATGTAACACCCCCAATTTCACAAGGCAGCGGAATATCAACATTGGGCGTTACTTAATAGCACACCACACAAAGTCATCGAAAACGACCTCAAAAGAGACGTTTTATAAAATAAACCATTCGATAATTTTATTAAATCAGAGCTAACTAAAAAAGAGGTCCCACCAATTTATACAAACCTTAAGAAAAAAATAAAGATTTGTCAAATGTATCGAATGGAAATTGTTTGTTTTGCCTTTACTTTATCCTGCACTGCTCCATGCTCCAGCTGCTCTTAAACCTACACAACTGAGAATACATGCTAACATGTCAACACAACGGTTGAGTGAATTCATAGGTTTTTAATAAACAATAATGGGTTTTTAAATAAACCATAAAGCTTTTGAACACAAGAATATCATCCACTGTCAATATTGTAACACATACAATACTCAAAGTCCGCGCTATTCTACTAAGCCATGACACCGAAGCCTTAAGTATAATAATGCCCTAGTCAGGTATTTTTCCGAATACCCCCTTACTTCTAATACCACACACCTGGCTGAGCCTCCAACCCACAGGTGCGACCTACCCAGGTGGGGTCCATCCCCAATGGATCCATCCGTCTGTACCAGTGCCTACCCATTACAGGTAGTTAACGGTTGTTAACATCATAAGATTCAAGCTAACAAGAGGATGATCCGGAGGTCGGGGAGGATAAAAGTAATGTTTAGACATTTTTAGAGAGAGAAAGTAAAGCTTGAATGTAGTGTGTGTATTTAGAGAGAGAAGTGAAATACACAATAAGAGAAAACCTCACCCCTCCATGGAAGTATAGAGGGGTATATATAGGCTAGACAAGAGGTCACTTTGACAACATGTCAAAAGTAGTCCCTCCACGTTTTGACTATCTGAATAAAATGTAATTCCGTAAATGGCGCTCACATTTTAGGGCTAACAATCTTCCCCCAATGTGGAGACATACGGAATTACTTACAATGTTCCTAACAAGCAAAAATACAACAAAGTAAAGTCTTCCAAGGCGCTTCCAATGCTGAGGATGTCTTTTAATTCTTCTTGTCTTCATAACTTGTACCTCAGCTTGAATCCTCTTTGTCTTTGCTTGTTGTGGAACAATTGTAATATGCATGATTTGGATTAACTTCCCCCAATTCATGCAGCATGTATTAAAAAAATTTCTTCATAGACTTCTTTTTGACGAAGTTTCTGAATCAGCTTCCCCCGAAACCAATATTTGTATCTTAAGCAGATTTGACACTTTGATGTAGTTTGAACAATCTTCTAGATCATCGGTTTAAGTGCACAACGGAAATTTGTAGAAGAACCACAACAAATAACACTGCTTATATACTCTTTCATGTCGTTTAGGTTTTGGTGATAATCCGTTTGGGGTAACATGCAGGAAATCAGCAACAATTCTTCTCACGCCTGCAGAATACTTCATAAAAATCATATAAAGTAAGTAGATACCATTCCATGTACACTACTTCCCCCTGGAAGTTGATCCGATTACTTCAAAGTACATGATCTTACCCCATGATGATTTCGAACTCTCGGAAGCATCATTATCGTGGACGTCCATATACTCGAGAAGCTCTTAGTTTTAAGCAAATGTCTTGAAAATTTTTGAAAGTCATTGAGAAACTTTGAAAGATTTTGCTTAGACTATGAAGTACCATTGTCGTTGTGAAGCTCATAAATATCCCGTGAGAATTGATTGCTGATTCCATCTCTCTCTGTCTAACTATCCAACCTCGAATTCATTCGGCTATTTGTTGTGACCACATGTGAAGTAAACCCGATATTCCAAACTTGAAACTGAAGTACAATCCCCCAAATTTGTTACTTAAGCTTGCACTTATTTCGATTGAAGAACGGTGCAGAAACAAGTCTCTTATACCTCTTGAAATTATCCACACGAGCGACTGCGTGTGACACCGACAAATGATAGTTATCCATGTCGTCGACCATCCACCCCTTGACAGTGGAAACTAGATAATTCAAGTCTCAATCATAAGTTTTATCGCCCAAGCAAGTCATCAATCGATAGACTGGGTTTGAAGAAAAAGGGGTACAAAAATAGAAGGAAGGCTCGATGATAGAATAAGTAGACGCCTTCATGAAATCCCACTTCAACTTCAAATATAGAATACCAAATCCACTCCGTGATCACTTGTCTTTGTAGAACCAAAAATAGCCGTTGTCGTTTAAGTGAATCTTATATCAGATCGTTTTAGCGTTAAGTGTTTTGTTTGCTTTGGTGTTGTGTGTTGTAAATGTCGTTAATTAGAACAAATTATGAAATGAATTGTCGTTGAAGGACAAAATTTGTCTAGATAACTTGTCATGTAAGCCCCAACGTCAGTCATATGCCCAACTGATGCGCGGATCGACCTATAATTATTAGGTTTAAAATATTAGGTTTAAAACCTATAATTTTCTTTGTCGTTGAAGCACTTTCGATCGATAAATTACGGATACCCGGCATCGAGAATAATGTCAACATAGCTTGATAATACTCCATTAAAATACCAATTGCAACTTTTTGACAAGCCAAGTTGGATATAAAATAATACGCAGCCCATATCCAAACTATGCATAAATTATCCCTAATTCAATAAGTAAAACCCAATCCTTTGGCCAATCAACACATCCAATAACATTGTCGTAATCATTTTCAACTGGTAGCGAATTCAGTAAGCAAACCGGGCCTACCATTTATCTTAACACAAATGTGATTCAATGAGACACATAACCCAACCCGATTGGAAACTAATGATACCCGGTCCACCTATTTGTTTATAATACCACAAAACATAAAAATTAGGTAATCATAACCCTAAACTCACCGCCTACATCCTTTTTCTTTTTCTCTCTCTCGAAAATAATTAACTCGTATCTTATCAAACAAAGCCACAAAAGATTCAATCTGATTTGATCTTCAAGCAATCACATCAATTCAACCTTATACCTCCCATCAAAATAAGAAACACTACATACTCCATTGATTTAATCATGGAGGTTCGTTGTAATGACCGAATCCCACACAGGTGTGCAACAATTTGTGCAACAATTTAAGCTTCAAGATCCATAAAAAGGTCTCAGGTAGGTGAATTGAGATGCATGTTGATTATAATCGAATCAGAGAAAAACTATAACATATTTGTTATAAGTTATTCTCTATGTTCGAATATTAAAACTTTGGTTGTACCCAACATACATCGATGATGAGATGATTTTTTAATACGTGTTAGATCTATATAGATCTCGACATGCATGGCTCTAAGCACGAACATAATCTGAGATCACATTTCTTGCATTTGTTCGAGTCTGAGATGATGTAGGATATGATGGGTATAGATAGATTGAGTTGTTTTTGTGTGACGGTAGGTTAGGATTAGAGTCGGGCTTGTTGGTTTTTAAGGTCTCGGTCATTTTTAAACTTGTCTGGTCTGGGTATGTTTAAACATAGTCTTGCAATGTTTTCTAAGAAAAAAATGAGTCATCGCAATATTCAGAGTCAACACCTCATCGCAATTAGTTCCACTCCATCGCAATGATTCCAGTACTATCCATCGCAAAAGACCAAACATCCATCGCAATGTTTCCCAAACACCCATCGGAATGTTTTAAAAAATCCAGCAGCATGACGACTTAGAATACCATTGCGATGAGTCAACCCACCCATCACAATGAGTCCCATTAGAATGGGTCCCATCGCAATGAGTCAGTCGAACCCATCGTAATGTGTCAAAAAAACCCCATCGGAATAAATCCGAAAAAGAAGCCATCGGAATGTGTTCATTGGAATAAGTATCGTAATATTCACACCCCATCTGAATATGCATCTGAATAAGCCATAGTAATCTGCCATCGGATTATGCATCGAAAAGCTATCAGAAAAGGCATCGGAAAAGGGTTTTGACTATACTTGATATCCCCGAAAATGGTGGATATGGGATTTTTTTTTGGATCTGTCTTTCTTTGACTAGACACGTACATAACAGGCTGTCAAATAAGCCACCAAAAAAAATGAAACTGACCACAGATTGAGAAAGAAAATATATGGACCATAATCAGTTTTGGGATAAAGAAAATGAGGACTTAGACATATTAGAAAAAAATTGGACGAGTAGACTGACTATGCTTTGACTGATAAGCAAAACATAACAACACTGTGACAAGAAGCTTATAAAATAAGCTCGATATAAGCTGAAAAAGCTATAAACGCCACACTAATAAGCAAACACAAACACAAAACACCCCCGGTTAGCTCTGATACCAATTGTTGTCCCATATATTTAGATGATATAATACGAAATAAAGAAAGAAAATAGATGAAGAAGATTAATTCTAGAGAGAGAAAGTAGTGAGAGAAAGTAGAGAGAAAATGGTTGGAACTAGGTGAATGTTAGATTGAGAAGTGAGAGAAAACAATGAACCAACACCTTCACGTTTTTGGATGTACGTGCTACATTATTCGAGATGGTGAAAATCTGGACAAGATGAAAGAGAAAGGTGATGCATGCATTCTAGTGGGATATGCAACTCAGTCTAAGGGATATAGAGTGTACAACAAGAGAACAAAATTGATAGTCGAAACTATTCATGTCAGATTTGATGAATTACAAGAAATGGCACTTGAACAAAACAGTTTAAGTCCCGATCCACAACGATAAACGACTTCCGTTCACAACCTCACGGAACTCGGAAGTCAAGACCACAACAATGAACCGTCAAGTTCAACACCAGTTCCAGAAAATGTTCCTAGAGCTGATATGACAGTCGACACGACAATTGAAGAGTTGGAAATGTTATATGGACCAATGTATGATGAATATTTCACGGGGGAGAAACAAGTTGTATCGAAGTCTTCCGCTGTCACTCATGATAAGAATGATGATACCGATCATCGTCAACAACAGGATACAACTTCATCTACTTCAACACCGGTTGCTGCAGATTTACCTCCTCAGAATATCACATCAACAACCGCTCCTACAACATCAACAACTACTGTCATTGCTCCAGAGAACACAAATCAAACAGACAATGCATTATTTGACGAAGACGAATTTATCAACCCATTCGGTAAACCGGTACACGAAACTGGAGAGTCTTCTACTCGCCATGTTGATCCGTCAAATATGCATACGTTTTATCAACATCCTTCAACACATCATTGGACCCGAGATCATCCTTTGGTTCACGTAATTGGAAACCCTTCACAGCCTGTTCGTACAAGACGACAACTCGCAACCGATGGCGATGTTTGTATGTTCGCACTAGCAGTGAGTACATCTGAACTGAAAAACATCAAAGAAGCCATGGCTGATCATGCTTGGATCGAATCGATGACGGATGAACTTCAACAATTTGAAAGTCTTAAAGTCTGGGAAATTGTTGACAGACCATACGATGTGATTCCATTAAATCTTCGTTGGATCTGGAAAAACAAGATGGATGAAGAGAATACGATCATCAAGAACAAAGCTAGGCTAGTGGCTAAGGGGTATGGCCAGAAAGAGGGAATTGATTTTGAAGAATCATTTGCACCAGTTGCTCGTATGGAAGCGGTCAGGATTTTCCTTGCTTATGCTGCACATAAGGGATTCACTGTCTATCAAATGGACGTAAAGACACCATTTCTTAACGATCCTTTGAAGGAAGAAGTCTATGTCACGCAGCCGGAAGGATTCGTCAATCCTCATTATCCTGACAAGGTGTATCGTCTCCATAAAACACTATATGGACTAAAGCAAGCTCCAATGGCGTGGTACGACGAGCTCTCGAAATTTCTGGTATCCAAAGGTTTCTCAAAAGGTTCCATCGATTTAACTTTGTTCACTTATAAATATGGGGATGACATTTTTCTTTTGCAGATTTATGTTGATGACATTATTTTCGGGTCTACAAACCCAAAACTTTCAAAATGGTTTGAAAAAGTAATGCACAACAAATTTGAAATGTCAATGATGGGCGAACTAAAATTCTTTCTTGGAATTCAAGTTCACTAATCCCCAAGTGGTATCTTTATTAACCAAGCTAAGTATTGTCAAGAGATAATCAAAAAGCATGGTATGACTTCATGTGACCCCGTTGGGACACCATTATCAACCACATCCCTAGATGCTGATTTAGAGGGAGATGCCATAGATCAAACGAAATATCGCTCCATGATCGGCTCCCTCATGTACCTAACAGCAAGCCGACCAGATATATCACATGCTACGTGTTATTATGCACGATATCAAGCACGACCCACTGAAAAGCACCTCAAGGAGGTTAAACGGATCTTTCGGTACCTCAAGAATACCATTCATTTGGGACTCTGGTATCCGAGGGAAACCGGTTTCTTTCTAACGGCCTATTCAGATTCTGATCATGCAGGGTGTCTTGATACACGTAAAAGTACTTCTGGTGGTGCACAATTTCTAGGTCAAGATAAGCTTGTGGGATGGTCTTCCAAGAAGCAGGATTGCACGTCACTGTCATCAGCCGAAGCGGAGTACGTGTCTCTATCTGCGTGTTGTGCTCAAGTTCTATGGATGAGAACACAACTCACGGTTATGGCTTCCACTTTGATAAAGTACCTATGTACTGTGACTCAAAGTCCGCCATAGCCATCTCCTGCAATCCGGTACAACATTCCCGCACGAAGCACATTGATGTCAGATATCACTTCATTAAGGAACAAGTTGAAAAGGGTATTGTTGAATTATACTTTGTTGGAACTGATTACCAATTGGCTGACTTGTTTACAAAAGCTCTTTCGAAAGAGAGGTTTGCGTATCTAGTTAGGCAAATTGGTATGAGATGTTTGACTCCAGCAGAACTGGAGATTCTGGCAAAGAAGCCTGCTTGATTCATCTACAAACATCTACTTGTAAATATTAATGAAAAAAAAGAAAAATACAAAATTAAAAAATCTTTGATAATCCAAAAATATTCTTCTCGACATGTCTTTCAGTATTGATAATATGGACGTACCTAGAAATGTCGCTCAATAACGACACGGGTGTGTACATAAAGCTCGAATGAAAGTTGTAAATATTTTTCAAAACATGTCATTTCTATCTTTTTAAAGGAAATTGTCTCTTTTGGACAACATTTTCAACAACGGGTAGAGCAATCTATCACGGGTTGAGCTTGTCACAAAAAATTCCATGTTTTGAGCTCAACACAATGGCTTGTAATCACTTTCAGATTGAACTCAAGTTTATCCTTTAGAAAAACCTCTTCGACAAAAAGAAATAGGATTTTTCAAAAAGCGTTGAACACAATTTTTTCAAGAATTTTTCAATGATTATTCAAAATCTTTCAAAAATTGTGTGTTCAACAACTCCCATCCTCAAAATGAGAAATGTGGATCACATCCTCACAATGACAAATCAATTGGATCAATTTTTGAGGGGGAGCATTTTAACTTCATGCTAAAGATTAACACATCTTTCTCCTGGAGATTTTCAAGACTACTTTTTAAAATATATTTTAATCAAATTTGGTATCTCTAATATCAAAAGATTTTATATATTAGAGATAGGGGGAGAAAATGTGATTAAAATGTGATCTTATATAAGACTCAAGCACTTTAACTCTTACCTACATGTGCGAAACACTTTCGATTATCGATGCACATGTGAAGGGGGAGCATTTCTAAAACGACAAAACTAGCAAGGTGTTAAATGTTTTTCAAACACTTTGTTAGAATTTAAAGTAGTTTTCATGGTTACGATCAAATACCCTCAACATCTTTAATTCACGACGTTATTGGTGTCAAAAGGGTGGTTAGGTTTAAGTCCTATGATCCAACCAGAACCGGAGGGATATTCTCAGTGACAATCCAATAGATTATTAGAAATCCTTAGGAAAGATGGAGTAGAATGTGAACGTAGCTGAATGCCGACTAAGTACTGATGCTAGCACTGTAACAATCACAACAAGGTGCTAGTAATGATGTCTTGGTAAGCATTGAAGGGGTTGAAGAATGAAAAAGAAATGTAAGGATAAAGGGTGTAAAGAAAGAAGCCCTACATACAACTTAGGCAGAAACCGGGTCAACTCATCATGAAGAAAAACTCATCATGGACCCAGTGATGTGAAGCACAACCCTTTCCTAGCTACTCAGGCTTCTCTCGAAAGAAGTTTGTTTTATTGTCACGGAAAACAACATGACTTCTATTGACTTTCTCACTTCGAGATAGTTGATATTGAATAGGTGGCATCTGCTCCAGCCTCCGACCACCAAAAGTACACAAATCGAGTCTAGAGCCAAGAGATCAATCAAATCTCGTTAGGACACACGGATGAAGATCAAGAGAGTCCTACGCTATATTTTTGCGATATTGCTAGAACACTCAGAGTAATACTACTTAGTATTCACAATGATGAGTGGAAATCCTTCCAGTGTTAACATCAAACAGCACTGCGGTAGGTCATATGTAAGATTCTTTATGAATTGAACATGTGTAAAACTGAAAAGCAACAGTGGTTTGATTCTGAATTGATTCAAACTCGTTTCAGGTTTCTACGTAATATCTTAATGGTCTTGCCAGAACATTCAGAGTGATATTCATTAATATTCACAGTGACGAATGGAAATCCTTCTAGCGTCAACCTCAAACAGCGCTACTGTAGGTGACCTGTGAGATTCTTATGAATCAAACTTGTGTCAACTGGAAAGCAACAATGGTAAGATTCTTTAAGAATCAAACTTGTTCCAGGAATTTGAATTGACGACTTTAATCAAGCGGATATTTATCTAATTGATTCACTCTTTATGTTCGCAGTCTTGCTTTGAGACGGTCGAGTAAAGAGAACGGCTAGTACAGCCGCGAAACCCTGTCAAGGAGATTCTTAATTGAATCTACCTATCACATGTAAGGTATTTAATATCGTATAACGGTCTTCACCGACCGGAGGTAAAATGCTACCGATTTAGGACGAATGTCAAAGCCATTCAGTCCGTGTCTATGTTTTGTCTCGAGAAGGTGGCGTCACGGTGTACTCAGCAAAGTCAAAGATTCAAAAAACCACATACTCATGCCTAAAGACATATTCAACAATTAATAGTGTGAGAATGTGGATAAAGACACAAGATCGCAAGATGGCAAAGACAAGTCAAGGATGATTTGAAGATCTCAAGATTAAAGACAAAGTCGAAAGACAACTACAAAGGCTCAAAGATCGCAACATGAAGGAACAAGTCTATGATTACACGTTCAAGACTAATTTATTGCGAGATTAGTAATCTCTACAAATTTCCTAAATGACCAAGGTTTATGACCTCTCATTGGGGGAGATTGTTAGCCTCAAAATATTGAGTCAAACAAGAATGCTCGGTCATATGTTTATTATGTATCATATTTTAGAATGTTGTAATAGGTAGTATATCATCAAACATTTCAGACCGAATTAATCTTTCAAATTCAAGCATACTTTCTTTTAATGTGGTCGTGTTCGGTATTAAGATTTGTTTGATAAGCACAGTTATATCTTGAGGAATTGGTTTTTTCCACTCGTCATTTTCTCGTTGTTTCCATTCATTTTCAACAATGGATTTAATATTATCAATGTAATGTTGTAGAAAACCAAATGTCTGCCTACTCTTGCTTTTAGAAGCATCAAGAGGCAAGTAGTTGATGAACTTACAAACGTTTGTTTTCTTAGTAGCAAAAGCTTTCTTCCATTGAATTCTTCTTTGTTTGCATTCTAAAAACAATTCCTCATGAGACTTTTGTTTTTGTGTAGTGAAAAGACCACATAGACTATTCTCATAAGCATAACTGTATGGTTTCACAAACTCTTACCGGTGATCTACTCTCCTCTTCCCAAAGGGATGTCTCATCATAACCAAGAGGATATTCGGGATCGGTCCATTCGGACTCATCCATATAAAGGCGCGGGTTCGCAGCTTGAGCTTGGGCAAGATAATCAGGACTTGCAAAGCTAACTTGACCCTTAAACATAGACGGAGGTGCTATCATTCTTACGGTTTGAATAGAGTCATGCGTTTTATAAACAACTTTCTTCAAAAATTCGACTTGTTTAGTTCCTTTACTTTTTCAGTATCTTTTTCATGTCGACTTTTGAAATCTTGTTTTAACGTTTCAACCTCTTGTTTCTTAACAACAAGAATTTTAGCAGACTCGGTGTTATCCATCGAAAGCCGTTGTTCAAGTTCGTTAACTTTGGTGGTAGCAAGGTACGTTTTCTGACGTTCATCCATTAACAAAACATTAAATTGACGTTTCTCTTTGGTTAATAACTCAAGAGTTTCGTTGTATTTCTTTTCAAGATCGTCCTTTTGACTTTTTAACGCACTACCTTTGTACCCCTCAAGTTCTTTGGTTTTCTGAAGAAGCTCATCTTTATAGTGTTCAGTGGTCTCACTAGATGTAATTAGTGCGGCTTTGCATTCTTCAAAATTTTGAGTGAGCGTTGCGTTTGCCTTCTTTAATTGCTTTTGACTTTTTCTAGTTTCATTGACATCTTTTTGTAAACTGGCAATTAAATTAGCAAGCGCGACACGCTCCTCATCATCATACTCATTTGCATGTTGATCATCCTCAAACTCATTATTGCACATGTCTGATGAATCAGGTGTGGTATTGCTATCAACCTTTTCCGTCATACATGTGTCATTAATGGCATTGGGTAGCTCACTATGCTCATGAGTATCACCAAACACATTATATTCATCAGTGGTGTGTACCTTATCGAGTGGCTCAGTGTCAAAGATAGGGCCATTGTTATCTTCAGTGACGTTGAGAACTTCGTCAACCTTTACCATGTACGAGTAATGTGCTTCTAATTCTTGGTCGGAGGCTTCATCATCAGTATCATCAAGCATTGCTCCTTCCTCAGCCGACAATTTTACCCCTACTTCCATCTTCTTGCATAACAACATTTTCTCTTCATGATAGCTCAAGTCCCTAACCCGTCTCGGTTTTCTACATTCCTTTGCCATATGCCCATAACCTTGGCAATTATAACACTGAATCCCACTTTGTTGAACCACTTGCGTTCCAACAGTTTCCCTATTCCCAGTAGCAACAACAATCCTCTGAGTATCATACTTGGCAGTTTGTCGATCATACCTTGCAGAACCCTTAACATGTGTTGGATTATGTCGATCATACCTAGAAGGACTTTCACCACGTCGACGTGTGTCATACTGTGAAGGGTTCTCAACATATTGGTTCTTTGTGTTGGATGATGTTCGAAGATTGTTGTTGGTGGGTTTGAAGATTTTCTTGTAGGTCTTCATAATGAAAGAAATTTGTTGTTTCATTTCCCGATTCTTCTGAGCTTGATCTTCATCACTATCCTTATCAGATGATGACTCAGATGGTGGTGATGGTGCTCTTGGTTCTTTGCCGCGTGATCTTGTGGATAATGAAGACTTGGATAATGTGGAATATCGTGGTGAGGATGATTGAATGGAGTGTGACTTTGAAGTACGAGATCGATGATCTTGAGTGGTAGACACTAGAGCAAGTGGATTAGCCGTCTTTGCAACTCGTTCAGCTCGAATTTCATTTGCCTCATGCTGAAATTGTTTCAAGATATCAAAGAGAGTGTAATAGTTTACCTTGTCTAATTGCTTCTGTTGTTTCACCAAAGTAACAAAATGTGTCCACTCTGGTTGAAGTTGCTGAAGAAATTGCACATTGACTTGCATGGTGGAGACCTCCAAATTGTTTCTTGTCATGTCGTTCATCATCTTGTAGAATCGTGAATAATAAGACTCAATTGATTCTACATCCAATGCAGTAAACTTACCAAAATTCCAAAACAAGTTAGTTTTAACATCTTGCTTGTTGAGTGATTCTCCTTGTTACAAGCGTTCAATAGCCGTCCACATTTCTTGTGCCATAGGGCATGCATCAACCGTGGAATAAATATCATCTCCAATTCCACTTAGAATCATATAGATCGCTTCTTTTTCTGCATCATACGAAGCACGCTTCTCTGGTGTAAGATCAGATAACGTTTCTTTTCTTGTGGTTGCGGGTACTTCTATGGTAGTGTCAGTGGCTGGTGTATGAGGAACAGTGATATCGGAGAAAACATATGGTCCATTGTTAATTCATTTCCTCAATGCATCACCATTAGGTCTTGTATCAAGATAACGAAGAAAACGTGATTGCCATTGAGCATATCGACCGACCACAAGCATTGGTGGTCTCTCTTTGTTACCCGCCACCATTATGTTGTTGTTCGTCACACGATATTATGCAGTAGAATCCATCTCAAAGTTCTCTGAAATGCTGGAGTGAATATGGATCTTAAGTAGATATGATGTGATTGAGTTGTTGTGGAAATTCCGAAAAATGCTATTTTTTTCTCAGTCCGACAATAAATTCCTCAGTCTGACAAAACGGTAGACCAAAAAATTTTGTATCGCCAAATTTTGAAATTGAGCTAGAAATGTCCTAAAACTAGTATGGAAAAAATTTGAATTTACTTGACGGAAAAATTTTAACTTTTTTTTTCTTAATTAATCTTCGTGTAAATGATATTCCGAGACTAGTCTAGATGGTGTCTAAGTCTAAAAAATACTCGAACAAAATTTAGATAGACATGTCATCGGAATGTCCATCGGAATGTGCCATCGGAATGTCCATCGGAATGTTGTCGGAATGTCCATCGGAATGTGCCATCGGAATGTCCATCGGAATGTTGTCGGAATGATCTGTCGGAATGTAGGCTGTCGGAATATTGTATCGGAATGCTGTCGGAATGATCTGTCACAATAACCCTGTCGCAATATTCCTATCGCATTGATCCCTGTCGCAATGACCCTTCTATCGCAATATGAAATCTGCCGGAATGCAACAAGTATCGTAATGTGACACTATCGGAATCCTGATCGCAATATGGCTAAAGAGATTTAGACAGAATAACGTCTCAATAATCCTTAAAACCGTCGCAATCCACGATCGCAATGAGCGATCGCAATAAGCTTCGGAATAAGGTATCTGAATACCAGTGATCGCAAAGTAAAACCCTTGGTTATTGCGATCAAACGTACTTACCTTTTTTTATCTTCGTGTAAACGATATTCCGAAACTATTCTAGATGGTGGCTAAGTCTAAAAAATACTCAAACAAAAGTTAGCTAAACATGTCATCTGAATGTCCATCGGAATGTTGGCTGTCGGAATGCTTAGATCGCAATGCACTGTCGGAATGTTTAGATCGGAATATGGCTTAGATCGCTATGCACTGTCGGAATGTTTAGATCAGAATGTCCTTCTGTCTGAATGCTTAGATCGCAATGTATACCTGTCGGAATCCCAGATCGCAATGTACCGTCGGAATGTTCAGATCGCAATGCACTGTCGGAATGTTTAGATCGGAATATGGCTAAAACAAATTGGACAGAGTAACGACTCAAAAATCCCTTGAAACCGTCGGAATCCCAGATCGCAATGTACGATCGGAATGTCTCGTCGGAATAAGGTATCGAAATCCAGTGATCGCAAAGTAGAACCAAAAGGTTATTGCGATCAAACCACAAACACTTGTACTTTCTGATGGATAGCTTTGCTCGAATTTCGGAATGATGAAAAACCAAGAATTTTTGAACGTTTGATCCAAGAAAGTTTGTGTTTTTAACCAAAACCAAGATACCAAAATCACTACAACACTATTGAAGAAGGTATACGACTTGAAATCATAAACAAACACAAAAAATCTTGAATTCGTGGAAGAAATAAGGATCAAATCAAATAAATCAAGTGAAAACACAACAACGAATCACAAAACTACCCCATGGCGATTGATACCAATTGTTGTCCCATATATTTAGATGATATAATACGAAATAAAGAAATAAAATAGATGAAGAAGATGAATTCTAGAGAGAGAAAGTAGTGAGAGAAAGTAGAGAGAAAATGGTTGGAACTAGGTGAATGTTAGATTCAGAAGTGAGAGAAAACAATGAGAGAAAACCTCACCCCTCCATGGAAGTATGGAGGGGTATATATAGGCTAGACAATAGGTCACTTTGACAACATGTCAAAAGTAGTCCCTCCACGTTTTGCCTATCTGAATAAAATGTAATTCCGTAAATGGCGCTCACATTTTAGGGCTAACAACGGTTCATGGATTTTAGGGACTTTAAAATTTTGGCAATAAAGCACTTAACAAATAGCGGTTCACAATCAATACAATCAACGCTTGTGTTCATCTTTCAAAAGCATTTAATCAACAATCTTACATTCAGTTACAACAACTTGTATTCGTTCCAAGCATATAGCAAACCACATGTTTATTCATAAACATGTATTCCCTCAAAACCATATATATAAATATCATAAATTTTTATACCAAGAGCATGTATTCCCCCTCGCGGGTTTGAAAACACATATAAAGCAGTAAAAGCGAGCTATGAACTCACCTGATATAGCTATCACACGTAGATCAAGGAACAAACGTCCAATAGTCGATACACGACTTCACGAGATAATAATCGCTCACTGATCGAGAACGAGATGTCCAGCGGTCGACATACGACCGAACGAGACCTATAATGACGAGACGCGTCTTAGGTCGAGACTATACATAAGTCATAAATATATGTAAATAGTTCACTTTATTAAGTTTGGACATTGTATAAGTCATATAAAACTTTAATTAAAATCCACCATTTATAAAGTGATATTAAATTTTGATAAACAAAGCCCAGTACTAGCCCAATAGTCACCCATTAAGTGTATAGTTCACTTAATCCCATTATATGATCAAACTTGGATTCATTTGTAAGTCTTATCTCCAGCCCAATTATGCTCAAATAGCCAATATAGGTGTACATTGGGCTTTTATGGCCCAAATTCATTATATATGCATTACGTGTTCTAAAAACGCCCCAAACAATGATGACTTAATATCTCTCGATGGTTGGGTCTCGAGTTTTATAAATATCAGTATATAAATGAGTCTATATTTCTCGACAAGTGGGTCCTACCACTTTAGTTTTTATAAAAATCATTACGGTTTATGTTATTTGAATATGGTTGAATTCTTACAATTTCTCGACATGCCTCGTAAATTAGATCGTTTATCCTAAACCGTAAATAATATAGATGAGTTCTTTTAACCAAAATCATTCTTAAATTATGTAGTTTACTTATTATAAGTTCAATTTCCTCTAATTTAAGCTTATCATATCTTACTCACGTATTTTCTCACTTAGAGACGTTGGCTGATTTAGGCTGCCAATCTCGTTTTCATTGTTTCGCCCGCCATTTCCAAACCGTAAAGAACTGGTGGACTATCTCATTGATTATAGTTCTTCATAATTTTATCTAAAACCCATGGTTTTACCTTTTGCAATATTTCTGAGTTCTTATAATATTTTTATGTCAGTTTATACAGCATGTTCAGAATCAACACTTTCTACTGTTTCGGCCATATCTAATTCATCGAGTATCGTCACGGGACGAGCGACCCGGCCAAATCATCACAAAACACAGGGCTAAGTCCCTATATTTTTATCTAGTACTCAAGACCTACTGATCTTCTACAATACTCGCGTTTCTCAACAGGTCAAAATCACCATTTTACCAATTTAATCCCAGGGCTTGTCTTGGCTTGTTATAGCTAGCTTTTATCATTAAAAACTTTTGTACAATGTCCAACTATTTCAATAAAAGTTTACAATATACAAATACAGTAGAAATTACATAATTAACAATAAAAAGGAAACCAATAAAAGTAAATCATGGTCTTACATAGGAAGTGAAGAGCAACAAATCAACTTTTGCATCCAAGTTGTTATAATGACTAGCCAAATAATCTTTAACCAACATTATATACCTTTTTAAGTACCTCTGAAATGATCTTAAAAATCATCCCATAAACCTCATGGAAAGATGATAATAATGCTTGTTAAAGATTATTTTAACTTAAGATCATAACTAGGACAAAACCTTCATGTATATGAAAACTTTTATTAGAAATTTTAATGGACGTAGTATGTTGATGGTGCTGATGGTACGGCAAAAGTGGTACAAATGAGAGAGTGAGAAAATATTTCAATGTTACATATATTAAAGAAATGAGATTAGGAGCTTATATACATGTAATGTGAAGTATACATGTGTCTTATATGATGTAGATTTAATCATCCAAATGACACGTATTTGCTTGTTTGTAACGCACATAGAGATTGTAATGGGGTGATTTATTAGTTTAAATTGCCCACAATTGCTAATGCGGGTATTATCGAAATCCATTATTTTTAACGTTACGCGATTTAAAAGGTTACACGTAAAAGACGATAAATATACACTCAATATAAAATAAAAACATCGACATTCAGAGAACATTTATATTTTGATATATAAATGAGGGATTATGGTTTAAAATACGATAACACGTTATACAAACGAATGACGCCTAAAGGCTTAACGTAAATTACGAAGAATGCTCATAATACATGCATTTTATGTGGGTTCAGAATAATTCTCAGAATCCTCTCGAATTGATCTCAGTTCTAAGTGGAATGATTTGTTCTTGGTGACAAAAAGTGGTTTTGGTTTTCTATTTTACTAAAACAGGGAAAAGAAAAAAGTAATAAAGATTTACACTTAAAACAATTAAAAAGTAAATCTTGAATAAGAAATTAAATCAAACAGTACTGGAAAAATGCCCTAACTGAAAATACTCTAATTGGAATAAATTGCTATAAAAGTCCTATTCGGAAAAAGATGTAATTCGGAATAAAGGTTCTCTATGCGGAATCAATTTCTTATGCGGAAAAAGGTCCTATTCGGAAAACAATCTCCTATTCGGAAAAATACCCTTATGCGGAAAAAGGTCCTATTCGGAAAACCTCTTATTCGGAAAACATGTTCTATGCGGAATAAAAGTCTAACTCGGAATAAAATCCTATTCGGAAAAACAAATCTATGCGGAAAAATGACCCTATTCGGAAAACAATCTCCTATTCGGAAAAATACCCTTATGCGGAAAAAGTTCAATTCGGAATATATAAAATATTCCGAACAAGGGTAAAAAATGGACAGGCTATTCGGAATTTCTGAGCATTCCGAGTAAGAGACTTAAGCAAATCACTATTCGGAATAAATCTGGCAATGAAGAACAGTAGCAGTAACGCAAGAACAGGAGACACGGTTTGAATCTAAAATCAAGATGAATACGCAAAAAGGTTTTACCAAATTAACCAATAATCATCTAAATACCATAAGTAATAAATCCCAACAATAAAAACACTAAATCAACAACTTTTTAAGATCAAACTTGAACCAAATAAAAACTTAAGAACTTGCAATAAAAAGATGATGAAGAACAAGATGGATAGAAAGATTGGAATTGAAAGATTAATGTAAAAGTAAACAAGAGTAATGATTGAAACTTACAAGATTGAAGGAAAAATGAAAAATCACCAAACACCCTAATGGTGTTGGTGAAGATACGAACCAAAGAGACTGGAAAAAGAAAAATGAAAGCTAACTCCCTAAAAATGTGAAGGAAGAAACTATATATAGTCCTATTGGTTGGTTGGTGAGTGGGCTTTCTCCCTTTCTTCTTGTCTTCTCGTCTTTTCAGAAAAGTTGACGTTTTCGATTCTGATTCGGGATTTGTCCTCGATTAAATTCAACTCGTCTTTTAATTTCTTCGTTTAATAGACTTGAGTTTCTTCGATTTATGTAAATCTTCCGTCTTTGGTCCTTTTCTTCGATAAATCTTCAAATAGGCCCAGTGACTTCAAATCTTTTGCATCTCTTGGACAATAAACTCTGTCTTGAGTCTTTTTCCTTGATAAAACCCGTGCAATCCCATGTTTTCTTTAATATTCATCCGGTTAGCTCTGAAAACACAATAAACACAAAAACCACGCATAATTCCAAACAAATGATATTAAATACGTGTTTTGGTCTTGTTTTAGCCAGAATTAAGTGGTAAAAGGATGGGTGTTTACACACCTATCAAATCCCCTACGCTTAACCATTGCCATGCCCTCATGCAATGCTTAGTGATAAAGCAATTTTACACTTTTCTCATAATCAATCAACCTTGGCCTTATTCAAATACTACTAAATAAAAATCAAAATACTAAGAGAAATTAAAACTTTAAGATAAACAAAAGGAAAGAAATAACTTGCAAAGAAATCAAAGACTTACATTAGGGCTTTGGTGCTGCGAAGATTTATCACCCTCAAGTTTCACGTTCCCCAAACTAAGCTTAAAAACGAGATCATTGTTATTATAAGTTAGCAATTCAAACACTTACACACATGGCTTAATTAAATGCTTAAACTCCCTTATTCCTAGGTGTATCTCTTATATTTTATTTTTGGTCTTAGAATGATCATGAAGATGCATTTTTGAGACTTATTTCGATAGTTTATTTAGGCTGAAAGCAAAAGCGGACGATTTGATCAATAGTTAGCTAAAGGACAAAATCTCTTAAAACTGCTTCTCGGGATATCGAAAAGTTCATATCTTGGCATAACTCGGTTCACGATTTGAGACCTTTCTCGGGCCGATATTTGGCATGTACTTCATACTTCATATCTTCGAGAGACGTTCTTGAGATAATGGTCTTCTCATCATAATAGAGTTTCTTCACTTGGAGACTTTTGAGGGGTACTCCAACTTTGTTGACCACGACTTCATGATTATTTCTTCAATCTCTAATTGGGATTTTGAGATACAACGATCCGCCTCCTTTTCGGACTTGGATCTATTTATCCTCATACCTTGTTAGGGTCTTTTTGGATAGACTTCTCCATGATCTTTATGGGAGTTCATTGCTTTTCGTCGTGAGTCTTGATCCTTCATATTGATTTTAGGAATAATGCTTTTCACATCACTTTGGATCTTCAGCAATAAAATTGAATCCTCATGCCTTGTTAGGGCCTTTTCGGACTCGCCAATCTTCGCGCCCCGCTTCATAAGTTATGCCTTGGCTATGAACTCTTATCATTACCGAGCAACTTTTAAACGATCTTGGGCTAGAAGCTAAGTAACTTTTCAAATCGTACGACTTTACTTATTGCAGATAAATTATTAGCAAGTGATGGGAGAATAGGCAAATAATTACACCAAGTGAGTTTGTGCAAGAATACCGACTTATAATTGACTCTATCATTTCTCGTCCTCCACAATTTAAAATCTCAAGTAATGAGACTCGTGGATGCTTAGCCTAATAAACCAATTAAGGTCTACATGGTTAAGGATACTAGCTAGAATAAACTTGGATAAGTCTATTCGGGTTGAGTCAAAATAAACACAACGGGCCTAATATGTCAAAGATTTCTAAACTAGCTACACAACTTTATTAATATTTTTTAATTTATTGCGGGATATATACATATGAAAGCAACGATAAAAATTTAAAAATTACGACTAAATGGCCAAAGTTATTAAAAAATTTGAAAAATGTTGAAAAAGATGATTTTCCGGTTTAATGAAGGCATTTTCATGGAAAAGTCCACTTAAAACTTCGATAGAAGTCCCCCCTACACTTAAGATAAACATTGTCCTCAATGTTTAAGCATGTGGGAAAAGTCTCCCCTACACTTATGACATTGTGCACGTTGGTTAAATCAAGTTAAGGAAGAGACGACAAAAGTGATCAATTATGAAGAAAATTGAATCACGATAGTTGAGAGATAGAACCGGATTTCGGAAAACACGGGAGCACGGTTCTTCAAAGATTCCAAGAGTGCAATTATCCCTGTAATCACATCACCACACAAACACAAACAACCAAAATAGGTCCTCCCCTACACTTAGGGGGTGAAAACATAAAAGGATAGATACTCGGGCTGCCTCCCGAGGAGCGCTTGTTTTTGATAACCGAGTCACGAGCCTGACTCGACCCAAAATTAGTTCATGGGGAACGTGGTGAGGGATGGAATCATCTCCTGAGAGATGTCCTCACCAAAGTACAACTTCACTCGTTGGCCATTCACCTTAAAATTCGGTCCATTAGGTTGAGCGAGCTCGAGAGTACCATATGGAAAATTTTGGGCAATGTTGAATGGGCCGGACCAACGAGATTTCAGCTTGCCCGAAAAGATTTTCAACCGAGAGTTTAAAAGTAAGACTTTGTCTCCAACATGGAACTCTCGGTTCTTGATCTTGGAGTCGTGAATGAGCTTAGTTCTTTCCTTATAGATCAAAGAATTTTCATAAGCCTCATTCCGAAGTTCATTTAGCTCATTGAGTTGGATCTTGCGTAGGTCACCGGCTTTGTTAATATCAAAATTAGCCCACTTCAAGTCCCAATAAGCCTTGTGCTCCAACTCAATGGGGAGGTGGCACGCTTTCCCGTACACAAGACGATAAGGCGTACAGCCGATCGGGGTCTTGTAAGCAGTACGGAAAGCCCACAAAGCATCATCAAGTTTATCAGCCCATGAGGCACGATGCTCTCCCACGGTCCTTTCAAGAATTCGCTTAAGTCCTCGGTTGGATATTTCGGCCTGGCCATTAGTTTGTGGGTGGTAGGCTGTGGAAAGACGATGATTTACACCGTACTTAGCCATGACTCTTGCGAATTGGTCATTGCAAAAATGAGTCCCACGATCACTATTAATAGCACGAGGCACACCGAATCTAGCGAAAAGAGCTTTCAAAAAGTTACAAACCACCCTTGCGTCATTAGTAGGTAAAGCTTTGGCTTCGACCCATTTGGAGACGTAGTCAACGGCTACAAGGATGTATTTGTTTCCTTTAGAAGAAGGGAATGGCCCCATAAAGTCGATACCCCAAACATCAAAAATTTCACACTCTTGAATGAAATTTTGAGGCATCTCATCTTTATGTGTGATCTTGCCTTGTTTCTGGCAAGCATCACATCGTTTAACCATATCGTGAGCGTCACGATAGATGGTGGGCCAATAAAATCCCGAATCAAACACTTTTTTGGCGGTGTAGTTGGGACCAAAGTGACCACCGGTGGGTCCTTTGTGGCAAGCATCAAGGATTTTCATAGCTGCCGGTCCATCAACACATCGGCAGATAATCAGGTCGGCACATTGTTTGAATAGGTAAGGGTCGTCCCAAAAGTAAGTCTTAATGTCGGTGAAAAACTTTTTCTTTTGTTGGGACGTCAACCCTTCCTTGAGAATTCCACCCGCTAAGTAATTTGGAAAGTCCGCAAACCACGGGGTAGCATCAGAATTCGAGTTTATAGACATTAAGGTCTCCAAGGGAAAAGAATCATTGATTTCTTTATTTGGATGATCCCCTTGGTAAGGATCCTCAAGTCTGCTGAGATGATCCGCGGCTAAGTTTTCTGCTCCTTTTTTATCGTGAATTTCGATTTTAAATTCCTGGAGCAGCAAAACCCAACGAAGAAGTCTTGGTTTGGAATCTTGCTTTGTCAACAAGTACTTCAGCGTGGAATGATCGGTATACACGATTGTTGTAGAAAGGACAAGATAGGGGCGGAATTTTTCAAAAGCATAGACAACAGCTAAAAGCTCTTTTTCGGTTGTCTTATAATGCAATTGTGCCCCCGTCATTGTCTTGCTAGCGTAATGGATTGGTTGGAAGTGTTTGTTCACTCTTTGTCCCAGAACCGCTCCAATAGCAAAATGACTAGCATCGCACATCAACTCAAAGGGAAGTTCCCAATTAGGGGTAACCAAGACGGGTGCCTTAGTTAGCTTATCCTTAAGCGAGTTGAAGGCTTCAAGACACTCTTTGGAAAAGATAAAAGGAGTATATTTTTCCAAGAGGTGGGTCATTGGGCGAGCGATTTGAGAAAAATCTTTGATGAATCGACGGTAGAAGCCCGCATGACCCAGAAAACTTCTCACACCCTTCATAGTTGAAGGTGGAGGCAACTTGGCGATAACATCGACTTTAGCACGGTCTACTTCAAGACCGGCTTTGGAAATCTTGTGTCCCAGCACGATGCCTTCTTTTACCATAAAATGGCATTTTTCCCAATTCAGAACAAGGCGAGTGTCTTCGCACCGTTTAAGCATACGTTCCAAATTGGCAAGGCAAGAAGAGAAGGAATCCCCGAAGACCGAGAAATCATCCATGAAGACTTCCATGGTTTGTTCAACCATGTCATGGAAGATAGCTAACATGCACCTTTGGAAAGTCCCGGGGGCGTTGCATAAGCCAAAAGGCATTCTTTTGTAAGCAAAAGTGCCATAGGGACAAGTGAATGTAGTCTTCTCTTGATCTTGGGGATCGATGGGTATTTGGAAATAACCCGAGAAACCATCAAGAAAGCAGTAATATTCATTACCTGCTAATCGTTGAAGCATTTGGTCCATAAAAGGTAGAGGGAAATGATCCTTTCTCGTGGCATCATTGAGTTTGCGGTAGTCTATACAAACTCTCCACCCAGTAACGAGACGAGTAGAAATCAACTCGTTGTGTTCATTGGGAACAACGGTTATTCCGCCCTTCTTGGGCACACAATGGATTGGACTAACCCATGGTGAATCCGAAATAGGGTAAATCATACCCGCATCAAGAGGTTTGATAACCTCTATTTTGATGACTTCATGGATTTTTGGATTCACCCTTCGTTGGCTTTGAATTGTGGGCTTAAAGTCGTCCTCCATAAGAATTTTGTGTGTGCAGAAGTGAGGATCAATTCCACGAATATCAGAAATCTTCCAAGCAATAGCCTTCTTATGATCTTTTAACACGTTGATAAGTCGGGCTTTTTCTTCTTCCTTTAGGTCCTTAGCAATGATGACTGGCGACTTCTTCTCTTCTTCAAGGAATACATATTCAAGATGGGGCGGCAACTCCTTAAGCTCTAAATCCGGAGGATTTTCGACGGGAGGCGTATTCGAAGTCGGAGTATCGATAGCAATAACCGTGGGAGATGGAGGAGAAGGATTGTCTTCGTTGAGAAGATTATCAAAGAAATTCATGTCTTCAGCCCCATCGGTGGGAGAATCATTAGTAGCTAAATTCGCATCTCCCATGGTATCTTCAAGATTGTTCCAAAATAAATCACTATCTCCAAATAGAGACAATGAGGAATCAATAGAGGACACGGTCTCAACTTTGGGAAGAGAGGTAGGAATACTTTTGCAAGCATCATTAAAGTGTTCTTCACAAGCCTCATCAAGAACGTCAATACAATTAACACTCTCATATGAATAAGGCTGTTTAGACAACTTTCCCATGTTGAAGACTACTTTATCGTCACCCACTCTCATGATAAGCTCACCGGCTTCAACATCGATGAGAGTGCGACCGTTCCTCAAGAATGGACGACCAACAATTAGTGGCACACGAGGGTCCATCTCGTAGTCGACGACAACAAAATCAGCAGGAAAAGTGAATTTGTCGACTCCTACAATGACGTCTTCGGCTATCCCCACTGGATAAGCAACCGTACGGTTAGCCAATTCCAAAGTCATTTTGGTGGGGACTAGCTCAGGGAGAGATAATTGCTTCCAAACACTTAGAGGCATGAGATTAATACTGGCACCTAGATCGGCTAGGGCCATGCAATTCTCTACTCCCGGGAAATTGCAAGGAATTAAGAAACGACCCGGATCACCAAGCTTGGTTGGTAATTTCCTTAAGAGCACTGCAGAGCAATTCTCATTAAGTTGGGTGTTGGCAATATCGAGGAGCTTTTCCTTGTCGCTCAGAAGATCTTTAAACATTTTCGCATATTTAGGCATGTGAGCGAGAGCCTCAGCGAAGGAGATATTGAAATTCAGTTGTTTAAACATTTTAAGAAAGTTAGAAACCTGAATATCGTCCTTGCTTTTGAGCTTCTCTTTCCTCAACCTAGATGGATAAGGTATATTGGAAGAAGAGGAAGGCTTTGGGAGAATAGGATCACTCACATCCTTGGGTGGAGGAGGGGTAGAAGGAAGAGGTGGAGAAATTGGGGAAGTAGAAGGATGAGGAATAGGAGCAGGTGACTCGTTCTCCTTAGTCACAACCACCGGTGGAGGTATAGGAAGCTCGGGTTCCTTGGTACCTTTGCCACTTCGAGTGGTGATTGCTTTCATCTCCCCTCTTGGATTCGCAACGGTATTACTCGGAAGAGTACCCGAAGGAGAGGGTTGATTACCTTGGAAGAAACTAGCCATCATGTTCCTCAGATCATTAGTTTGGCTATCCAACGTATTTCTCATGTCGGCTCTCAAATCGTTTCCTTGCTTGACCAAGTCTGCTTTCAAGTTTCGCACTTCCTGTTGGAGATTTTCCACGATCACATCATTTGTCCTCATGTAGGTTGCAACCTCCTGGTGTAATGCAGTGGGTTGGTTTGGAGGAGCATTGTATGCGGGTGGTTGATAAGCAGGTTGTTGGTAAACTTGGTTGTTACGTTGAGGTGGTTGTTGCTGCTTGTGAGGAGGTATGTATGGTTGTCGAGGCTGTTGTTGTTGTTGAGGAGGGCGATTGAGGTTTTGTTGTTGGTTTGGGTTGTTTGGGGGAAAACCAGGTGGGGAAAGATAATTGTTAGAGCGGTAGCTAAGCAAATTACGGTCACCTTGAGGTCTAGCTTGATAAGCAGGTTGAGGATAGGTGCCATAGGCTGCGTTCACATTCTCAGCAGGGTAGTCTTGGGTGGCAGTACAAGTGGTGTAAGAGTGAGGACCACCGCATATCTCACAAGGTTGGCTGACAGCGTTAACTTGAGCGTTTTTAGCGTTGTTGCTGTTGTTGCTGACGGTATGGGTGACAAGCGATTCAAGAAGCGTGGTGATTTTGTCCAATCGCTTGTCGCTGTCATTAGTGCTAGCACTAGCGACATTGGTCCGAACACTCTTGGTTTGCACACGAGATTTATTCTCAATGATATCCCAAGCAGCATTGGAAGTCTTAGCCAATAGATTACCCCCCGAGGCACTGTTTAGTGAACTTGGTCACTCATGCTTAAACCATTGTAAAAAGTATTAATTTGATGTACATTGGTAAAACCATGTTGTGGGCATTTTCTTAAAAGATCTTTAAAACGATCCCAAGATTCACTGAACGACTCATCGTACTTTTGTTCAAAATTTATAATTTCATTCCGCAAAGCGGTAGTACGAGAGGGTGGAAAAAATTAATTGATAAACTTTGTTTCCAAATCCGTCCACGAGAGAATACTCTGTGGCGGTTCCTTAGCAAGCCAATGCCGGGCTTGTCCCTCTAAAGAAAAGGGAAAAAGTTGTAACCTGATAACCTCTTGTGGAACACCATTGAACTTGACCGTGTTGGTGAGTTGCAAAAATCTCTTGATATGGTCGTGTGGGTCATCAATGGTACGTCCCAAGAATGGTTGAGCGGAGACCATCTGGATAAAGCCTGATTTTAGCTCAAAGTTGTTGGCGGCAATTGGAGGTATGACAATTGGATCCGTGTTGCCATCTACATGAGCTTGCAGCAATTCAATCATCGGGCGATTATCTGGAAGGGGCTCATTGTTGTTGTTATTCATGTTGTTGAAAGGCGGGTTGTTGTTATTATTATTGTTGTTTGGAGGTGGTATGTTGTTGTTGTTGTGTACACCGGCCATGTCTAAGTTATCGAGAGGCTCGGGCTCTTGATAAGACGTGGATCGAGTGCGCATACACCTGCAAAAGAATGAACAAAGAAAAACAAAGCAAAAATATTTTTGGTTTTTATGGTTTTTTAATTTTTTTTTTGAATTTTTGAAAATTTTATATTTTTTAGTTGTTTTTGAAAATTTTCGTGAAAAAGTAACGTTCACGGGGAACGGATCCCAAAATCCAAGTTCTCACAAAAAACTTTTGATCTTAACAAGAAGAGCCGGCAGCGGCGCCATTTAATACATGCATTTTATGTGGGTTCAGAGTAATTCTCGGAATCCTCTCGAATTGATCTCAGTTCTAAGTGGAATGATTTGTTCTTGGTGACAAAAAGTGGTTTTGGTTTTCTATTTTACTAAAACAGGGAAAAGAATAAAGTAATAAAGATTTACACTTAAAACAATTAAAAAGTAAAACTTGAATAAGAAATTAAATCAAACAGTACTGGAAAAATGCCCTAACTGAAAATACTCTAATCGGAATAAATTGCTATAAAGGTCCTATTCGGAAAAAGATGTAATTCGGAATAAAGGTTCTCTATGCGGAATCAATTTCTTATGCGGAAAAAGGTCCTATTCGGAAAACAATCTCCTATTCGGAAAAATATCCTTATGCGGAAAAAGGTCCTATTCGGAAAACCTCCTATTCGGAAAACATGTTCTATGCGGAATAAAAGTCTAACTCGGAATAAAATCCTATTCTGAAAAAAAAATCTATGCGGAAAAATGACCCTATTCGGAAAACAATCTCCTATTCGGAAAAATACCCTTATGCGGAAAAAGTTCAATTCGGAATATATAAAATATTCTGAACAAGGGTAAAAAATGGACAGGCTATTCGGAATTTCTGAGCATTCCGAGTAAGAGACTTAAGCAAATCACTATTCGGAATAAATCTGGCAATGAAGAACAGTAGCAGTAACGCAAGAACAGGAGACACGGTTTGAATCTAAAATCAAGATGAATACGCAAAAAGGTTTTACCAAATTAACCAATAATCATCTAAATACCATAAGTAATAAATCCCAACAATAAAAACACTAAATCAACAACTTTTTAAGATCAAACTTGAACCAAATAAAAACTTAAGAACTTGCAATAAAAAGATGATGAAGAACAAGATGGATAGAAAGATTGGAATTGAAAGATTAATGTAAAAGTAAACAAGAGTAATGATTGAAACTTACAAGATTGAAGGAAAAATGAAAAATCACCAAACACCCTAATGGTGTTGGTGAAGATACGAACCAAAGAGACTGGAAAAAGAAAAATGAAAGCTAACTCCCTAAAAATGTGAAGGAAGAAACTATATATAGTCCCAGTGGTTGGTTGGTGAGTGGGCTTTCTCCCTTTCTTCTTGTCTTCTCGTCTTTTCAGAAAAGTTGACGTTTTCGATTCTGATTCGGGATTTGTCCTCGATTAAATTCAACTCGTCTTTTAATTTCTTCGTTTAATAGACTTGAGTTTCTTCGATTTATGTAAATCTTCCGTCTTTGGTCCTTTTCTTCGATAAATCTTCAAATAGGCCCAGTGACTTCAAATCTTTTGCATCTCTTGGACAATAAACTCTGTCTTGAGTCTTTTTCCTTGATAAAACCCGTGCAATCCCATGTTTTCTTTAATATTCATCCGGTTAGCTCTGAAAACACAATAAACACAAAAACCACGCATAATTCCAAACAAATGATATTAAATACGTGTTTTGGTCTTGTTTTAGCCAAAATTAAGTGGTAAAAGGATGGGTGTTTACACACCTATCAGCTCATAAAACGAAAAATTAAAATGACGACAATAGAAAATATTTCTATGTCATAACGAAAACATTTACGGTCGATGACAGACATATACTTTGCCGATAAATAATAAATGACACGTATTCGATACGTTAAAACTTTAACCTTGTCGGTTAGTCAAGATTTCATTATTATTCGTCGAACGAACATGACAAATAAAACTCAAGTAATAAATATTGATCCGACTACTAGGAATAAGATTAGATCTCAGTCTAAATGTTCATTTTAAAGTTCGGGTTATTACATCATCTACCCCTTTAGGAAGCGATGTATCAGCGCTTAATTCATCTCAATAGTCTTTGGTTAAAGAGCGAAGAGGCGAGAGATAGACAAATCATCGCTGAGGTTTCTAACGAATGTTAAATGAAAAAAATTTAAAGCAACGAGTATACATAACAACCATGAATGAACGTTTTAAATGTAGCTTTAACCCTTATTAGTAAAGAATAATACATAATTCGAAGGAGAAGCCATTGAAAGCGAAAAATTAACAAGCCGTCAAGTTTTAGAAGTGCCTCAAGGTACATTACTACTAGCTTATCAAACTTGCGACGGTCGATATAAGTTAGAAAAATTCCACATGAAAAGCGAAGAGTCAAAATAATTGGGCGCATTTTAGAAATTTTTCAATGCGAAAATTAATTTAAAAAAGTCGATGATCACGTCGATCAAATTAAAACACATATCGTCCACGGGTCTGATAGAAACAATTACGTCGTAAAAGAAAATCGCATGGATCACACATAAATCCATCGAAACGTTACAAAAATATTCAGAACGAGATAATTATTGCTAGTCGTACAAAATCACCGAATTGCATGATCTCGAACATGCAAACCTATTTCGTCCAAAGCGTATTCATCGACACAAAAATTGTTCGGAGTATACATTACTTGATCGAAAGAACTACGATCCAAATCATATACAAAAGCCATCACTAAGCACATATAGTTACATTACGAAATGCTTGCAAATAGCCAAGCCATGCCAAATCAATAACAATATTTTACAGGATTTTCGGATAAGTCCAGTCAAAGGAAAGTTTGCAAGTTAAAGGATGTTCACGGGCCTGATAGCCATGGATGCATATCCAGACATATTTTATTTTATTTTCATTGGAGGGTGCTCACACACGGATCCATACCCAAATGATATTACATGGTGCTCGTAAACGGATTCATACCCAAATGATATTACAGGGTGCTCACAAACGGATTCATACCCAAAAGATATTACAACGTACGCGTTATCCAAGATCAGACGTCATTTCACAATGCCGCTTCGAGCTCGCACAATGTATGACCAATCGACTGAATCACATATCATATAAACACATAACAAGCAAAGGTTTTGCACATAAATCTCAAATATGGCTATCCACTGTTAACCATCGAGAAAGACTTTAACGAACCCTTGACAATAACAAGTAAAATTCAAAATCTTTACATCCAAGATAATTTTTCGTTGATGACTTAATTGTCGATCAAACCACAAATACACACTTAAATCCTGGTGTCGATCAGACAAGTCGTCTATTCTCGGAACGGTCAACGGTTCTTAACGATTAGCTTATAAAGCTCGCGATCATCGAGACACATTAGAAATGGTCCATCGAAATAAATCACAACTCGAGAGAAGTACAACGGGTTACTCATACATAGATGATAATCGACGATCATCATAATGACGACGACACTGAACGATTCACACCAACGTAACACGATTCGAAGGAAGACGTATTCACACCAAACACTCACAAATAGAGCCATACATAATTGGGCCCACTCATTTATAACTCCTTGTCTACATCGAAAGGCGTCCCCCTCCATGTATACAAGAGTTTATAAATTTACGGTTCGGGAACTTATAACTTTCTTGTTCAAATGAAAAGGCGTCCTAATCTATTTCAGCAAGACGATTATAAGTCATTCTACTCAAGTATTACTACCTCTCAACACGATATCATATCCAAATACCATAGTAAATACAAGGTTTCAATAAACTTACATCATGATTTCCATATTCAAACGTCCCATTCCATTTGAATAAGGAAAACATAACAATCTAAGGTCTAGTGTTTTAAATTTTTCTTATTCAACTGTCCCAACCCATTTTAATAAGACAACCTTAAATGACTCATAGTTGGGCGAGTTAAAATCTCTATATCTAAATGTCCCATTCCATTTAGATACAAGGTATTAAGTTTCTCAACTAATGACTACTATGAGCATATCTTTGTTGTACCCAAATTATATATAGTTGATTTGGGTATATATATATTTTAGGTCCAACATTGGCATCCTCCTTTTCGCCACAAAACATAATCAAACACAATTAAACTAAACGTTATATTACGTAGAAGATGTCTCCTTGAAGAAATGATTCTTCAAAATCATAAGGAGTGTAGAAATATAATAATACGCTTATCAATTACGTTTCGAAAGGAGATGTCCTAAAATGGCACATCACGAGGCGATGACAAAAATCGAGCTTAAATTAGTTGACATGCGATAGATTATGAAACAATATATGTACCTACAATATCAAACGAGTTCCATACTCGTATTCGGATAATAAATTAATTATCAAGAAAAGTGATTGGCGGCAAGGCCAAACTCTCTATAAAATCGTATCATAAAATGTACGATAATCATGCAAGGACCATTGCTTCATGCGCAATGCCATTAAATACCATAGTATATACATTCATATACATACAACATTTCTACATACCCATGGAATCATATTATCACAACCAAGCATTGGTTTCTAGGAGCCATGAGCGCGCGGATACTTTGTGAGGCAATCCAACAATTTTACGAAAGAGCAGTTATAGTCTAGGTTTTAAAAATGACCTAGTTTGCTATAACTAGTGCTTTAATACCAATCTGTAACACCCCCAATTTCACAAGGTAGCGGAATATCAACATTGGGCGTTACTTCATAGCACATCATACACAGTCACAGAATACGACCTCAAAAGAGACGTTTTATAAAATAAACCATTCGATAATTTTATTAAATCAGATTTAACTAAAAAATAGGTCCCAACAATTTATACAAACCTTAAGAAAAAAATAAAGACTTGTCAAATTTATCGAATGAAATTTTTTTGTTTTTCCTTTACTTTATCCTGCTCGGCTCCATGCTCCAGCTTCTCTTAAACCTACACACATGAGAATACATGCTAACATGTCAACACAACGGTTGAGTGAATTCATAGGTTTTTAATAAACAATAATGGGGTTTTAAATAAACCATAAAGCTTTTGAACACAAGAATATCATCCACTGTCAATGTTGTAACACATATAATACTCAAAGTCCGCGCTATTCTACTAATCCATGACACCGAAGTCTTAAGTATAATAATGCCCTAGTCAGGTATTTTGCCGAATACCCCCTTACTTCTAATACAACACAACTGGCTGAGCCTCCAACCCACAGGTACGAAATGCGCAGGTGGGGGCCATCCCCAATGGATCCTTCTGTCTGTACTAGCGCCTACCCATTACAGGTAGTTAACGGTTCATAGGTTTTAGGGACGTTCAAATTTTGGCAATACAACACTTAGCAAATAGCGGTTTGATGAGACTGCTTTTATACATAGTCTCATCGTCCAAAAAGGTCTTTAAATGCATAAAATATCATGAAAATGGCCAAATATATGCTTGTGTTTGTTACTTGTGTATTTTAGGTACGGATATTGAGGAAATGACAAAAGATCACAAGGATCATGCAAAAACGAACACGGGAAACGAAGCCGCACAATCAACCAAGCCCTAATGAAGACTTTCCCAAGATCAACCCTTGAAGATTTGAAGAATTATGAAGGGTCCTCCAATATGGAAGAATTGACACTTTATACCCTTGTATCCTCATAATTATAAGTTCGGTCCCTAAAGTTTGTCAAAATTACAAAAAGGAACCTCCACTTTGAAGAATTGGCAAGTTTAGCCCCTCAACAAAGCTAAATTGTCAACCAATATCCTCCACAAAGTCAAATACATCATGAAGTCCTTCAAAGTATAAGAAATTACAAGTTTGGTCCTTTGAAAATTCCAAAATTACAAAAAGGACCTTCAACTTTCAACATTTGGCAAAAATGGTCCCTCATCAAACAAGACTTGGCAATTTTAGTCCTCCAAAATGCTCAACATACAAGTCAAGACCATTATCCATCATAAAAATGCCAAAACAGCCCTTGAAGAATTCAAAAATGGCAAGAAATACCCCTGAAAATACTTTGGAAAAGTATTTGGGGCAAAAGTGTGAAAATAGAAACTTAAAATACAAAGGATTCGTATGTTTGGCTAGTTTTTTACAAAATGAAAGGAAAAGGAAAGAATAGGGGCTAAAATTGGTAGACAAAGGAAGATACCTAGTCCAACCAAGGCATGACACGTGCCCCACTCACCAAAACCCACCAATCCCCTTCCAACCTTTGTCCACCTCACACATCCACTCAGTAGATTAATTAACTAATTAATTAGTTAGTTAAAACACGTGCCTAACACATATTTAAAAACCAAAACAGATTAAACACCATGTTCTTGGTGTTCTTCATTAAATTAGGTTTTCTTAATCCTGTTGAAATTAGCCCCTAAGATTGTCCAGATTTATGATTAAGGTGATCTTATTCACATCCCAACTTTCAAAAATACTGCCACATCACCACCCAGCTCACATGATTCCCCTGTTTTTCACCTTTGGACAAGAAGACAAGAAGAGGACAGACATCCAACGTCCAAGGATCCTGCTTCAATCCTAAGCTTATTTTTCACCCTTTGATCAAGTTTTCACACTGCCAACTCATGCTACAAGCCAAATTCAGTCACATGATCCTCAAAAGTTCAAAAAGCTACAAGGGCAATTTTAGGACTTCAAGCATTATGGTTTAGAGTTTTTAGCTGTTCTTAGTTCACATGTAAGGCTATATATAAATCCCTTAGGTCTCACATAGACGTTTGCTTTTGGTTTTTCCTTTGTTCAAGCACTTGTAAATCCCTTTTCAGTTAAATGAATTTGAGTTAAGTGTTTTGAAGAAAGACCAAGTGCCATCTTATTTCTGCTTGTTTATGTTCTTAGTTTACTGATTTTGAAGTTTAAAACCTGTTTTCAAAAGAGGAGTGTGCAAAAGTTTGCACATTTTCTCATTTTCTTGATATTGTGCTAAGTTCTTGTTTCTATCTTGGAATTCTTGGGTTATAGGGCTGATCATAGCATCCTAATTGAGTTGATTAAGGTGTGGTGAGGCTTATAACTTGGGGATAATCAAGTGTGGGGTAACAAGGTTGCATTAATCAAGATTTTTCAAGTTTTTGCTTTTTATACTTGTGCTTCTAACCTTGTTGATTCTTAGTAGGGGTGTTATTGGAAGCTTGTACTTGTTCTGTCTAGTACATAAGCTCATAAATTCGTGGGTGTGGATGTACATCCATGAGGTTTGCATACTCAATCCTAAAATCTGATTAAATTCATGATTTTTGTTGATATTTGTAGGTGGCTTGTGTTCTTGTGAATTTTATGGCTTAAATCTGCTTGAATCTGTTAAACTTACTTGTTATTGTGTTATTTTATGCTTGGGTGGCCTTAAATCTCACTTTGCCTTTGAAAAATTTGATTTTGAAAAGATTAAGGGGTGTTTGGGTCTATCTGTTTGTGCTTGTAACTTGATATTGTGTTGTTGGATTGTGTTGTTTATGCTTGGTATCTGATATATGCCTTGTTGAGAGTGTTTTGCTGCAAGTTTTTGGGTTTGAAACTTCAAATCATACAATCTTCTATAACTTGGTGAATTTAACTGTTTTTGACCTAAGATTTTGGTGAAATCTAGTCTTTGTGCATGCTTAGGGTTGAAAGTTGTTAGAACATCATTATTATAAATTATTTGATAGATATGGTTTTTTGAATCTGGCTTAAGTGTCAAATACATCAGCAAAGTAGAAAACTGCATGTGTTAGTGTTCATCAGTAACATTCATTGGCTTGAATCTTGCTTAATTCTTTGAACCATTGCATGAAACCTGTTTAGACTTGCTTATTGGAGTTTATAATAGCTTGTGTATGCATTTGGTTGAATTTGGCTGGCTGATTTGTGCTAAAACTGCTCATAAGTGCTTAACTGCTTATTGTTTCATGTCTGTGCAATATCTGGTGATTAATTGATTAAAGTGTATCAATTGGGTGTTAGTGATTGTGTTATTTTGATTGTTATTGACTCCTTTTGATCCAAAGATCATTTGGGTGCCTTTGTGTAATCTGAATCTCCAAAAAAGTCACTAAAGACAAAAAGTCAAACAAGTCAAGCAGTGGGAAAAGTTCCCACTGCTCAACACCCAAAACTAGCCCCTGCTAGTGCAATTTTGAACTCAGCTTATCAATAAGCTATTCTAGCTTATCCAGACTTACAACAACTTATTTTTTGTGATAGGTCTTCTTTATTTGACCCATTTAAGTAGACCGGAGCTTATTGGACTTTGACTTTGACTTTTTACTAGAAAACCAACTTATTTGACTTTTACATAAGTGCTTATTTGCTTTTTCCAGCTTATTGAGTCAGCTTATTTGAAAACTCTTTGTTGATTTTGCTTAATTAAGTCATTTAAAAGCTTTAGGAACTTGAATCAGCACTTGGGGTGGCCTAGAACTCAAAAACGACTATTTTGTCGTTTTTTGTAGATTGCTTATTGCATTTTCAGGTTTATTCCTTGGGTTTATTTCAAATTTCTTTTTCCAGAAGTCTTATTTAGGTCAAAAGAAGCTTGTGTGTCAAATTTTAGCTTATGGCATTGGCTTATAGCTTAATGGGCCAAAAAGCCCATTAAGAATAAGCTGCTTGTTATAAGCTAGCTTATTTCACACTTTCAGCTTTTGGGCCTTTGGAAAAAGTTGTTTAAAATCAAATTTTGAGTCAACCTGTGCTTTTTGGGCTTATTTTGAACACTTTTTGTTATTGGGCCCAAATTTGGCCCAATAAGCAACTGTTTTGGGTTTAGCCCATTTTCTAGGGCCATTAAGGGTATTTAGGTAATTTCACTTTCATTTCTGAGTTATTTAGGTTAAATTAAGCTAGTTTGCAAGTTTTTAGAATTTTTTATGATTTTTGGATTTTTAATATTATTTTAATATTATTTTATTATTTAAAATTAAAAGTCTGATTTTCTAAGTTTTTATATTTTTCCTAGATTCTAAACACTTAATTAGGATTTTTGCAACTTTCTAAATATTTTTAGGGTCTTTTAATTATTTTCTAGAATTAATTTAAGTTTTAATTGATTTTAATAGTTTTTAATTGTTTAAAAATAGTTTTTAGTTGATTTAAAATATTGAAAAATACTTTTTAGCTTAATTGGAGTATTTTTGAGGTTTTCAAACATTAAAATCTTGTTTGGGACTTTTTAGTAATTAATTGTGATTTTTAGGGCTTTAATTAGCATTAAAAAGTCATTATCTAATTAATTAAAAGGTTTTGGCAAGTTTGGATTTTTTGAAAACTCTTAGAATATTATTGTGGATTTTTGGTAATTTTCAGGAATTTTTAGGGTAAAATTTTACTTTCAGCACTTTTTACGATTCTACGTGTACACCTTTTTCGACTTAGTTTAATCGTCTTTGTAACCGTCATTCTCTTCTAATCTCATTTCTATTTTTCTTTCTCATAAATATAATCACAAATCTAATCCAAGTCATTACACACATAACACACTAGCCTCCTTGAGAACGAACTCATTTTAGGGTCATTAATACACGGTTTTCCTAAATCGTATTCATTACTTGCCCTAATTGCCTTCCTTTTCCTAAAGGGGTAATTTTACAACTATCATTTTGGCGCCGCTGCCGGGGAGGCGTGTTGTGTTTTGATTGGAATTGTTGTTTTTATATACTAACCATAATTAGTATTTGTATTAGTAGCACTCTACTAATACGTATTATCGGTTTTCGGTTTTTGTGTGAATACTATTACTATAGTGTATACGTAGAACAATAAATTCACAAGTACTCCAAATACGTGAGAAATCACAACCTTGACTTGGGAGGTCATTACCCAATCATTGTATTCGAATCTCAAACCAAAGAAAAAGGCAAAAATAGATAAATACTTTCGTGAAGCTCAATCTTGAAAAATACAAACTATAAGGTGGGTATAAGGCGGATATCATAAAATATATCCTAAGGAAAAAGGCTCTTAAGTGCTTCGCGCCGCCTCGTTTTCCCGCTTGCTTGTGAGTATTTGAATTTGAGAGCTAATCGAGGGTTTTGCCGCCCAAAATATTACAAATATCATATATATTTTCTTGGTTTCCATTGATTAAACCCTCTTGAACGTTTTGGTGTTCCACCAACGTTCTAAAGTCATCGAAGGCGTTCACTTCACGTGATCGTTTTCATTCCTTGAGGCTTCTTTAATCAAGAGATTTGATTAAGGAGGAGATTTGTAGATTTTTGTCTACTTAATACATTCCACAAATTCCAAAAAGGTTAATACAATCAAAAACCAAAAAAAAATTGAAAAATACAAAACACCAAAAAGAATCTTCTTTGCTCGTCCCCTCGTTGTACGTGACGTTTATGCTAACTCGTAATCAAGGAAGACGTGCACGTAAACGAAAGAACAAAACTCCCACTCCCAATCTTTCTAGTGAGGAGTCTCCTATTGACGAACCCATCGTAAGAGAAGCACCAACCATGGCGAATCGAACTATGATGGAGTTACTTCAAGCACCTACCGAGGGTTATGGAGAGGCTATTGTGATTCCCGCTATCCTTGCGGAGAATTTTGAGGTGAAAACGGGTTTGTTGTCGATGATCCAAAACAACAAATTCCGTGGTGATGAGAAGGATAATCCACAAAACCATATCCGCCAATTCAATCGTCTTACCGCCACTTGCAAGTTTAAGGATGTCTCGAATGACTCGATTAAGATGATGCTTTTTCCGTATTCCTTAGCGGGGCCCGCTAAACTTTCGTTAGAGAAAGAGCCACCCAATTCTATATTGACGTGGAAGGATCTCGTGTCTAAGTTTGTGAACCAATTTTTTCCGCCCTCTAAGACTACGCATTTGAAAAAGGAGATTTCAAAGTTTTCACAAGAATTTAATGAAAGTTTTTCAACGGCTTGGAATATGTTTAACGAAATGTTACATGAATGTACTCATCATGGTTTTTCCGACTTGCATCAAATTGACACGTTTTACAATGGACTTAATGATCATGAAAGGGATTATTTGAATGCCGCCGCGGGTGGTAATTTTTTGTGTAAAATGGTTGAGGAAGCTTTGGTGATAAATGAAAATAGATCTAAGGTGTATAGTCCTCGTAGCACGTCTAGTGTTCGTAAGGCTTCGTCTTCGGCTTCACCTTCTTTGTCTACTACCATCGATGCTTTCCAAATTGAGGCGAACTTGGAAAATAAGATTTTTGATAAGCTAAAAGGACTTTTGATTGAGTTTAAAGTTGGTGAACAAAGTGCTCCCGCTACGGCTAAAGCGGTTGAGGTTTCTTGCATGCATTGTGGTGGAGGTCATGATTTTTCCGAGTGCATTACCAACGGTGGTAACACTTCGAGTGCCTTTGCGGCCACGAGAAATTACAACCAAAACGGTCAAGTTTCCCGCTCTAATCAAATGACTCCACCGGGTTTTGGTTCAAATCAAAATGCTAACAACAACTATCGCAACAATCAAGTTGGTTTGAAAAACAATTACAACAAGGGAAACTATGGGAATCAAGGGGCTAATAATCAAGTTTCAAACAAGAATCCAAATGATTTTCAAAACAACAACAAAAGTTTGCAAACATTGAAAGATCTTCCAAGTGAGTTTGTTGAATACGCTAGTGGGAATGATGCTAGGTTTGACAATATTCAAAGAGAAATCATTAGCCTAAGATCCGAGTTTAAGAACGACTTGAAGAAAGAGTTGAAAAATGAGTTAGCTAATGAACTTAAAATCCACACCAACAAGATGGAAGGAAATTTCACTAGGTTGCAACAAAACCAACAAAAAATGGAACAAGGGCAACATGAGATTAAACAAGAGATAATAAGGCCCTTCCGTTAGGGGCGTATAAAAGTCTTGGTAATAAGTCTCATGTTCAAAACCGTTATAAAACCGTGTTTATCGATTCTTCTTGTCAACTTAATTTTTTAACATCGTTGTCTATTAGGGGGGGGTTATTGATTTGATGGTCTTGGTTACACCGTTAGGACTCTATTTTTAGACCTAAATCTCTATTATCGCATAAGTCAAACAATGTATCCTCGTGAAACATTCAAGACAATATAAAATATAAGAGATAAAACTTAGGAATAATGGGAGGATAAGTACGTGATTAGGGCATATGAGTAGTGTTAGCATTACTAACTTATAATGACAATGATCTCGTTGCACGCTTGGCATGGAATTGGGGTGAAAATCGAGGACGATGAAATTATTTCTAACGAAGCATTCACGTGTTCTTATTCTATGAACCTAAACGTCCCATTTTGCGATGAAGATCATACATTATGTCTAAAACACAAGTAGTAGTAGAAATAGTAGAAGTGTAGCTAGTTTATCGTTCAATAAAGTGAATTAAAATAAATTTTGGAGATGCTACGATACTTTATTCTAGCATTGCGTGAGGGCACGGCAATGGTTTAGTATGGGGGAGTGATGAGACTGCTTTTATACATAGTCTCATCTTCCAAATAGGGCTTAAAATGCATTAAATATCATCAAAATACCCATATATATGCTTGTGTTTGTTGCTTGTGTATTTTAGGTACGGATATTGAGAAAATGACAAAAAGATCACAAGAATCATTCAAAAACGAACACGGGAAACGAAGCCGCACAATGAACCAAGCCCTAATGAAGACTTTCCCAAGATCAACCCTTGAAGATTTGAAGAATTATGAAGAAGGGTCCTCCAATATGGAAGAATTGACACTTTATACCCTTGTATCCCCATAATTACAAGTTCGGTCCCTAAAGTTTGTCAAAATTACAAAAAGGACCCTCCACTTTGAAGAATTGGCAAGTTTAGCCCCTCAACAAAGCTAAATTGTCAACCAATATCCTCCATAAAGTCAAATACATCATGAAGTCCTTCAAAGTACAAGAAATTACAAGATTGGTCCTTTGAAAATTCCAAAATTACAAAAAGGACCCTCAACTTTCAACATTTGGCAAAAATGGTCCCTCATCAAACAAGACTTGGCAATTTTAGTCCTCCAAAATGCTCAACATACAAGTCAAGACCATTATCCATCATAAAAATGCCAAAACAGCCCTTGAAGAATTCAAAAATGGCAAGAAATACCCTTGAAAATACTTTGGAAAAGTATTCGGGGCAAAAGTGTGAAAATAGAAACTTAAAATACAAAGGATTCGTATGTTTGGCTGGTTATTTACAAAATGAAAGGAAAAGGAAAGAATAGGGGCTAAAGTTGGCAGACAAAGGAAGATACCTAGTCCAACCAAGGCATGACACGTGCCCCACTCACCAAAACCCACCAATCCCCTTCCACCCTTTGTCCACCTCACACATCCACTCAGCAGATTAATTAACTAATTAATTAGTTAGTTAAAACACGCACCTAACACATATTTAAAAACCAAAACAGATTAAATACCATGTTCTTGGTGTTCTTCATCAAATTGGGTTTTCTTAATCCTGTTGAAATTAGCCCCTAAGATTGTCCAGATTTATGATTAAGGTGATCTTAATCACATCCCAACTTTCAAAAATACTGCCACATCACCACCCAACTCACATGATTCCCCTGTTTTTCACCTTTCTACAAGAAGACAAGAAGAGGACAGACATCCAACGTCCAAGGATCCTGCTTCAATCCTAAGCTTATTTTTCACCCTTTGATCAAGTTTTCACACTACCAACTCATGCTACAAGCCAAATTCAGTCACATGATCCTCAAAAGTTCAAAAATCTACAAGGGCAATTTTGGGACTTCAAGCATTAGGGTTTAGAGTTTTTAGTTGTTCTTAGTTCACATGTAAGGCTATATATAAAGCCCTTAGGTCTCACATAGACGTTCGCTTTTGGTTTTTCCTTTGTTCAAGTACTTGTAAATCCCTTTTCAGTTTAATGAATTTTAGTTAAGTGTTTTGAAGAAAGACCAAGTGCCATCTTATTTCTGCTTGTTTATGTTCTTAGTTTACTGATTTTTGAAGTTTAAAACTTGTTTTCAAAAGAGGAGTGTGCAAAAGTTTGCACATTTTCTCATTTTCTTGATATTTTGCTAAGTTCTTGTTTCTATCTTGGAATTCTTGGGTTATAGGGCTGATCATAGCATCGTAATTTTTTTGATTAAGGTGTGGTGAGGCTTATAACTTGGGGATAATCAAGTGTGGGGTAACAAGGTTGCATTAATCAAGATTTTTCAAGTTTCTGCTTTTTATACTTGTGCTTCTAACCTTGTTGATTCTTAGCAGGGGTGTTATTGGAAGCTTGTACTTGTTCTTGCTAGTACATAAGCTCATAAATTCGTGGGTGTGGATGTACATCCATGAGGTTTGCATACTCAATCCTAAAATCTTCTTAAATTCATGATTTTTGGTGATATTTGTATGTGGCTTGTGTTCTTGTGAATTTTATGGCTTAAATCTGCTTGAATCTGTTAAACTTACTTGTTATTGTGTTATTTTATGCTTGGGTGGCCTTAAATCTTACTTTGCCTTTGAAAAATTTGATTTTGAAAAGATTAAGGGGTGTTTGGGTCTATCTGTTTGTGCTTGTAACTTGATATTGTGTTGTTGGATTGTGTTGTTTATGCTTGGTATCTGATATATGCCTTGTTGAGAGTGTTTTGCTGCAAGTTTTTGGGTTTGAAACTTCAAATCATACAATCTGCTATAACTTGGTGAATTTAACTGTTTTTGACCTAAGATTTTGGTGAAATCTAGTATTTGTGCATGTTTAGGGTTGAAAGTTGTTAGAACATCATTATTATAACTTATTTGATAGATATTGAGTTTTGAATCTGGCTTAAGTGTCAAATACATCAACAAAGTAGAAAACTACATGTGTTAGTGTTCATCAGTAACATTCATTGGCTTGAATCTTGCTTAATTCTTTGAACCATTGCATGAAACCTGTTTAGACTTGCTTATTGGAGTTTATAATAGCTTGTGTATGCATTTGGTTGAATTTGGCTAGCTGATTTGTGCTAAAACTGCTCATAAGTGCTTAACTGCTTATTGTTTCATGTCTGTGCAATATCTGGTGATTAATTGATTAAACTGTATCAAATGGGTGTTAGTGATTGTGTTATTTTGATTATTATTGACTCCTTTTGATCCAAAGATCATTTGGGTGCCTTTGTGTAATCTGAATCTCCAAAAAAGTCACTAAAAACAAAAATTCAAACAAGTCAAGCAGTGGGAAAAGTTCCCACTGCTCAACACCCAAAACTAGCCCCTGCTAGTGCAATTTTGAACTCAGCTTATCAATAAGCTATTCTAGCTTATCCAGACTTGCAACAACTTATTTTTTGTTATTGGTCTTCCTTATTTGACCCATTTAAGTAGAACGTAGCTTATTGGACTTTGACTTTGACTTTTTACTAGAAAACCAACTTATTTGACTTTTACATAAGTGCTTATTTGCTTTTTCCAGCTTATTGAGTCAGCTTATTTGAAAACTCTTTGTTGATTTTGCTTAATTAAGTCATTTAAAAGCTTTAGGAACTTGAATCAGCACTTGGGGTGGCCTAGAACTCAAAAACGACTATTTTGTCGTTTTCTGTAGATTGCTTATTGCATTTTCAGGCTTATTCCTTGGGCTTATTTCAAATTTCTTTTTCCAGAAGTCTTATTTAGGTCAAAAGAAAATTGTGTTTCAAATTTTAGCTTATGGCATTGGCTTATAGCTTAATGGGCCAAAAAGCCCATTAAGAATAAGCTGCTTGTTATAAGCTAGCTTATTTCACACTTTCAGCTTTTGGGCCTTTGGAAAAATTTGTTTAAAATCAAATTTTGAGTCAACCTGTGCTTTTTGGGCTTATTTTGAACACTTTTTGTTATTGGGCCCAAATTTGGCCCAATAAGCTACTGTTTTGGGTTTAGCCCATTTTCTAGGCCCATTAAGGGTATTTAGGTAATTTCACTTTCATTTTTGAGTTATTTAGGTTAAATTAAGCTAGTTTGCAAGTTTTTAGAATTTTTTATGATTTTTGGATTTTTAATATTATTTTAATATTATTTTATTATTTAAAATTAAAAGTCTGATTTTCTAAGTTTTTATATTTTTCCTAGATTCTAAACATTTAATTAGGATTTTTGCAACTTTCTAAATATTTTTAGAGTCTTTTAATTATTTTCTAGAATTAATTTAAGTTTTAATTGATTTTAATTGTTTAAAAATAGTTTTTAGTTGATTTAAAATATTGAAAAATACTTTTTAGCTTAATTAGAGTATTTTTGAGGTTTACAAACTTTAAAATCTTGTTTGGGACTTTTTAGTAATTAATTGTGATTTTTAGGGCTTTAATTAGCATTAAAAAGTCCTTATCTAATTAATTAAAAGGTTTTGGCAAGTTTGGATTTTTTGTAAACTCTTAGAATATTATTGTGGATTTTTGGTAAATTTTAGGAATTTTTAGGGTAAAATTTTAATTTTAGCACTTTTTACGATTCTACGTGTACACCTTTTTCGACTTAGTTTAATCGTCTTTGTAACCGTCATTCTCTTCTAATCTCATTTCTATTTTTCTTTCTCATCAATATAATCACAAATCTAATCCAAGTCATTACACACATAACACACTAGCCTCCTTGAGAACGAACTCATTTTAGGGTCATTAATACACGGTTTTTCTAAATCGTATTCATTACTTGCCCTAATTGCCTTCCTTTTCCTGAAGGGGTAATTTTACAACTATCAATAGGCGTTGATATCTAGTTTGAGCTGAATTAAATGGAAGAAGAAAGAAGAAGGGCCAAACATGGCAGACAGCCATACATAACTAGACCAACCATGTGCCGCCACCTCACCCACCAAATCCCCTCAACCAATCAGAACCCACCCTTTTTCCACCTCACTTCCCACTCACTTAAATTAACTAATCTTAACTGATTAGTTTAATATTCGCGCCTTAATACATGTTTAAAAAACAAAACAGATCAAATCCCATTGTTCTTCATGTTCATATGTAAATTGGGTATTCCTTAACCACTTTGAGTTAAACCCTAATCTTGTCCAGATTTATGATTAAGGGTTTAGTTAACATAACCTAACTCACAAACCTTCTACCTCATCACTCAAATGGTCACATGAAAGATGCCCTGTACACATTTTTGAGGATAATGCCAAAAAGTGCCAGGGAATCAACACACCACAATGCTGCTTCATATCTAAGCTTCATTTTGAGCCTTAGATCAAATTTCAACCATGCCAACTCATACAAACGGCCAACAATCAGTCACATGTTCAAGATAGTTCAAAATCGTCAAGGGCATTTGTGGAACTTCATTAGCTAGGGTTTTCAGCTTTCCTTTATGTTTCTAGAATCATTACAGAACCATATAAGGCACCCTTATTCATAGCTTAGTTCTTGTTCTCAGTTTTACTCTTGTCAATCCTTGTAAAGCCATTTTCTGAAATTTATAAGATTGTGGTATTGTGTTGTGATTTAAAACTGAGTTCCATTTATTGTTATTGTATTGAGTAGCTAATTGTCACGTTTTTGTACTTAAACAAAACCTTGAACAAGTCCAAGAGTCCCTTTAAGCCTGTGAGTCCCTTTGTTCTTGCTGAGGTCAAGAATTTGGTTTGTGCTTTGGTAAGGATTGTTCATTGAGGTGTTTCTTTAAGTGACATAAGTCACAATTCACTAGCTTGAACAATATTGGAAGTTGGTATACGTTTTTATTTAAAAAAACCAGTCAAGTGGTTTGCTAAGTGCTTGTGGTTCAACAACTTGCTTATTTGAGCTTAAGGGTGATCATAGCCTCCTAATCTTGGTTGATTAAGTGGTGGTGAGTCCTTAAGGGAAGATTCAGGCCTTGTGGGAACCTAAGTCTTGCATATACTTGACCATTTGTCACCTTATATTATTTGATTTGTGCTAACCTAGGCTCAAGCCTTTGGCTGGGCTTGTTTGTTGTTCTTAGCAGGGTGAAGCTGGTGCTTGTTCTTGCTAGCACCTCAGCTCATTGATTCCAAGGTGTGGATGTACATCTTGGATGTTTGAATTCTCAAAACTTCATCTTTCTGATTAAATATTTGATTTTTAGTGATTTTGTGAGTTTGCTGGTATAAGTGTATTTTTATGCCTGTAAATTGCTTCTTGATTCATATGTTGTCTGTTATGATGCTTATTTGGGCTTGAATCAATCTTGAGAAGACTTTTACTTTGTTAAAATTGATTTTAAAAAGTTAAAATGGTGTTTGGGATTGACTGTTTGTTCAAGTTTGTGTGATTTGGAGTTGGATTTATGGTACTGTTTGAGTGAGTATCTGATATTGAGGTATTTGTGTTCTGATATAAGCAAATTTTGTGCCTTGAATCACTAAATCAAACATTTGGCTATAAAATCTTGAAAATTTGTTGTTTTGCTCTGAAATCTTGTGCACACCTAGTTTTCATGTTAATCTAGGGCTAGCAAGTGTTAAATCAGTGTTATTGCAACCTATGTGATAGATCTGAGGCCTTGAATTTGGATTTTGTGTCAAGTAGATCAACAAACAATGTTCTTGTGTTCATAATTGTTCATAAGTAACTGCTTTTGCCTAGATCTTGTTCATAAGTTAGATTTGTTGGATGAAATGTGTTAATCTGTGTTTCTTTAAGTTGTATTAAGCTTGTGTGTTCATTTGGTGGTTTGTGGTCTGCTTATTCTAGCTTAAAAGTAGCTTATAACTACCAGATCTGATTATTACTTGTTTGGAACACATTTGAGCAAAGATTGAATTAACTGCACTGATTGGCTGGGTGATTTTGTGATTATTTGCTTGTTATTGACTCCTTGTGATTCACTGATCACAAGGGTGCCTTGATTGTCCAAAAAGACCAAGTGAAACTCTCTAAAAATCCAAGTCAAAAATTCAAGGCAGTGGGAACTCCTTTCCCCTGCTTCTAGCCACTGCTAGTTATATTTGGTGTCTAGCTTATTAATAAGTCATTTTAGCTTATTCCAATGTGCAACAACTTATTTTTTTGTAATAGGTCTTAATATTTTGAGCTTATAAGTGATTTTGGAAGTTTATAGCTTTTGGTTTTAAGTTTTTACTAGAAAACGACTATTTTGTCTTTTTCAAAATCAGCTTATTGGTTATTTCAGCTTATTGAGTGTGCTTATTGGAAAACTTTTTGTTGATTAATCTTAGTTAAGCCATTTGTAACTTATTGCAACTTGAATCAGCTCTTGAAATAGTCTGGAACTTAAAAACGACTATTTTGTCGTTTTGTGAAGAGGGCTTTGGCTTATTTCAGGCTTATTCCTTGAGCTTATTTCAAGTTTCTTTTGAAAATAGCTTAATTAGGTCAAGAGAAGGACGTGGGTAAAATCTTAGCTGATGGCATCAGCTTATAGCTTAATGGGCCAAAAAGCCCATTAAGAATAAGCTGTTTTGAAATAAGCTAGCTTAAGTTCATTTTCAGCTTTTGGGCCTTTGGAAAATTGTGTTTAAAATCAAATTTTATGCTTGACTGGAGCTTTTGGGCCATTTTTGAGGACTTTTTCTTATTGGGCCCAATATTAAGCCCATTAAGGATCTGTTTGGGTATTTGGCCCATTTGAAGGCCCAATAGGGGCATTTTTGGTATTTCAAGTTCATTTTCTGTTTAATTAGGTTAAAATAAACTAGTTTGCAACTTTTTAGAAATTTTTATAATTTTTGGATTTTTAATATTATTTTAATATTATTTTTTAATTAAATTTCAGTTTTCACATTTATGCACTTTTTATATTTTTCTTAGGTTAAATACATTAAATTAGGAATTTTACAATTTTAAGAATATTTTTATTGTCATTAGATTAATTTTTAGAATTATTTTATGTTTTAATAGATTTTAATTGTTTTTAAATAGTTTTATTAATTTTAAAATTTTAAAAAATAGTTATAAATTTAGTTAAGTCATTTTGGAGGTTTACAATTGAAAAATATCATTTTGGGCTTTTTGTTAATTAAATTGATTTTTTGGGGTTTTAATTAGCATTAAAAATTATTATTTAATTAAATAAAAGGTTTGAGTGATTTTTGATTTTTTGTAAACTCTAATTACATTTTTTTAGGAATTATTACAATTTTCTAGGAATTTTTAGGGTAAATTTTTAATTTTTTCACTTTTTACGGTTTTACGTGTACGACATTTCGTCTTAGTGTAATTCATAATCGTAACCGTCATTCTCTTCTAATCTCTCTTCTATTTTCTTTTCTCATCAATTATAATCACAAAAGTTAATCATCTCTCTACACAACACACTAGCCTCCTTGAGAACGATCCCCACTTTGGGTCATTAACTTGTGATTTTCCTAAATCACTTGTTTATACTTGCCCTAATCACGCTCTTTTTCCTAAAAGAAGTATTTTACAACTATCATTTTGGCGCCGTTTCCGGAGAGGCGTGTTGTGTTTTGATTTGAACAATTGTTGTTTTTATACTAACCATAAATAGTATTTGTATTAGTAGCACTCTACTAATACGTATTATCGGTTTTTCATTTTTTGTGTGAATACTATTACTATATTGTATACGTAGAACAATAAATTCACAAGTACTCTGAAAGTGTGAAAACACAACCTTGATTGGGAGGTCATTACTCAATCATTGTATTCGAATCTCAAACAAGAAAGAAAAGGCAAAAATAGATAAATACTTTCGTGAAGCTCGATTTTGAAAAATACAAACTCGAAGGTGGGTATAAGGCGGGTATTATAAAATATACCCTAAGGAAAAAGGCTCTTAAGTGCTTCGCGCCGCCTCGTTTCCCCGCTTGCTTGTGAGTATTTTGAGATTGAAAGCTAATCCAGGGTTTTGCCGCCCAAAGTATTATTAAGTATCATATATACTTTCTTGGTTTCATTTGATTAAACCCTCTTGAACATTTTGGTGTTCCACCAACGTTCTAAAGTCATCGAAGGCGTTCACTTCACGTGATCGTTTTCATTCCTTGAGGCTTCTTTAATCAAGAGATTTGATTAAGGAGGAGATTTTAGATTTTTGTCTACTTAATACAATTCCAAAATCCAAAAAAGTAAAAACAATCAAAAAAAAAAAAATCAAAAACTCCAAAAAGAATCTTCTTTTCTCATCCCCACGTTGTATGTGACGTTTATGCAAACTCGTAATCAAGCAAGACGTGTACGTAAACGTCGTAATCGAAAGGAAAACACACCAACACCTTCTAGTGAAGAGACTCCAAGTGAGGAACCAATTGCAGAACAAGAAGCTATCATGGCTAATCGTACTATGATGGAGTTGCTTCAAGCACCCACCGAGGGTTTTGGAGAGGCCATTGTGATTCCCGCCATCCTTGCGGAGAACTTCGAGATCAAGATGTGTTTAATGTCTATGCTTCAATCCAACAAGTTTCGCGGACACGAAAAAGACAACCCACATTATCACATTAGGCAATTTAATCGTCTCACCGCGACAAGCAAGTTTAAGGATGTACCCCATGATGCCATTAAGATGATGTTGTTTCCATACTCGTTAGATGGATCCTCCAAGATATGGCTCGAGAAAGAACCCCCAAATTTGATTTTGACGTGGGGTGATCTCGTTTCTAAGTTTGTGAATCAATTTTTTCCACCATCTAAAACAACACATTTGAAAAATGAATTTCACGATTTACTCAAAGGTCTAATGAGAGTTTTTTAGTCGCTTGGGAAAGGTTTAAAGAAATGTTACATGAATGTCCACACCATGATTTTTCCGAATTGCATCAAATTGACACTTTTTATAATGGGCTTAATGATCATGAACGAGATTACTTGAATGCCGCCGTGGGTGGTAAATTTTTGTGCAAAACGACCGATGAGGCTTTAAAAATCATTGAGAATAGGTCTAAAGTTTATAGCCCTCGTAACACACCGAGTGTTGCCACGATGGGTTCGTCATCGTCGTCTCGTAACATGAGTTCCTTGCAAGATGAAGCAAATGAGGAGAATCGGTTTTTGGATAGGTTTTCGAATCTTATGACTCATTGGAAAGCACAAGATGCTTTGAATTCCGCATCGGTTAAAGCGGTTGCCAAGAGTTGTATTTCGTGTGGTGGAGCTCATGATTTTTCCGAGTGCATTACCGCGGATGGTAACACTTCGAATGTTTACGTAGCCACGGGAACGTATAACCAAAATGGTCAAGGTTCCCGCCAAAATCAAGCTCCACAAAATCAAAATGCTAACAATTATCGAAACAACAATCAAAATGGTGCTTACCAAGGAAATTCACGTAACTTCAACAAGGGTAATTATCAAAGTGGAAATGGGCAAATTTCAAACCAAAACCGTGATTTTCAAAACACTACACAAGGTTTTCAAAATGCTCACACTAAAAATCTTCAAGGAGAATTTTTGGATTATGCTAAAGCAAATGATGCTAAGTTTGATAACATGCAACGTGAGATGATTAGCTTAAGATCCGAGTTGAAAAACGAGATTAAAAACGAACTTGCTAATGAACTTAAGACTCATGCTAATAAAATGGAAGGAAACGTTCAACGTCTTCAACAAAATCAACAAAAGATGGAACAAGGACAACATGAGATTAAGCAAGAATTGTTAAAAGCGGATGCTAGGCAATCAAAATTTGAAGACCGAATGGCAAAAATGTTTGAAGCAATCATGTGTAAACCCTCTTCCTCGGGTGGTCTTCCTAGTGATACCATTGCAAACCAGAAAGGAGAATTGAAGGTTATTACTACTCGTAGTGGTAAACTTTCAAAGAACCCATTTCTCGTCAAGTACTTCTACGGAGAAGGAAAAAGAGAAAGAAACCGAGGTGGTGGTTGAAAAGGAGCAAATTCCAAGACCACGAAGTACCACTCAAACCACACCTACGGTTGAACCAATACCAATAGTGGAACCCGAGATTCCAAGGCCGTTTCCTATGCCCCAAGCCACACCACCCTTACCTTACTCTTCAAGACGAAACAAGGAAAAGGCACAAGAACGAAATAATTATCAATTTGAACTTTTTATGAAAATGTTTCGTGACTTGCATTTTGATATAAGTTTTGCCGACGCCTTGGTCATGATGCCTCAATTTGCCGCAAACTTCAAAAGTATGTTGAATAACAAAGAGAAATTGCAAAAGTCGTCTGGTTGTTCTTCGGTTTTTCTTAGCCGCATACCTCAAAAAGTCGGTGATCCCGGTAAATTTTTAATCCCATGTGCAATACAAGATATGGAGGAATGCTACGCCTTGGCCGATCTTGGTGCTAGTATAAATTTGATGCCTCTTGAGATTTTTAAGTCGCTCAATCTTCCTAATCTCACTCCTTCAAGAATGTCAATCGAGATGGTCGATCATTCTACAATTCTAGCTTGTGGAGTAGCCGAGGACGTCTTCGTTAAAGTTGGAAAGTTTTACTATCCCGTGGACTTTATCGTTGTTGATATTCCCATCGATCCTAAAGTTCCTCTAATTTTAGGTCGATCATTTTTGGATACCTCGAGAGCACTTATCGACGTGCATGCTAGGAAAATCACTCTACGTTTCAATGAGGAAGAACTCGTCATAAATGCAACTCAAAACTCTACGCTTTCTCATGTGTATTCTATCACGTCTTTGAACAATGTTAATCCCATCAAAAACATTTGCAAAAGAATTTCAAAAAGAGTTTTAGGAGTTGATGATAAAAACGATTTTCCATCCCCTCCGCCGGTGGAGGTTAAGAGTGTTAAGCCTACGTCTCCAATAACGAATGATTCTTCGGATGATGAATATGTTGACCCCGATGGGGAAGTTTTCTTTGTCGACAAACGTTTTGAGAAGTTGCCACCACCAAAACCAAAACGGTTTTCAAATGTGAGAATTTTTAGTGTGACTAACATCGTTTTAGAAACACCAAATATTTTTGACATAATCAAGTCGGGTTTTCATAAGGAGAGTTTAAAAGATGAAAAAGGAAAAATTTTTGAATTGGATTTAAAAGATTTTTCTACAATGCTAACTACGTCATCACCTCGTGTTTTGAGTGCTACAAGATCGTCTTCTCCTTTTGACGATGCTTTGTGTGGACCTAGTGTGGGGGAAGCCCCTTATGTTCCCTCCACTTTCTACACCGAGGACGAGATATTTGATCCCAGAATTGCTTATAAAGGTAAATCTCGGTCTTCCATCGATGCAATAAATGGAAAATATTTATATTTGATTGGTGCGAGTCTACCTCGAGTAGCTCGCGGTTTTTGTGACTTACCCATTGTCCCACCCTTCTATTTCTTTTCATCTATTTTCTTTAAACCCTTTGGGTTTGTGTTGACACATGATGAAGTGGCGTTGATTTGTTTATCCAATGAAAACGAGAACGCCATCTTCGACCCCAGTATTTTGCACCATCAAAGGACTTAGTCCTTAATACCGGTTGTTTTTGGGCCTTGTTTATCATGTAAGCCCCACCAAAAATTGACCATACCATGATTATCCCTAAATGATCACATTTATGGGGGATTCGAGTCGAGCTTTTGACTCGGTTATCAAAAACAAGGTGCCTCGTGGGGGAGACCCATGCTTATCCATGTACATATTATCGCTTTCTAATTAGTTTAACGTGTGGGGATTTGTGCCCTTCCAACCTTTGTTCCGTGGTTGTTTGTGAATTGTGGATTTTAGATGATCATCTTCACGATTGGAACCTCTCGTGTTCATTTTACGTGAGCACTCGATCGTTTGCTTTGAAGAATTTCTCGATATCCATATGATATATCCTTGATTGTTATAACCTTAGGTTTATAGCACACTTCATTAACGGCTATTAATTTAATGGTTACACCCTTTCCATGCTAGATTAAGCATTCGACTACGTCTCTAGTATGGGGGTATTTGCACCTCTAGACTCGAAACATTGAGGACAATGTTTAACTTTAGTATGGGGGGTGAATAGATACTTGCCTTGCCAAACCTTCACGCTTTCCAAAGTTTATCTTTTTGTTTATCGTTTTGTTGCAAAATAAGGCTAAAAATGGCCAAAATTTAAATTTTTTCTCATGTTTTATAAGTGTTTGAAGACACGAATGTAGATTTTCTGATGGCGAGAATAAGAGTAATTTTTGACTCGACCGTGCGTGTTGAGCACTTAGCTTCGATTCCTTAACTTTATATTAGGCTAAGTCTCTTAAATGAGGATGATAAATGATAGAGTTAATTATAAGTTACTATGTTAAACGTAGAGTACTCGTATTCTTTCAAAAACTCATGTGTTTTAGTTGTTTGCTTATTCTCCCCTCGCTTGTAAATATTTTTTGCTTAATAAATATTGACTTAGTGGTTTAGTCTTGATTGTTGGTTTCTAGTCTTTTCTAGTAGCTTCCATGTAATTAAATTGGGAAGACATTAAGGTATAGCCAGCGTCACGGTTTTGAAGTATTGGCAACCCGAATAATCGAAAGCTTCACCTAATAATAAGATTTCAAGTGCTCACCAAAATCAAGCAAACAATTTGAAGCTCACAAGGCGAAAAATCTATGCAAAATTGAAAGTGAATTATGCCTTAATCTTTGAAGCTTTAAAGATATAAAATTCGCTTTTAGCGTGAGGATATACGTCTTTGGCCATAATAAACACCTCATAGCGAGGTTCAATAAAAGGCAAGGTAAGACCAAAGTCATAATAAAAGCTTCATGGCGAAGTTGAATAAAAGATGGAGATAAACCTATGATAATAAGGCCCATCCGTTAGGGGCGTATAAAAGTCTTGGTAATAAGTCTTAAGTTCAAAACCGTTATAAAACTGTGTTTATCGATCCTTCTTATTGAGTTAATTTTTTGACATCGTTGTTTATTAGGAGGGATTATTAATTTGATGGTCATGATTACACCGTTAGGACTCTACTTTTAGACCTAAATCTCTATCATCGCATAAGTCAAACAATGTATCCTCGTGAAACATTCAAGACAAAATAAAATATAAGAGATACAACTTCGGAAAATGGGAGGATAAGTACGTAATTAGGGCATATGAGTAGTGTTAGCATTACTAACTTATAATAACAATGATCTCGTAATACGCTTAGCATGGAATTGGGTGAAAATCGAGGAAGATGAAATTATTTATAACGAAGCATTCACGTGTTATTATTCTATGAACCTAAACGTCCCATTTTGCGATGAAAATCATACATTATGTCTAAAACGCAAGTAGTAGTAATAGTAGTAGTGTAGCTAATTTATCATTCAATAAAGTGAATAAAAATGAATATTGGGGGGTGCTACGATACTTTATTCTAGCATTGCGTGAGGGCACGACAATGGTTTAGTATGGGGAGTGATGACACTGCTTTTATACATAGTCTCATCGTCCAAAAAGGGCTTTAAATGCATAAAATATCATGAAAATGGCCAAATATATGCTTGTGTTTGTTACTTGTGTATTTTAGGTATAGATATTGAGGAAATGACAAAAGATCACAAGGATCATGCAAAAACGAACACGGGAAACGAAGCCGCACAATGAACCAAGCCCTAATGAAGATTTTCCAAGAAAAACCCTTGAAGATTTGAAGATTATGCAAGAAGGGTCCTCCAATATTGAAGAATTGACACTTTAACCCCTTGTATATTGATAATTACAAGTTTGGTCCTTAAAGTTTTTCAAATTTACAAAAGGGCCCTCCACTTTGAAGAATTGGCAAGAATGGTCCCTGAACAATCATGACTTGTCAATATTGGTACTCCAAAAATTCAATCATACAAGTCAAGACCATCATCTATGAAGAAAATGCCAAATCAGCCATTAAAGTATCAAGAATTGGCAAGAAATACCCCTGAAAATACTTTGCAAAACTTTTTTGGGGCAAAAGTATGAAAAACAAAAGTTGATAACAAAGGGATAGGCGTTGATAGCTAGTTTGAACTGAATTGAATGGAAGAAGAAAGAAGAAGGGCCAAACATGGCAGACAGCTATACTTACCTAGACCAACCATGTGTTGCCACCTCACCCACCAAATCCCCTCAACCAATCAGAACCCACCCTTTTTCCACCTCACTTCCTACTCACTTAATTTAACTAATCTTAACTGATTAGTTTAATATTGGCACCTTAACACATGTTTAAAAAACAAAACAGATCAAATCCCATTGTTCTTCATGTTCATACGTAAATTGGGTATTCCTTATCCACTTTGAGTTAAACCCTAATCTTGTCCAGATTTATGATTAAGGGTTTAGTTAACATAACCCAACTTACAAACCTTCCACCTCATCACTCAAATGGTCACATGAAAGATGCCCTGCACACGTTTTTGAGGATAATGCCAAAAAGTGCCAGGGACTCAACACAACACAATGCTGCTTCATATCAAAGCTTCATTTTGAGCCTTAGATCAACTTTCAACCATGCCAACTCATACAAACTGTATATAATCAGTTACATGTTCAAGATAGTTCAAAATCTTCAAGGTCATTTGTGGAACTTCATTAGCTAGGGTTTTCAGCTTTCCTTTATGTTTCTAGAATCATTGTAGCCCTATATAAGGCACCCTTATTCATAGCTTAGTTCTTGTTCTAAGTTTTACTCTTGTCAAGCCTTGTAAAGCCATTTTCTGAAATTTATAAGATTGTGGTATTGTGTTGTGATTGAAAACTGAGTTCCATTTATTGTTATTGTATTGAGTAGCTAATTGTCACGTTTTTGTACTTAAACAAAACCTTGAACAAGTCCAAGTCTCCCTTTAAGCCTGTGAGTCCCTTTGTTCTTGCTGAGGTCAAGAATTTGGCTTGTGCTTTGGTGAGGATTGTTCATTGAGGTGTTTCTTTAAGTGACATAAGTCACAATTCACTAGCTTGAACGATATTGGAAGTTGGTATACGTTTTTATTTCAAAAATCAGTCAAGTGGTTTGCTAAGTGCTTGTGGTTCAACAACTTGCTTATTTGAGCTTAAGGGTGATCATAGCCTCCTAATCTTGGTTGATTAAGGGGTGGTGAGGCCTTAAGGGAAGATTCAGGCCTTGTGGGAACCTAAGTCTTGCATAGACTTGACCATTTGTCACCTTATATTATCTGATTTGTGCTAACCTAGGCTCAAGCCTTAGGCTGAAAAGACAAAGAGAAAGGAAAGGAGGGGCTAAACATGGCAGACACACTAACTTACCTAGACCTATGGCAGCCTGCCACGTGCCCCACTCACCAAAAACAACTAATCACACTTCACCCTACTTCCACCTCAACTTTCCACTTTTAACCAACTTAACTAATCTCTGATTAGTTAATTCTTTGGCGCCTTAACACATGTTTAAATAACAAAACAGATCAAAACCCATTGTTCTTCATGTTCATACATAAATTGGGTATTCCTTAAACACTTTGAATTAAACCCTAATCTTTTCCAGATTTATGATTAAGGGTTTAGTTAACATAACCCAACTCACAAACCTTTTACCTCATCACCCAAATGGTCACATGAAAGATGCCCTACACACGTTTGTGAGGATAATGCCAAAAAGTGCCAGGAAATCAACACACCACAATTCAGCTTCATATCTAAGCTTCATCTTGAGCCATAGATCAACTTTCAACCCTGCTAACTCATACAAACGGCCAAAAATCAGTCACATGTTCAAGATAGTTCAAAATCGACAAGGGCATTATTGGAAGTTTACCACTAGGGTTTTCCTTTGTTTTTCAATATCTTAGGACTCCATGTAGCCTATATAAAGGCATTAGTTTTGCAACATTTAGCCTTGTTCTCAGTTTTACTTTGTCAATCCTTGTAAAGCCATTTTCTGAAATTTATAAGATTGTGGTATTGTGTTGTGATTGAAAACTGAGTTCCATTGATTATTATTGTGTTAAGTAGTTGTATTGTCACGTTTTTGTACTTAAACAAAACCTTGAACAAGTCCAAGATAGCCTTTAAGCCTGTGAGTCCCTTTGTTCTTGCTTGGGTCAAGAATTTGGAATGAGCTTTGGTGAGGATTGTTCATTGAGGTATTTCTTTAAGTGACATAAGTCACAAATCAACTAGCTTGAGCAATATTGGAGCTTGGTTATACGTTTTTGTAACAAAAATCAGTCAAGTGGTTTGCTAAGTGCTTGTGGTTCAACAGCTTGCTTATTTGAGCTTAAGGGTGATCATAGCCTCCTAATCTTGGTTGATTAAGGGGTGGTGAGGCCTTAAGGGAAGATTCAGGCCTTGTGGGAACCTAAGTCTTGCATAGACTTGACCCTTTGTCACCTATTTTACTCTATTTATGCTAATCTAAGCTCAAGCCTTTAGCTAGGCTTGTTTGTTGTTCTTAGTAGGCGGAAGCTGGTGCTTGTTCTTGCTAGCACCTCAGCTGATTAATTCCAAGGTGTGGATGTACATCTTGGATGTTTGAATTCTCAAAACTTCATCTTTCTGATTAAGTATTTGATTTTTAGTGATTTTTTGATTTTGCTGGTATAAGTATGTTTTTATGCCTGCAAATTGCTTCTTGATTCATATGTTGTCTGTTATGATGCTTATTTGGGCTTGGATCAATCTTGAGAAGACTTTTACTTTGTTAAAATTGATTTTAAAAAGTTAAAAGTGTGTTTGGGATTGACTGTTTGTTCAAGTTTGTGTGATTTGGAGTTGGTATTGTGGTACTGTTTGAGTGAGTATCTGATATTGAGGTATATGTGTTCTGATATAAGCAAATTTTGTGCCTTGAATCACTAAATCAAACATTTGGCTATAAAATCTTGAAAATTTGTTGTTTTGCCCTGAAATCTTGTGCACACCTAGTTTTCATGTTAATCTAGGGCTAACAAGTGTTAAATAAGTGTTATTGCAACCTATGTGATAGATCTGAGGCCTTGAATTTGGATTTTGTGTCAAGTAGATCAACAAACATTGTTCTTGTGTTCATCAATGTTCATCAGTAACTGCTTTTGCCTAGATCTTGTTCATAAGTTGGATTTGTTGGATGAAATGTGTTAATATGTGTTTCTTTAAGTTGTATTAAGCTTGTGTGTTCATTTGGTGGTTTGTGGTTTGCTTATTCTAGCTTAAAAGTAGCTTATAACTACCAGATCTGCTTATTACTTGTCTGGAACACATCTGAACAAAGATTGAATTAACTGCACTGATTGGTTGGGTGATTTTGTGATTATTTGCTTGTTATTGACTCCTTGTGATTCACTGATCACAAGGGTGCCTTGATTGTCCAAAAAGACCAAGTGAAACTCTCTAAAAATCCAAGTCAAAAAGTCAAGGCAGTGGGAACTCCTTTCCCCTGCTTCTAGCCACTACTAGTTATATTTGGTGTCCAACTTATTAATAATTCATTTTAACTTATTCCAATATGCAACAACTTATTTTTTTGTAATAGGTCTTAATATTTTGAGCTTATAAGTGATTTTGGAAGTTTACAGCTTTTGGTTTTAACCTTTTACTAGAAAACGACTATTTTGTCTTTTCCAAAATCAGCTTATTGCTTATTTCAGCTTATTGAGTGTGCTTATTGGAAAAAATTTTGTTGATTAAGCTTAGTTAAGCCATTTGTATCTTATTGCAACTTTAATCACCTCTTGAAATAGTCTAGAACTAAAAAACGACTATTTTGTCGTTTTGTGAAGAGGGCTTTGGCTTATTTCAGGCTTATTCCTTGAGCTTATTTCAAGATTCTTTTTGCAAATAGCTTAATTAGGTCAAGAGAAGGACGTGGGTAAAATCTTACCTTATGGCATCAGCTTATAGCTTAATGGGCCAAAAAGCCCATTAAGAATAAGCTGTTTTGAAATAAGCTAGCTTAAGCTCATTTTCAGCTTTTGGGCCTTTGTAAAATTGTGTTTAAAATCAATTTTTAAGCTTGACTGGAGCTTTTGGGCCATTTTTGAGGACTTTTTCTTATTGGGCCAAATATTAAGCCCATTAAGGATCTGTTTGGGTATTTGGCCCATTTGAAGGCCCAATAAGGGCATTTTTGGTATTTCAAGTTCTTTTCTTTTTAATTAGGTTAAAATAAACTAGTTTACAACTTTTTAGAATTTTTTATAATTTTTGGATTTTTAATATTATTTTAATATCATTTTATTATTAAGTTTCAATTTTCACATTTTTGCACTTTTTATATTTTACTTAGGTTAAATACATTAAATTAGGAATTTTACAATTTTTAGAATATTTTTATTGTCTCTAGATTAATTTAGAATTATTTTTAATTTTAATAGTTTTTAATTGGTTTTATATAGTTTTTTATTAATTTAAAAATTTTCAAAAATAGTTATAAATTTAGTTAAGTTATTTTGGAGGTTTACAATTGAAAAAATCTCATTTTGGGCTTTTTGTTAATTAAATTGAATTTTTGGGCTTTAATTAGCATTAAAAAATTATTATTTAACTAAATATAAGGTTTGAGTGATTTTTGATTTTTTGTAAACTCTAATTACATTTTTTGGGATTTATTGCAATTTTCTAGGAATTTTTAGAGTAAATTTTTAATTTTGTCACTTTTTACGGTTTTACGTGTACGACATTTCGTCTTAGTGTAATTCATAATCGTAACCGTCATTCTCTTCTAATCTCTCTTCTATTTTCTTTTCTCATCAATTATAATCACAAAAGTTAATCATCTCTCTACGCAACACACTAGCCTCCTTGAGAACGATCCCCACTTTGGGTCATTAACTTGTGATTTTCCTAAATCACTTGTTTATACTTGCCATAATCACGCTCTTTTTCCTAAAAGACGTATTTTACAACTATCACGGTTCACAATCAATACGATCAATGCTTGTGTTCATCTTTCAAAAGCATTTAATCAACAATCTTACATTCAGTTACAACAACTTGTATTCGTTCCAAGCATATAGCAAACCACATGTTTATTCATAAACATGTATTCTCTCAAAACCATATATATAAACATCATATATTTTTATACCAAGAGCATGTATTCCCCCTCGAAGGTTTGAAAACACATATAAAGCAGTAAAAGCGAAGCTATGAACTCACCCGATATAACAATCACACGTAGATCAAGGAACAAACGTCCAATAGTCGATACACGACTTCACGAGATAATAATCGTTCACTGATCGAGAACGAGATGTCCAACGGTCGACATACGACCGAATGAGACCTATAATGACGAGACGCGTCTTAGGTCGAGACTATACATAAGTCATAAATATATGTAAATAGTTCACTTTAGTAAGTTTGGACATTGTATAAGTCATATAAAACATTAATGAAAATCCACCGTTTATAAAGTGATATCAAATTTTGATAAACAAAGCCCAGTACTAGCCCAATAGTCACCCATTAAGTGTATAGTTCACTTAAGCCCATTATATGATCAAACTTGGAGTCATTTGTAAGTTTTAACTCCAGTCCAATTATGCTCAAATAGCCAATATAGATGTACATTGGGCTTTTATGGCCCAAATTCATTATATATGTATTACGGGTTCTAAAAACGCCCCAAACAATGATGACTTAATATCTCATGATGGTTGGGTCTCGAGTTTTATAAATATAATTATATAAATGAGTCTATATTTCTCGACAAGTGGGTCCTACCACTTTAGTTTTTATAAAAATCATTACGGTTTATGTTATTTCAATATGGTTGAATTCTTACAATTTCTCGACCTGTCTCGTAAATTAGATCGTTTCTCGTAAACCGTAAATAATATAGATGAGTTATTTTAACCAAAATCATTATTAACTTATGTAGTTTACTTAATATAAGTTCAATTGCCTCTAATTTAAGCTTATCATATCTTACTCACATATTTTCTCACTTAGAGACGTTGGCTGATTTAGGCTGCCAATCTCGGTTTCACTGTTTCGCCCGCCATTTCCAAACTGTAAAGAACTGGTGGACTATACAATTGATTCTAGTTCTTCATAATTTTATCTAACACCCATGGTCTTACCTTTTGCAATATTTAAGAGTTCTTATAGGAGTTTTATGTTAGTTTATACAGCATGTTCAGATTCGACACTTTCTACTGTTTCGGCCATATCTAATTCATTGAGTATCGTCACGGGACGAGCGACCCGGCCAAATCATCACAAAACACAGGGCTAAGTCCCTATATATTTATCTAGTACTTAAAACCTACTGATCTTCTACAATACTCGCGTTTCTCAACAGGTCAAAATCACCTTTTTACCAGTTTAATCTCAGGGCTTGTCTTGGCTTGTTATAGCTAGCTTTTATCATTTAAAACTTTTGTACAATGTCCAACTATTTCAATAAAAGTTTACAATAAAAAAATACAGTAGAAATTACATAATTAACAATAAAAAGAAAACCAATAAAGGGAAATCATGGTCTTACATAGGAAGTGAAGAGCAACAAATCAACTTTTGCATCCAAGTTCTTATAATGACTAGCCAAATAATCTTTAACCAACATTATATACCTTTTTAAGTACCCTTGAAATGATGTTAAAAATCAGACCATAAACCTCATGGAAAGATAATAATGATGCTTGTTAAAGATTATTTTAACTTAAGATCATAACTAGGACAAAAGCTTCATGTGTATGAATACTTTTATTAGAAATTTTAATGGACGTAGTATGTTGATGGTGCTGATGGTGCGGCAAAAGTGATACAAATGAGAGAGTGAGAAAATATTTCAATGTTAACTATATTAAAGAAATGAGATTAGGAGCTTATATACATGTAATGTGAAGTATACACGTGTCTTATATGATGTAGATTTAATCATCCAAATGACACATATTTGCTTGTTTTTAACGCCCACAGAGATTGTAATGGGGTGATTTATTAGTTTAAATTGCCCACAATTGCTAAAGCGGGTATTATCGAAATCTGTTATTTTTAACGTTACGCGATTTAAAAGGTTACACGTAAAAGACGATAAATAAACGCTCAATATAAAATAAAAACATCGACATTCAAGGAACATTTATATTTTGATATATAAATGAGGGATTATGATTTAAAATACGATAACACGTTATACAAACGAATGACGCCTAAAGGCTTAACGTAAATTACGAAAAATGCTCAAAAAACAAAAAATTAAAATGAAGACAATAGAAAATATTTCAATGTCATAACGAAAACATTTACGGTTGATGACGGATATATACTTTGCCGATAAATACTAAATGACACGTATAAGATACGTTAAATCTTTAACCTTGTCGGTTAGTCAAGATTTCATTATTATTCATCGAACGAAGATGAGAAATAAAACTCGAGTAATAAATATTGATCCGACTACTAGGAATAAGATTAGATCTCAATCTAAATGTTTATTTTAAAGTTCGGGTTATTACACTTAAACACTTATGAAAAACAAGAAAATTTTTAAAATTTGGCCATTTTTAGCCTTATTTTGCATAAAACGATAACAAAAAGATGAAAATTGGATTGCTTGTTGACGTAAGCAAGGTGAAGTATCTACTCACCCCATACTAAAACTAAACATTGTCCTCAATGTTTCGAGTCTAGGGGCGAAAGACCCCCATACTAGAGACGAAGTCGAATGCTTAATCTCGAGCATGGAAAGGGTAAAACGAATAACCTAAAAGCCGTTTATGAATTATGCTAATAAGATAAACGTTAGAACATAAAAGGATATCATCGGATATAAGAATCTTCAAAGGCAATGATCGAAGCTCGAGTGATCCGTAAAACGAACACGAGAGGCTTCAATGATGACGGTGAACCTAATGAATCACAATCACAAAAAACCACGGAACAAAGGTTGGAAGAGAAAAAGTCCCCTCGTTAAACAATTAGAAAACAATAATATTTACAAGGATAAGCATGAGAATCCCCCACGAGGCACCTTGTTTTTGATAACCGAGTCAAACGCTCGACTCAAATCCCCATAAATGTGATCATTTAGGGATAATCATGGTTTGTTCATTTTTGGTGGGGCTTACATGATAAACAATGCCCAAAAGTACGTGGAGTACTTTAAAAACCCGATATACGTATACCGGGGTCAAAGATAGCGTCTTTGTTTTCGGATGAAAGACGAAACAACGCCACTTCAACACGTGCCAAAACCCCAAAGGGGTAGAAGAAAATAGATGAAAAGTAGAAAGGTGGGGCAATGGGTAAGACAAACTTATGAGCTACTCGAGGTATACTCACACCAAGCATATGAATAAGATTTCCATTTATTGCATCGATGGAAGACCGAGATTTCCCTTTACAAGCAATTCTAGGATCGTAAATCTCGTCCTCGGTGGAGAAATGTGAGGGAACATAAGGGGCTTCCCCATACTAAAACCACACACACCATCGTCAAAAGGAGTAGACGAGGTGGTAGCATTCATAAAACGATGTGATGACGGAATTAGACTTGTAGAAAAATCTTTTAAAACATTTTTAAAATCCTTTCCTTTTTTCATCGTTTAAAAACTCTTTATGAAAACCCGATTTTATGATGTCGAAAATATTTGGCGTTTCTAATTCAAAATTTGTCACGCTAAAAATCCTCACATTTAAGTCGTGGTGGGGGGTGGTGGATTGTATAAGTTCTCAAAACGTCGATCAACAAAGAACATCGCCCCCTCGGGGTTAACATATTCGTCATCCTCATGAACGTCGATCTCATCGATTCTTCATCATAGATGGGTTTGTCAAACCAAGGTTTTTCATTCCCTTCACGTAAGATTTTAGAAAATCTCTCGAAGAGATCACGATCAAGCACAAAACCATCATTCTTTTGTGGGGATCGTTGATAACAAACCCTCACGGATGTGGTAAACGTAATTCTCATTTGAGGAGTGTTGATTAGGTAACTCCTCAAGAATTGGATTTTTGGTGGTCACATGAGCTGGTTCGTCATCAAAAATAAGACGTTCCAACTTATTAAGTTCATCGTCGATCTTGGAAAAATCAACCTCAGTCGTAGGTGGGAGTGGAGGCAAAAGAGCTAGCTCTCGTTCGATAATTTCCACAATCTCGGGATCGAACTCGTAATCATCGTACTTCACATGTGAAGATGTCTTTTTGGGAGAATCCTCAAAAATGGCATGTGGATTTCGTAGTACGTGATCAATCTCAGCAAAATCGCCATCGTCATCATCAAAAAAAGAGTCGACGTGAGCACTCATAACCATGGTCTTACAAGTCGAATGACTATGCTTAGGTGACTTTTCTAAGATGAGTGGATCGATGTCGATGAAACCTTTAGCCTCAACGGGTATTGGGCTAGGAAATGGAGGCACTTCGATGGGGTTAGAAGTTGAAACCTCAAAGACGTGGTCCTTCGAAGGTGGTGAAGACGAGTCCATTTTTGTCATTGTTGTGATGGCACTAACGTCTCCCTTTGGAACTGGTTGTTCACTTGTTTCTCCAAATATATCCCAAAGTGATTTTTCGTCCATAAATTTATGCATACTCTTCTGAGTTAGGTACATGTATTCTTTATCGTTAAAATCATCATATTTAAAACCGTTCTTCTTAATTCTTCCAAAGCATGCATTAAGCCTCATATTTTCCGCTAAAATTAACATTTTGAAATCATTAGAATTTGAAACATTAGGTTTTGAAACCTCAGTTTTTTAATGATCATTAGACACTTGGGATTTATTTGCGAGAAAGTCTATTTTGTCATCCCCATATCTCATAGCAAGTCTCCCCTCGTGAACGTCGATTACGGTTCGAACCATCGATAAAAATGGTCGACCTAAAATAATGGGACATTTAGGGTCACACTCATAATCTGATATGACGAAATCCGTGGGAAAAACAAACTTTCCAACTTTGACATAGACATCCTCGGCTATTCCAATTGGTATCAGTGGTGTACAATTTACAAGCTCGATTGTCATGTTCGTGGGGGTAAATGAAGGCAATCTGTTGTCACATAATATTTAGATGATTAATGATAGAAAATAGATGAAAAGAGATGGATTCCTAGAGAGAGAAAGTAGTGAGAGAAAGTAGAGAGAGAGGTGATTAACTTGGTGAATATTAGATTAAGGAATAGATTTGTTACAAATGACCATCCACCCTCCTAACATGCTAGGAGGGTAGTATATATAGTCCACCCACATGCGGGCTTTAATGGGCTATATATTTGGCTGGGCTTGTCTTTTGGACTTTAATTAGTTTAAATCCAAGCCTGTAAACCACGATTAATTAACTTCCTATTACAACGTTCTAATAAATAATACAATAGAAACCTATGACCGAACATTCTTATTTGACTGAATATTTTGAGGCTAACAATCTCCCCCAATGTGAGGTCATTCCTCTTTGATATTTGGATTCCATTGGAGATTTATGAATTTTGTTATAAATGAGTCTTGAACTTGTAACAGTAGTTTTGTTCCTTTATGTTGTGATCTTTGAGCCTTTATCATTGTCTTTAGACTTTGTCTTTTATCTTGAGATCTTCAAATCATTCTTGACTCGTCTTTATCCACATGCTCACACTATTAATTGTTGGATAAGTCTTTGGGCATGAATATGTGGTTTTGAACCTTTGACTTTGCTGAGTACACCGTGAGGTCACCTTCTCGAGACAAAACATAGACACGGACTGAATGGCTTTGACATTCGTCCTACATCGGTAGCGTTTTACCTCCGTTCGGTGAAGACCGTTATACGATATTAAATATCGTACCTGTGATCAGGTAGATTGAATTAAGAATCTCCTTGACAGGGTTTCGCGGTTGTACTAGCCGTTCTCTTTACTCGACCGTCTCAAAGCAAGACTGCGAACATAAAGAGTGAATCAATTGGATAAATATCCGCTTGATTAAAGTCGTCAATTCAAAATCCTGGAACAAGTTTGATTCATTAAGAATCTTACCATTATTGCTTTCCAGTTGACACAAGTTTGATTCATAAGAATCTCACAAGTCACCTACCGTAGCGCTGTTTGATGTTGACGCTAGAAGGATTTCCATTCGTCACTGTGAATATTAATGAATATCACTCTGAATGTTTTGGCAAGATCATAAAGATATTGCGTAGAAACCTGAAAAGAGTTTGAATCAATTCAGAATCAAACCACTGTTGCTTTTCAGTTTTACATATGTTTAATTCATAAAGAATCTTGCATATGACCTACCGCAGTGCTGTTTGATGTTAACACTGGAAGGATTTCCACTCATCATTGTGAATGCTAAGTAGTATCACTCTGAGTGTTCTAGCAATATCACAAGGATATAGCGTAGGACTCTCTTGATCTTCATCTGTGTGTCCTAAGGAGATTTGATTGATCTCTTGGCTCTAGACTCGATTTGTGCACTTTTAGTGGTCGGAGGCTGGAGCAGATGCCACCTATTCAATATCAACAATCTCGGAGTGAGAAAGTCAATAGAAGTCATGTTGATCTCCGTGACAATAAAACAAACTTCTTTTGAGAGAAGCCTGAGTAGCTAGGAAAGGGTTGTGCTTCACATTACTGGGTCTATGATGAGTTTGTCTTCATGATGAGTTGACCCGGTTTCTGCCTAAGTTGTATGGAGGGCTTCTTTCTTTAGACCCTTTATCCTTACATTTTTTTTCATTCTTCAACCCCTTCAATGCTTACCAAGACATCATTAATAGCACCTTGTTGTGATTGTTCCAGTGCTATCATCAGTACTTAGTCGGCATTCAGCTACGTTCACATTCTACTCCATCTTTCCTAAGGACTTCTAATAATCTATTGGATTGTCCCTGGGAAGATCCCTCCGGTTCTGGTTGTATCATAGGACTTAAACCTAACCACCCTTTTGACACCAATAACGTCGTGAATTTTAGATGTTGTGGGTATTTGATCGTAACCATGAGTGCTTGAGTCTTTAGATCACATTTTAATCACATTTTCTCCCCTATCTCTAATTTATAAAATCGTTTGATATTAGAGATACCAAATTTGATTAAAATATATTTTGTAAAATAGTCTTGAAAATATTCGGGAGAAAGATGTGTCAAACATTAGCATGAATTTGGAATGCTCCCCCTCAAAAATTGATCCAATAGAATTGTCATTACGAGGATTTGATCCACATTAAACTTTTGAGAATAGGAGTTGTTAAAAAAATTGTGTTCAACGCTTTTTGAAAAATCAATTCTTTTTGTCAAAAAGGTTTTTCTAAAGCATAAACTTGAGTTTATAGACTTGAATGTCTTGACGAATCCACTCAAGTGTAAGAAGATTTCTCTTCTTTTGCTGAGGGTAAGAGCACGAAATCGTACACTCCCCCGTGAATATAGTTCCGGGTTTCAGTCTGAAAGTGATTACAAGCCATTGTGTTGAGCTCAAAACGTTGAATATTTTGTGACAAGATCAACCCAAGATAGATTGCTCTACCCATTGTTGGAAATATTGTCCAAAATAGACAATTACCTTTTGAAAAGATAGAAATGACATGTTTTGAAAAATATTTACAACTTTCATTCGAGCTTTATGTGCACACCCGTGTCGTTATTGAGCGACAATTCTAGGTACGTCCATATTATCGATACTGAAAGACATGTCAAGAAGAATATTTTTGGATTATCAAAGATTTTTTAAATTTTGTATTTTGCTTTTTCATTAATATTTACAAGGAGATGTTTGATAGATAAATCAAGCAGGCTTCTTTTCCAGAACCTCCAGTTCTGCTGGATTCAAACATCTCATACCAATTTTCCTAACTAGATACGCAAACCTATCTTTCGAAAGAGCTTTTTTAAACAAGTCAGCTAATTGGTAATCAGTTCCAACAAAGTATAATTCAACAATACCCTTTTAAACTTGTTCCTTAATGAAGTGATATCTGACATCAATGTGCTTCGTGCGGGAATGCTGTACCGGATTGAACAAGATGGCTATGGCAGACTTTGAGTCACAGTACATAGGTACTTTATCAAAGTGGAAGCCATAATCTGTGAGTTGTGTTCTCATCCATAGAACTTGAGCACAACACACAGATAGAGACACATACTCCGCTTCGGCTGATGAAAGTGTCGTGCAATCCTGATTCTTGGAAGACCATCCCACAAGCTTATCTTGACCTAGAAATTATGCACCACCAGAAGTACTTTTACGTGTATCAAGACACCCTGCATGATCAGAATCTGCATAGGCCGTTAGAAAGAAACCGGTTTTCCTCGGATAACAGAGTCCCATGTGAATGGTATTCTTAAGGTACCGAAAGATCCGTTTAACCTCCTTGAGGTGCATTTCAGTGGTTCATGCTTGATATCGTGCACAATAACATGTAGCATGATGAATATCAGGTCTGCTTGCAGTCAAGTACATGAGAGACCCGATCATAGAACGATATCTCGTTTGATCTATGGGTAATCCCTCCAAATCAGCATCTAGGGATGTGGTTGATAATGGTGTCCCAACGGGGTCACATGATGTCATACCATGCTTTGTGATTATCTCTTGATAATACTTAGCTTGGTTAATAAAGATACCACTTGGGGATTGGTGAACTTGAATTCCTAGAAAGAATTTTAGTTCGCCCATCATAGACATTTCAAATCTGTTGTGAATTACTTTTTCAAACCATTTTGAAAGTTTTGGGTTTGTAGACCCGAAAATAATGTCATCAACATAAATTTTCACAAGCAAAATGTCATCCCCATATTTATAAGTGAACAAAGTTAAATCAATGGAACCTTTTGAGAAACCTTTGGAGACCAGAAATTTCAAGAGCTCGTCGTACCATGCCCTTGGAGCTTGCTTGAGTCCATAAAGTGCTTTGTGGAGACGATACACCTTTTCAGGATAATGAGGATTGACGAATCCTTCCGGCTGCGTGACATAAACTTCTTCCTTCAAAGGACCGTTAAGAAACGCCGTCTTTACGTCCATTTGATAGACAATGAATCCCTTATGTGCAGCATAAGCAAGGAAAATCCTGACCGCTTCCATTCGAGCTACTGGTGCAAATGATTCTTCAAAATCAATACCTTCTTTCTGTCCATACCCTTTAGCCACTAGCCTAGATTTATTATTGATGATCGTGTTCTCTTCATCCATCTTGTTTTTCCAGATCCATCGAAGATTTAATGGTGTTACATCGTATGGTTTGTCAACAAGTTCCCAGACTTTAAGTCTTTCAAATTGTTGAAGTTCACCCGTCATCGATTCAATCCAAGCATGATCAGCCAAGGCTTCTTTGATGTTTTTCCGTTCGGCTGAACTCACGGCGAGTACGAACATACAAACATCAGCATCGGTGTTAAGCTTTCGTCTTGTGCGAACGGGCTGTGAAGGGTTCCCAATGACATGAACCAAAGGATGATCTCGGGTCCAATGATGTGTTGAAGGATGTCGTTGGTAGAACGTGTGCATATTTGACGGATCAACATGGCGAGTAGAAGACTCTCCAGTTTCGTGTACCAGTGTACCGAAATGATAAATTCGTCTTCGTCAGATAATGCATCGTTTGCTTGATTTGTGTTCTCTGGAGCAATGACAGTAGTTGTGGATGTTGTAGGATTGATTGTTAAAGTGATATTCTGAGGAGGTAAATCTGCAGCAACCCGTGTTGAAGTAGATGAAGTTGTAGCCGGTTGTTGACGATGATCGGTATCATCATTCTTATCATGAGTGACAGCGGAAGACTTCGATACAACTTGTTTCTCCCCCGTGAAATATTCATCATACATTGGTCCATATAACATTTCCAACTCTTCAATTGTCGTGTCGACTGTCATATCAGCTCTAGGAACATGTTCTGGAACCAGCGTTGAACTTGATGGTTCATTGTTGTGGTCTTGAGTTCCGAGTTCCGTGCGGTTGTGAACGAAAGTCGTTTGTCGTTGTGGATCGGGACTTAAACTGTTTTGTTCAAGTGCCATTTCTTGCAATTCATCAAAACGAATGTGAATGGTCTCGACAATAAATTTTGTTCTCTTGTTGTACACTCTATATCCCTTAGACTGAGTTGCATATCCCATAAGAATACATGCATCACCTTTCTCTTTCAACTTGTCCAGATTTTCACCATCTCGAATAATGTAACACGTACATCCAAAAACATGAAGGTGTTTGAGTGAAGGTTTTCGATCATGAATTATGTGATATGGTGTCTTTTCGTGTCTTGGGATAATTAAGGAGCGGTTTTGTGTGTAGCATGCAGTTGACACGGCTTCGGCCCAAAAGTACAGTGGAAGTTTTGAAGCGGATAATAATGTTCGAGCAGCCTCAACTAAAGTACGGTTTCGTCTGTCAACAACTCCGTTTTGTTCAGGTGTTCGAGCAATAGATGTTTCATGTTCAATCCCTTCGGCTTCAAAATAGTTTCTCAGTTTTGAATTCAAAAATTCTGTACCTTTGTCAGTACGAACCACTTTAACTTGAGCTTCAAGACCACGTTGTATCAATTTAAGGAAGCTGATGAGAACGTCGGGTGTTTCATCCTTGGACCTCAATAAGTGAGTCCATGTGTACCGTGAGTAATCATCGACTATTACCAGAATATATTTCTTTCCATTGATACTATGAACACGTATGGGACCACACAGATCCATGTGAAGAAGATCTAACCGTCCTTTAGAGCTTGGTGTGGTCTTTGTTTTGAAGCTACTTCGTTTAGCTTTACAAAGTTCACAAGAAGAAAAAAGATGATCTTTGATGAATTTCAATCTTGGAAGGCCTCTCACAATATCTTTCTTGGAAAGCAAGTTAATGGTATCAAAGTTGAGATGAGAAAGACGTTGATGCCATAACCATGCCTGAGTCGATGAAGCTTTAGCTATGAAGCAAATTGGAGTTGATGAAGTTGTGTCTTGAAGTGAAATGGCATAGAGATCAGTACCCCGTGTACCAGTAAGTAAGTCATTCCCATCATAATCACGAACAAAACATGTCTTCTTTCCGAAAGCAACCTCCAAATCCGCATCACAGAATTGACCAACCGAGAAAAGATTGTGATTGAGCCCTTCGACGTAGTATACCCTTTTAATCGTGATATTCCCCTGAACCAAATCTCTATATCCTAGGATCGGTGAAAATTGATTATATCCGAATCGGACCGTACCCAGGAACTTCTCCACGAAGTTAATTAGAAGCTTGAGATTCCCCGTCATGTGCTTCGTGCATCCGGAGTCCAGTATGAAGAGAATTATTTGTATCACCTGCAGAAGAGTTAGAACACGATGGAGCATTTGCTAAATTGGATACCACAGTGGTTGTGATAGTAGAATCATTAGTGTCCTTATCAACATTTAAAGGCAAACTAACACTCGTTTTCACATTTTCTGTCCTACCTTTCGGCATCCATTTATATCCGGGAGGACATTGATTAGCAAACCACCATTTCCAAGACTTGCTTGCAGACTCATATAATTCCTTAATTTTGCTTCTAGGATTCTTAGTGGTGGAGTCTGATGCATTACTTTTCTTAGTAAGGGTAGCACCAGAATGGTTCACTTTGCGTTTGGGTTTACTAGCTCTAATAGGCATTGCAACTTTCTTCTTAGTTATAGTATCTACGCCTTTGACTTTATTCATAGCACACATAGAATGATTAGCATTATCACACATGCCACATTTGACACAAACAAATTTCACATTCATAGCATTCAAATCATTCACATCATTCATATCGTCATTACATGCGATTACAGACTTTTTACTCTTAAAAACATTCAAATTCCTAGGGTTTGATTCTACTTCCTTCGTCTTCCCTTGATTCTTGTGTTTCCAGACCTTATCATTCAGTTGAGTGCTCTTAAGCTGAGGCCGACTAACACTAGTAGTGGAGACTATTCTTCTAGTAGAAGACACATGAATATGAGTGTTTCTAGAAGTCTGAGGCGATTGAATAACTTTGTTTGTGGACTTAGTGGTCATTCTATACATCCCTGGTTTAATCACATTATTGTGCTTAACGCTTGGTGCTATAGCATTCCTTATGGGTTGATTTTGTGGTAACCTTTCCTTTCCATCTATTTTGGGGGCAAACACAGGTTTTGCAAACGAGGAATTTGATAAAGCAGATGGTTTTCCCAAGATGGAGGATCTATTCACTTTAGAAGCATTGGGTTGTCGAACAACAGGTTTCTTAATGCTAGGTTCCACGATTTCCCACCCATTTTAGCAACGAGTTTCTGCAACTCTGCTATCGCTCTGTCCCTATCTTGTAACTGAGCTTTCAACCCTTTAATTTCAAAATTCTGTTCATTCATTTCTCGAAACGTTTGGGAAAGTTTTTCTTGCAATTTATTATCATGTGGAAAACTACCAACGTCTTTTTGCAAAGCAAGTTCAAGTGAATGACAATGTTTTTGAAGGAAATCAGTTTTGTGTTGAAGTAACTCAAAAGCCTTTTTATCAACATTTTCTTTACGTTTCGAAAGCTCAATTTCAAGGCGTTCACATTCTTTGCTTTTATCAAGATATTGGCATGCAAATTCAGAATATTCATCAATATCAGCACAAGAAGTAAAATAAGCACACATAACATCGTTAGAAACACATTCTTGCAATAGTAAATCATATTCATCTGAAAAATCAGTCTTCTCCATTTGAAGATCTTCAATGTGTTTCTCAAGAGATTCAACATATTTTAAATTATCATACATTTCAGTCTGAATGAACTCCTCAAGTTGAAGAACAGTTTGTTTAATCAACGTCGTGTTAGGAATTAAGAGTTCTTTCACAAGCAAGGTAATATCTTGAGGAATCGGACGTGTCCACTCAGCATTTTCACCTTTTGCCCAGTCTCTTTCAACAATAGATTTAACATTATCTATGTGGTGTTTAAGAATACCTAATGTTTTCCTACTCTTGCTTTTAGATTCATCTAGAGGGAGGTAGTTTATGTATTTGTAAACATTAGATTTCTTAGGGGCAAATGCTTTCTTCCACTGAATTCTCTTTTGTTTGTATTCTAGGAACACTTCCTCACAAGTTTTCTGAGTTTGTTTGTTAAAAAGGCCATAAAGACTATTCTCATAAGCATAATTATATGGTTTCACAAACTCCTTATTAACAAGTGGTTGACTATCATCATCCCAAAGGGCAGGCTCTTCACTATCGACACTAACAGGCATGCAATCAAGATCTGTCCTTTCAGTCTCATCAAGATAAAAACACGGGTTCGCAGCTTGAGCTTTGGCAAGGTACTCAGGACTTGCAAAGCTAGCTTGACCCATAAACATCGATGGAGGTGCTAGCATTCTTACGGATTGAATAGAATCATGCGTTTTATAAACAACGTTCTTCAAAAATTCGACTTGTGCTTCTAGTTTGGTAACTTTTTCGATTTCTTTATCATATCTACTTTTGAAGTCTTGTTTTAACGCATCTACCTCTTGTTTCTTATCCTCTAGAATTTTAGCAGAATCAGTAGTGGTCATAGAGAGCTTTTGTTCAAGTTCATTGACTTTGGTATTGGAAGGTACATTTTTTGACGTTCATCCATTAAGAAAACATTATATTGACGCTTCTCTTTAGCTAATAACTCAAGAGTTGTATTATATTTGTTTTCAAAATCGTCCTTTTTACTTTTTAACGCACTTCCCTTGTACCCCTCAAGCTCTTTGGTTTTCTGAAGGAGCTCATCTCTATAGCTTTCAGTCATCTCAGTCGATTTGATAAGAGCAGCTTTGCACTCTTCAAAATTTTGAGTGAGCATAGCGTTTTCCTTCTTTAATTGCTTTTGACTCTTTTTATTTTCAGTGACATCTTTTTGTAAAGTAGCAATTAAATTAGCAAGCGCAATACGTTCCTCTTCATCATATTCATTTGCATGTTGATCATCCTCAGACTCATTATTGCACATGTCTGATGAAATGGGTGTGGTATTGCTATCAACCGTTTCCATCATACACGTATCAGTAATGGCATTGGGTAGATCACTATGCTCAGGAATATCACCAAACACATTATATTCATCAGTCGTGTGTACCTTATCGATTGGCTCAGTGTCAAAGATAGGGCCATTGTCATCTTCAGTGACTTTGAGAACTTCTTCAACCTTTGCCATGTACGAGTAATGTGCATCGAGCTCTTGATCAGAATCTTCATCATCAGTATCATCAAGCATTGCTCCTTCCTCAGCTGACAATTTAACCCCTGCTTCCATCTTCTTGCATAGCAGCATCTTTTCCTTGTGATAGCTGGAGTCTCTAACCCTTTTCGGCTTCCTGCATTCCTTTGCCATATGCCCATAACCTTGGCAATTAAAACAATGAATCCCACTCTGCTGAACCACTTGACTTCCAACCATTTCCCTATTCCCAGTAGCAGCAGCAATCCTCTGAGTATCATACTTGGCAGTTTGTCGATCATACCTTGCAGAACCCTCAACATGTGTTGGATTATGTCGATCATACCTAGAAGGACTTTCACCACTTGGAGGACTCTCAACATATCGGTTCTTTGTGTTAGATGATGTACGAAGATTGTTGTTGGTGGGTTTGTAGATTTTCTTGTAAGTCTTCCTTATGAAAGCAATTTGTTGTTTCATCTCTCGGTTCTTTTGAGCTTGGTCTTCATCACTATCTTCTTCAGATGATGATTCAGATGGTGGTGATGGTGCTCTTGGCACTTTACCTCAAGATTTTGTGGAAGATGAAGACTTAGATGAAGTGGAATATCATGGTGAAGATGATGTAGTGGAATATCGTGGTGAAGATGATGTAGTGGAGTATAGCTTAGGAGCACGAGAGTGAGGATCTTGAACATGTTGAGTGGTAGTCACTAAAGCAAGTGGATTAGCCATTTTTGCAACACGTTCAGCTCGAATCTCATTTGCTTCATTCTGAAATTGCTTCAAGATATCAAAGAGTCGATGATATGAGACCTCGTCTAACTTTTCTTGTTGTTTCACCAAAGTGACGAACCGTTTCCACTCGTGTTGAAGTTGTTGAAGAAATTGAACATTGACTTGCATGGTGGAGACTTGCAGGTTATTTCTTGTCATGTCATTCATCATCTTATAAAACCTTGAGTAGTAAGAGTCAGTTGATTCTCCATCCCTTTAAGTAAACTTGCCAAAAATCCAAAACAAGTTTGTTTTGACATCTTGTTTGTTGAGTGATTCTCCTTGTTACAAGCGTTCAATAGCAGTCCACATTTCATGTGCTGTAGGACAAGCATCAACCGTGGAATAAATGTCATCTCCAATCCCACTTAGAACCACATAGATGGCTTCCTTCTCCGCATCATACCAAGCATAATTTTCAGGTGTGAGATCGGCTCTTGTTTCATCACGTTCACTTGCAGGTATTGGATCAGTAGTATTTGTGGCTGCTCTTGGAGGACTTGAGATTTTCTTGAATACATATGGTCCATGAGTAATACATTTCCTCAAAGCATCACCATTTGGTCTTGTATCAAGGTATCATATGAAACGTGATTTCCATTGAGCATACCGACTAGATACAAGCATTGGTGTTCTCTCTTTATTCCCCGCCACCATGATATTGTTGTTTGTGACACGATACTCTTGAGTAGAATCCATATCTAGAAACTTGAAATCGATGAAGTGTAAATGGATCTTAAGTAGATGTGTGTTGATTGTTGTTGTCGATGAAAAATGTTAAAAATCCCCTAAAAATTGTCTTCACAAGAAACAAAAAAATCGAATGCGAAAAATCACACGTTGGGTTTTTTTCGGAATAACTAACATTTTCAGAAAAATTGAGTATTTCGGAATAACAAGTTTTTTAGAGAAATACCTTTCTTCGGAATATTAATGTTTTCAGAAAAAGCAATTTCTTCGGAATAATGGTGTTTTCAGAAAAACGTGGATCTTCGGAAAATTGATGTTTTCAGTAAAAACACTTTCTTCGGAATAATGGTGAATTCAGAAAAACGTGGATCTTCGTAAAAACGATGTTTTCAGTAAAAACACTTTCTTCGGAATAATGGTGAATTCAGAAAAACGTGGATCTTCGGAATAATCTTCGGAATAAATGCTTTTTCAGAAAATGAGACTTTTCGGAATAATCTTCGGAATAATCTTTGGCATAATCTTCGGAATAATCTTCGGAATAATCTTCGGAATAATACCAAATTCAGAGAAAATGAAAAATTCAGAGAAACTTACCTTCTTCGGAATAAACGTTTCTTCGGAATAGGAAGATTTTCAGAGAAACACTTCTTCGGAATACTGAAATCTTCGGTATCTTTTTCGGAATAATGATAATTTCAGAAAAATTTCGGAAAAACCACTTTTTCAGAAAAAAAAACCCTTTTTTAGAAAATTCATTTCTTCGCAATAGAAAACCCTTTTCCGAAAAACTGTTTTTTCGGAATAATAAACCCTTTTCTGAAAATTTTCTTTTCGGAAAGTTATTGAGGCAAAGAAACTGTAACTCAAAAACAATCCAAATACCTCAAAATCTTGCGATTTTAACCACGAAAACCAAACCAAATCCCTACCAAATCGATATAAATGATTTATATCAAGATTTGTAGCCCAAAAATACTAAACACAATTTAATTTGGGATGATTTATGTGGAAAAATCAACCGAATCAAATTCAAACCAAACAACCACACACAATCTACCCCGTGGCGATTGATACCAAATGTTGTCCCACAATATTGAGATGATTAATGATAGAAAATAGATGAAAAGAGATGGATTCCTAGAGAGAGAAAGTAGTGAGAGAAAGTAGAGAGAGAGGTGATTAACTTGGTGAATATTAGATTAAGGAATAGATTTGTTACAAATGACCATCCACCCTCCTAACATGCTAGGAGGGTAGTATATATAGTCCACCCACATACGGGCTTTAATGGGCTATATATTGGGCCGGGCTTGTCTTTTGGACTTTAATTAGTTTAAATCCAAGCCCGTAAACCACGACTAATTAACTTCCTATTACAACGTTCTAATAAATAATACAATAGAAACCTATGACCGAACATTCTTGTTTGACTCAATATTTTGAGGCTAACACAATCTCATCAATTTCCAAAGAGAATGAGGCATAAGATTGACGCTAGCACCCAAATCGGTAAGCGCTAAACATCCATCAATCTCGGAAAAATCATAAGATAATAGAATATGGTCCGGATCCTCTTCCTTTCTTGGCATATGCCTTTTAGGTTTTTTAAGAAGGATTGGAGCACAAGTTTCTTCAAGGGTTACTTTGGTGAGGTCGATAAAACTCTCTTTTTGAACCGTGGATGGAATTTGAGGTACACGAGGGTATGCACTCTTTTCCTTGGTCGCCACGTTCACCCCATCGACTTTAGAACAAGAAGGCGTCTTCATAAGTCGAGGGTTGAGAAGAAGGAACAACTCGAAATCCATCAAGGTTAGGGGTAATCACATGACTTTTTCCACGAGACGAGGCGGCTTTACATTGTTCCTTCGGATTTGCAACGGTGCCACTAGGTAACGAACTCGATGAAGCACCCGAGGCTTCGTTCATAATAGCCGAAAACATCTTTTTAATATCAATTTTTCCTTGCTCAATCTTCATGTTTTGCATTTTCAAAGTATTAGAAAAGTGGTTTTTCAAAGTACCAATTTCTCCCTCTAATCGTCTCATATTAGCCTCATTCGTTTTCATGTAATTTGGAAAATTGTTTGACGAACTATTTTGATTTGAATTAAAGTTCCCTTGGTTTTGATTAATTCTTTGAAAATTTCCTTGATTAACACTCGAAAAATTATTTCCTTGATTGTTGTTGTTTGAAAAATTCGAGTTTTGATTATTGTCTCGATTTTGCCAATTCAAATTACGACCTTGATTATAACCTTGGTTTTGAAAATTCCCTTGTTGATTGTTTCCTTGACAATTGTTACGATTTTGATTCGAAATTTTTTTGCCTTGGTTATAATTGCCTTGTTGCGATGGACCAGTGTTATTTTGATTTTGATTAGAAAAATTGTTGTTTAACGCACTCACATTCGATGTTTGGTCATCCATAGCCGCACACTCGTAATAATTATGAGGTCCACCACAAAACGTACACGAAGTCTCAACCGCTTTCACCTTAGCGAGAGCGTCTTTCTTTTGCATTTCGATGAGAAAAGACGTGAACACATTCGTCAACTTATCGACTTTCGCATCAACCCTCTCAATGTCGCGATTAGAATTACTAACATTGGTGAAATTGGCAACACTCGGTGTGTTGCGGAGTTGGTAAACCTTGGATCGATTCTCGATAATCATTAAAGCGTCTTTCGGAGTCTTACACAAAAAGTTTCCACCGGCGGCGGAATTCAACGAATCTTGTTCTTGAAAACTAAGACCGTTGTAAACTATCGATTTGGTGCAACTCGGAAAATCCATGGTGAGGACATTGCCTAAGAAATTCCTTAAAACGATCCCACGCGTCTCTAAATGATTTATTCGGTTTTTGCTCAAATCTCGTAATCTCGTTTTCGGAAAACGTCATCTTAGACGGTGGGAAAAAATGATTAACGAATTTAGAAACGAGATCCTTCCACGTAATTATAGAATTAGGTGGCTCTTTCTCGTACCAATCCTTGGCAGCACCATCGAGCGAGTACGGAAAAAGCATAAGCTTGACGACATCGGTGTCGACGTTCTTAAACTTGCTCGTGGCCAAAAGACAATCAAAATTCCGAATGTGATCGTGAGGATTATCGGCTTCACGACCTTGAAATTTCGTAGCTTGTATCAACGAAAGCATTCCGCTCTTAATCTCAAAATTCTCCGCTTCGATAGCGGGAATTACGATCGCGTCTCCATAACCCTCGGTGGGCGCTTGGAGCAATTCCATCATCGAATGATTGTCGGCCATCTCGTCTACGGTCTCTTCAACAACGATATTAGGAACATCGGTTTCTAATTCTCGTCTACGTCGTCGATTCCTTCGATTACGATTGCGTCTATTCGAAGCGTCGATAGAATTAGAATAATCCATCGGTCGAGTGCGCATGCACTAAGCGTAGAATGGGGGGGGGGGGGTAGCAAAGAAGATTCTTTTTGGGGTTTTTTCGATTTTTCAATTTTTTTGGATTTTGATTGTTTTTAATTTTCTCGGATTTTTGTGTATTACCTAGAATCAAACCTAAAAATCTCTCCTTTAATCAATAAACCTCTTCGAGCATCACCTTTAACCTTTCCACCAATCCACAACCTCTCACCTTTGATTTCAATGACTTTGCCAGAGTCATTGGATTGGCTGTCAATGATGACATGAGCTCCGTGCTTAACCGTGGTACTGTGAAGAAAGCTCTTGCTACCCTTAAACCCCATGATGATGACAACAAACCCTTCACATCCACTGCCTTCCAAAACAAATCTCTGATCAAGGTTGATTACTTCTGACCCATTTGGAGAACCCTGATGCTGTATGTTTTTAAGTGTTTGGAAGGGAACCAGGGATCCTATGACCAACTAAATGGATCACATTTGGCGATTGCTTACAGCCTTATATGGGGATTAGACATAGGGATTGCTCACATTCTCTATACGGATCTCATTGCTAAGTTGGAGAACAAAGGGAAGAAGCACCGTCTACCCACCATTTGTTACACCTGTAGAATCTTGGTAATCTATGATCTAACAAGAGGGTTGATGTTTCTAGTGAGAGAAAGTAGAGAGAGAAAGATGAGAGAAAATGTGTGAAATATATGGAAATAATGAAACAACCAACACCCCTTTCCATGAAGGAAAGAGGTTTATATACCCAAGTCCATTAGTGGACTTGGGCCTCCGGCCCATGAACATGCTAATGGATCGGGCTAACATAAAATGTAACTAAACTATACTACGATCCCTTAACTATATTGTTGGAGTGACTGAGACTTTCTAAATACAAAAACGTATTTCCAACAATCTCCCCCTAAAGGGAGGTCACTCCAAATTACACAGTCCTAATCTAACATGTTAGATCTTCGTTCTCGTGCTCGTAGTCCACTTTCACATTTCTTCATTTTCTTTTCTTCATTCTTGTGAATATTTGTTGATTATCATTAGGCTTTGGCTTGAAGCATGTTCTTTTGACATTTCACGTGCAGTCTTTGCCTTCTTGTGATGTTCGCCTCTTCGTGACTTGATGTCCCACATATCTATACTTTGTTGAATTCTTGAAAGTTTCAGAGTTGATACAGCGGTAGACTTTTAGGTCAAACTTTCTTTAATTTTGCTGAAATCTTTGATGCAGAAGGTATAAGTATGCGAGGACAACTTCATCTCATACACCGCAACGCCACCGTCTTTAAATGCAGAAACATAATTAGACACGAATAAAATGGCTTTGATATTTTATTTTGATTCGGTAGCATTTTAGCTCTAGTCGGTGAAGACCGTTGGACGATAATAAATATCGTACTTGTGACAGGTAGATCTAATTAAAGATCTCCTTGACAAGATTTCGCGGGTAAACCTGTTCTCTTTAATCGACCGTCCAAAGCTGATTGCGAACATAAAGAGTGAATCATTTGGATAAATTTATCCTTATGATTGAAGCCGTCAATTCATGAACCTCGAACAAGTGAATTTCAATTAATATTTTCACCATTGTTGCTTTCCAGTTGTCACGAGCTCGATTCTAATAGAATCTTGCTTGTCACCTACCGCAGTGTTGTTTGATGTTGACACTAGAAGGATTTCTACTCATCACTGTGAGCACTAAAGAGTGTCACTCTGAGTGTTCTGACAAGATCACTTGAATTTTGCGTAGAGGCCCTGGAACAAGTTTGATCTCAATTAAGAGTCAAACCATCTTTTCTTTCCAGTTATCACAAGATTAGTTCTTAAAGAACCGCATGTGTCACCTATCATGATCTTGTTTGATGTTGGCTCAAGCAGGATTTCCATCTTCATTGTAATACTTCCGTAACACTCAAATGTTCTGGCAATATTACAGGAATATTGCGTAGGACTCATAAAAATATTTCATGTTTTAAAATGTGTCCTAATGAGACTTTTAATGATCTCGTGGCTCTAGAATCAATAATGCATTTTGATTTGGTGTGCGGAGGCTGGAGAGGATTGCCACCTTTTCAATATCAATTTATTCGGAGTGAATAAACCGATAGATAACGTGTTGAACTACGTGACATTAAAACAAATATCTTTTGAGAGATATTTTAGTTAGCTGGGAGGGGTTGTGCATCGCATCACTGGGTCTATGATACTTTTTCGTCTTCAAGATGTATTGACCCGGTTTCTGCCTAAGTTGTAAGGAGGGCTTCTTTCTTTACACCCTTTATCTTTACATTTCTTTTTCATTCTTCAACACCTTTAATGCTTACCAATACATCATCACTAGCACCTTGTTGTTATTGTTCCAATGCTAGCATCAGTACTTGGTTGGCATTCAGCTATGTTCACAATCCATTCCCCATCTTTCCTAAGGATTACTAATTTCTAACTATGGATTTGTCACCATGAAAATTCCTAAAAATCATTGATATAACTTGTGATATAAATATCAAGAGTTTTAGTACCTTCAGTGTTTTTTGACATCAAAATGCTCCCCCTTAACATGTGCATAACACATATCAAGTTAGATTTTCCATTAAGTCCTTTTGATTTTTAGCCACGTATTTTATTATACAAGTCTCCTTAATCCCATTTTCTCCCCTTATCCAAAATGTTAATCATCAATATTTTGGATATTAATGGATTAACTGATCTTTGGGTAACAAAATGAAAACGGTTGTTGGCCATAGAACATATTAATGTTCCCCCTCAAATTAATGATGTTGATCCCAAACTTAGATCGATTAGCTTTGTGTTTATGAGATTAAATCAAGTTTAACACGTAGAGAAACTTTGTGTAATAACAATCTAAGTGTTATGCGGAATTAACACTTAGAATCAAGAACAATGCTAAACACAATATGAACCAAACTTTCACTTCGATTAATGAAACTTGCGTACAATGAAAGTATAGGAAAACGTATATTAAACATAAACCCTAAGACCTCCTTTTATAACATGAGGAGTCTTGTACAATAAGAAAATTTATCAACTATTCTAGGAAGATATATTTGGATAAACATAGAAAATACAATATACAATGCATATCTTTCCTAACATATAAAAACGTGTTGACTAAGTATTCTGTCAGCGCTTGAATATTCTTTGTCAGTGTTCAATCGGTCAGCGCCTAAATAACTCTTGTCAGTGTTTGAAATCCCTTTGTCAGTGGCATAGTGATGTAACTAATTTTATTCCCAACAATCCTCCCCTAAACTTGATACTTATACTAATGTTCAAGTTTATGAATAAAACAAAATACAAAAAGGATTCTTACAAATAAAAACCTACTCCTGAATCTAAGAATATATGCATCTCATAAGGTCCATGCTAACATCACTGGTGTAGTGAACTTCAAGCCTAGTAGTGTCAACTTCTTCAATACTTCTTGTGACAATGGATACTTCACATCTATCAACAGGAACTCTACAAACTTTGTAGTACTCAAATGAAACACACCAAAAACTGAATACAAATGACAATTCAAGCTACTTAAATAATCCATATTTAACCAAACTGGATCTTCAACATCATGGACAAACATTCTTTGAAATGTTGTCCAGATTTTTATTCCGTTCAAGGAGGAAGGAGCTTCTGCCTCATACTTTTCCTTTAGCAAACTCCAAAGAGTTTCTACATCCTCTCTATCCAGGCTGGCAAACAAAGAAATGAATGAAGTAAAAGTATGTACCTTTCCTCCAGCCCTGCTAATCACCCAAAAACCTAAAGAATCCTCCTCATACTTAACAATTAGATTCTTAAAATCAAGAGGCACTACAGTAGTCATATCAGATGCTTCCAAAGGAGAAAGCACCATGTTTCTCTTCAAAAAACTTCATGTGGATTCAACTGATCAAGATTTGGAAATTTAAGCTTGAATCCCTTCTTCCTTGGTTTTGGCACAATGGAATCCTTTTCAATCTGCATAGCTTCCTCAATTTCTGCCTGTCTTTCCACATAAAGCATCTTGAATATATTATACTAACAAAAACGCTCCCAAATAGGAAATGATAACTACTCAAGTGGTTCAAAAGAAAGCTTCTTTAGTTTGGCATATATCCATCCTGTTTGATGACACCTAAGAAGCATGTAATAAATCTCTCTTCTATCCCTTTTTCTATCATAAAGTACCTTGTTTGCTCTATGCTTCAAAATGATCTTGTAATCACTTTGAAGTCTCAACAGAATCTCCAAACCCCAAATATTCTCTGAGAAAGTCATGTCTGGATTTTCTGTAACCTTTTCTTCCTATTTGTAATACATAGCAACTACCTCAGGCATATCAAAATCAACCTATATCTTCATCTTTTTGAGCTTTTCCTTAGCCAGCTCATCATTATCACCATATTCCAATCTTTCTGGGTCTTCTTTTAAAATATTAGACCCATGATCACTCTCCTCTTCTTCATCACCAGATTCATCCTTTTCATCACCTTCAAATTCCGATGAGAGAATCTATGCTTCAGTACTACCTTTCTTAAGCCCCTTCTTTTCTTTCTCTTGCAACTGGTGATCAAGTATTTCATCAAACTTTGTCTGGGCTGCATCCTTTGGGACATCTTCTAATACTAACACAGCTTTACCCTTATCCATAGGATCAAAAGAGGGCAAAGTAGAAGATTGTACCTGACTGGAAGGCTCCTGAATCATGAGTGGTGGTTGGGGTACATCATTCACACTTAGAATCCTGTCAGCGTCTAAAATAGGCTTGCCAGCGTTCAAATTGCCTTTGTCAGCGGTTGATAGTCCACTAGCTTGTAGCATCATCTCAATGAAAGACTGCTTCATAGGAGTGATAAAAAAAGGGAGTAGATTGTTTCTTCATCCCTGTCAATGCTTTAGCTATCTCCTGATTCCCATACGAACCTTCATGGGACCCCTTATCACTCATGAGTGGCTCAGTAGATTCATCCTCCCCTTGGTAAGAATCATCTTTAGAGGACAAAACCATGGCTCTCCTTCTTCTTGAGCCAGCAAGTTCCAAAACAACTATCTGTTGATCCCAAAATTAGATCGATTTAGCTTGTGTAAACGAGATTAAATCAAGTTAAACACGTAGAGAAACTTTGTTGTATATGAAACAATTCAAGTATTATGCGGAATTAATAATCAAACAAGAACACACAAACAAGATAAACCAAACTTTCACTTTGATTGCATAATCGAACTTGCGTAAAATGAAATTGTTAAAACATATATTAAACTAAAACCTAAAGGCCTCCTTTTATAGATTAAGGAACCTTGTACAAGAGTCTACGTATCAGCTATTCTTGGTAAAGATAGACATAAGAAATACACTGTCGAACATATCTTTACTAGAAACATACTAGAAACATAATACGTGTAGACTAATTCTTCTATCAGTGCTTGAATTCTTCTTATCAACGCTTGACTTCTTTCTGTCAACGCTTGCCCTGTCAACGCTTGATTTCTTCTTATCAACGTCCAGATTGCTCTTATCAGCGTCAAAGTGTATTGGCTACATTTTATTCCCAACAATCCTCCCCTAAACTTGATATCTACTCTAGTAATCAAGTTTCTGAATAAAAACTAAGAACTAGGAGGATTCTTACAAATCGCATTATATTGGAAATAAATATATCTAATTAAATCTTTGGCCACATCACTTGAGTAGTCAATTTCCAGCTGTGTTGTCATTATTTTCTCCAAAACTTCTTTGGACATAGGATACTCAACATCCACAAGAAGATACTCATAAAACTTTGTAGAACTCAAGTGATACACACCAGCTGCTGAATATAGATGCCATTGAAGTCCACTGATATCCTCATCAAGATCCTTCCAAAAAGGATCTTCATCATCTGGTGCACACATCCTTCTGAATGTTGACCAAGTCTTTATTCCATTAACTGAAGTAGGTGCTTCAGTCTCATACTTGGCCTACAGTAACCTCCAAAGGTCTGCCAAGTCTTCCCTATCAAAGCTTGCAAACAAAGATATAAGAGTACTAAAAGTATGTATCTTTCCCATATATGCCAATCATCCAGAACCCACTTGCATCTTCTTCATAGCTAACTATAGGGTTTCTGGAATCATGAGGTAATACTTCCACCATATGTGAAACTTCCAAGGATGCTAGCTTAATGCATCTTCTAATAATAGCTTCACTAGGATTCAATCTATCCATTTTCTCTGGGAACTCAAGTGGAACTCCCTTCTTCTTAGGTCTTGGAACAATTAATGCCTGTTGAATCTACATCTCTTCTACAAGCTCTTCCTTTCTTTCATCTGAAAGAAGTCTGATAGTGTTCATCTCTTGCACTCTTTCCCAAATAGGATAAGCTTTATACTCCAATTCATCAAAGGACAATCCCTATAACTTCTGAAAAGTCCAACCTTCTTGATGACATCTAAGCAACATATAATAAAGCTCCCTTCTTTCCCTCTTAGATTGGGAAAAAACTTTGTTGGCCTTGTACTTTAGGATTACCTAACAATCCCTTTTAATCCTGAGAAGAATCTCCAATACCCAAATCTAATCTGATAAAGACATATCTGGATTCTCCATGATCTTTTTCTCCCATAAAAAGTACATCTGGGCAACTTCTGGCATAACATAATCCACCTTCATCTTCAACTCTGCAAGTTTTTCCTTTGCCAACACATCACCATATTCAAGTCTTTCTGGTTCTTTAATAATCATGACACTTGAATCTGTGCTCTCATGATTACTTCCTTCTTGTTCCTCAGAAGTAACCACAAATGGTGACTCAACAACCTTCTTCTTTTCTTGTTCCATAAGTTGTACAACCAACATTGAATCAAATTTTACTTGAGCTGCATCCTTGGGAACCACTATTTCTACCATAATTCCTTTACCCCTATCTAATGTATCAATGATGGGTAAAGATGACGATGGTACCTGTGAAGACACTTCCTTGATGATCACTGATGACTGGAATACATCAACCATACCTGCAGGTCTATCAACGTCCAAAACCTGTGTGTCAATGCCCAACTTACTCTTATCAGCGCTTGGCTTGTCAGCGTCAAAAATCTGCTTGTCAACACTCACCTTACTCTTGTCAGCGCTTCTTATGAACTGCTCCATCATCTCAGTACAAGATAAATTCAAATTTGTAGGGGTAACCAATGAAACATCAAAACCTGGTTGCCTCTTCAAATCTGTTAGAGCCTCAGCCACACCCAAAGATTCTCCATCATGTGAGCCTTTGTCACTCACATGTATCTGCTCGTCCTCCCCTTTGGAAAAATCCTCCATACCAAGCCTATTGTTAGCACCCTCCAAAAGAAAAATCCTCTCCCTCAATTGCTTGAGTTCAAGGCCTTGTGTAGAGACAGTATGTACCAGATCTACATTTTGCTTTTGTAAGAAAATGCAGACAACCGTCAATTCCAACATTGTATATGGTTCCAATCTGCCCTCCTCTAGAATGGGGATTTGACCACCCAAAATAGATTCATTGGGCATGGATGAGGTCTTAATGATGTTAGGACTAGCTTGGCTTGCATCTTAGCTAGTACCAATAGTCCTAGCCTCACCCATGTCACCAACCACACTTGTGGTAGTGGTTCTCTCTCCAACATGACTAGGACCACCAGAGGAGAACACTCCAATGGTCCTTTGGCATTTTTCCATCCTAAAGTCTGGGGGTGAAGAGGATGATGTGGATTAGGTTGTAGTTTGAAAGTTAAGGGGTGTTTGGGTCTGTTGTAGAAAGGTGTCAACGTTTGGATTTGTAGTATCAACGCCAACATTTAATGTGTCAGCGTTGAAGGAATCTTGGTCAAGTTCCATATGTTGAGGTGAAGGTAATGGTTAAGGTAATGGTTCAGGTAATGGGTCTGGTTGTGGTTGTGTGTCAGGTTGCGGTTGTGCTGCTACAATAACAGCAAGCATGGCTTGGGTAAGAGGTAAGTCTCTGTGAGGGGGTAAATTCATCTTACTGAAAATAGCTTTCTTTTGCAAAGGGATCGCATAAAAATCATCATGATCCCTGGTGAAATACCTTTGTTCATCAAAAATCATTTGTAAAAATCTTGGATAAGCCAGAGTCATCTTTCTACCCTTGTTTTTACACATGCCATCAAAAATCATTTTAGAAAATTATATTTTTGCCCTGTAGCAATACACACAATGGCACTACCAATGGATCTGTTAATTTCATTATGTGTAGTACATTTGGGACTTAAATATTAAAGGATGACATGTATTAAGTACTTCCAAGCAGGTGGAAATTCCTGTTTATTATATTTGTTTAGAGTACCCTCTTCAGGGAAAGGATAACCCAAAGCTTGAAGTCCCTGTTCTATCTCACCAATGGGTAGAGTGGTTATGTCATCTGCATCATTAAGATGCAAAGCCTGGCGAACCAAGGCTTCAGTAACCACCCATGGACTCCCATGGACAATAGCAGTTAATGTAGTCACATTATTAAGCGTTGAGGAACTAACAGTGTTCTAAAACTGTTTAATATGAGTGACAGGGATAAGAGGAGCATGAGAAAGTGCATACCTTAGTGGAGATGCATTCGAATACGCTACCATTAGAGTATATTAAGGAAACAGAGCATCATCAGGCTCCAAATAGGCAACCATGTTATGCTGACTTCTGAATCCCAATACCAAGTCACTCGGTTTAAACTTAGGCGCCATTGATGTAGAAAGTTGTGTGAAAGGTTATGAAAGATGAATATAGGATAAAAATTTGTTAGACAATAATATGCAATTACCCTGTTAAAAAGAAGGAGCCAAATATATAGGAGAGGTAGGCACATGTGATTGGTCAAAAATTAGGTAGTTATTTTCAAAATATAATGATGAAAATCTTGAAAAGAAAATAACTTATCTTGTGCATTAATTAAAAGGTACCAACTCCCTAAATTACGGGCCCAATTTTCGTCAAAAATAACAACTGGGTAGGACCCAATGAGTGTCAACGGTCAAAAATAACCTATCAACGCCCAACGGCTATATTCTTGTCAACGTTGGAAAGAGCCATGTCAACGTCTAAATTGGTCCTAACAACGTTTGGAAATAAATCTGTCAACGTCCAAAAAGAAAAATAATAAAAATGAAAAAGGACCTTAACAAAGTGATTTATCCTAGTAAAGATAACCTATAAACTGAAAATTACTATAGGGTGACAAGCACTGTCCAATCATGCACACTTGCTTAAGCAAGATAAACATAACAGTCCTCTAGTGTCCCTTGCTAACCAAAGTTCTTAACAGTGAAGTTATCTCATAAAATCCTTTGTAACTTCCCAGGTAAGCCCAATAAAAACCATACCCAAGTCTCCCAACAGACCACATCCAATTCTAGGCCAAAAAGTCTTGGCAGCATGCATAGTATATCAACTTTGCATGGTACAGTGCCTCATGAGTTAGTAAACTAATTCATACTCACAGTGGACACAATCTAGAATTGTAATAAGAGTATTATATGAATACCCAAAAAATCCTAAAGGGTTCCTAAACCTGCCCTTAAACTATGATACATAAGTTGCCAAATAATATGCATGTAATAAAAATTTATGTCAAGATAGGAATATAAATATTCCATCCATCATCCATAAACTGAAACATGCTCCAATAATGCTCCAAGAATCCATAAGCAACTCTGTATCCAATTGTAAAATGCCAACAACGCCTGCATAATTAGATCAACAACCACAAAACTAACATGTTGCTAACAACGTCAATTTAACACTTGTCAGCGTTAAAATAACCTTTGTCAGCGTTAGACAAATAAAGTGGAAAATCTAATTTTGTATAAAGACCAATAACAAATGCATATCCTGTACATACTTTTACAATAAGTTCCCAAAACACATATTAAGTAAGATTGATCATTCCAATACTTGTTACCAAGTATTGAAATCTTCCAGTATCAAAAGGTTTAGTTAATAAATCAGACACATTGTCTTCTGTGTCAACCCTATCTGGTTGTATTAAACCTTTTTCAAAACAATCTCTTATAAATTGATGTCTAATTTCTATGTGCTTTGTTTTAAAGTGATGTACAGGATTTTTAATAATGCATAAAGTACTGTTATTGTCTACAAAAATCTTGGTATGCATAAAATTATACCCATAATCCAACAGCTGGTTCTGAATCCATAAGACTTGTCCACAACAAGTAGCTGCAACAACATACTCTGCTTCAGTTGTAGAATTGGCCACCACTGTTTGTTTCTTGCATTGCCAAGATATCAACCTACTTCCAAGAAATTGGCATCCACCAGTTGTGGATTTCCTATCAAACTTGTCACCACCATAATCACTGTCTGAATATACAATAAGCTCCAATGGAGAATCTTTTGGATACCATAATCCCAAGTCTAGATAACACATAAGGTACCTAAAAATTTCTTGACATCATGAAGATGACAATCTTTTGGAGTCACTTGATGACGTACACATGCACACAAAACAAACATAATGTCAGGTCTGGAGGCTGTGAGATACATCAATGAACCAATCATTGACCTATAATGCCTGACATCCACCTCTTTTCCATCTCCAACTTTTCACCAAGGGTGTTCCCTATCCATAGGTATGCTAGCCCGTTTCTCATGTGGAGAAAAGCCAAACTTCTTCAAGATTTCTGCTACATATTTGTCTTGAGAGATGAAGATACCATCTTCTTTCTGTTGTACTTGTAACCCTAGAAAGAAGTTCATCTCCCCCATTGCACTCATCTTGAACTTGTCTGTCATGAGTTTGGAAAAATCTTCACTCATCTTTGGACTAGAAGAGCCAAAGATGATATCATCCACATAGACCTATACAAGTAAGAAATCCTTACCAGTCTTCTTTGTAAATAAGGTCTGGTCTATGGTGCCCCTTTTGAATCCATTTTCCACCAGATAGGTAGATAATGTGCCATACCATGCTCTTGGGGCTTGATGAAGTCCATACACAGCTTTCTTCACTCTATACACCTTGTCTGGATGTTCTGAATCTTCAAAACCAGGAGGCTGCATTACATAAACCTCCTCTGTAATTGTGCCATAAAGAAAAGCACTCTTCACATCCATTTGATTGACTATAAATCCCATGCAGTAAGCATAGGCTTGAAAAATCCTTATAGCCTCAATCCTTGCAACAGGTGCAAAGACCTCCTCATAGTCTATCCCTTCTTCTTGTGTATATCCTTGTGCCACTAAACGTGCCTTGTTTCTGACCACAATGCCTCTCTCATCCTTTTTGTTTCTAAGAACCCATCTTGTCCCAATAGGTCTGACATGTTTGGGACAATCAACCAACTCCTAAACATCCTAAATAGCAAATTTGTGAAGCTCATCCTGCATTGCTTCTACCCAACTTAGTTCTTTGAGAGCATCAAAAATCTTCTTGGGTTCCTGTTGTGACAAAAAACAGGCAAACAAACATGCTTGAACAAGAGGGGTATCAACCTTCTTGTGAATATTGGCAATAAATCCTCCATGATTCTGATGGGACCTTCTAGTTTGCACAGGTGTCATCACATCACCTATGATCGAAGAAGAAGGATGATTCTTCATGGTAGATGTAAATACTCCTCCTTCAATGATTGTGTTATCATCAATTTCACTATCCATATTGCCAATATCTTCTTCAAATGCTCTTCCATCATCATTAGAATGAACCTCTCCATTTCTGTTTGAAGGTTCACCTTGCTCAAAATTATTGGAAGAGAATAAATGGTTAAAAGTGTTGTCAACGCCTGAGTTAGAGTTGTCAACGTTTGAGCCATCAACGCCTGAATTTGTCTTGTCAGCGCAAGATTTTCCTCTGTCAGCGTTTGAAGAATCATGCATGTTTTCAACTGGTGATACTTTTGGACCACCTTTTTCCTTTCCAGCAGCAGCAGCAGCAGCAAATGCATCTGTCCATATGGGAATGGTAACATACTCAAGTATGGGTGCTGATTTGTCTGCTTGTGATCCAACCTCTTCATCAACCTGTTTAGCTGAAATATCAATAACTGGTTCTTCCACAACATTTGAAGTCACCTTCACAATGTTTGGATTAGTAACATGCATATAACTCAATGTCTTAGATAGAGGTTCCAAGTCAAATAACCAATTTGGACCACTTTCAGGATCACTAGGTTTACTATCTAGAAACCTAACATGTACTTTTTCAAGTATACGTTTTTCTTTCTTAATGTAAACCCTATATCCTATACTCTGCACAGAATAACCCATAAAGTAGCCTTCATCACCTTTAGCACTAAACTTACCTAACGCATCACTAGTGTCCAGAACAACTACATGACATCCAAAAGGTTTAAGAAAACCAATATTGGGTTTCCTTCCCCAAAATAGCTCATAAGGTGTTTTGTTATGTATCTTGTTGATTAATGCCCTGTTCTGAACATAACAAGTTGTATTCACAGCCTCAGCCCAAAAAACTATAGGAAAGTGAGCATCAACCAACATAGTCCTAGCTGCTTCTATGAGTGTTATATTCTTTCTCTCAGCTACCCTATTTTGTGTGGGGTTCTAGCTACACTAAACTGTCTAGTAATCCATTTCTTGGCACAAAAGTCATCTAATAACTCATTTCTAAACTTACCACCATTGTCACTTCTAAGCATCTTAACCTCATTACCAGACTTCTTTTCAATTTGGGTAATAAAGTTAATCAAAGTATCAGCAGTGTCACTTTTCAAAGCTAAAAAGAAATTCCAATTAAATCTAGAAAAATCATCAGTGATGACAAAACAGTAGGATTTATAATTTAAGCTTTCTATATTAGTTGGACCAAACAAGTCTATATGCAGCAAGTGAAGTGGTTTAGAACTAGAGTGCACTGGTTTAGACTTAAATGAGACCTTTTGTTGTTTGCCTTTAAGGCATGCAACACAAGAATGGTCATTGTGGAAAGCCTTTTCAGGAAAACCATCAACTAAACCATGTCTCACAAGTCTATTTATATTTTTAAAATCAATGTGCCCTAATTTTCTGTGCCAGAGATTACTCTCATCAACTGAAGCCTTAGCATATAGATATGACAAATTATTATTCATCCTAATTCCATTAAGATTCATATTATAAATGTCCTTATGCCTAGGTGTTCTATAATCAATGAATTTCTCATCTGGTATTTTAAAATCTTTGCTCAACACCAAGCATTCAGTATCAGTGAAAAGAACCTTATTTTTGTTATCACACAACTGTGATACACTAAACAGATTATAGTCAAGTTCTTTTACTAGAAACACGTTTTCAAAACGCAAATTGTTGGTGAGAACAGTGCCTTTTCCCTGATAGTCCCATATCCTCCTCCAATGTACACTTTGTCACCATATTTAATGGGGATAAAATTTGTCAGATAATCTTCCTTCCCCGTCATGTGCCTAGAGCATCCACTATCCCAATAGCCATAATCATTAACCTGCTTTTGAATGCCCTGCACATAAAGAAAACAAATTAATTTTCTTTGGGAACCTAAGCCTGAGCAGACTTGGATTCATTTGGTTGTTCAACAAGAACAGACTTAGTCCTTATGACAACCCCTTGTTCATCCCTTCTTGGATTAAACACCAAGTTAACCCCAATTGGTCATGTTATGACCTTTGAAATATAATGAAATCTGTTACAGGTCATAGAAATCCCATCTGAATTAGGGTTTTGGTCTTGTTTAGGTCTCTGTGTCAAGCTAGAAGAAGCTTTAGACCCCTTTCCCTTTGGTTGCAAATATTTTTCATTACTTGGTCTGGCAACGTTCCAGTCAGCGTTTAATTTGTTCTTGTGAACACTGAAATTACCCTTATCAGCGTTGAACCTAGGGTTTGCTACAGGAACCCATTTTCTGTTAGACCACGTATTGGTCTTCTGAAAAGGTCTTTGCCCATAAGTATTAGACCCTTTAGTAAAGAATGGGGCTGGTCTAACAACTTGTGGACTCTTCTGGACAAAAGTTTTGGGTTTGATAGTGTTTGACTTTCTATCAGCGTTGACCTTTGAAGCATTGACACACTTATAAGCTAAATGTGAAAAACTTCCATAAGTATAACAGGCTTTTCTAGACATAGCTCTAGGTCTAGAAGAAAAGAAACCTGTCCCATTATCACTAATTTGGCTTTTTGGTGACCTAGGTTTTCTATACATTTCTGCATATTTAATACTAGGTTTTTTTATCAACGTTTAAGCCAAGGTCAACAGTCTTGCCAGTAGTAGGATTGGTCACTTTTATGGGTGTAGACTCATTTGGGCTGTCACTAAGCATGCCACCCTTAACAAACAAGGTAGGGTTGGCTTTTTTCCATTGGTCCAAACCAGTCAAGTTCTGCTTGTATTCCTCTACTGGGGTAAGAACTCTTGGTGGAGGAATAAATTCCTCTTCTTGGAGTTCTGGTATACCAGTCCAAGCCAAATCCTTTCTAAGGACACCATAGAAGTTCCCAGCAGGTGGTGGAACACGAGCATACTCTTTCATCCCAATCCCAGTCATATCCCTAGAATCCCTTTGTTCACTAACACATTTTTCTAGGGTTTGTGAAGCTTTATCAAATCTGTGGATTTTAAGATCTACATTATCCTTGTTTTTTATAGCCTCATCAAACTTAACTTGTAAAGCACCATTGGCTCTTTCCAAAATGTTTCTAACCTCAACACTAGCATTCAAATCATGAGTTAAAATATTGATTTGATCTTTTAGGTCAAATTCAATTTTCTTCTATTCAGCCACAGTCTTTTCAGTTTGAGTAAGAGCAAGTTGATAATTAGATAACTTGCATCTTTCATCAACGACATCTGTTGTTAATTTTAAGACTTTTTTGTTAAGCTTTTCAGTATTTAGACGACAACCCTTGCTACAAAATGCATCATCATATACCTCATTGTCTGATGAAGATGAAGAGTGTGCCATGAGAGCATAGTGAACATGCTCCTCTTCTTCCTTTTCTGCAACCAAAGCTTTGTTCTCTTCCTCATCCTTGGCCAGATAGCTCCAATCCCAGCCAACACCATCAATGTCTTGCATAGCAACCATAACTTTGGAATCCTGATCCTAGAAGATTTGGCTTGAGGGTTTTCAAGCATCAGATCGTCTTGGAGATCTGCATTCTCTCAAAAGTGTTTCATTCGATGACAATTATAACACTCAACCTTGGATTTATCAAATCCAGCAGTGTCCTTATCATTAAAAGTCATCTTCTTCTTAAATCTTCGATTCCATCTATTTGCCCTTATGCTTGCAAGAGCCATATTCCACTTTATGTCCATCTCCTCCAAATGCTCATCACTAATTAGCTCAAGGTCCTCATATGTAATCACTGATGTAAAATCCATGATTTTACCATGACTAAATATAATGAAATTTCACCCATTAAATCTTAGAACACAAACTCATGTATTATATTTCTATAAGTCATGTGTAAACTTGTCCAATATGCACATATACTTTTACATACATACTTGTTGTAATAAGTTTGACTATGTAAACTATGTACATAAAACAAGTAGTAAAAATGCATAACCAACATTTGATTAAACAACACTTAACAAAAATTGAAAAATATGCTACACCATATATATGTGGCCGTATATGTATATATGCATATTATAGGCATGCCTAAACCTTCTTGGACTATCCCAATATCATGTACTCTTTGTGTTAAGCCCAACATGAGCCCATGACCAAAGCCCATCCTTTTCCCACTTCTTGGTGAGTGTCACAAGGCATAGGATTTTGTGGAAGAAGAAGAGTTGCCTTGGAAAGGCAAAGGGTGACACTTGGCATGATATGTCATACCAAGGTAAATAATACCTTTTGCCATTCCTTTCCCTTTCTCCTCTTTAAGCCGAAACACACACACATTCTCACATACATGCAATCCAATCTTGTTCTCTCACCCTCTTCTCTCTCAATCATACGGCTTAAAGCCATATACATCCAAAAGCAAGTATTAAATCCACCAAGATCCTTGTCTCATCTTTACTACAAATCATTAGTAGTACCATTCCCTTGGAATCACTATAAACAAGCCCTAGCAAAATATTTAAGGCCACAGCTTGATTTGTATTAGGGTTTCTTCATCATCTTGAGTAGATCTCAAATCTCTTTGTTCATCTAGATCATTCTTGGTACTTTTAGGCAAGAAAGGTATACACATCATATTCTTTCATTTCTTCATGCATGTATCATCATACATCTATAAACACAAGTAAATAACATGTTAAAAATCAAGATTTGATAAAGCTTTGACCCTTATAGGTCACGACATATTTATGTAAATCATGTTCATGATTTAAAATCTTTTAATAAGAAACTTATGACTTGTATGTTATGTTTTAAACTTGATTTAAAAACCATATGAAACCTTTTATAAATCTAAACATTGCATGAGTTACAAATCTTGTTTATGGGACTTTGGTTAACTAATAACCATAGATCTCATGAAATGAACTTGTGCAACTTAAAGATCATGAAAACCATGACCTTAAAGGTCACGGCTAAATTAAATGGTGATATATGGTTTGTCTACTTAGTTTTAAGAATGGAATATGAAATGTAACATGTTAAATGGAATATTAAAAATCACAAAAACAACTTATGTGTATAAATGTAGCCGTGGGCTACACAAGACCAAAAATGGGTTAGATGTACATGCATGCTTATATAAACCGAGATCTAGTGATAAGTATTAACTTAACATGATAAACATGAAATAAGCTAATAGATCTTATGGGAATATTAGGAGAAAACAATATAGTCGTGGGCTATACATTGTTTTCTTGGAATGATAGTAGACTTGGGAACATGCATGTAACCTAGATAATCATGATTGTATTTTTGTAAATATTTACAAGACTTAAAGATTAGCTAAAGTTTTCATCTTGGAAATACCAAGATTTAGAAATATAGCCGTGGGCTATATATGTGTGTACATGGATCTATGTTTTATTATTAGGTCTAGACATAGTTTAGATCTCATTTTGGACTTGTGACTTATTTTCTTGATGTGTACATAGCTAGATCTATTTTTGTAACACTTATAAATTACATTCACCTTAAAATGAGACTTAACTTATATTAATAAGCTATAACTAATTATAGCCGTGAGGTATAAGCTCCTACTAGGGCTTATGACTTACTTGTTACCTTATAACACACCTAGATCTAATTTGGTACACTACATAAACAAATTATAAGTTTTATTCTTCTATTAGATGTAAAACTAAATATGAATAAGCTCATAATAAACTTATAAGAATATCTTAAGTTAAAACATACATAAAATATAAAGTAATGTTAATGGACTAATTAAGTCCATGAAATGTTAATCTAAAAATTAATGGACCCAATAAGCCCATTTGATAAATTTTAGAAACTTAATAGACTTAAGATTTCACTTGGGCCCATTTAACTAATTAAAAGGCTTAAAAGTGTATTAAGCCCAATAAATGATCTAAAGGCCCATTTAAATAAATTAGTGGACTTGAGATATATTTAAGCCCACTAAAATAGCCCATTAGATGTTTAGCCCATTTAATAAGCCCATATAAAGTTTGAATGTTAAAATAAAAGTTTTTATAATAAAATATAACTTATAAAAACTTTTTGGATGAGAATGACAATTTATAAAACTTAAGGACTAAAACCATAACTTATGAAACTTGTTTTGATAAACTAGTAAACACAAGGACTGAAAATGTAAATATCCAAAAGTCTAGGGTTTAATAAATACTATCCGTGGCAAATTAAACCCTAGGGACCATTTTGGGGAGTTTCTAAAAGTTATTTTGTCATTTTATAACCCTAAGGACTATTCTTGTAATTTGCTGAAACTTAAAGAAGCCCTAGGGGCTGTTTTTGTAATTTTAGTAAAGTTACAAAACCTAGATATGACTAGGGGGACTAAATCTACCATAAGCCGAGACTTTAACAAGCCCTAGGTACTAAATATGTAATATCCGAAAGTTATACTTGTTTAAAATATAGAGGGACTAGTTTTGCCATATTCCAAAACATTAACAAGCCCTAACCCGAAAACCTATTTGAATTATAATAAAACATAATTAAAATAATTAGACCATAAGAATTAAGGTAAAAATTCTTAAGTTTAAAATATTTTATAAATATTAAAATAATTTATGGAAACTTTAAAGTTAAATAAAATATTATATATTTTTTTAATAAAATATTTATATTTACTTTAGGAAATAATTATATAAACAATTATGAATATGTATTACTCATACATAAACCCATATACTTTTAGAAAATAAAATTTGTATGAACGTTGGATAAATTGAATGTTCAAATTTAAGTAGAACATCTTACGTCTACTTAAAATATGAAACTTAATATTCAAGTTCAAATGAATGATTATAATACATGAACTACGAACGTGAACTAATATTAAGTAAAAAATTTATGTTTACTTAATAATGGAATTTAATAGTAAATGAGTGATTATAATACTTGAACAGAGAACGTAAATTAATATTTTAAGTAAGACATTATATGTCCACTTAAATAAGAAACTTAATTGTAAGTTGAATGATTATTATAAATACATGTATGCTAACTGATATTAATAGTTAAACATTTTATGTTTACTTAGAAATGAAACTTATATAGATAATTTAAATGAATATTGATGATACTTGACCTACGGTTATTTAGATAAATACCGTAGCATAAACGAACTGACTAAAATCTGTATAAGCATACATATATGTTCTTTGTACTATCTATTAAGACTGTACTATCTGATTAGGCATAACTTTGGTGTGAGCTTTAATTGGATATTCGTATTAAACAGCTATTGCCTACTCCCATGTGCGTTTACAGCCCCATATAAACTTTTGATAAAACTTTCCCATTTGGGGAAGATAATATGCAAACATATAATGGACATAACCAGATTGTATAAACTTGACTATGATTGATTATTATTGGAACTGTTAAATTGTTGTAAATCGCCCGAATGTTATAAATAGATCTATTAGGGATTGACCATCCCCGTCTGGGTGAGTCATGCTCACTGTGCCATGGTCGGGACAACAAACGTATACCATGTTGGAACTGGAATGGGTGTCTTTTTCTAAGACACTACGTCCTCATCTGTTGAGGCTATGGAGGTTAAGCTTCAGTTTCTAATAATAAACAACTGTAATGTACATTTTAGTAAGAATGCTTTGTGCATTGTTACTTATATGATTAATGTATGTCCAAACTAATTAACTGTTAAAATCTGTAAATTCACCAACTTAATGTTGACCCCTTTAGTATGTTTTGCACAGGAATATGAAGTTAGTACGTGGTGTGTGCATGGTCTCCAGCATCTTATAAATCTGCATCATAGGAATCGTCAGGGGTTCTATTTGGGAAATATAAACAATCACCTTCTGTCATGTTTAAGACAATTTTATTTTATTTGTTTATCAAACATGTAATTTGATTTAAATAACTCTTTATATTATGCTCTATGGACTATATGCTATCGATCCACCCTAGTGACATCTCCGTGGATATTTTCGCATATTCTGACCCTACCCGGGGTGTCACAACTGAACCATTGGGCAATGAAGCAATGTATGCACACACAATATCTAGATCAATACCATCAGGCTTAACTCTTGGTAAGTCAACATTGTATGTGTTAGCGTCTGAATGTGAGGCACTGACAAAGCTTGATCCAGCGTTGACACAAGGTGATCCAGTAACGGGGTGCATGTATGACTCCCTTTGATCAAATTGAGCTTCACTATGTGAGAAGAAGGCCATATTTCCATTGGTAGACTTTCTTCCTTGATCCAAAAGGATTCTCTTTCCAACATCCTCAGCAGAGACAGCTCTTCCATCTTTAGGTTTTTCTTTTCGATCATCTTCTGTAGAGCCTGGAGTTGATCTTACCAAGATAGCAGCTGTAATCTTAGCAGCCTTATTGAATGTGTTTCCATATTCAATAATTTCCCATAGGGTGTGGTCATGGATTTGAAGATACTGTTCAAAGTTAAACTTCCACAGCTCAAAGTTGTCTGGGTCTAGCATGGGAATCTTTATGTTAGGGGTTGAGGAAGAGGATGAGGTTAACTCTGGAGTAGACATGGAGTTTTACTTTTAGGGTTTCTTGAAAATTAGGTTTGTTGGCGATTTAGGGTTTTTATGTTCTTTAGATCAAAGTTTCTCAACAAGCTCTGATACCACTTGTTGATCCCAAACTTAGATCGATTTAGCTTATGTAAACGAGATTAAATCAAGTTAAACACGTAGAGAAACTTTGTTGTATATGAAACAATTCAAGTATTATGCGGAATTAATACTCAAAAAAGAACACACAAACAAGATAAACCAAACTTTCACTTTGATTGATAAATCAAACTTACGTACAATGAAAGTGTTAAACCATATATTAAACTAAAACCTAAATGCCTCCTTTAATAGATTAAGGAACCTTGTACAAGAGTCTACGTATCAGCTATTCTTGGTAAAGATAAACATAAGAAATACACTATCGAACATATCTTTACTAGAAACATACTAGAAACATAATACGTGTAGACCAAGTCTTCTATCAGTGCTTGACTTCTTCTTATCAACGCTTGACTTCTTCCTGTCAATGCTTGCCCTGTCAACGCTTTATTTCTTCTTAAAAACGTCCAGATTGCTCTTATCAGCGTTCAAGTGTATTGGCTACATTTTATTCCCAACACTATCATCTCCCTCAATTGATTGAGTTCAAGGCCTTGGTCAGTGACTTTTTATACAAGTTCCACATTGGACTTTTGCAAGCCAATGCAAATAGCCGTAAATTCTAAAATAGATAATGATTGTAGACTATCCTCCTCCAAAATGAGGATCTGACTCCTCAAAATGGATTCATCAGGTAAAACTCTCTCAGCTTCATGGCTCGGACAACTAGAGAAGGCTCTCGTAGTCCTTTGTCTTTTCTCCAAGTGAAAGTCAAAAGGTTAAGATGAGGAAGCGGATTGGTGAACATGTGTTTGGGGTGGTGAGGTGACAACGGGTGAAATGGGTGTGTCAGCGGTTAAAACGCGAGTGTCAGCGCCTGAAGGGTCAGTGTTCATAGGGTCATCTTGGTGGGGTGAAGGTGGTTGTTGTTGTTGTTCAAGTTCAGGTTCTTGGTGAGGTTGAGGGTTGTTGGTTGCTTCAATAACAGCCAACATGGAAGGTGTCTAAGGTAAAGGTCTGAAAGGTCTAGTATTCATGCACAGAAAATTTTTAGCCTTTTGAGTAGGGATCGTATAAAAGTTATCATGATCTCTATGACAGTAACCTTGGTGCTCAAAAACCATTTGTAAAAATCGAGGGTAGGCAAGAGTCATCTAGCTACCCTTGTTTTTCAACATGCCCCCAAAAATCATATGGGAAAAATTATATTTTTGCCCAGTGGCCAAACAAACAAGAATACAACCAAAAGAATGATTGATTCCATTGAAAGAAGTACACTTAGGACTAAGACACTACAAGAGGAAATGCATCAAGAACTTCTAGGCTGGGGGAAATGTTATTTTCAATATTTATTAATTTTTCCCTCAGGGGGAAACTCTTATCCCAAGCCTCTAAGCCCTTCTTCTAACTATTCTTGAGGAAGGGTATTCACACCATCAGCATCATCAAGCCTTAAGGCTTGACGAATAAGTGCTTCAGTGACCACCCATTGTGTCCCATGAACAGTCCTTGATAATGTAATCACTCCACCAACTATTTCAGAAATAGAAGTGTTCCAAAATTGTTTGATGTGTGTGATAGGAATGAGTGGATCATGAGTCAAAGAGTACCTTAAGTTAGAAGCCAAGAGATACTCAATCATTCCAGTGTATTGAGGATGATGTGTGTCATCAGCCTCAAGATATGCGATCATGTTGTGTTGATCCCTAAAGCCCAGAGTAGCACCAGCAAGTTTAAATAAAGGAGCCATGAAAACTGTTTGTGAAAGGTTAGAAAGTATGAAAGTGATAATGGAAGGTTTTGGAGAAAATAGAAGACAATCAAGCAAGTTACCCTTTTGTAAATAGTATGAGCCGTATTTATAGGATGGAAACAAGGATACTATTGGTTGAAATAAGAGGTAAGTTATTCAAAGTATAATGATGAAAATATTGAAAACTAATAACTTATCTCTTAGCTTTTAAAGAATTTACCAAATCCCGTAAAATTACGACCCAAAATATCCCGAAAGTAACAACTAGGTCATAAATCCTTTGTAACTCCCAGGTAAGCCCATTTTTATTTACACCAAGTCTCCCAACCAACCAATCCCAATTCTAGGCCAATAAGTCTTGACAACATGCACAATATATCAACTTTGCATGCTATAGTGCCTCAAGATTTAGAAATTCCAACAATTCTTAAAAAGAAAAGCCTTCATTATTCCTAACTCCTACTCACCAATGGACACAACATAGAATTGTGATAAGAGCACTCTATAAGTACCCAAATACCTAAAGGTTTCCTAAACCTCCCCTTAAACATACACAAAATGCAAATAAATAATGATGAGAAATTTTTATTTCAAGATAGGAATGTAAACATTCCAACCATCAGAAATAAAAATTCTTCAAGATATGAAGTCCATAAGCAACTCTGTATCCTATTGCACAATGCTCATAAACGCCTGCATGATTAGATCAAAAACCACAAAAACTAACATTTGCTGTCAGCGGCCAAAATCCACTTGTCATAAGATAAAATACCTTTGTTAGCGTTAGAAAATATAGTGGAAAATCTAATACCTTTACATGAGATAATAAAAATGCATATCCTGTACATACTATACAATTCTCTCAAAAACACATATTTTATGGATTGATCATTCCAGTACTTGTTACCAAGTACTAGAATCTCCCAACATCAAAAGGTTTAGTTAACAAATCAGCCACATTATCTTCTGTGTCCACTCTATCTGGATGTATTAAACCTTTTTCAAAACAATCCTTTATAAAATGATGCCTTATTTCAATGTGTTTAGTTTTAGAATGATGTACAGGATTTTTAATAATGCATAGAGTACTGTTATTATCTACAAAAATCTTAGTATGCATAAAATTGTACCCATAATCCAAAAGCTGATTTTGAATCCATAGCACTTGTCCACAGCATGCAGCAGCTGCTACATACTCAGCCTCAGTTGTTGAATTGGCTACCACAATTTGCTTCTTGCATTGCCAAGATATAAGCCTGCTCCCAAGAAATTGGCATCCACCAGTTGTGGATTTTCTATCATGGTTATCACCTCTATAACCAGTATCTGAATAGCCAATAAGTTCCAAATGAGACTCTTTACGATACCACAATCCCAATGTGGGAGAGCATCTAAGGTATATAAAGATCCTTTTAACTGCATGAAGGTGACATTCCTTTGGTGTGACTTGATGACGTGCACATGCAAATACTGCAAACATAATGTCAGGTCTTGACGTTGTAAGATACATCAATGATCCAATCATGGATCTATAGTGCCTGACATCTACCGCTTTTCCTTCTCCAATCTTTCACCATGGGTGTTCCCTGTTCATGGGAGTGCTATCTCGTTTTTCATGTGGTGAAAAACCAAATTCCTTTAAAATCTTAGCCACATGCTTATCTTGAGAGATGAAAATACCATCCTCTTTCTGCTGAACTTGTAGTCCAATAAAGAAGGTCATCTCTTCCATAGCACTCATCTTAAACTTATCTGTCATAAGTTTAGAGAATTCATCACACATTATTTGGTTAGATGAACCAATGATGATATCATTCACATAAACCTGAACAACAAGAAAATCCTTCCCTTCTTTCTTTATAAACAATGTTTGGCCTATGGTACCCCTCTTGAAGCCATTATCCACCAGGTAGGTGGAAAGTGTTCCATACCAAGCTCTAGGGTTTGATGAAGGCCATACATTGCCTTCTTAACTCTATAAACTTTATCTGGATGCTCAGAAATTTCAAAACAAGGAGGTTGCATGACATAGACTTCTTCTTTGATTATGCCATACCAAAATGCACTCTTCACGTACATTTGGTAGAATTTGAAACCCATGCAGGAAGCATAGGCTAGGAAAATCCTTATTGCCTCAATCCTAGCAACAAGTGAAAAAACCTCTGCATAAACAATACCCTCTTCCTGTGTATATCCCTGAGCAACCAATCTTGCTTTTTTTTCTAACAACAATACCTCTCTCATCCTTTTTGTTTCTTAGAACCCATCTTGTCCCAGTTGGCCTGACATACCTTGGACAATCTACTAGCTCCCAAACATCTTGAATAGCAAACTGATGAAGCTCATCCTGCATTGCTTCAACCTAGCTTTCTTCCTTGAGAGCATCAAAAATCTTCTTTGGTTCTAACTGAGAGAGAAAACAGGCAAACAAACATTCTTGAACAAAAGGAGTATCTTCCTTTTTGTGAATATTGGCAATGAATCCACCTTTATTATTCTTAGTTCTCCTTGTTTGAAAAGGAGTCTGAATATCACCAATAATTTGGGAGGGAGGATGATCCTTAGCCACCTTTGTAAGTATTCCTCCCCCAAATAGTAAGTTGTCATGAACAGTGGACTCCATGTTGCCAATATCTTCTTCATTGCTACTCCCATTCCCACTTGAACTTGGAGATATGTTGTTAGCGGATGGAACTGGGCCACTGACATCTTGATTGGGTATGGGGTCTTGAACATGTTCTAAAATATTTCTGTTGGAGGAAGAGAATAAATTTCCAAACAGACTGTCAGCGGATGAATTCAATGTGTCAGCGTCTGAATTGGCTTTGTTAGCGGATGAAGATGCATGCATTGATTCATCAACTGGTTTCTCTTGTGGCATTTCTTCCTCCTTTCCTGTAGCAGCAGATGCTTGCATAAACTCATCAGTCCATATAGGTATGGTGACATAATCAAATATGGGAGTTGGCTCAACTACATGTGATCCTTCTTCTTTATCAACTTGTATACCTGCAATGTCAATAATAGGTGCTTCCAATACAATTGGATTAGTCACAGGCATATAATTCATGGACCTAGATAATGGATCTAAATCAAATAGCCAATTAGGTCCAAACTTAGGATCAGTTGGTTTATTCTCCAAGAAGTCAATATGAATGTTTTTTTGTTAAAATCCTAGACTTCTTGTTATAAACCCTATACCCCTTGCTATTTGTGGAATAGCCCATAAAAAGTCCCTCATCACCTTTAGAATGAAACTTACCTAGGTTATCACTAGTATTCAAAATCACAACATGACATCCAAAAGGCCTAAAGAAGTCTATATTAGGCTTCCTATTCAAAAGTAATTCATAGGTAGTCTTATTATGAAATTTATTAACCAAGAACCTATCAGTGGTTCGTGAGTCATTGTGAGAGTTGAATGCCACACTTCCAAATGTTGAACTTCCTCCTTGTTTGAGAATGGATTTAGGTTCCATGGTCCTTAACTGATTGTAGATATAATCAAAGGAGGCATTCCTATAAGCCTTGGTGGCAATGATAGATTTTGCATGAATCTCCTATACATCACCAAGACCTCCAAGAAAAGTAACTGTGATGTCCTGTTTTTCAAGTTCTGTTCCCATGAATGCCAACTTGCTAGTGATGTCTTGTAGACGACTTCTTACCTCACTAAGCTTCTCATTAGAACGAGCTATGAAAACAATATACTCAATCATCAACGGCTTCTTCCTTTGTTTAAGGGTTTCCTCATTACCCCATAGATGACTTCAAAAGCTTCCCAAAGCTCCTTAACAGACTCATATTTCCTGAATTTATGTTGCTCCTTAGGACCAAGAGCAAGTTTGAGTGTGCTTAAGGCTTTCATGTCATTCCTTCTATTTGCCACTTCAGCAGCAGACACAACTCTTCCATCTTCAGGCTTTGCATTGAGATCATCACCAGTCTGTCTAGCTCTCCTTCATGTTTTAATAGCAGCTTGAATCTTTGCTTCCTTATTGAATTGATTTCCATACTCAATAACTTCCCAAAGAACATAGTTATCAACTTGAAAATATTGTTCAAAGTTGAACTTCCAAAGTTCAAAGTTATCAGGATCAAGTATTGGAATCTTGAGGTTGTGATTTGAAGATTGTGATACGACTGAGGTGGAGATGATGCTTAGATGAAATTAGGGTTTTCAGCGATTTAGGGTTTTTAGGGTTCTTTTGATAAAAGTTCCTCAACAAGCTATGATATCACTTGTTGATCCCAAAATTAGATGAATTAGCTTTGTGTTAATGAAATTAAATCAAGTTTAACACGTAGAGAAACTTTGAATCTAAGTGTTATGCGGAATTAACACTTAGAATCAAGAGCAATGCTAAAAGCAATATGAACCAAACTTTCACTTCGATTAATGAAACTTGCGTACAATGAAAGTATAGGAAAACGTATATTAAACATAAAACCTAAGACCTCCTTTTAGAACATAAGGAGTCTTGTACAATAAGCAAACTTGTCAACTATTCTAGGAAGATATATCAGGTAAACATAGAAAATACAGTATACAATGCATATCTTCATAACATATAAAAACGTGTTGATTAAGTATTCTGGGACTTCTCTTGTCAGCGCTTGAATATTCTTTGTCAGCGTGCAATCTCTCAGCGCCTAACTAACTCTTGTCAGTGTCTGAAATCCCTTTGTCAGCGGCATAGTGATGTAGCTAATTTTATTCTCAACAAATGAGGGTTAGTTGTAGTGCTTGAGTACGATATATTTTGAAAGATTTAGAATCTTGTGATAAATTCTTGAAAAATATCATACTTTCACACTAGAACAAGCCACAAAAGCCTAATGTACACATTATATATACATATTCACAAGTGAGTGTACGGAGTTGACCTGATGTAGTACGATCACCATGTTAAATGGATCGTTCCATTAGCCTATGGTGAGCTCTATACGGTTCTCTCTGTTGCCATCATCACTGGTTAGTGATATGCATGGCGAATCCTCCTCGTCGCTGTCTTTAGTTTCATCATCCCCGTCATCCTCTTCATTTTCACTCTCCTTTTGTTCCTCATCATTGACCTTTTCTTTAGTACAAAAATCACTTTCCTCTTCGTCATCCTTATCTTTCTTAGACTGCTCATCATCGTCATTTTCCTCAGATTCTTCGCCATTTTTACCCAACATAACCATAACCATAAGCACATTTTGCAATGCATCAAACCAACATATTTTGCAATGTCATAAACTGGCACTTTTCGCAATCCTCATAATACCAACATCTCGCAATATTACACTTTCTACACATTTCGCAATGTCATGAGATGCTTTCCGCAATGTCAGTCGGATATTACGAGGCAATTTCTATTGGTTTCGATTTCGGATTCATTACTGTGTTTTGAGCAAATCTAAGCATAACCTATGTATATCTATCGTAACTGATCATTTCCCCTCAATCAATTTTAGTTTTTATCACTATAATTTTTCGAAACCCTAAAACCAATAGATTAGGTTTAATGGTTCGATTGTTTTGAAATGAAACAGAAGAGGTGATTTGAAATAGATTAATACACAAAGGATCAATACCTTGACTGGATAATAGCAAGAATAAACGAAAACTTAAAGCTTTTTAGAACTTGAAAATGGCGAAAAGTGTTGAGAGGTTGTGTGTTTATTGTTTTTGCGAGAAGTAAAAGAAACATGGGGGGTTTACTAGTCAAACCAACACTCTTCTTTTGCAAAATTGAAAAAAAAGTCCCCATGTTGTATTGTTAGAATAAAACCAAGTAGGTTTAATCCTAGTACTTAATACCCGTTACCACTTATTTCTTGAGAACAAGTTCACGCCACTAACGCTCCTAACTTTATGAAACTTATGTAACAAGTTCACAAAGCTTATCTCCTAAGGCACATAATATCCTAACATGTAAAGCACACAACGCATAAAGAAGACATAACCGATAGCATTTTCAGAACAAACCGATTAATTTATTTCCAAGAAGATTTGATATTTTCTCCCCCTTAAAAAATGACCCATTTTCTATTCAAAGAGTTGTAGTCGTTGTTTAAAGAGTCAAATACCTATGAAGACATTTTTCTTTTAGTATTTTTAAGAAACGATTCTGGTGACAATAAGATTTCTCTTATTTTAAAAAATAAATGCACTGAAGCGTACATTAATTTGTGTCAGACCAAGTTATAAAGTAAACTTGATCCCTTGCAAGGTTTTAAAGTAAACCTTGCCCGAGAAAATTAATTCCCGTTGTGAGCCAACGTTTTTGAAAGAAATACGTGACTTTAATGCGAAAAGCAGGTTGCAGTCTGAAATAACTACAAGCCATATGGGCATGTTTTAAAATATGTACAACTTTATATACGAACTCTATTTATGGCATCGTGTCAATATTAATCGACATTTCTAAGGCCGTAAATATTATCGTACTAAAAGACATGCCCGATTTAAAAATGAAAAATGTTTTTGAATTTTCTTTGTTTTATATTTTTTATGGTTTTTGTAGGTTTTATATTTTTGTATTTTCTTTTTGATTTATATATACATTACATACATGATCACGATAAAAGGACACTCGATAATAGTTTACCACCACTATTCTACACATTCTCCTGCCAACTCATGAAGAGTCGCTAGTGAAAGTGATTTCATACTAAGCTTGTCGATCAAAAACTCGATACCTCCTCGATCTAAAGCCTTTTTGAACATGTCAAAGTACAGCTCGATCACTCCATTTTCCACTTGCTCTTTGATGAAATGGTAGCGTATGTCAATAAGCTTCGCCCTGAATTATTGAACATAATTGCAGCAAAGGGCAATGACGCTTTTGTTGTCACAGTACATCGGAATTTTGTTGAATCCAAGACCGTAGTCAGTTAATTGTGATCTCATCCATAGTACTTGAGCACAAAAACCAGACATGGAAATGTATTAAGCCTCTGTACTTGATATCGCAATGCTTTCCTGCCTTTTGGATGCCCAACTAATCAGTCTATCTCTAAGAAGTTGCACACTTCTAGATGTGCTACGTCTAGTATCTTGACACCCAGCGTGATCCGCATCTGCATATGAGATTACTGCAATAGAGGAGTCCTTCGGATACCATAGACCACGATGAAGTGTTCCTTTAAGGTACCGAAAGATCCTTTTCACAACATGTAAGTGCTTTTCGGTAGGCCGAGCCTCATACCGGGCACACATGCATATAACAAATTGCAAATCAGGCCTGCTAGCAGTCAGCCAGAGAAGGGTGCCGATCATTCCACGATAAAGTTTAGGATCGATAGCAATCCCATCCCTATCCTTATCTAACTTGGATCTCTCCACCATTGGAGTATCTATAGGGTCACAGTTTTCAAAATGATACTTTTTCAACGATTCAAGAGCATTTTGGATTGATTTATAAAGATGCCTCTGGGATTCTGAGAAATTTGTAACCCTAAGAAAAGTGATATTTTTCCCATCATCGACATCTTAAAACGTGTGGACATGATTTTCTCAAAATGGTCGGACAATTTTTGAGTAGTGGCAGCAAATATTATATCGTCAACATAAATTTGTACCAGTATCATGTCGTTGCTTTCCTTGAGAATGAACAATGTCAAGTCCACTTTGCCTTTGGAGAAGCCTTCCGAGATGAGATATGACTATAGGAGATCGTACCACGCGCGTGGAGCTTGTTTCAACCCATAAAGGGCCTTCTTGAGATTGTACACATGATTAGGATACTACGAGTTGAAAAATCCATTCGGCTGGTAATGTATAGATTTTACTAGTTGAAAGTTCGTTATTCTCGGTATCTTCTCGAATTGATCCCGGTTCAAAGTGCGACTCAGTCGTTCTTGGTGGAAAATAAAATGGTTTGGTTATCTATTCTACTTAAAAGGTAAATACACAAAATAATAACAATAAGCTAAAAGCAATTAACTAATAAAAACAAAATGATATAAATAATAAAACGTAGATTTAGAACGAAACAATTAATAAAAATAAATCTAAAAGAAGAAATTAACTATCGACTCGAAAATAAAGTTTACTAAATGAAAAAGGAGAGAATAAAACTAAGATGGTACTTTATAGTTAAACAAGGCAAAATCTAAAGCGGGTACCAAATAAAAGATAAAACTCGAACTTTACCAAAAAAATATTAATTTTAAAATTAGACGAAAAAAATAACTAAAAATACGTAACTTTCAGAAATAAAATCGGAACAACTTTCAGATTAAACTGAACAATTACGGAACAAAAATAATAAATAAACAAGCTAGCAGGCAGCTAGCTCAAGCTAGCAACCTGCTAGCTCAAAATTGCGCCAAAACAAGTCAAGCATGCATGCATGCATGACATTCATCAGAATGTTGTGTAAGGATCCATCGCAATGTGTAAATTGTAATTCTATCGGAATATTTTTTTAAAGTAGTATCTATCGGAATGTTGTAGTAAAGTATCGGAATGTTTTATTATTTCTATTTATTATTATTAATTTTTTATTTTTTTATTTTTTAAACTATCGGAATGTTATAAAAAAAAACTATCGCAATAATAAACCTAATGACTATCGGAATATTAAACAAAAATTCTATCGGAATATCTAAAAAAAATAAAAACTGTCGGAATAACTAAAGTACCAAAATCTATCCGAATGTGGCTGTCAAAATTTGGGCAACACTTCGTCGCAATATACCTTAAACTCCGTCGGAATATGCGATCGCAATGAGCGATCGCAATCCCGATCGGAATAAGGGGGATGGTATAAATGATCGCAAAGTAGAACCACAATTGGTTATTGCGATACAAATAAGCAATCCATCGGAATGTGTAGATGCCCTCAATATTGCGATGAACATGAAGTAATCCGAAAATGTAAATAAGCTAAAGTTCAATAAGCACACTATCAATAAGCACACTAAACCGAAACTTGAACAACTTAATAAACATAAATTTGAAAGCTTTTAAAAGATGAAATTCATAAACTTTATAAAAACACAAAATAAGCAAACAAAATAAGCAAACTTTAAAAATATAAAAACTTATAAGCAAACTTAAAACAAATAAGCTAGACACAAAATAAGCTAATAAGATTGTCAAACTTATTGCTTATTCCGTATGAAAACTTAAATGGGAATGAAAAGACAAACATTTTAAGGAATCAAACATAAAAATCAATAAAGACGTGCATGAATTGATTCCAATTTATATAAAAAGCTAAGAAAGGTAGAATAAGATTAAGATTAAACCAAGAATTAAGCTATTTGAAAGTAAAATTTTGATTAAAAACAAGAAAGGAAGATAAAAGATTGAGATCCTAGTGAGAGAAACTGTCACTTTCTCTCTCTAGAATCACCTACAAAATGAAAATGAAAACTAAACTAACTAAAACTAAAACCAACCCTCCTAAATGAGTTTAGGAGGGTATTTATAGGAAATGGGGAGGTGCATGTGTTGCCTCCTCTTTTTTTCTTTCTTCACGTCTTCTCGTCTTTTAAGTTCTTCGACTTTATCGACTTCGTCTCGGGATTAATTAAACTCGTCTTATAATATATTTATTTATTAGACTCGAGTTCTTCGGCTTTATTAAACTTCCGTCTTTTAGACTTGTTCTTAGATAAATCTTCAGAATAGGCTTTGGACTTCCGTTCTTTTTGCATTCTTGATCTCTTGACTTCGTCTTTTTGTCATTTTCTTCGATAAAAGCCCGTAAAAGCCCGTGTTTTCTTCCCTTTTCACATTTTGGTCCTAAATCACAACAAAAACACAAACCACGCATAATTCCGACATTTACGACATAAAATACACGTTTTGGCTTGGTTATTATTGTAATTAAGTGGTAAAAGGATGAGTGTTTTCACACCTATCAAATCCCCTACACTTAACCATTGCAATGTCCTCATGCAATGCATTAGTTAAAAAGCACTATTACACTTTTCATCATAATCAATCCGTCTTGGCCTTTATTTAAGAGATAGAAAATTACGAAACAAGTAAAGAAATCAAAAACATACCTTCAGGTTTTGAAAATGTCATGAATGATCATCATCCTCAAGTTTTCACTTTCTCCAAACCAAGCTTAAAGACGAGATCATTGTTATTATAAGTTAGCAAACTAACACGAACTCATGTGGGCCAATTATTTACTTAGACTCCCTTATTCCTAGGTGTATCTCTTATATTTTATTGTTGTCTTGAATGATCACGAGGATGCATTGTTGACTTATTTCGATAGTTATTAAGGCTGAAAATAAAGTGGGACGATTTAATCAATAGTTAGCTAAAGGACAAAATCTTTTAAAACTGCTTCTCGGGACCTCAAAAAGTTCATATCTTGGCATAACTCGCTTCGTGATTTGAGACCTTTCTCGGACCGATATTTGGCAGCGACTTCATACTTCAAATCTTGAGAGACGTTCATGAAATAATGGTCTTCTCTTCATAACAGGAATTTCTTCACTTGAAGTTTTGAGAGATTCTTCATAAATGGACCACGACTTCTTCATTTTTCTCCAATCATTACTTTAGACTTTGATATACAACGATCCGCCTCCTTTTAGGACTTGGATCTATTTATCCTCATACCTTGCTAGGGTCTTTTCGGATAGACTTCTCCATGACTTTTGGGGAGTATTTGCTTTTCGTTGTGTGTCTCGATCCTTCATATTGATTTTCGATAAATGATTATTCACATCACTTGGGATCTTTAGCAACAAAATGTAGCCCTCATGCCTTGTTAGGACCTTTTCGGACTCGCCAATCTTCGCATCCCGCTTCAATAAGTTATGCCTTGGCTATGAACTCTAATCCATACCGAGCAACTTTTAAACGATCTTGGGCTAGAAGCTAAGTAACTTTTCAAATCGTACAACCTTATTTATTGCAGAATTTATTAGCAAGCGATGGGAGAATAGGCTTATAATTAACTCACATAAATTCACGAAAGAATACCGAACTTATAATTGGCTCTATCATCTCTCGTTCTCCACAGTTTAAAATCTCAAGGAATGAGACTCGTGGATGCTTAGCCTATTAAATCAAAGTTTTGGGTTTTCGAGTCGTCTATAGGATCTTGCAAATTCTTAGACTTTTTCAAGTTTTAGAAATCGCATTTTAAAGTTCCCTTGATAAACAACTCTCTAGGATCAACAATAGGAACTTGCGAAAAGTTCTTGCTCTTAACCCGTGAGAGTTAAGACTTTCGCGTTTTATAGCTCCCTATATAAAAGCCTAGCAAAACTTGACTTAAACACGTTAAGGGTACTAGCTAGAGTAAACTTAGATAAGTAAACTCGGGTTGAGTCAAAAGATTCACAACGTTTGAAAATTAAAACCATTTTATTTAAAATTTATTCTAGCAAGGAAAGAAAATAACTATACAAAAGGAAAAACTAATAGGCCAAAATAGATCAAAAATTTTGAAAAATGTCGAAAAATTGATTTTCTGGTTAAAATGAGGACAAATACAAGGAAAAGGCCACTTAACTTCGATTGAAGTCTCCCCTACACTTAATGTAAACATTGTCCTCAATGTTTAAGCATGTGGGAGTAAACTCCCCTACACTTAGGACATTGTGCACGTTGTTTAAATCTCGCTAAGGAAGAGACAACTAAAGAGATTCCTATTTTAATATTGAGAAATATAAAATAGTGAATCGAAGAGAGTTTAGGATAGAACCGGGAAGAAGGGAACACGGAATCACGGTTCGTCAAAAGTCATCAAGAGTGTGTCTTTAAAGCTCTAATCCCTGCACATGATAAGAAAGAAAACAAGAAACACCAACGGGGCTCCCCCTACACTTATGGTAAAGATAGATAGATAATTGGGTTTCCTCCCAAAAAGCGCTTGTTTATATTAACCGAGTCACGAGCCTGACTCGTCCCCAAATTAAATGGTCCATGGGGAAGCCTCGAATGCAATACCGGGATCAAAGACCTTGTCCTCGTTCCCGGTTGACATCAACAATGGAGAGGCGGGGGGATAAGTCTTGTATGGGAGAAAGGTTCTTTCAACATACGTATAGTATGTGAAATCATGATCCACGGGAGGTGGGGCGGGTAAAGTAAGCACATTGTCCTCCCCCAAAGACAATGGATGCTGAGCAAACGGCAAAGCCGTAATGGTATCAATCATAGCATAGTCAATGTCACCTCCCGGGTCAAAGCACTCATCCTCCGTAATAGTGGCTAAAGGGGAGGATGAAAGGTTCTCGGGAGGGGGACTTGGGACAATACCTTCTTGCAGCAAATTATCAAAAATAATATCCCCTCCATGTCATCGTCATCAATACCTGGAGGTATGGAGTGAATGTCGATTTCTTCCAGCAATGGGTCATTATCTTCAACGGAAGGAATAGATGGAGGCAAAGACTCGGAGAGAGGAGGAGAAGTCAACGCTTCGATTTGAGCAATAAGAAGGTGCACTTTCTGTAATCGATCGCGAAGAAGTACGTCTTCCACCTCATCCACAAGATCATGTTCATGGGTGAACTTCTCGTAAGCCGGAGAGAATAAATCGTCATCGCCCACATTTCCCGGAGGAGATTGAGATATTTCAAAAGTGAAATTCTCATAGCTTGGAGAAAAATCGTCATCATTAGGATCGACCTCTTCCGTAAGAGCAACGTCGTCCTCAAGCTCCATAGCAGGTAAGTCACAAACCTCATCATCCAATAATTTGTCGAGACCAACATCACTAAGCTCATTCAACGAATCCAGATCGTTAGACGCAGTAGGAACATCGAGAGTAGGAGTAGCAACTTCAGAAGATGTGTTGAAAGTGCATACAACATCGTCGTCATCATCATCATAATAGTATTGATGCACAAGAGGAGGGGTATAATCACTAAGATTAGATACTTGCTCTTGTTGCAGTCGCTTTTCCTCCGCCCATGCTTCTTTTGTAAGAACAACGGCTTCTTGAAGTTGTAGAATGATGGAGTGTAGTTCGTCATTCAAAGTAGTGCGTTGTGGGTAAAGATTAATTGCTGAGAGGATTGATGATTAAGGGTGTGATGTGGGGGCTCAAAGTGTTGAAAACCTGAATTATAGCATGGTTGTGGCTCATAGTAGTTCATCGGTTGGGAAGAATTAGAACACGGGTTTGGTTCATAATAATCCATCGGTGAAGAAAATTGAGGACACGGATTTTGCTCATAATAATTCATTGGTTGACAATAAGAGGTATCGTGAGGACCCCCACAGTTGTTGCAAAACGGGTAAGGAGAAAGACTGGGTGCGGCTTGTGGATAGCTATTATCATTGTCATAATTGTACCCCGGTTCTTGCCCGTGACCATACGGGTATTGAACCGGGCACGAAACATGCCAATGAGAATCTCTTCCACAATAGATGCACGGGGGAACAGGAGGTGGGTTCAAAAAGTACGAATTAGTCGAGTTGCACAAAGGACAAAATCCGAATTGTGTGTTGTCGATATCGTTTCCGTACCGTTCACATGTACACCATTGACAAGAGTCGTTCCCGTACAATCGTCTCCCACACCCGACGCAATGGACATAAGAATCCATAAAGAAAGATAGATAAGCAAGAAGAATATTTTTGATGCAAAACTTTGAAAAAGAAATGCTTTTAATGATTTTTCAAATGTTTTTGGTATTTTTGAAAATTTTGGACACGAAAAATAATGTTCACAAGTGAACGGATCCCAAAAGCCAACGCGACTCTCACAAAAAATCGTTTATCTTCACGAAAAGAGCCGGCAGCGGCGTCATTTTAATGTATAGATTTTACTAGTTGAAAGTTCGTTATTCTCGGTATCTTCTCGAATTGATCATGGTTCAAAGTGCGACTCAGTCGTTCTTGGTGGAAAATAAAATGGTTTGGTTATCTATTCTACTTAAAAGGTAAATACACAAAATAATAACAATAAGCTAAAAGCAATTAACTAATAAAAACAAAACGATATAAATAATAAAACGTAGATTTAGAACGAAACAATTAATAAAAATAAATCTAAAAGAAGAAATTAACTATCGACTCGAAAATAAAGTTTACTAAATGAAAAAAGAGAGAATAAAACTAAGATGGTACTTTATAGTTAAACGAGGCAAAATCTAAAGCGGGTACCAAATAAAAGATAAAACTCGAACTTTACCAAAAAAATATTAATTTTAAAATTAGACGAAAAATATAATAAAAATACGTAACTTTCAGAAATAAAATCAGAACAACTTTCAGATTAAACTGAACAATTACGGAACAAAAATAATAAATAAACAAGCTAGCAGGGAGCTAGCTCAAGCTAGCAACCTGCTAGCTCAAAATTGCGCCAAAACAAGTCAAGCATGCATGCATGCATGACATTCATCGGAATGTTGTGTAAGGATCCATCGCAATGTGTAAATTGTAATTCTATCGGAATATTTTTTTAAAGTAGTATCTATCGGAATGTTGTAGTAAAGTATCGGAATGTTTTATTATTTCTATTTATTATTATTAATTTTTTATTTTTTTATTATTTTATTTTTTAAACTATCGGAATGTTATAAAAAAAACTACCGCAATAATAAACCTAATGACTATCGGAATATTAAACAAAAATTCTATCGGAATGTCTAAAGAAAAATAAAAACTGTCGGAATAACTAAAGTACCAAAATCTATCCGAATGTGGCTGTCAAAATTTGGGCAGCACTTCGTCGCAATATACCTTAAACTCCGTCGGAATATGCGATCGCAATGAGCGATCGCAATCCCGATCGGAATAAGGGGGATGGTACAAATGATCGCAAAGTAGAACCACAATTGGTTATTGCGATACAAATAAGCAATCCATCGGAATGTGTAGATGCCCTCAATATTGCGATGAACATGAAGTAATCCGAAAATGTAAATAAGCTAAAGTTCAATAAGCACACTATCAATAAGCACACTAAACCAAAACTTGAACAACTTAATAAACATAAGTTTGAAAGCTTTTAAAAGACGAAATTCATAAACTTTAGAAAAACACAAAATAAGCAAACAAAATAAGCAAACTTTAAAATATAAAAACTTTTAAGAAAACTTAAAACAAATAAGCTAGACACAAAATAAGCTAATAAGATTGTCAAACTTATTGCTTATTCCGTATGAAAACTTAAATGGGAATGAAAAGACAAACTTTTTAAGGAATCAAACATAAAAATCAATAAAGACGTGCATGAATTGAATCCAATTTATATAAAAAGCTAAGAAAGGTAGAATAAGATTAAGATTAAACCAAGAATTAAGCTATTTGAAAGTAAAATTTTGATTAAAAACAAGAAAGGAAGATAAAAGATTGAGATCCTAGTGAGAGAAACTGTCACTTTCTCTCTCTAGAATCACCTACAAAATGAAAATGAAAACTAAACTAACTAAAACTAAATCCAACCCTCCTAAATGAGTTTAGGAGGGTATTTATAGGAAATGGGGAGGTGCATGTGTTGCCTCCTCTTTCTTTCTTTCTTCACGTCTTCTCGTCTTTTAAGTTCTTCGACTTTATCGACTTTGTCTCGGGATTAATTAAACTCGTCTTATAATATATTTATTTATTAGACTCGAGTTCTTCGGCTTTATTAAACTTCCGTCTTTTAGACTTGTTCTTCGATAAATCTTCAGAATAGGCTTTGGACTTCCGTTCTTTTTGCATTGTTGATCTCTTGACTTCGTCTTTTTTTCGTTTTCTTCGATAAAAGCCCGTGAAAGCCCGTGTTTTCTTCCATTTTCACATTTTGGTCCTAAATCACAACAAAAACACAAACCACGCATAATTCTGACACTTACGACATAAAATACACGTTTTGGCTTGGTTATTATTGTAATTAAGTGGTAAAAGGATGGGTGTTTTCACACCTATCAGCTGGCTTACATAAACTTCTTCCCTTATTTCCCTATTTAGAAATGCTGTCTTCACATCCATTTGGTAGACGATCATGTTCATGTGAGAAGCATAAGCAAGGAATAGTCTAATTGCCTCCAATCTCACAACAGGAGCAAAGGATTATTCAAAGTCAATACCCAATGCTTGTTTGTAACCTCGAGCAACGAATCTAGCCTTGTTCTTTAAGACACCACCCAACTCATCAAGTTTGACCTTATATACCCACAACAATGTAAGGATGTTGACGTTGTCGGGTAAAGGAACTTATTCCCGTACTTCAAGTCGTTAAAATTCATTAAGTTCCTCTTGTATGGCTTCAATCCAAGAGATTGTGTCATTGCTTTTTGTGAAGTATTAGGTTCCTTCACGGAGAGAAACACATCAAAGTATCAATATAATTCGTGCTCTTGAAGTTGATGGCGTGTTAAGACTGGTCGAACGATGTCACCAATAATATTTCAGATTGGGTGATCCTTTGTCCACTTTGTGTTGTGATTTTTAATCCGTGGTGGTCTGGAGTTAACGGTTGCAGGAGCTTCCTCTGAGGTAGACGCATCGTTAGGGTTTTCAGGTATTGGTAAACCAAAGAATGGAAGCTCTTGTAAGTGAGAAAATTCCAAGTCGTGATCATCATAATCCTCTTCAACATCATCAGGAACGAGTGGAAGTGTTGATTCGGGTGTAGTTTGAGAATTGTTGGGGGATGGTGCATCTAGTGCAGTAGTGACTGTGGATGCATCAGATTGATTTCCATTATCTTGAGCAACAACTTCGGGAATCGGAGCTACTACGGCAGGTGCTGGAGAATCATCACTTGGAGGATCAAATAATTCATCAAACATAGGTTGAAATAACTCATCCCACTCGGGCCTTGTAGGTGGTGTAGATGATGGAGAATTAGGATTGTTGGGAGTTAATCCGAAACTAATAGTAGTGGTTCCCATCTCATGAAGTGCGGGTTCAGAGCTGCGTTGCTCAGAAGCCATCGCTGTCATCTCATAAAAATTGACATCAATAGTTTCTATTATCTTGCCAAGATGACGGTTATAAATCCGGTAAGCCTTCTTTATGGGTGAGTAACCAATGAAAATTCCTATATCAGCCTCCGGTTGAAGTTTTCCCAAATTCCCACTATTTGTATTTGGATAACAAAGTGCACCAAACACATGAAGAAAGGATATATCGGGTTTTCGTCCATGAAGAAGCTCATACGGTATTTTTCCATGGCGCTTACGAATATAAGAGCGGTTCTGGGTATAATATGCGGTTGCCACTACTTCAACCCATACGAATAAAGGAGCATTTGCGTAAATCAACATAGTTCTAGCCGCCTCCATAAGTGTACAATTACGTCTTTCCACGACACCGTTTTGTTGTGGAGTGCGAGCAACTGATGTTTCATGTGAAATGCCGACCTCTTTATAGTAGCCCCACAGAGTTTGATTAACAAACTCAGTTCCATTATTAGTTCGAATGTGGCGAACATTAGCATTAAGACGCACTTGGATCATCTTAAGAAACTTGATAATAAATTCTGGTGCTTGATTCTTTGTTGGTAAAAACTTTACACATGTAAACCTTAAAAAATCATCCACCATGACGAGGATGTATTTTTTACCACTGACACTAGCCGTACGCATTGGCCCGCGACGATCCATGTGCAAAAGATGCAGTATTTCTTGGTTGGTGTTTTTAGCTTTAGGTTTGTAAGACTTCTTGGTGCTTTTCCCCAATGAACACGCGGAACATAAATGATCCTTGTTAAACTTGAGCTTTGGAAGACCACGAACAAGTTCGGTTTTAGCCAAATGGTTAATAGCGTCGAAGTTAAGATGAGATAACCGTCAATGCCACAACCATGACTTGGTCTTAGATGCTTTGGAGAGAAGGCATACAGGAAAACCGGCCATCATGTTTTGAATAGACAACGTCTAGAGATTATCCCCTCGAGACCCTTTTAACAAATCGTTTCATGCAAGATCACGAATGAAGCAAGTATGCTGTCGAAAAGCAACTTCAAGGTTTGAATCACAAAATTGTTTCACTGAGAATAAATTATGACCGGGTCCTTCCACATAATACACCTTTGAAATCGTGAGATTCCCAATCTGATATTCGCCATAACCCATGATCATTGAAATATGGTCATTACCAAATTTAATCATGCCTAGAAACTTGCTTACGAAGTTTTTGAGCATTTAGCGATCTCCGGTCATGTGCTTGGAGCACCTAGAGTCCAAGTACCAGAGAATGATTTGGACCACCTGAAAATATCACCAGACAAAGACGATGTATCGGAATCTAATTGTTCCTCTGTGTTAGCAGGTACATATATAATTATCTTAGAGTTTCTATCAGAAGAGTTCTTAGGTTTCCAAATTTTCTTCCTAGTTGTCGGCTTAGATTCTAGTTGTCTAAGATCTTGAGGTACTTCTTCACTGGTAGGCACAATAGTGGACGCATACATGTTTAAAGGACTTTTTTCCATTTCTTAATGCTAGAGTTCCTATTTAAAGGATGCTGAGACCTAACTTCAGTGGATGTGATCCTAGTTAAAGGGCACTTAGTTCCATTTGTAGTGAAGGTCCTACCAGTGGATTGCCATTGCCATCCAACTTGGGTGAATTTCTTCCCCGTTGGAGTCCATTCAAGATTGTTCCAAATAGTATACATTTCATTAACATGGTCAACGAGGCATAAATCATGACGTTCAGAAAACATGCATTCATTACAATTCCAACATCTCAAATTAGAGTTCACTTTGCGCTTAGGCTTCTGCATAGAAGTAGAGCCTTTTGTCTTAGCTACATGATTCTTTTTATTCAAATCTGAAATAACATTCCTAGGGTAAACTTCTACTTTCTTCTTCATAGTGCTACTATTGGAGGGATTGATCCTATCTTTCTTTAGTCGAGATCCTTTAGCCTTAGTAGACGCAATTACTCTTGTAGAAGGCAAGGGAACATTGGTGGAAGATTTTTATTTAGCCTTGATGGGTGTGCTTAAAGTAGGTTTAGCTCCTGGGATCTTATTGAATGGAGTCATGGCAATGGTAGGGGTTTGTTGTTCAAGTGGTGCAAACCCGGTTGGCCTATGAAGTTAAGATATGTCAGGCAACATTGAACCCGCTCAATATATAAATAAGCATCGTTATAATCGTTGTTTGTGGGATGAGATTCATATAAGTCATCTAAAATGTCCCTTGTAAGAATCACATGCCTAATTGCATTTTTCATATAATCCATATATGACAGTGAATTGTTCTTAAGGTACGGGTTCTTATAAAGCACCACTTCTTTGGGTATTGGAGCACTAGAGGCCGGGGCAGAGATTGTATCAACAACTTCTTGTCCTTTGAGTTGAAGTGTTTCCTTTAACTCAGCTAAAACCATATTTTTGTCTATGAGCTGAATATTTAAGTCAGAGATTTCCTCACACTTTTGTTTCAGTTGGTCAACAAGTGACTTGTGCTCTGCCGCATTAAAAGGTGAGCGTTGTTATAGTGAACCATAAATTTCTGAGAAACCATGTTTTACTCGTTCAAACTCCCCTAGCATAGAAGTAATTATATTTTCTAAGGCATGGTTTTCATTCTCTGCAGCCTCTAGTTCCACTTTCTCTACTAATGACTCTCTCTTAAGTCTCATAATTTCTTCCTCTAATGCCTGGACCGCCTGAATCATCTTGTCACTTGTCTCAATGTTGTTTTTACAATCAGTTTGTTTTGAAAGAGTTTCATTTTTAGATTGTTCTTCAATTTCAATAGATATAGAATGTTGTTGAAGCTCGTCAAAACGTTTTGAAAGTAAATTGTAAGAATCTTGAAGTTTTAAAAATTCAGCGTTAGATTCGTGATAAGAATGATTATCTACATCATTTACAGGCTCAACAATATTCACAGATAGATCATGCACATCATCACATTGATTCACAACATATGTAATCTCATTAGCACAATTAATAGTCACAACTTGGATCACATCGAGAGACACCACTTGTTCCAAGAATTGGTCATATCTGGACAAAATCTTTTCTTTCTCAATTAATTGTAGCTCATAAGCGTCATCCATTTCATAGAAAACTTTTTGAACTTCTGCCATTTCGAAATTTAGATTTTCTCCAAGATTGATAAAACCCTCTTTAAGGTTTTCTACAAACGGAACGATTTCTTTCTCAAACACCGATTTCATATGTTCGAAAGCCCATTCTCCATCGCTTTGAGCCGTTAGAGTCGTACATTCCTTTATGACCTTGTTAAAACTGGTAAAGTATCGTCTAATCTCTTTCAAGCTTAACAATACTGTACTTACCGGTGGAAGAACCTTTAGAATTTTCTTGGGTTCATCCGTGTTGACAAGTGTAGGAAATGTACTAGGGTTTTCTCTAGTGGACATGTAAGTTGGTGTATTGATAAATTCCTTTTGTATATTCAAGCGAGTTATAAAATCCATTTTTTGAGGAAATCTTGATTCATGGATCGATTAAGCTTACTAGGATATGCATCTCGTTCATATAATAAATATATGCGGAATTGAACGAAACACATAAACAAGGTGTTGTGGACAAGATGAAATTCTCCCAACGATTACTTGTATTAAAGATTAAAACAAATAATCACTAGGCGTGTATACATTGAATCCCACGCCTAGTACACACGAATTGCTTGTAGGTTACATTGTGAATATGAGTTATATAAAACCTACACAGGGTATGTGTTTATATACTACACATAAACCCTTGTTACAAGGAAACTAAATAAGATATTTACTAAATAAGATATTTAGTAAATAAGATATTCACTAAATAATATATTCACTAAATAATATATTCACTAAATCTTTTATCTTCTTGCAATATATCTTCTACAAGTTTGTCCACCGGCTTGTAGAATCTTCACTTGTCAGATTTAGTCCTTGTCTTTTAGTTTTGACACATCAACTCATAATACTTTATAATTTCGACCCAAAAATCTTCCCCTAGTTGATGATGTCAAAACCTTTTGTATATGGTACACGATCTTCAAATTGCTTCCCCTTAAGTATAGCACACATTCTTCCCCTTTTTGACACATCAATAGGGAATATGTGAAAGTATGCAATCTTGAAAATTCTCCAAAAGTAGCTCTATGTAATGATCTTGAAGAAAAATAAGTACAATAATTTTGATGTAGAAGCAGAATAACCCAAACTTTGTATTTCTTTCACCCAATTGCTCACTAGTTGATAAACTCTTCCCCTAGTTGTCGAAACAACTAGAGAAAAATGCAACTCTTTCACTGCAAAAGGGGGCTCAGTTTATTGGTAAGAACGGGAACTGAAACCAACAAAAACCGCACAACTATAAGCCAGTTGTTAGCTATAACAATATATTTAGATCCAATGATAAAGGTGTATTGCTCACCCATCAGTTTTTATTACATGGGTACTGGTAACCTTCACGACTATGAGCCAATCGTATGCTATAACAATATATTTAGTCCAATGACAAGGTGTATTGCTCACCACAGTTTTTGTTACATGGGAACTGGTAACCTTCACGACTATGATCCAGTCGTACACTGTAACAATATATTTATTACAGAGACAAGGTGTATTGCTCACCTAAATAAGAAAAACAAATTTGTGAAAACTAACTTCAACATCAAACTTACCATAAGAACTCTTCCCTTAATCATATACGACTTTATAAAAAATATCCGAGCCATAAATATCAATTTGATATTCTGTATAGAAACGGAGATCCCATGTACCTTCGTGTGTAAATACCTCGTTTTGTGTGCAAAAACGTAACCAAAATACCAAACAGCAGTGAATCCTTTGTCGTCCAATATCCTTCACTGTCCAAGATCTTATCAGTGTATGTTGTCCAATATCGGACAACACTTGTCAGCGTTTGAGAAACCATATCTCGGACAACACATGAATTTCCGTCAGCGCCTACATATAACTTGTCAGCGCCATCTTTAAACCTGTCAGCGCCTGGCCATCAGCGTCTCATCCATCCCTTGTCAGCGTCAACAACATCCACTGACACTAACATCTATCAGCGTCAAAATAACACACATAAGCGCCTAATCGATCTAGGGTTTTATAAACCCTAAATCATGATTTTATGTAAAGATCATATTCTGCAGCGAACTTCGACATCAAATATCTTCTTCATGAGAGCTCAGATTGAAGATCCCTTCGGTGAAATCTTAGACACAAGTGTTAAGAACCTACAGCAAAAATTTCACGATGATCCAACGGTTAACGAAGGAGAAATCGCGTTTTTACAATTACTGTTCACAGAAAACAGCATACGATCACTGCTGAATTCGACGGTTAATAACTTTTTCTTGGGGATAGATCTAGACAATCCCTCCGGTAGATATCTATATATATGTGTGTAGAACACACACACAAAATTTCGTGGCGATCCAACGGTTCAATAAAAAGTTATGCCCTTCGTACTACTGCTGCGCACACAAACTGCATAAAAACCCTATACGGGATTTTCTTCTTTTTCACTAAGAACGAACACCTCGTCGATCCTAGCAACGAGAGCCACCCGCTCTGATACCAATTGAGGAAATCTTGATTCATGGATTGATTAAGCTTACTAGGATATGCATCTCGTTCATATAATAAATATATGTAGAATTGAACGAAACACATAAACAAGGTGTTGTGGACAAGATGAAATTCTCCCAACGATTACTTGTATTAAAGATTAAAACAAATAATCACTAGGCGTGTATACATTGCATCCCACGCCTAGTACACACGAATTGCTTGTAGGTTACATTGTGAATATGAGTTATATAAAACCTACACAGGGTATGTGTTTATATACTACACATAAACCCTTGTTACAAGGAAACTAAATAAGACATTTAGTAAATAAGATATTTAGTAAATAAGATATTCACTAAATAATATATTCACTAAATAATTTATTCACTAAATCTTTTATCTTCTTGCAATATATCTTCTACAAGTTTGTCCACCGGCTTGTAGAATCTTCACTTGTCAGATTTAGTCCTTGTCTTTTAGTTTTGACACATCAACTCATAATACTTTATAATTTCGACCCAACATTTTTGCATACTCTTCATTCAGTTTATCATAATCAAACTTAGGATATTGCAAAATCATTTTTGACCGATTATCTTCAACTAGTAACATATACTCGGGATCATCAGGAATAACAATCGGATCTAAGACCAATCCTAATTTTGTTGCATCATAAAGTCTTGGGTTGTGGATAAAAGCTTTCTTTACATAAACCGGGTTAGGTGGAAGGTCTGTTAGATGCGATAAAGTAAACTCCTTAAAAGATGAATGAAACAAATGTACTAAGTGTGAAGCGGAGTATTGTTGTAAAATCAAAGTTTTAGTCCTTTAAATTTTATTAGACTTATTAATTTCCATTTCAACCTTTTTAGACTCGAGAGTTTTGAAATCCGTTTTCAGTTTTTGAAAATTAGTAACGACTAACTCTTTCTCTTTAAGTTCTTTTGAAATATTTGCTCTTAAATGTTCAATCTCTAGTAAATGATCCATTTGGACTTTCCTAAACTCATCAAACTCTAGATTAGTTAAGGTATTGGTCGATGGAGTTAATTCTAAGGTGTGAACCTTTTCCTTGTACAAAGCAAGCTCGACAGATAAGGTCTGATTAACACTTAGGGTTTCAAGGACCACAATATTCATTTGACCAAGCATAGATGCCGAAACCATGACCAAATCTTGTTGAGCAAGAGAATTCGTATTTGTAATAGTTCCCGATTGTATTTCTTCCAAAGTCTAGGGACTTGCATTCCTATTTGTATCATTGTTTGTATCATCGTTTGAATTACTAACCACTGAAGGCTCGTCTGGATACTGAGACGCTTGCTCAACTTGATAAGGTACAATACTAGTATCATTGGTAGTACTTGGTACCTCCGAGATTTGGTCAGACTTATAAAGCGAGAGATTTGCCATAAGAGCTGCCTTGGCGGTGTTGTAGTCATTACAGTCTGAGTCATATGCATCGAGATTATCTGCTTGATACGCTGCATTGTGAGTGAAAGATGCTGTGAGTCCCTCATTGTCCGCAACTCTTGGATCTGCTAGAAATGATAACTCCTCTTCATCTAACTCACGGCCATTGGCTTGAGCTTTGACCAACATGACCTTCTCCTCAAACCACGACGCATCCCTTCTCCTTTTGGGTTGCTTACACTCCCTAGCCATATGTCCTTCCCCTTTGCAGTTGTAACAGATAATCATCTTCACTTTGCCAGTAGTGTTTCCTCTTGGAGTAGTGTTAAATGGGCGTGCACCGATATTTGATGAACTTGGTATCCCCTAAAATGGTTGCACCATGACCCTACCGTCTTGAATTGTATCTTGTTGACGAGAGTTAGAAGAAGTTCTCAACTGATTATTTTTTGGATATGGTCCTCTATAACTTTGTTTGTTCAACGTTTGAGTGATGTAGGCAGACATTTGTGCTAGCACGTCAATAGGATTATCCCCTTGTTTGAACTCGGAAATTGGAACCTCATCATCACAGTTGAACACTGGTGCTGGTGGAGCTGTATAAACACTTGAGGGAGTACTGGGATGTTGTGAATAGTTAGGTTAAAGAACTTCCGGTTGCTGTTATATGATAGCAGGATTTGTAGGTGGTTGATAAGGAGAGTATAGTTGATGAGCATATGGTGATAGATGTAAGTCTCTTTATGATGATGGTGCTGGTAGCTGATATTGTTGATGTGATGTAGGTGGTTGTGGTAACATCGAGTACTGGGGATAACTTGGGGTTTGATACAGGGGCTGATAAGAAGATTGTTGTCCCATAGCATGAGAGATATTATGATATGACAACATTGGTTGATTTGCCATTAATGCCAATGGTTCATGGTAAGATCCTTGAGACATTCGTGTCTTGAGCACATGCTTCTCGTGTTGTTGTAAGAAAGCATAAAGTTGACCTAGATTTGACTTGTGCAAATCCCTTACTAGTTTAACATTAGTGACATAGTGGCTCCACTAAGGAGGCAACGTATTCAGGAACTTGGTGTAGATCTGAAATTGAGCAACCGTAAGATTGTTAGTGTTCAAATCGTTCATCAACGTGGTTAATCTCCAATAGTAGTCATGAAAAGTTTCCCCTGGAGTGTATGTGAACCTATCAAACAAATCATAAAGTTGACACTCCCTCTACTGCTTAGATAATGAAGTCCCTTGTAGCAAAACCGTCAAACGATCCCATAGTTCCTTTGCTATCTTGTGTTGACTTACCATACGATAAATATCGGGTGGAAGAGCTTGAAGAATAGTCTGAACAGACTTTTCATCCGCATCGACAATTAGTTGGTTGGTAGGAGTAAAATCAGAGAATTCCTTTGGTCGAGTCTCATTATCTGTAGTAATTTCGCCTCAAACAAGTGGACCTTGCTCAATGGATTTTATCATGAGCCTTCCACTGGGTCGAACAATAATGTATGATTTCATCACTAGTATCGGTACCCGAGATGATAGAATAGTCAGTTAGCGATGTCATTGTAGGCATGAATGAATGAGGATTCATTTTTGATCACTTGAAGAAAGATTACCAAATGTGTTGATCCCAAACTTAGATCGATTTAGCTTTATGTATACGAGATTAGATCAAGTAATACACTTAGAGAAACCTTTGTATATGTATAAGACAATCTAAGTGTTATGCGGAATTAACACTTAAACAAGAACACACAAGATGTAAACAAACTTTCACTTTGATTAATGATATCAAACTTGCTTACAATGAAAGTGTTTAACGTATGAAAACTTATTTTAAACTATAACCTAAAGGTCTTCTTTTATAGACATAAGAAGCCTTGTACAATAATCTACGTATCAACTATTTTAGGTAAAGATAAATATAGAAAATACATTGTTGTTCCTATCTTTACTAGAAGTTATCTAGAATATAATAAACGTGCAGATCATATCCTTCCATCAGTCCTTGTCTTCAATGTGTCAACGCTTGACTTCTTCTTGTCAACGCTTGATCTGTCAGCGTTTGTTTTACTCCTGTCAACGCTTGTTTTACTCTTGTCTGCGCTCAAGTAGACTGGCTATAATTTATTCCCAACAATCCTCCCCTAAACTTGATATCTACCCTAGTAATCAAGTTTCTGAATAAACATTAAGGACTAGGAGGAATCTTACAAACCTTCTCATATTGGTAATAAATAAATCTGATCAAATCTTTGGCCACGTCACTTGAATAATCAATTTCCAACTGTGTGTTCTTCATCTTCTCCAAGACTTCCTTAGACATGAAATACTAACCATCTACAAGTAGATACTCAGCAAACTTTGTAGAACTCAAATAATAAACACCAGCAGCTGAATACAATCTCCATTGAAGACCACTGAGGTCATCTTCAAGATCCTTCCAAACAGCAGGATCTTCATCTCTTGGTCCACACATTCTTTGGAATGTAGACCACAGTTTTATTGCATTGACTGAAGTGGGAGCTTCAGTCTCATACTTGGCCTCTAACAACCTCAATAGGTCTACCAAGTCTTCTCTATCACAACTTGTAAACAAAGATATAAGAGTGGTAAAAGTGTGAACCTCTTTTCCATACCTGCCAATCTTCCAAAACCCACATTCATCTTCTTCATAGCTTACAATAGGGTTTCTGGAATCAAGTGGTAACACTTGCACCATATCTGAAGCTTATAATGGTGAGAGCTTGAGGCTCTTTCTTATAACAGCTTCACTTGGATGTAATGGATCCATATCTTTGGGAAACTCAAGAGGAACTCCCTTTTTCACTGGTCTGGGAACAAACATTGCCTTCTTAAGCTCCATTTCCTCTGCAAGTTCTTCTTTTCTTTCATCAGAAAGAAGTCTTAGAGTGTTTTCTTCCTGCACACTAACCCAAATGGGATAAGCTCTGCACTCCAACTCTTCAAATGTCAAACCAATCAATTTCTTATGAGTCCAACCTGTCCCATGACATCTGAGTAGCATGTAGTACAACTCCCTTCTATCCCTTTTCAAATTTGAGAGAACATTGCTTGCTTTGTGTTTCAGAATGACCTTGCAATCCTTTTGTACTCTGAGAAGAATCTCCAAACCCCATATCTGATCTGAAATGGTCAAATCTGGATTCTCCATACACCTATCTTCCCAAGCATGGTACATCTGAACAACTTCAGGCATGTCAAAATCAACCTTTAATTTCAGCTCATTCAACTTCTCTTTTGCCAATTCATCACCATACTCAAGCTTTTCTGGCTGTTCTATGATCATAACACTTGATTCTGAACTGGCTTCATCACTTCCTTCTTGCTATTCTTAAGTGACAACAAAAGGTGATTCACCCACCTGCTTTCTTTCTTGTTCCACAGTTTGTGTAGCCAACCTTCTATCAAACTCAATTTGTGCTGCATTCTTTGGAACAACTTCTTCTACCATAATACCCTTACCCTTATCTAATGGATCAACTGTTGTTAAGGTAGATGGTAATACCTGTGAAGAAACCTCTTTGATGATGGATGATGACTGGAATACATCAACCTCATTTGTAGGTCTGTCAACGCCCAATTTTGCTTTGTCAGCGTCCAAGATACTCATGTGAACGTTCAAATATGTCTTGTCAACACCCAAAGTACCTGTCTCAGCACCTCTTGTAATTTCCTCCAACATGGCTGTAAATGACAAATTTAAGTTTGTAGGAGAGACCAGAGACGTATCAAAACCTGTCTGTTTCTTCAAACTTGTGAGGGCCTCAGCAACATCCAAAGATTGACCATCATGAGAGCCCTTATCACTCACATTTATTTGTTCATCCTCCCCATTGGAAGATTCCTCCATCCATCTCCTTGTGCTAGCATTCTCCAAGATAACAATCCTCTCCCTCAATTGCTTGAGTTCAAGGCCTTGTGTGCTGACAACTTGTACCAAGTCTGCATTTTGCTTTTGCAAGCTGATGCAGACTGCCGTCAATTCCATCAAAGTCATTGCTTCCAATCTGCCCTCTTCTAAAATAGGTATTTGACCTCCCAAGTTAGATTCATTTGGCATGGATGAGGTCTTAATTATGGTAGGACTGTCTTGGCCAGCTGCTAAGCCAGAACCAATAGTCCCAGCCTCATCCATAACACCAACCACACTTGTGGTGGTGGTTCTCTCTGCTACATGGCTAGGACCACTAGAGGAGAACACTCCAGTAGTCCTTTGGCGTTTTTGTAACCTATATTGTGTTGGGGGAGAAAAAGATATGGATTGGGTGGATGTTGGTTGGTTAAGGGGTGTTTTGGTCTTTGAAGGAGTGGTGTCAACATTTGAAATAGGCATATCAACGCCAACATTTAACGTGTCAGCGTCGAAGGGTTCTTGGTCAATTTGCATATGTTGTGGTGAAGGTAAAGGTTCAGGTATTGGGTTAATTTTGGGTTGGGGGTCTGGTTGGGGTTGTGATGCTTCAATGGCAACGATCATAGCTGGGGTGAGTGGTAGGTCACGATGTGGGGGTGAGTTCATCTTCATAAACATTGCTTTCTTTTGCACAGGGATCTCATAAAAATCATCATGATCCCTTGTGCAGTAATTTTGCACCTCAAAAACCATTTGTAAAAATCTGGGATAAGCTAAAGTCATTTTATTCCCTTTATTTTTACACATGCCCTTAAAAATCATTTTTGAATAATTAAACTTTTGCCCAGTAGCAATGCACACAATAGCACTAGCAATAGATCTATTGATCTCATTGGACTCAAACATTGTAAGAGGACATGTATTAGGTACTTCCAGGCTAGGGGAAACTCCTGTTTATGATATTTATTTAAAGTTCCTTCAGCAGGAAAAGGATAACCCAAAGCCCTTAGTCCTTGTTCTATTTCACTAATGGGAAGGGTGGTTATACCTTCAGCATCATTAAGATGCAAAGCTTGGCGTACCAAAGCTTCAGTAACCACCCATGTTCTCCCATGAACAATATAAGATAATGTAGTCACTCTATTAACTGTTGAGGAACTGACATTGTTCCAAAACTGTTTAATATGTGTGACATGAATGAGTGGAGCATAAGAAAGAGCATACCTAATAGGGAATGCATTCAGATACGCCACCATTTGTGAATACTGGGGAAACAGAGTATCATCAGCTTCAAGATATGCTACCATGTTGTGTTGACTTCTGAACCCCAATTCCAAATCAATTGGTTTAAATTTTGGTGCCATTTGTTGAAAGCTGTTTAGAATGATTGATAAAGATGAAGGTATAGCAGAAAATTTGTGTTAGACAAGAAGAATAGGTACCCTGTTTAAAATAGGAGCCAAATATATAGGAGAAGAAAATGCATGTGATTGGCCCAAAAATAGGCAAGTATTTTCAAAATGCAATCATGAAAATATTGAAAAGAAATAAGTTTATCTCATGCATTAATTGAAAGTTATCTGCTCCCAAAATTACGGCCCAAAAATATGTCAAAAAGTAACAACTGGGTAGGTCCCATTGAGTGTCAACGGTAAAAAAATAACCCATCAACGCCCAACGGCTATATTCTTGTCAACGTTTGCCAAAGCCATGTCAGCGTCTAAATTGGTCACAACAACGCTTGGTAAAATACTTGTCAGCGTCAAAAATAAAAAATTTATAAAAATGAAAAATGACCTTAACAAAGTAATTTATCCTAGAGAAGATAACCAAAAAGTTGATAATTATTATAGGGCGGCAAGCACTGTCCAGTTATGCACACTTGCTTATGCAAGATAGACATAACAGTCCTCTAGAGTCCCTTGCTAACCAAAACTCTTAACAACTAAGTTACGTTATAAAATTCCTTGTTACTCCCAGGTAAAACCCATGATAAAAGCATTCCCAAGTCTCCCAACAGACCACAACCAATTCTAGGACAAAAATGTCTTGGCAGCATGCATAGTATATCAACTTTGCATGCTACAGTGTCTCATGATTTAGTAAAACTAACTCATACTCACCTGTGGACACAATCTAGAATTGTGATAAGAGTATCATAAGGATACCCAAAAGTCCTAAAGGTTCCTAAAACCTCCCCGTAAACTGTGATACATATGTTGCTAAAAATATGCATGAACATAAATTTTTTTTTATGTCAAGATAGGAATTAAAAATTTCAACCATCATCCATAAACAAAAACATGCTCAAATGCTTCTCCAATGATCCATAAGCAACTTTGTATCCAATGGTATAATGCTAACACCACATGCACATTTAGATTGAAAACCACAAAACTAACATTGTTGCTGACAACGCCCCGATAACACTTGTCAGTGTTAAAGAAACATTTGTCAGCGTTAGAAAAATATATTGCTGACAACGTCACAATAACACTTATCAGCATTAAAGCAACCTTTGTCAGTGTTAGAAAAAGATAGTGGAAAATCTAAATCCTCAAACAGACCAATAACAATGCATTATCCTGTACATACTTTTACAAAAAGACTCTAAAACACATATTATGTGAGATTGATCATTCTAATACTTGTTACCAAGTATTGAAATCTTCCAGCATCAAAAGGTTTAGTTAGTAAATCTGACACATTTTCTTCTGTGTCAACCCTATCTGATTGTATTAAACCCTTTTCAAAACAATCTCTTATAAAATGGTGTCTAATTTCTATGTGTTTAGTTTTAGAATGATGTACAGGATTCTTAATAATGCATAAGGTGTTGTTATTGTCAACAAATATCTTGGTATGCATGAAATTATACCCATAATCCAACAGCTGGTTCTGAATCCACAAAACTTGTCCACAACAAGCAGCTGCAGCCACATACTCTGCTTCGGTTGTAGAATTAGCCACCACTGTTTGTTCCTTGCATTGCCAAGATATCAACTTGCTCTCAAGAAACTGACATCCACCAGTTTTGGATTTTCTATCAAACTTATCACCTCCATAGTCACTGTCTGAATATGCAATCAGCTCAAATGGTGAATCCTTTGGGTACCACAAGCCAAGACTAGGATAACATCTTAGATACCTAAAGATTCTCTTGACAGCATAAAGGTGACATTCTTTGGGAGTCACTTGATGGCGTGCACAAACACACACAGCAAACATGATGTCAGGTCTAGAGGCTGTGAGATACATCAATGAACCAATCATTGATCTATAGTGCCTGACATCAACATCCTTTCCATCTCCAATCTTTCCCCAAGGGTGTTCTCTATCCATAGGAGTAGTAGCCCTCTTTTCATGTGGAGAAAAGCCAAACTTCTTCAAGATCTCTGCCACATACTTATCCTGGAGATGAAGATACCATCTTCTTTCTGCTAAACTTGTAACCCTAGAAAGAAGTTCATCTCCCCCATATCACTCATCTTGAATTTGTCTGTCATAAGCTTGGAGAAATCCTCACTCATCTTTGGATCTGTGGATCCAAAGATGATATCATCAACATAGACCTAGACAAGTATAACATCCTTACCCTTCTTCTTTGTAAACAGTGTCTGATCTATGGTGCCCCTTTTGAATCCATTTTCCACCAAATAAGTAGACAAAGTACCATACCATGCTCTTGGGGCTTGATGAAGTCCATACATAGCCTTTTTGACTATATACACCTTGTCTAGATTCTCTGGATCCTCAAAACCAGGAGGTTGCATCACATATACCTCCTCAACAATTGTTCCATAGAGGAAGGCACTCTTGACATCCATTTGATAGACAGTGAAGCCCATGCAGGATGTATAGGCTAGAAAGATCCTTATAGCTTCAATCCTTGCAACTGGTGAAAAGACCTCCTCATAGTCTATCCCCTCCTCTTGTGTATATCCCTGAGCCACTAATCTTGCCTTGTTTCTGACCACAATACCTCTTTCATCTCTCTTGTTTTTTAGAACCCATCTTGTCCCTATAGGTCTGACATATCTGGGACAATCAACCAGCTCCCAAACATCCTGAATTGCAAATTGATGAAGCTCATCCTGTATTTCTTCCACCCAACTTGGTTCTTTGAGAGCATCAAATATCTTCTTGGGTTCCTGTTGTGACAGAAAACAGGCAAACAAACACGCTTGCACAAGAGGGGTATCAACCTTCTTGTGAATATTGGTAATAAATCCACCAAGACCTTGGTGAGATCTTCTAGTCCGAACAGAAGTCATAATATCACCAATGATTTGAGAATTAGGGTGATTCTTCATGGTAGAAGTGAGAACTCCTCCTTCAAAAAGTCTTGTGTCTTCAATCTCATTTTCCATGTTGCCAATATCTTCTTCTTCAGACTCTCTTTCATCAATATGAGGATGAACCTCTTCATATAAATTAGAAGGTTCACCCTGTTCAAATGTAGAAGAGAAAAGATGTGAAAAAGTGTTGTCAACGCCTGAACCTTGGTTGTCAGCGTTTGGGCTAACAACGCTTGAACTGTTGTTGTCAACGTTTGAGCCATCAACGTCTGAATTTGTCATGTCAGCGTTAGATTTGCCTTTGTCAGCGCCTGAAAGACCATGCATGTTGTTATCTGGTGGTACTTGGGGACCACCATTATCTTTTCCAGCAGCAGCAAAAGCATCTGTCCATATGGGAATTGTGACATACTCTAGTATAGGAGATGACTTTTCTGCTTGTGATCCAACCTTTCCATTAACCTGTGTACCTGAAACATCAACAACTTGTTCTTCCACAACATTTGAAGTTACCTTCACAATGTCTGGATTAGTGACAGGCATATAATTTAAAGTCCTAGATAAAGGTTCCAAGTCAAACAACCAATTTGGACCACTTTCAGGATCACTAGGTTTATTCTCTAAAAACCTAACATGTACTCTTTCAAGTATACGTTTTTCCTTTTTAAGATAAACCCTATAACCCTTGCTCTGCACTGAATACCCCATGAAATAGCCTTCATCACCTTTTGCACTAAATTTACCTAAGGCATCACTAGCATCAAGAACAACTACATGACAACCAAAAGGTCTAAGAAAACCAATATTAGGTTTTCTTCCCCAAAGTAACTCATAAGGTGTTTTATTCTGTATCTTGTTGACCAATGCTCTATTTTGAACATAGCAAGCTGTATTAACAGCCTCAGCCCAAAAGGCAATGGGGAAATGAGCATCATCCAACATGGTTCTGGCTGCTTCAATTAGGGTTTTATTCTTTCTTTCTGCAACCCCATTTTGCTTTGGGGTTCTGGCAACACTAAACTGCCTAGTAATCCCTTTCCTGGCACAAAAATCATCTAACACTTTATTCCTAAATTCACCACCATTATCACTCCTAAGCATTTTAACTTCATTACCAGTCTTCTTCTCAATCTGAGTGATAAAGTCAATTAAAGTGTCAGCTGTATCACTCTTCATAGCTAAAAAGAAAGTCCAGGTAAACCTAGAAAAGTCATCTGTGATGACAAAGCAATATGATTTACCATTCAAACTTTCTATATTGGTTGGACCAAATAGGTCCATATGAAGCAAGTGAAGAGGTCTAGTACTAGAGTGCACCTGTTTAGACTTGAATGAGACCTTGTGTTGCTTGCCTTTAAGACATGCAACACAAGAGTGGTCATTGTGGAAAGCCTTTTCAGGCAAACCATCAACCAAGCCAAGCCTCACAAGCCTGTTTATATTCTTAAAGTTTATGTGCCCTAGTCTCCTGTGCCATAGATTACTTTCATCTACTGAAGCTTTAGCATAAAAACATGACATATTGTTATTCATTCTAATCTCATTCAGATTCACATTATATATGTCTTTATGTCTAGGTGTTCTATAATCAATATATTTCTCATCAGGGATCTTATAATCCTTGCTTAACACCAAGCATTCAGTATTAGTAAACAGAACTTTATTTTTGTTATCACAAACTTGTGATACACTAAAAAGATTGTAATCAAGTTCCTTTACCAAAAATACATTTTCAAAACACAAGTTCTTGGTGAGAAGTGTTCCTTTGCCTGTGATAGTACCATATCCGCCTCCAAAGTAAACCTTATCACCATCCTTAATGGGAATGAAGTTAGTCAGATAATCTTCCTTCCCTGTCATGTGCCTTGAGCATCCACTGTCCCAATATCCATAATAATTGACCTGTTTTTGAATGCCCTGCACATAAAGAAAACAATTTAGTTTTCTTGGGGAACCCAAGCCTTAGCAGACTTGGATTCATCTGGTTGTTCAACAAGAACAGACTTAGTTCTCATAACAACCCCTTGATCATCCCTCTTTGGATGAAATACCCAGTTAACCCCAATAGGTTTTGTAATGACCTTTGAAATGTAATTAAATCTGCTGCAGGTCATTGAAATCCCATTATCATTAGGGTTTTGATCTTTCTTAGGTCTCCATGTCAAGCTTGAAGAAGCTTTAGACCCCTTACCCTGTGGTTGCAAATATTTAGGTCTGGTCACGTTTCTGTCAGCGTTGGATTTGGTCTTGTCAACGCTGAAATTACCCTTGTCAGCGTTGAACCTAGGGTTTGCTACAGAAACCCATTGCCTATTAGACCAAGTATTTTTCTTTTGAAATGGTCTTTGTCCATGAGTGTTGGACCCTCTAGTGAAGAATGGGGTAGGTCTAACAACTTGTGGACTTTGCTGCACACAAGGTTTGGGTCTGACAACGTTTGACTTTCTAACAGGGTTGACTTTGGAAGCGTTGACACACTTATATGCTAAATGTGAAAAGCTACCACAAGTGTAACAGGCTTTTCTAGACACAACCCTAGGTCTAGAAGAGAATAAGCCTGTTCCATCATTACTAACTTGGCTTTTAGGTGACCTAGTATTCCTATACATTTCTGCATACTTGACACTAGGTTTTCTAACAGTGTTTGAGCCAAGGTCAACAGCCTTACCAGTGATTGGGTTTGTTACCTTAATGGGGTTTGACTCTTTAGGACTTTCACATAACAAGCCACCCTTAACAAATAAGGTAGGGTTAGCTTTCTTCCATTCAGTTAAGTTAGTCAACTTCTGTTGATACTCTTCAACTGGGGTAATGACTCTTGGTGGAGGAATGAATTCCTCCTCTTGGAGTTCTGGTAAACCAGTCTAAGATAGGTCCTTTTGTTGGTCACCATAGAAGTCACCAGCTGGTGGTGGAACCACAGAGTAGTCTTTCATCCTAATCCCAATCATGTCCCTAGGATCCTTTTGTTTATTAACACATTCTCCTAGGGTTTGTGTGACCTTATCAAACCTTTGAATTTTAAGGCCCACATTATCCTTATTCTTAATGGCCTCATCTAACTTAGCCTGTAATTCACTATTAACCCTTTCCATGATGTTCCTAACATCATTACTAGCATCTAACTCATGTTTTAAGATATTTATTTTATCCTTTAAATCAAATTCCATTTTCTTGTATTCAGAAACTGTCTTTTCAGTTTGAGTGAGAGCTAATTGATAGTTAGACAGTTTGCATCTCTCAGTACTCATATCATCTTATAATCTTAACACCTCTTTGTTAAGTTTCTCAGTATTTAGCCTACAACCTTTACTATAAAAAGCAGCATCGTATACCTCATTATCTGATGAAGAGGAGGAGTGTGCCATGAGAGCATATTGAACATGCTCTTCTTCTTCTTCTATCTCAGCAACCAAAGCTTTATCCTCTTCCACATCTTTAGCCAAATAGCTCCAATCCCATCCCATACCATCAATTTCTTGCACTGCAACCATGGCCTTAGGATCTTGAGCCTTAACAATTTGACTTGAAGGTTTGCCAGCATCAGATCTTCTAGGAGATCTGCATTCCCTCATGAAGTGCCCCATACGATGACAATTGTAGCATTCAACCTTGGATTTATCAAATCCAGCAGTGTCCTTTGCATTGAAGGTCATCTTCTTTTTAAACCTTCTATTCCACCTGTTTGCTCTTATACTAGCAAGAGCCATGTTCCACTTAATATCCATCTCCTCCAAGTGCTCATCACTTATTTGCTCAAGGTACTCATATGTAATCACTGAACCATTGGGCAAAGAAGCAATATAAGCACATACAGTATCCAGATCCAAACCAGCAGGTTTAACTCTTGGTGAGTCACTTTTGTATGTGTCAGTGTCTGAAAAGGAGGCGTTGACAGGACATGTTCCAGCGTTGACACATGATGATCCAGTAACTGGATGCATGTAAGAGTCCTTCTGATTAAATTGACCTTCACTATGTGAGAAGAAGGCCATATTACTATTGGTAGACTTGCTTCCATGCTCCAAAAGAGTTTCATCTTCCAACAGACTCAGTTTGTTGTAGATATCATCAAAAGGAGAACTTTTGTGAGTGTTGTTAGCAAGTATAGATCTTGCCTCAATCTTCCATGCTTCACCAAGACTTTTAAGAAAAGTGGCATTAATGTCAACATCACCAAGTTGTGTCTCCATGAAGGACAACTTGCTTGTAATGTCAAGCAGTCTGCTTCTCACACTGCTAAGCTTCTCATTGGGTTGAGCCTTGAAAACAACATAATCATGCATGAGTTGCTTCTTCTTCTCTTCCTTAGTGTCATCATTACCACCATATGCAACTTCAAGAGCTTCCCAAAGGTCCTTAGCAGATTCATAACCTCTGTATTTATGCTGGTTCTCTTGTCCCAAAGAGACTTTCAGAATGTTTAGGGTTTTCATGTCAACCCTTTTCTTTGCTATATCTTCAGCAGACACAGCTCTACCATCACCAGGTTTTTCTTTCTTATCTACTTCTGGACATCCAGCAACAGCAATTCTTGTAGCAATGGCAGCAGCAAACTTTTTAGCTTTATTGAATGTGTTTCCATATTCAATAATCTCCCAGAGTGTGTAGTCATAGATCCCTAGATATTGCTCAAAGTTGAATTTCCATAATTCAAAGTTGGTTGCATCAAGCATGGGAATCTTGATGTTTGGCAAAGGTGAGGACGAGGAGGTTATTTCTGGATTTGACATGATGTTGTTAGGGTTTTGAGAAAATTAGTGTTTTGGTGATTTTAGGGTTCTTGTGTTCTTTAAGATCAAAAGTTCCTCAACAAGCTCTGATACCAATTGTTGATCCCAAACTTAGATCGATTTAGCTTTATGTATACGAGATTAGATCAAGTAATACACTTAGAGAAACCTTTGTATATGTATAAGACAAACTAAGTGTTCTGCGAAATTAACACTTAAACAAGAACACACAAGATGTAAACAAACTTTCGCTTTGATTAATGATATCAAACTTGCTTACAATGAAAGTGTTTAACGTATGAAAACTTATTTTAAACAATAACCTAAAGGTCTTCTTTTATAGACATAAGAAGTCTTGTACAATAATCTACGTATCAACTATTCTAGGTAAAGATAAATATAGAAAATACATTGTTGTTCCTATCTTTACTAGAAGTAATCTATAATATAATAAACGTGTAGATCATATCCTTCCATAAGTGCTTGTCTTCAGTGTGTCAACGCTTGACTTCTTCTTGTCAACGCTTGATCTGTCAGTGTTTGTTTTACTCCTGTCAACGCTTGTTTTACTCTTGTCAGCGCTCAAGTAGACTGGATATAATTTATTCCCAACAAAATGATCAAGCAATGAAATAAAGGTAAAGTGTTTTAGTGTTGTTGAAACAATGTATTATTATCCTTTGGTTGTGTGTTGTTGTGATAGTCTTCAAATAAATGCAAAGTCTAAAGTCCTCGAAGTTGTGCAAAAATTTGGAAAGATTTCGCAATAGTTGATTATGACAGATTTCATAATAACAAAAAATTGAAGTCTTCGCAGTGTTGGAAAAGACTCAACTCTTCGCAATAACTCAACTCTTCGCAATGATTCAACTCTTCGCAATACCACAATTCCAAATTTCGCAATTTTTTTAATTCAATCTTCGCAATGCTTCAATAGTCTAATCTTCGCAATAACCAAGTGTCAATCTTCGCAATAAACACAAATCCCAAACTTCGCAATAAGCAATTGAAATCTTCGTAATATCGAAAGCGGTCTTCGCAATACCACAATTTTTGACTCTTCGCAATATTATAAACCCTATGCATTGCGACAGTTGTAACTTCGCAATATAGAAACCCTTGAGTATTTCGAAGAAACTTAATGCCCAGATTTTGCAATAAAATCACTGTCTCGAAATATTTGAAGAAAGATGAGATTTTTGCAAAGAAAATTTTTGATTCTAACCAATCCAAAGTACCCAAATCCGTACCACAACTATGTAGGAGATATGTGGATCACTTGGAACAAAAAAACACGAAAAAGTTTTGAAGCTTGGGTAATAACTATAAAAAAACTCACGAATCCAATAAAAACAACCATGAACAACACAAAGAACACCTCTAATTCATCCAATGGCTCTTGATACCAATTGTAGAATCTTGGTAATCTATGATCTAACATGAGGTTTGATGTTTCTAGTGAGAGAAAGTAGATAGAGAAAGTTGATAGAAAATGTGTGAAATATATTGAAATAATGAAACAACCAACATCCCTTTCCATGAAGGAAAGGGGTTTATATACCCAAGTCCATTAGTGGACTTGGGCCTCCGGCCAATGAACATGCTCATGGGTCGGGCTAACATAAAATGTTACTAAACTATACTACGAGCCCTTAACTATATTGTTGGAGTGACCGAGACTTTGTAAATACAAAAACGTATATTGCATGTTATTGTTAAGATATCTCTCTCTCTCTCTCATCATTGAGGATATTCTAGGAGAGCACTACAAAAATGAAGAACTCCACTCCTTCTCTCCTTTCCACATTACTGATGCCTCATTGAAGACCCTTTTAGAGGATGAAGTGCCTATCACCAGGTACATGATGAAGATTGCTGGTCTATTGTCATCAGAGGAAGATGAGTCCTTGATCCCTTATATTAAGGTGAATGGTAAAGGAACCACTGACAAGTCTCTATCCAAGACCTCTGTGTAGTCTTCCTCTCAGCCCAAGGAGACTAAGGATAAGAAAAAGAAGAGGAAAGAAATCCCACTTTCCTCTGAATCCCCTTCTGTTTATCCTCCTAAGAAGATCAAAAAGGTCAAGAAGGTCCCATCCCCTACTTTGGTGGATGAGGAAAGAGAGCCTGCTGTTTTTGTTGATCCATTTATATTTATGAATACTTGGACTACTTGTGTTCATCCAAGCTATTTGTTAATACTTGGATTTGTTGTGTACATCCATTGCATATGTGTTTGCTTGGATTTGTGTTGTGTAGATCCAAGCTACATGTGTGTACTTGGATATGTCTAGTTGAGTTGTAATAGATTGTGTAGTAGTTCTCACTAAACTATAAAGTGATGTGGTTGTGTCTTGTGAGTTCTCACTAAACTTGAAAGTGATTAGTAGTTGTGTTGTGTGAAGTTCTCACTTAGCTTCAAAGTGAAGAGTCGTGAAGATTGGTTCTAGCTTTGGATTAGAACTCGACATCTAGCCTTGTGTCGTAAAATGGTGAAGTAGGCAACGTCATGAAGGTTTGTTCTACCTTGAGATTAGAACTCGACATCTAGCCTTGTGTCGTTAAATTGTGAAGTAGGCAACGTTGTGTTGATTGGTCCTAGCTAAAGATTAGGCCTCGACATTTAGCTTAGTGTCAGAAAATAATGTAAGCGACGATGTAAGGCTTTCTCCGCCAAGAAGGGAGCTTGTGGATATAGTGGAAATCTCAAGTAGGTGTACTCGAGGAGTGGAGTAGAAACGAGGATAGAGCCTCGTTATCGAACCACTATAAATCATGGTGTCTTCTCATTAGGTTGTCTTTTTCCTTACTCTTTACTTATTTCATTATCATTATACTTACCTATTACCATTGCTAATGCATTTGAATTAAATCTAATCATTATGCAACTTAGCTTCAAGTAAAAGATAGTTTTGATACAAACCTAATTGAAAGTAATAATAATTAGGTGACTCATCGAAGAGAAACTATTCACCCCCCCCCCCCCCTTCTAGTTTCTACAACTGGTATCAGAGCGATGGTCACTCAAGATCTTTGAAGTATATTGTACTTTAAAACTTGGATCGATCCATTGTCTCCTCAAATTAGAAGGTCAAATTGTACTAAAGTTTTTCTTTGGACAAAACTATTTTTTTTGGTCTTTTAATTCGTAATATTGCATCCCTCTTAGATTAGTAGCTTTTATGCATTTTAGATATACTCTTGAAATGTATCTACTAGTTTGCATCTTGCTTTGTGTAGGTACTCATGAAGATTAATAATTTAATTGGTTGTGGATTGAGTTACTTGCACTTGTAGAAGACTCATCTTCATTGATCTTCAACATCTTTGAATGATGATATCATGATGATTTGGAATGATACTAGTCCTTGAAGACTTAGTACTCATCATAGTCATTGTTGGGCTTTGCATTGATTCCTTGATGAATTGGAATACTCTTTGTGGCCAAGGTATGCTTTCGTTCTTCCACACGCCCTTTGATCATTCTTTTGATCATTACTTGACTATGTGCTTGCTCTTGGCATCCTTGCCTTGACATTTGTTTGTGGTTTGTGATTCTTTCCTTTATCCTCTCAAACCTTCATTTCTTGGATACTTGACTCACTATGGTGATGTAGAGTGAGTTAGTAGTAGCTTAAAGTATCAAGCATGATATCCATGGTTTGCACCCATACGGTTAGTAGGCCCTTTGTGGGAGAGAAAGTGAATTAATACCTTGCTCATATTTTGGTTTAGACTAAGACTATTATTGAAAGTGATCTTAGTCTATGCATCAATATTTGCTTTGTGTTTATTCATTACCAAAGCAGTTTAACACTTCGCCGGAAAGGCACGTCTTAAACCACTATATATGACACAAGCTCTTCGTCTCCTCGATTTGAAGATTGTCATTAATCCCTTGGGCATTGGTCTTAGTCTTGATTCACTTCCCTTGACTTCTCTCCACTTTGCTTTTTCGCTACGAGTAGTTGTTTGTCCGTTTCGGTTCTTTTCGATCTCGATTCAACTCGTAATCCTTCATTAAGGCATATTGCTTAGTGTTATGATGATCCAGTGATATTCTAAAAGGTTTAAGATATAATTTTTAAGTATTTTAGAAAACTTGGTTTTCAAAAATTTGGTGTATTTCATTGATAAAAACCAGCCTCTGTATGCGGTTCTTTATCTCTGGCGGTTCAAACCCGCGGTTCTCTATCGATATGTAACCGCGGGCAGTAAAGCTTGTCAAAGCGCCATTTTTATTAAATTAATCTTTTTTCAAACTAAACCCTCTCTCTCCAAAAAACACACAGCCGACGGGTTCCACCTTTTCCACCATTGTTGAAGCTTCAAAAACCTTCAATCACTCAAATTAATTGATTCCAAGTTGTGGGTTTCACTCATCCTTCATCAAACATCAATTAATTGTAAGTACTTTCTTTCAATTTCAGCTATTTTGTTCTAGGGTTCATCCTTTCATAATTGGGGCTTTTTAAAATTGAAATTGAATCAGAACCTTAATAGGAATATGGGTTGACATGGTTATTTTACTATGATTCCTTAGGTTCATATTCATTAAGATTTCACTAAAACCTACTTGTAGAACAAATCCGAATTTTGGCTAAATGATTTTGGTTAAAAGATGGAATTGAGATGAACCCATGAACAAATAGGTAACTGCATTGTTAATGCTTACCTAAAAACCTTGTTTTGAAAAGCTAATGTTCTAGTCCATTTTTGATCCAACATAGTTCATATGTTCTTGGTTAATAATGGAATAGATACATTGTGAACATGAGAATGATATGTATTCAATCTTTTGTTTGTCAAGAAATTGATATAACACATTCTCATATTTTTATTTTTGATTTTATTTTTCATATGAGTGATTGGAAAAATATTTTCTTGTGTTTATTTAGGTACTAATCATGCCTTCACAATACCAAAAGGATCATCAACTCACTAGACAATATATGCCAAACATTTCCCAAACCTTTGCTTCCACTCAACTTCGAAACTCCTTTTCATCTCTTTCAACTCGAAATTTCCATGAGGGTAGAGTTGTTGATGAGGGAATAACAGGTTATGTTTATATCAAATCTATGTTTGAGCATACGGGATTTGATTGCTTGCTCAACATAGAAGAAGATATTTACCCCTTGTTCCTTCTAGATTTCTTTAGCACTTACTCCATATTTGAATACAACAGCGAAATCTTCATTCGATTCTTGTTGAACGATCAAATGATTCAATACTCTCTCAAAGATTTTGGTGAAATTCTTGGTGTGCCATATGAAGGCACTTGTCGTTTCACGGATAAATGGAGACTTGATGCTCTCTTAGAATCCAACGACAAACCTCCAAATGACCACGTCGAAATTGATCCGGAATTTATCCTTGATATCATTTCGAAAGAGCGTGATGGAAACGTTGTGAGAAGCCTTCATTCAAATGTGCGAAATGTGAATCGCTATGAAGTGTTCTCAAGCGATCTTAAGGATTTTATGGTCCAATGGGCAAATATCCTTAGGGAGAATGTATTTTGTCTTGGTGGAAACCGAGATCATATCCCAGCTTGTATGCTGCATATGTTGTGTTGCATCTTTACATCAACCAAGTACAATTTGGCTTTCAAAGCCCAAAACAAACCTTCCCTATGCTATGCTTCTTACTCTCCTTTTCAAAAGGGTTGCTCATGACTTTCCCCACCTCTACCTTTCTCGCTTTCACCCGGTTCATCGGGTTATGTTGCCTATTCAAGAGGTATATGAAAGAAAGCCTAGAAGTGATCGAGGTTCGTGAAAATCCGATCATCAAGAGACGGATGATGAGGACACCTATATGCCAACAAGTGATGGTGATGGCATAGGTTCTAGTTCTCATTTCAACTCTTCGAGTAATTCCCACCCATCCTCAAACTCATTCGTGGATGGACTTGAAGACTTAGCTCCTCCACCTCATTATTCCTCTAGTGAAGTACCGGAAGATCTCAACATGGAGCATCTCTACCGTGAAAATCTTAGGACTCGAGGTGAATTACATGAACATCAGGTTGAGTCAAGGAAAGTATTCAAGTACTTGAGGAATATGATCAAGGGATTGGGCAAGAAAAGAAGGTAAAGACTTTGAAGTGTTTCAAAGTATACATGTTGGTAAACATGTAAAGTGATGTTGAACATTTGCTTCTTTTTACCTTATTTTGGTTGTGTACTAACTAATACTACTTGTTTGGATTATTTGTTATTTTTATCATAATGATTGTCTATGCCATTGTGCTTACGATTTGCATAGATTTATGCATCCTATGTGTTAGTTAGCTTCCTAGATTTTGGTCAGTAGTTAACTTTGGCTTGATAATCCTTTGGTAAAAATCTGGGCTAACCAAAGTTTGAGGAAGTACCATTTTTGAACACCTCTGGTCGCGGTTCCATATCGACCCGCGGTACCTTATTAATAAGGAACCGCCCACCCTAGATAAGGAACCGCCGGCTACTGTGTCCGACAGAATCTTTTCTTTACACTATTTTCCTTAATTTGTGTAAACCTTGCTTGATTCTTTGTAAAAACCTGCACATTTCCTAAACTAGGTTACCTAAATTCATTATTCACATAAAATGTTTTTAACCCATTACTACTTTGGATCATCCCCTCACCATTTTAAACCCACCTTGTTAGCCATGTTCTTCACGCATCAAACCATTTATTCTTAACCCTTAAACCTCTCTTTACAACCATGGTTTCTACAAGAACCTCAAACTCATCCAAAACCTCCACTTCAAGGAAAAATCTTAAGATTAATATTAAGTTGCCCAAACCTAAATCTTCACCCTTTCACACACCCAAGAATGAGATTGTCCCAATTCTCATCTCTTCATCAACCTCACCACCTCTTGCTCCATGCAAGACTACCTCAACCCATGGTACCAACCATTCTCATGGTTCTACCTCCTCTTCATTCCAATCTAGAACGAATGAGCTAACCTCACCCTTCACTCCAAGTACTCTCTTGGATGTGACTACCCAACCTCAACTCATCCAAAGCATTCCCATTGTGAATGACTTTGTTGATACCTTGGTGACTTCACCATTTACCCCTCCAAACTCACCCATTTCACCCTTGGAGAGCATACCTCCACACTCACCCTCATTACCTTTGGAGAACATACCTCCTCCACCTCCACCTCCCTCAAACACTCTAAACTTGGGTGATCCTAGCTTTTATGAGTATTTCATGCACAATGACACTAATTGCCCTTGTTGCCTCAACAACTTCTATCTCATTGATATCCTTAGATTGGATATGATTAGGGCTCACATAGAGTTGCAAAGCTTTTTGTTGAATCTCTTTGCCAATCATCCTCCTAGGAGATAAATGATGATTTTCCTTAATAAATGTTTTTCATGAAAAACCAAGCCAAGGAAGACTACTCATCAAGACCTAGTTTTAAGCTAACTTTGTTTTAGTTAGTTGTTTTTTTTATTTCCTTAATGTATCTCTTTCCCTGCATGAGATTTTCATGAGGATGAATTATGAACTTAACTTTATGTGTTTCTATCTTTATGTGCACATTAATCAACTTTAATTTTAAATTAAATTTGAACCTAAATCTATCACAACCTCTAAAACTTGACTAAAATTGGTTCAAAATGTAGTCTAAATATTTTGTCACCCTTTGTCAAGACATTCTTTGTGAATGTGTTGCTTTTATGCAACCCTAGCATAATTTAGTGCTCATAGAGGTAAAATTCCAAGATTTGCAATTTTTTTTTTGAAAATGTCTTAGTTTTTCTCAAAACCCTAGAAAATCATGGCTTCAAGTCCGCTGCACGCGGCTCATTAAAGTCACGCGGTTCCTTAAGTTCTAAGGAACCGCCGGTCCCTATAAGGTACCGCGGACAGAAAGCCAAGTTTTGGCTCGTTTTTGGTCTTTCTTCACCCTATCCCCTGTCAAGATTCCATGTTTACTCAATTTGGCTAAACATTCCTTGACCCTTTACATTTGATTATCAAACCTTTGCCTTGTCTACTTTCTTTTTATACCCCCACCTTGAGATTTCATTCTCACACCTCAACAATGCCTAACTCTTCCTTTCATAACCTTGACATTTCATTGTCACAAACCTCCTCACCCAAAGCTTCCTTATCCAAGCTTTCCAAGAAACCGAAGATCTCGGTTCGACCTATTTGGATCAAGAAAAATGAACCCTCTTCATCCAAACCACCCAAGAACCTCACCTTCTCTCCAATAATGTATTGGAATGAGACCTACTCCATTAACCCCATCACTAGAGAAAAGGAAAATCTTCCCCCACCACCAAAACCTTTGGACACCCCCCAACTCAATGACCTTTCAACCTTCCCAAACCTCACAAGGCATTGTGAAAACATTTCCTACCCACTCTCTTCACCACCACCAAACCCTAGGTGTGATGGCCTTCCCCCACCAACCGAATTTGTTTTGCATCATGGATCCTCGTGTGCTTGTTGTCGATTTCAACAAATTTAACTTGCTCATGTGTATGAGAAGTTAAATTTTCTTGAATTCCTCCTCACTCGACCTCCTCTCAAAGTTTTCGTTCCCATGGACAAAACTTCGAATGATGCCTCGTCTTCTTATTTTTCCAACTAAAGGTCTAAGCACTCTTGGAGTCAATAATACTTTATTTGTTTTAGAGTCAATAACGTTTTAAGCAATCTTCGATAATTATCACTTTTAGAATAACTTATGCTTTGTGGTTTATTTCTCCATATCTTTTGCTTTAGATACTCATATTGTGTGTATGACTATCTCCTTTGTTTGTTTCTTTCATATTTATGTAATATGAAACCTTTGTGTTGTGTTTGTTTTATTTATTTGACCATTCTCTCTTTCTTTTGAGTTGATCGTGGTTAATCTCTACAATTGATTATGGGTGATTCCATCAATTCTAAATTTTAACCCCTTGACAAATTTATCATCTTCATTGGTTGGATGTTTCTTTTCTACCTCCATTCCACCAATTGAACTTTGATTTTTTCATTTACCTCTTTGGACATACTTAGCAAATACTTGCTTCTAATTTGAGATTTCTTCTCCTTCTCCCTCTCAAGTTACTTAGTAGGTAGTGATCATATATACATTGGTGTTTCTTTTCTTTCTACTAAACTTTGTGTAGCATGTCACCATAGCTCATACACTTGGTGCCCCAAGCAAAGGGGAGCAACCACCAAGGGGGAGCGACTAGCAAAGTCCGGTTCTCTTCAAAGACTTATGCTTACCTTTTTGCTACGACAAAGGGGGAGAAATGATAGTGATTAGCATGTTCATAATTCGATATTTTGTGTTTCTACGTAAATGAGTTTATAGTTTGTTGTAATCAAAAAGGGGAAGATTGTTAATGCAAGTTATTCCTAAAAATATTATTAGTGTTAACTAATCTTTCTTAGTTTTGATCACAACAAACTATACAACACATTTAATGTAAAACACAAATCGAATTATTTAACTAACACTATCATCAAGGTAATAATCATATCACTAACTTTTCTTAATCATACTTAGTGATCATCAAAGTGATTATCCTTAAAACTCACTTTTGTTAATATGACAAAAGATTTTTTAATAAACTTTCTTTTTAAGAAAATGTTTTATTAAAATGGAAAATGTAAATTTGAAAATGGCATATTCCATATGCCATAAGAATATCCTTTGAAGGATTAAAAAACCTCAGATATTCCTACCCCACTAAAAGACAAAAAAGGAGCATAGTCTACTGGGCGGTACCTTAAATAACGCCCAGCTAGCCGTTGCACTGCGCCCGGCTAGTTAAAGAACTGCGCCCAGCTAGCCGTTGCACTTTGTCTTCTATAAATAATGGATCAAATCTCATTTTCCAATAACCCTCTTAGACGTTTTTCTCAGCCCCCTTTCTCTTTTCTATAACATAATCATTAGTAAATGATCACTTAATGTGTTAAGTATGTTTACATATGATTATCCTCTTGACCCCATCCTTTACCTTGTCCAAAGAGAAGATCACTCACTCACTAGTGTTGTGATAAAGATGAATCCATGAATTAGTCATGTTCATCATGTTAGCCTTTTTGTTTTTGTTGATCCATTTTTATTTATGAATACTTGGACTAGTTGTGTTCATCCAAGCTATTTGTGAATACTTGGATTTGTTGTGTACATCCATTGCATATGTGTTTGCTTGGATTTGTGTTGTGTAGATCCAAGCTACATGTGTGTACTTGGATATGTCTAGTTGAGTTGTAATAGATTGTGTAGTAGTTCTCACTAAACTATAAAGTGATGTGGTTGTGTCTTGTGAGTTCTCACTAAACTTGAAAGTGATTAGTAGTTTTGTTGTGTGAAGTTCTCACTTAGCTTCAAAGTAAAGAGTCGTGAAGATTGGATCTAGCTTTGGATTAGAACACGACATCTAGCCTTGTGTCGCAAAATGGTGAAGTAGGCAACGTCGTGAAGATTGGTTCTACCTTGAGATTACAACTCGACATCTAGCCTTGTGTCGTTAAATTATGAAGTAGGCAACGTTGTGTAGATTGGTCCTAGCTAAAGATTAGGTCTCCACATTTAGCTTATTGTCGGAAAATAATGTAAGCGACGATGTAAGGCTTTCTCCGCCAAGAAGGGAGCTTGTGGATATAGTGAAAATCTCGAGTAGGTGTACTCGAGGAGTGGAGTAGAAACAAGGATAGAGCCTCGTTGTCGAACCACTATAAATCTTGGTGTCTTCTCATTAGGTTGTCTCTTTTCTTACTCTTTACTTATTTCATTATCGTTATACTTACCTATTACCATTGCTAATGCATTTGAATTGAATCTAATCATTATGCAACTTAGCTTCAAGTAAAAGATAGTTTTGATACAAACCTAATTGAAAGTAATTTTAATTAGGTGACTAATCGAAGAGAAACTATTCAGCCCCCTTTCTAGTTTCTACTACATTTTTTACCATACCTTAAAAAATCATTTGAGAAAAACAATATTTTCTCCCTGTTGCCAAGCAGATCAGGGCAGAGGAAACTTGACTCCCAAATTCATTAAAAGCTGTAGTTTTTGATGATAAGCATTGCAAAATAGTGTGAATCATAAACTTCCAATGGGGTGCAAACTGACCTTTAGCAAATTTACATTTTTGATCAGCAGAAATGTTGTACCATAAGTTTGTAAGACCCTCAAAGATTTCAGCCTCTTAGAAAGCAACCACCCCACCCTCATCATCCAAGACTAATTTGTCTCGAATGGAGGCAAGTGTAACCACCTTGGGATAACCATCAACCAAGCTCTTAATTGTGACCTCTCCATCCACTGTTTCTGTCTTGGCATTAGACCAAAACTGTTGGATGTGTGAGGTGTAGATTCTAGGATTGATTACAAGAGCTAACCTGAAATAGCAAGGATTTAGGTAAGCAACAACATCAGCGAATTCAGCAGGCTCTTGAGATAAAAGAGTAATCTGATTATGGTTAGCAGCAATTTTGAGAGTCGTAGAAGACATTTTTAAGAGTAAAAAGGTTTATGTTTGTGAAAAAGTAGTGAGATTTCATCGAGAGAGTGAGTAAGGCCTGCTGGTTAAGGGAATTGAGTTTATATAGGCGAATTGAAGAGCTGTGATTAGACCAAATTATCAATTTGAAAAAAGATCAGAAATAAATCTTGATAAGAAAGTAATTTATTTGAAATAATGATAAAAAGGTTACCAATCAGCGAAGAAAGCGCCTTAAATATCTTTTGAAAAGAATAAAATATTCCCTAACCAAAAAGTTAGCAAGCAGGCCCAACGGCTATAAGCAGGGCAACGCTATTGTCGGCCAACGATCAAACAGGGGAATGTTTTGCAAAGCAGGGAAAAGTTGTATTAGCAGGGGTATCAAAAATTAAAGTAGGGGAAACTTTCCTAAGGGTATTAGACTTAACCTGAATAGATCAATGCTAAACAGCTCTGCTCTAATGCACACCCTTGTAAAAACAAGGTAGATACAAATAAACTCAAGAGTCCTCCATTCAGCAAAGTTCCAACCAGAAAAAGTTAACTCATAAGCAACCCTACACCTGGTCAACCCAATAAAATAAGCATACCCCAGACTCTATCCCTACCATTTCTGTGCTATGGTTAGTTGGTCTTGGCAATATGCACTAAAAATCTTAAATTAGGCAGCAAGCTGCTTAATAAAGAATTATGAGTACAAATTACAATGCCTCAAGATTTAAGAACTCTAACAGGCTTTACAGCAAGTCTTCATTGTTCCAAACCCTTACTCACCAGTGGATATGATCTAGAATCATTTATGAGTATACTAAGGATACCCTAAGTCCTAAAGGTGTGACCTAACCTCCCCTAAAACATAGAGCATATACCTGATTATCCCATAATGTAGTATGCTCCATTAGGAAATCTACACACTTAGTCTAAAACCACATATAACCACTTTAAAAAGAACAAACCCTACTTAAGAGAAAAACTCTTAGCAGGGAAAAATGCCTTAGCAGGGGGATGAACCCCAGCAGGGGAATCTGTGTTCAAAAGAAGTGGAATGAAAATAATGGAAAAAGTGACTAACATATGTACAACAACAACCATAATACAATCCTGAATACACAAGAGAAGTCAGACATCGAATTTTTAGGGAGTGGTCATTCAAATACTTGCAACCAAGTACTAAAACCTCCCTACATCAAAAGTTTTTGTCAAAAGACCAACAACATTAAGTTCTATGTCAATTGCCTCTGGTATAACTAATCCTTTTTCAAAATAATCTCTAATGAAATGATGTCTAATTTCAATATGTTTAGTCTTGCTATGAAAAACAGGATTTTTGATAATGCAAATGGTGCTGTTATTGTCAATGAATATCTTGGTTTTAAGAAAATTGTACCCATAATCAAGCAGCTGGTTCTGAACCCAAAGAACTTGTCCACAACATGCAGCAGCTGCTACATATTCAGCTTCAGTTATGGATGTGGCCAGAATAGTTTGCTTTTTACACTGCCAAGATATAAGACTGCTTCCCAAAAACTGGCATCCATCTGTTGTATACTTCCTATCATTGTTGTCACCAGCATAATCAGTATCTGAATAGGACACTAGCTCAAATGATGACTCCTTGGGATACCAAAGTCCTAAAGTTGGATGACACTTTAGATACCTAAAGATTCTCTTCACAGCAAACAGATGACACTCTGTGGGTGTCACTTGGTATCTTGCACATAAGCAGACTACAAACATGATGTTAGGTCTTGAAGTTGTAAGATACATGAGAGATCCAATCATAGACCTATAGCTCCTGACATCAATAGGCTTCCCTGGGCCATCTTTTCCCTAAGGAAGCTCCTTATCCATAGGAGTGGAGACTTTCTTTCCTTCACACATTCCAAACTTCTTCGCAATTTCAGCAACATATTTGTCTTGTGAGATAAAGATCCCATCTTTCCTCTACTGAACTTGTAACCCCAAAAAGAAGTTGAGTTCACCTATTGCACTCATTTGAAATTTATCTTGCATCAACTTGGAAAACTCTTTGCTAAGCAGAGAGTCTGTGGATCCAAAGATGATGTTGTTAGCCTCAAAATATTGAGTTAAACAAGAATGTTCGGTCAGAGGTTTATTTTGTAATAGTTATTAGAACGTTGTAATAGTTAGTTAAAAATAGGCGTGACATTACGGGCTTGATGGTTAGCTTAAAAGGCCTCTTTCAAGGTACTAAGCATTTATTCAAGCCCGCCAAAAACATATATAGTCTATTAGAGAGCCCACATGTTGGTGGACTATATAAACACCCTCCTAGCATGTTAGGAGGCTGGAAGTTCTCATTATTATTAATCTAATCTCACCAAGTTAATCACCTCCCTCTCTTTACTTTCTCTCACTGCGTTCTCTCTCTAGAATTCATCTTTTATCTACCGTTCTTTCTTGTTTAATCATCTAAGAATATGGGACAACAATTGGTATCAATCGCCACAGGGTAGATACGTGATTGGTTTTGGTTCTCTTATTGATTTCGTGGTATTTTCTTCATCTAAGCTCGAATCATCAAAAAATTTTGCGTTTTTGTTGTGTTAGTGAGTAGACAAATCGACTACATAGGCGTGGTAGTGATTTGGGTTACTTATATTGGTTAAAAACGTGAAATCTTGTGGTGTTTGGCTTCGTTTTTGCCTTGAAATCTCGTATAATCAAAAGTACATCCAAGATACTATTTTTTAGGAAATCTGCCAATAATTTCTCAATATATACTCACATTGTGAAATTGAATCCTCAAATATTGCGGATTTGTGCTCAAAAGGTATTGCGGAATTGAATCTTAAGTGACTGCGGAATTATTGGAAAGATTGCGGAATTATTAAAAAATTGCGGAATTGAATCCCATCTGGTTATTGCGAGATTGTATGTTTCTAGTGATCACGTTTAAACCGGAGAATTCTACGTTACGTGCATACGTTTACATACGCCGTTTTGGTGACAGTCCGACATTTCAGGATATAAATTTATCCGTGAATATTATTTTAGAATTTTTAGATTGTGTTGCTTCATAAACAAACGAATTTAATAGAAGAGATTAGGACTTACGTGAATAATTTAACGTCCTTTACGACTAAACAGGAAACCTTAGGATTATGTATTTACGTTTTTGAACTCCGTTTTGATGAGACAATTTATATTAGATTCGTTTTGTACCGCTGATTCATAATTTATAAAAACATTTTTCGTAAAACGACCCGAGGGCACGCAAATCGAGGAAACTAGAATCGAGGAATACCCGTAAATTAGTGGGATGGGACAAGTTTTACATTTGCCCAACCCACTAATATGGGACGGCAACACCTAGCCACTAACACCCTTAGGTGTCAAAAGCTTCACTAAGAAGCTTAAACACTTGTCTTATAATCCTCTAAAACCATCCAACACAAACCATTTCTCCATTTTTCTCATGCAATACCACCTAAAACTCTCTCACCCTCCCCTCTCCTCTCTTACGTCCCAAATCAACACAAAACACCCCTTTTTGATCAATTTTGACCACAAACCATGTGTTATCTACACATATGGTGAAGAACCTTTGAAGCCTTGAAGATTGGATGTGATTCTAACATCCAAAGAGGAGATTTCTTGGTATCAAAGGGATGATTTTCCATGAGAAGTTTATAAAGATTGGTGATCTTAAAGTTGGTGTTGGTCTATCACAAGTTTTGCCATCAAAATCCAAGCCTTGATCATAACCTACACAATCTTGGTGGTATAGAGATTGTTCTTCCTATCCTCTTGTTATTTTGATTATGTAATCTTGTATTTTCTTTATTTATGTATATGTATATGATGATGAATGATGATTAAAAACATTGTGTGGGGATCTTGTGTTGATAAACATGATTAAAATGATTAAGAGTTATATGATAGAATGATAAAATCTTGCTTAAACAAGTAGACTGTATAAAACAGAGGATGGCCATATGATAACTTGTAAAGATGGAATATATTACTTAATATACAATAAGTTATAAGTCTTATACACATGTGAGAGTTGGTCATGCAATGGAATCCTAAAAATGAGTGAGATATGATCAAAACAATATTGGAGTGCAAATCTGCATAGACTGTTTTGGACGAATTTATTAAAATACTTAGATGTTGATTCATCAGTAGCTATATATGACTTAAATGAATCACATATCATGTAGTTTCTGCCATAAAAATTTTAGGTCCTATCTCCTTATAGAACTCTAGATATGGTCATTTTAGTGGACTGAATAGTAAAAATCAGATTTGTGAAAAATTAAAGTATATAGTATTATAATAGCACTCAAGTATATAATATACAAAATGTAAACTTAAAACCCAGTAACTTATATATAACATTTATATAAGTATGTAAAATAATAAATAAATGAGACAATTTATAAAAATGGCAATTTGATATGTTTTATAAGTTATAAAACTATATACATAAGTTTTACGTCTTTTCGGCTAAAACCGAAAGATTAACGTTTTTGTCAAATAAAACTTAGACGGTCGGACGGGTCTAATGTAAACTTTTATAAACTCACATACTGATGTATAAACTATTGTAACAAGTAAAAACCGATAAAACCCGAGCTTTATAACATACGGACATTAACGGGCCAAGTTAGCCTTATTGGACTATTAATCCGACAAGTTTGGCTAAACAATAATGGACTTACTTATTGGGCTTAACCCACTTGGACCCAACATGTAAAGTATAATACTGATATTAAAAGTGTAAAACGTATTAATATAAGGTAATGGGCCTTGACAAGTAAATAAGATGAACTAGTGAAACTAGTATAAAAGTTACCAACACATAACACTAAAATGAGTAAATAAGAATGTTTAAACCCACTTGATCATCATCATATTTATAAAATCATCATATATATACATAGTCATTGTTTTTACAAAGTCATTGGACAAGAGTCTAAGACAAGTATTATTTGTGTAGGTTTCCGTGATTGAAGCACGTACCGTACATCCAAACCGCCGATAACCGCCTTCCCACATCCACGTGAGTTCATAGCCTCGCACTCTTTTAAATGTTTTTATGAAATGTTTTATAAACCCGCGAGGGAGATAACATGTTAGTTTTAATAAAATAGGACACCAGTTGTCCCGATTGTTTGTTTATTGATTTGGACCTGAATGATTGTATGACCCGATGAATGATAATATGACCCAATGTATGAAATGAAATGGATTATTAAAGTTAGGTTATGTCACTAAAAGTCCCATTAGCATGAATTGTGAACTACCGGGATTTGGTAGACGCTTATGCATATAATAGTACTATTTGGGGACGATCACCCCAGTTCACGCATTGACGGTTGATCCCCGTCGTGCCACATTGATTGGTAAGCGAATTTATGTATGAGAAGATTTCCATAGCGTGATTTTTGTGACGACACGCTAACTTAGATGGGTAAATTGAGTTTCGGATTAGCTACCCGTTGTTTTTTATAGTAAGGTAACAATGTCATGCGGCTTATAATAATCCAATTATTGAAAATACTGATATACGCATTGAATTACGATATTATGCCTGACTAGCAATACGGGGTCTTATTATTGATATTATGTTCGTGTTTTGGTTTTACATAACCATATTCATATAACGGTTTTTATATAACTCTATTCAACGTTATAAAACGTATTGTATGATGTTTTTACGACAATGGTTCGTATAATGATTTTGAAGGCACAAGCCTATATTATGATTTTCGATAAGGATTTGTATAAAACGACTTTGGCTATTTTATGGCCAATTACAATGATTTGTACAAAATGATTTTCGGTAATAATTATATACCGATGATATATTATTGGTTTTATTAAACTCTATGAATTCACTCGACGTTATCGCTGACCTTTTCTTTTAACATGTTTTGTCTCAGGTACTTAAAGGTAATTCTCGGGAAGACAACAAGAATTCATGGCCCGCACTTAAACAACAATTTCCATTCAAATATTTTGAAAAATTGTATGAAATACTATGACTTGGAACCTATATAAATTTGATATTTATGAATGGAAATGCTTTATTATTAAACGACACGATTTTTAAGCGTTGTCTATGATGTGAGTAATGTGCTATCCCGTAACACCAACGAGTCTTCCGCTGTATTGAATTGTGTATATTTAGAGGTGTTACAGTTTGGTACTAGAGCTCTCGTTATAGAGAACGAAAGATTTTTAAAACAAAGGTTTTGAATAAAACATTTCAAAATCTTTTAACTATAAACATTTTTCACAAAATGTCTATAAATCTTTTGACTATAACGGTGTCGAAGAATTCTCAAGTTACCGACAAGGCCAAGACTGAGAAGTGTTATTTTAATATATATATAACTTGGATTATATATATATATATATATATATATATATATATATATATATATATATATATATATATATATATATATATATATATATATATATATATATATATATATATATATATATATATATATATATATATATATATATATATATATATATATATATATATATATATATATATATATATATATATATATATATATATATATATATATATATATATATATATATATATATATATATATATATATATATATATATATATATATATATATATATATATATATATATATATATATATATATATATATGTTGTAATTTGATTATATGATTGTTTGATGATTATTTTAATACGTATACGACATATTTATACGACGTAGATTCTCACAAGGAACCCTAACTCCCCTAGCAAATTAATCGAAGCTATTCCCGTAGGAATTCTAGCTATTCTAGACCTAAACCAAGTTGTGGATATTTATGTTCCTAACAAAATGGTTGATATTCGTAGAAATGTTGATATTAGTTGATTGTGATATTAAAGATGAATTGGCGAGATTAAATCTGATATCGATGTCATGACGATCTTTCCTTATAGAGTGGAGTTTGACAAAACCTTACCACCTGGAAAGGTGTCATCTGATTTGATGTCACCCAATTCTTAAATTTGAAATTGAAAGGGTGAATGTTGCACTTGAGGCTGTCATTGGAGACTTTACCCAAAAGCCTCATGCCACTAGTACCTTTCCGAGAAGTCTAATTGAATGTGTGAGTCATTTCATACTAGTGACTCATTTGATAACTATTGTTGTAAGAGCTATAGGATTGGAAATTAAGTGTTGTTCATATCGAGCTTTTATTTCCCTTTTAAGGTTTATGAATAAGGTTGAAAGTATTGGAGAATGAGGTAGGATGTTGCATTAAGTATAAGTTGGTTGAAACTTGAATAAAGTAAAATTTAACCCGTATGGAATATGAGATTGTTAAGAGGAAGTCGTTAAGTTCTGTGATTGAATTACAAGGTTTTAATTGATTGTTGATTCGTGTTAAGTGTTGTTCCTAGGCCATTGTCCAATGATGAGGATGCCCAGTGTCCAATAAATAAATTGAAGAAATCTTCTTCTGAATTGGGATCGATGGATCTTTCTGGACATGTGGAACACCTAATGACTATTGTAGATTAGTATTCATTGTGGTATCTTTTAAAAAAATCCCTAACTTAACTGAGACATCAGCTGGTAGGATGAGTTTTTGGAATTGTATGACATGGCAACACGTAATGTGTTACGGTACAATTTTGACTTGTTTATGATTAATGAAAAGACTACCCTTGATTGCTAAATCCTACATGTATCGAGGTTATCTATCTTTTATTGCTTCATCCTAATGTTCGCATTAGTGATGCAACCATTGAACAAGTACTCATCTTGATTTGAGTTACGTTGTGGATTATTCTTTTTGAGCGCCATCGAAGTCATGAACCTCATGATTAATTGGCTAAGCTCATTTCCTATCATATTGTAGTTAGTTCTTGCTGAACATCTTTTCATCACTCTTTTGCAGATCGCTCATTGTTTTTATAAAGATAAAACAGTGTCCCTTGAGAAAAATTGAATTTTCATTACCATATGGATTATTTTAAGTGGGACTTATAAATAATCGTTATCGAAAAAAGTTGTTTATGAAACACCTTGGAAAACTTAATTGTTTTTATAACAAAGAACATCTTTGTAAATTCATTTGATTTTTATTTCATGATTAAGCATGAATACATATTATAAACATGATGATAAAATTTTGACGAACTGAGTATTGCATCGTTAATCTTAAAATTGTATATAGTTGCGCGCCTACATACAATTTGGAAGGAACCATGCAAGGCTGATTAGTAGTCACCATGAATTTATTAATACACACTAAATTTTCTTTGAAGCTATGAGAGATTAAATTTTATGAGATCTGCAAGAAGTGCAAAAATAGGGACATATTGTTAGAGACACCCACATATGTGCCCGTACCATTTATTCTTCTGAGTCGAATTTACTCATCTGTGGATATTGTCTTAATTGACAATTGATATCCCCTTCTTGTCCAATTCTCCCGTGGTGAGATTCTTTGGAAAAGTATCTGATTATCGAGTGTTGATACCCGACTGGATGTATCGACGTTCCTATCATTTCTTTTGATTAGATTTCATTTGAATGACCTGGGTAACGATCCAAGGAGCTTTCAAATGCGTACTCAATTCATGAAAACATGGGATAGACTCTTATTCGTTAATGTTTTCGTCTGTATCTGATTTGAAATTCTCTCGCGTAGATTATGCGTTGACCTTACTCTTTTAAGGTTAGTTATGTCTCCAGATATCCTTGAATTGTGAAGGATTACGAGTTATTATTAGTCTTTTGAGAAGTTCACATCTTATCGACGGCAATAAAACTGAAAAGTTGGTAGTGCCATTAGAATGGATTGATTGATTATGACATGACAACATTGTCTTAATTGATGGGAACTCGAGTAGAATTCCCCTAAAAGATAAGATGTTGATTATCAAAAGTGATTTAAATAATTCCCGATAGGTGGCTGTATCCTGTTTTAGACTTGAAATTATACCATGAATGGTTATAAACTGATCATAGATCTTGTAAGCTAAAAGAACTTAAAGTAAATTTATTAAAAGATGTTTCTATCATCTAAATTTGGTATTGATTATATTCCCGATGCTGCACCCGTGGCGTGTGCACTGTACTTCAACATCATCTGAATCGAAAGTGTTACCGTACAACTGAGAGAGTTGTCGGAGAAAGCTTTTATTTTACCAAGCTCGTCATTATGAAGAGCTATGACTTTATTATTCCTTATATTTGTTGAATTATAGTGAACTAGATAAATTGATGATCAAAATCTGTGTCCACTACCCAAGACGGTAGATTTTTTCGATCATTTACAAGGTTCTAGAGTATATTCCAAAATTTGATCCACGACATGGTTATCATCAACTTTGCATCTGCGAAAAAGATTATCTATTCCAATCACTACATCCAGAACTTGTAATGAACATTATGAGTTTCATGTTATGTCCTTTGGATTGACCAATGCACATGTAGCATCCATAAATTTGGTGAATCATGTGTGTAGACTGTAATTTGATAAATTCATGCTTGTGATCACTAAGGACCATTTGTTTGTTTATAAGTATAAGAAGGAGTTAATAATTTTTTATAAACTGCCCGGAGTTGTCCGAGCAATGAAAAATTTGTACCTTGAATAATTAACATCTAATTTAAGGCTTAAACCTTTATATTATTTGACCGTGTGATTAAAAGATAACGAAATCTATATTGACTCTTCAAAAATTAGAGCCATTTAAGACTTTGAGTTATAGTAAAAAGAAAGTGCAAATATGTTCTGACAAATGTTTTATCAAAAGTATTTTTAAGGAATCATTCCCTTAAACCCAGAACATTTAACTAAACTCCTGTTTAGGGGTAAATGTTTGTGTGTACCTCAAGACAACCTAAGAGGGATTGAGGAAACCATTTAAACCATGACTTGGAATTTGAAACGACAATTTTTGCTTTTCAAATAAGAAAATTTTGACCAAAGTATAAACAAGGATTTTTCGAACATTTACGAATCTTATTAATTATTTTCGATAAATCAACAAAAATCGTGTTAATTAAATTCAAATTTATTTTGAACATTTTTATATAATTGGACGAACTAAGAAATTTAAAACTTTTTACGTTTACATTTCATAAAATTAAATATTTATTATTTGATTACTTGTAATAATTATCGACGTTTTAGATGTCGGATTGAGCAAAACCAATAAAGATATTAGTTGAGACGAAACTAAAACTTAGAAAATATGAAGAAAGAATTTTTGAATAAATATGGTCATGATAATTATTTCACCAGGAAATGTAAAAATAGATACTAACACATTATGTAGAAAAGATAAAGAATCAATTAGGATGTGTTCCTTAATAATGACTGTGCAAAATAAATTGCCGAATAATTTAAAAATAGCCGATGCTAGTAAAAAGGATAATATCGATAATAAAAGGGGTTCGCGGCTTATGTGAACCATTAGAATTGAGAAGCCGATGGCGTTAAATGTTTTAAAAGCCACTTGTGGTTGCTTAAATATGGAGATTTTGAGATTTAGTCATGTTGGAATCCCATAAGATTAAGTATTATATTCATGCCATTTCGGATTAAGTGTATCTTATCGAAAGAAGATGTACTGATGACAAACTATGAAGGCAGACATCGCCTCATACATTAGTAAACGTCTAACTATTGCAAAGGTCATCATCTGAATTTGATTCGATTTGGTTCATCGTCGACAGACTGACCAAATCTGCTAATATCATTCCTGTGAATGATAGATTCTCGATGAAGAAATTGACTCTTTTGTATTTAAAGGAGTTGTGTAAACATAGTGTGCATGTATCGATCATCTCTATCAAGATCCTCGCTTCGCATTGAATTTCTAGAGATTTGCTCGGAAGTCATTGGGAACGAACCTTGATGAGAGTACTGTTTATTAACCCTAATCGAAGGGACGAGGTAAAGTAATGATACAAAACACTAGAAGTGTTGTTTTATGCTTGAATGATTGACATTTGGTAGTAAACCATATAATCGTTTTCCTTTGGAGAGATCATCATTGATAATTATCGTATTAGGATCGAGATTGAATTTTTTGAGGATCTATATGAGAGCATCTGTAAGCAGGAGTTGAGATGAAGACACCCGACATACACCCACTATGAGTTGGACATGTCTTTTAGGTTTAAGGTTTTCTATGACGACAAACCTAACCTTACAAAATACCCGACCCGTGAAACTTGAAATGATTGTTGAAATTAGGATCTGATTATTGATTGCCGATAGTGGGCAGCAGGTTATGTGAATATGAAGTGTATATCTTGAAGTGCCGGATGGGTAGCGAAGTTAATCCAAAATTTTTTACCATGGAGAAGTGAACTGATGATCTGAAAGATCATGGGAAATAAGTCCCTGTTGTATGGGACCATTGAGATGATGTAAAAAGTTGGTTTGAAAGGCATATAAGCTGGATCTACCCTAGGACTTCAAGGGCTGCGTGAATTATGTTTCGTATATTGAACTTATTAAAATGTCTATCAAGTGAAAATCTGATTACTTCTTGATAAAGTTTAGATCGGCAAAAAGTTGCATTCATCAAAAAACCCGTGAACATCATGGATAGAGAAAGTAAGTCAACATTAAGCCTGATCGTATTCCCGTAGTTATGTTTGATGAAACTCGCGTATTGTGATGAATTACACTTGTGAGAAAAGACCGAATGTGGAGGAAATACCCACATGGCTCTAACTCTATAAGAAGCAAGTAGTAAGATAAATCGATCATTGAGGACAAAGTTCCTGTTTAGGGGTAAATGCTGTGACAATCCGTTAATTTATGGTCGATATTTTATTCTCAAGTATTATTTGAAAACATTATTTTAGTGTTATATTATGAACTCACTTATTTTGGGAAGAAATTTGGGTTTACATCTTGAAGTAGCATCGACTACGTTTAAACCGGATAATTCTACGTTACGTGCTTACGTTTACATACGTCATTTTGGTGACAGTCCGACATTTCAGGAAATAAATTCATCCGTGAATATTATTTTAGAATTTTTAAATTGTGTTGGTTCATAAACACACTAATTTACGAGAAGAGATTAGGACTTACGTGAATAATTTAACGTCCTTTACGACTAAACCGGAAAACTTAGGATTACGTATTTACGTTTTTGAAATCCGTTTTGATGAGACAATTTTTATTAGATTCGTTTTGTGCCATTGATTCATAATTTATAAAACTTTTTATCGTAAAACGACCCGAGGGCACGCAAATCGAGGAAATTAGAATCGAGGAATACCCGTCAATTAGTAGGATGGGACAAGTTTTACACTTGCCCACCCCACTAATATGGGACGGCAACACCTAGCCACTAACACCCTTAGGTGTCAAAAGCTTCACTAAGAAGCTTAAACACTTGTCTTATAATCCTCTAAAACCATCCAACACAAACCATTTCTCCATTTTTCTCATGCAATACCACCTAAAACTCTCTCACCCTCCCCTCTCCTCTCTTCCGTCCAAAATCAACACAAAACACCCCTTTTTGATCAGCTTTGACCATAAACCATGTGTTATCTACACATATGGTGAAAAACCTTTGAAGCCTTGAAGATTGGAGGTGATTCTAACATCCAAAGAGGAGATTTCTTAGTGTCAAAGGGCTGATTTTCCATGAGAAGTTTATAAAGATTGGTGATCTTAAAGTTGGTGTTGGTCTATCACAAGTTTTGCCATCAATATCCAAGCCTTGATCATAACCTACACAATCTTGGTGGTATAGAGATTGTTCTTCCTATCCTCTTGTTATTTTGATTATGTAATATTGTATTTTCTTTATTTATGTATACGTATATGATGATGAATGATGATTTAAAACATTGTGTGGGGATCTTGTGTTGATAAACATGATTAAAATGATTAAGAGTTATATGAAAGAATGATAAAATCTTGCTTAAAAACGTAGGCTGTATAAAACAGAAGATGACCATATTATAACTTGTAAAGATGGCATAGATTACTTAATATATAGTAAGTTATAAGTCTTATACACATGTGAGAGTTGGCCATGCAATGGAATCCTAAAAATGAGTGAGATATGATCAAAACAATATTGGAGTGCAAATCTGCATAGACTGTTTTGGACGAATTTATTAAAATACTTAGAGGCTGATTCATCAGTAGCTATATTAGAGTTAAATGAATCACATATCATGTAGTTTCTGCCATAAAAATTTGAGGTCCTATCTCCCTATAGAACTCTAGATATGGTCATTTTAGTGGACTGAATAGTAAAAATCAGATTTGTGAAAATTTAAAGTATATAGTATTATAATAGCGCTCAAGTATATAATATATAAAATGTAAACTTAAAATCCACTAACTTATATATAACATTTATATAAGTATGTACAATAATAAATAAATGATACATTTTATAAAAATGGCAATTTGATAAGTTTTATAAGTTATAAAACTATATACATAAGTTTTACGTCTTTTTGGCTAAAACCGAAAGATTAACGTTTTTTTCAAATGAAACTTAGACGTTCGAACCCGCCTAATGTAAATTTTATAAACTCACATACTGATGTATAAACTATTTTAACAAGTAAAAACCTATAAAACCCGAGCTTTATAACATACATACATTAATGGGCCAAGTTAGCCTTATTAGACTATTAATCCGACACGTTTGGCTAAACAATAATGGAATTACTTATTGGGCTTAACCCACTTGGGCCCAACATGTAAAGTTTAATACTGATATTAAAAGTGTAAAATGTATTAATATAAGTTAATGGGCCTTGACAAGTAAATAAGATGAACTAGTGAAACTAGTATAAAAGTTACCAACACATAACACTAAAATGAGTAAATAAGAATGTATAAACCCACTTGATCATCATCATATTTATAAAATCATCATATATATACATAGTCATTGTTTTTGCAAAGTCATTGGACAAGAGTCTAAGCAAGTATTATTTGTCTAGGTTTCCATGATTGAAGCACGTACCGTACATCCAAACCGCCGATAACCGCCTTCCCACATCCACGTAAGTTCATAGCCTCACACTCTTTTAAATGTTTTTATAAAATGTTTTATAAACCCGCGAGGGAGATAACATGTTAGTTTTAATAAAATAGGACACCAGTTGTCCCGATTGTTTGTTTATTGATTTGGACCCGAATGATTGTATGACCCGATGAATGATTATATGACCCAATGTATGAAATGAAATGGATTTTAAAGTTAGGTTATGTCACTAAAAGTCCCATTAGCATGAATTGTGAACTACCGGGATTTGGTAGACGCTTATGCATATAATAGTACTTTGGGGACGATCACCCCAGTTTGCGCCTTGACGGTTGATCCCCGTCGTGCCACATTGATTGGTAAGCGAATTTATGTATGAGAAGATTTCCATAGCGTGATTTTTGTGACGATACGCAAACTTAGATGGGCAAATTGAGTTTCGGATTTGCTACCCGTTGGTTGTTATAGTAAGGTAACAATGTCATGCGGCTTATAATAATCTAATTATTGAAAATACTGATATACGCATTGAATTACGATATATTGCCTGACTAGCAATATAGGGTCTTATTATTGATATTATGTTCGTGTTTTGGTTTTACATAACCATATTCATATAACGGTTTTTATTTAACTCTATTCAACGTTATAAAACGTATTGTATGATGTTTTTACGACAATGGTTCGTATAATGATTTTGAAGGCAAAAGCCTATATTATGATTTTTGATAAGGATTTGTATAAAATGACTTTGTCTATTTTATGGCCCATTACAATGATTTGTACAAAATGATTTTTGGTAATAATTATATACCGATGATATAACATGTTTGTCTCAGGTACTTGAAGGTAATTCTCAGGAAGACAACAAGAAATTATATCCCGCACTTAAGCAACAATTTCCATTCAAATATTTTGAAAAATTGTATGAAATACTATGACTTGGGACCTATGTAAATTTGATATTTATGAATGGAAATGCTTTATTATTAAACGACGCGATTTTTAAGCGTTTTCTATTATATGAGTAAGGTGCTATCCCGTAACACCAAGGAGTCTTCCGCTATATTGAATTGTGTATATTTGGGGGTGTTACACAAATATTTTTCGAATGTGAACAAATACGAATTAAATGGAGACAAGCTTTTGCCACTAAGAAAACTAATGTTTCAAACATTATTGAATACTTGCCATTTAAAGCTTCTGTAAGCAAGAACTTAGTATTCTCAAGAGTAACATTGAATATTTCAAAAAGGTTGTTGATGATGACTAGAAAAAACGTGAACTTTTGAAAGGAGACAAAGAAATTCCTCACGATATAACTGTGCTTGTGAAAAGTATTTTGATTCCGCTTGGGGAAAGAACGCAAAAACATATTTTGGAATTTGAAACATTAATTAAGCAAGAAATGTTTGATGATTTGAAATATGTGGAATCTCTTGAACAAGAAGTGAACGACCATCAACATGAAAGAGACGAGTTTTCTACAACATATAATCTACACTTACACGAATGTCTCTCAAAAGATATTATGTGTGTTTATGTTACATCTTGTGCTGATATTGATGAATATTCTGATGTTGCATGCAAATATCTTGATCAAGTTAAAGAATGTGAACGTCTTGAAACTGAGCTATCGAATAAAGTTGACCAAAAAGAGGATTCGTTACTTGAATATAGATATGATTATCTTCAAAAACATTGTCACTCACTTGAACTTGCTTTGCAAAAGAAAGTTGGCAGCTTTTCAAATGATACACCTTTGGAAGTAAAATTATCTGAGTCATGTCGATTACTAAACGAAAAAAGTCTTGATATATCAGATTTGAAAGCTCAGTTACAAGAAAAAGACATAGCAATAGCAGAGTTGAAGAAACTTGTTGCTAAGATGGGTGGGAAAGTTGTGGAACCTAGCGTTAAGAAACTTGTTGTTAGACAAGCCAATGCCTCTAAAGTGAATAGATCCTCCATCTTGGGAAAACCATCTGCTTTCTCAAATTCTTCGTTTGCAAAACCTGTGTTTGCCCCAAAGATGGATGGAGAGGAAAGGTTACCACATACTCAACCCATATGGAATACTGTAGCACCAAGCGTTAAGCACAATAATGTGATTAAACAAGGGATGTATAGAATGACCACTAAACCCACAAACAAAGTTAGTCAATCGCCTCAGACTTCTAGAAACACTAATACTCGTGTGTCTTCTACTACATGAGTAGTCTCCACTACTAGTGTTAGCCGGCCTCAAATTAAGAGCAATCAAGTGAATGATAAGGTCTGGAAACACAAGAGTCAAGCGAAGATGAAGGAAGTACAAGAACACCCTAGGAATTTGAATGTTTTTAAGAATAAAAAGTCTGTAATCGCGTGTAATGACGATTTGAATGCTTTGAACGATTTGAATGCTGTGAATGTTAAATTTGTTTGTGTCAAATGTGGAAAATGTGCTAATGCTAATCATTCTATGTGTGCTATGAATAATGTAAAAGGCGTACATACTAGAACTAAGAAGCAAGTTTGGATGCCTATTAGTACTAGTAAACCCAAATGCAAAGTGACCCATTCTGGTGCAACTCCCACTAAGAAAAGTAATGCATCAGACTCCACCACTAAGAACCCTAGAAGCAGAATTAGGGAATTATATGAGTCTGCTAGCAAGTCTTGGAAATGGTGGTTTGCAAATCAATGTCCTCTGGGATATAAATGGATGCCTAAAGTTAGGACAGAAAATGTGACAACGAGTGTTAGTATGCCTTTAATTATTGCTAAGGACACTAATGATTCTACAATCACAACTATTGTGGTATCCAATTTAGCAAATGCTCCATCATGTTCTAACTCTTCTAAAGGTGATACAAATAATTCTCTTCATACTGGACTCCGGATGCACGAAGCACATGATGGGGAATCTCAAGCTTCTAATTAAATTCGTGGAGAAGTTCCTGGGTACGGTCCGATTCGGAAATGATCAATTTGCACCGATCCTAGGATATGGAGATTTGGTTTAGGGAAATATCACGATCAAAAGGGTATACTACGTCGAAAGGCTCAATCACAATCTTTTCTCGGTTGTTCAATTCTGTGATGCGGATTTGAAGGTTGCTTTCAGAAAGAAGACATACTTTGTTCGTGATTATGATGGGAATGACTTACTTACCGGTACACGGGGTACTGATCTCTACACTATTTCACTTCATGACACAACTTCATCAACTCCAATTTGCTTCATGGCTAAAGCTTCATCGACTCAAGCATGGTTATGGCATCAACGTTTATCTGATCTTAATTTTGATACCATCAAATTGCTTTCCAAGAAAGATATTGTGAGAGGCCTACAAAGCTTGAAATTCATCAACGATCATCTTTGTTCTTCTTGTGAGCTTTGTAAAGCTAAACGAAGTAGTTTCAAGACAAAAACTACACCAAGCTCTAAAGGACGGTTAGATCTTCTTCATAAAGATTTGTGTGGTCCCATGCATGTTCATAGTATCAATGGGTAGAAATATGTTATGGTAATTGTCGATGATTACTCAAGGTACACATGGACTCACTTCTTGAGGTCCAAGGATGAAACACCCGAAATTCTCATCAGCTTCTTTAAACTTATACAACGTGGTCTTCAAGCTCAATTAAAAGTGGTTCGTACTGACACAGGTACATAATTTTTAAGTTCAACTATGAGAAATTATTTTTAATCTGAAGGAATTGAACATGAAACATCAATTGCTCGAATACCCGAACAAAACGGCGTTGTTGAAAGACGAAACCGTACTTTAGTTGAGGCTGCTCGAACATTATTATCCGCTTCAAAACTTCCACTATACTATTTGGCTGAAGCCGTGTCAACTGCATGCTACACACAAAATCGTTCCTTAATTATCCCAAGACACGAAAAGACACCATATCACATAATTCATGATCAAAAACCTTTACTCAAACACCTTCATGTTTTTGGATGTACTTGTTACATTATTCGAGATGGTGAAAATCTAGACAAGATGAAAGAGAAAGGTGATGAATGTATTCTTGTGGGATATGCAACTCAGTCTAAGGGACATAGAGTTTACAACAAGAGAACAAAGTTGATAGTCGAGACTATTCACCTCCGATTTGATGAATTACAAGAAACGGCACTTGAACAAAATAGTTTAAGTCCCGAACTACAATGACAAACAACTTACATTCACAACCGCATGGAACTCGGAACTCAAGACCACAACAATGAACCGTCAAGTTCAAAGCTGGTTCAAGGAAATGTTCCAAGAGCAGATATGGCAGTCAACACGATAATTAAAGAGTTGGAAATGTTATATGGACCAATGTATGATGAATATTTCACGGGGGAGAAACATGTTTTATTGAAGTCTTCCACTATCACTCATGATAAGAATGATGATATCGATCATCGTCAACAGAAGGATACAACTTCATCTACTTCAACACGGGTTACTTCAGATTTACCTACTCAGAATATCACATCAACAACCGCTCCTACAACATCCACAACTACTGTCATTGCTCCAGAGAACACAAATCAAGCAGACAATGCATTAAATGACGAAGTCTAATTTATCAACCCATTCGATACACCGGTACACGAAACTGGAGAGTCTTCTACTCATCATGTTGATCCGTCAAATATGCATACGTTCTACCAACGACATCCTTCAACACATCATTGGACCCGAGATCATCCTTTGGTTCAAGTAATTGGAAACCCTTCACAGCCCGTTCATACAAGACGACAACTTGAAACCGATGGCGATGTTTGTATGTTCGTACTCGCCGTGAGTATCGTTGAACCAACAAATATCAAAGAAGCCATGGCTGATCATGCTTGGATTGAATCGATGACGGATGAACTTCAATAATTTGAAAGACGTAAAGTCTAGGCACTTGTTGACAGACCATATGATGTAATACTATTAAATCTATGGATCTGGAAAAACAAGATGGATGAAGAGAACGCGATCATCAAGAATAAATCTAGGCTAGTGGATAAAGGGTATAGCCCGAAAGAGGGTATTGATTTTGAAGAATCATTTGCACCAGTAGCTCGTTTGGAAGCGGTCAGGATTTTCCTCGCTTACGTTGCACATAAGGGATTCATTGTTTATAAAATGGACGTAAAGACGATGTTTCTTAACGGTTCTTTGAAGGAAGAAGTTTATGTTACACAACCGGAAGGATTCGTCAATCCTCATGATCCTGACAAGGTGTATCGTCTCTACAAAACACTTTATGGACTCAAGCAAGCTCCAAGGGCGTGGTACGACGAGCTCACGAAATTTCTGGTCTCCAAAGGTTTCTCAAAAGGTTCCATTGATCTAACTATGTTCACATATAAATATGGGGATGACATTTTGCTTGTGTAGATTTATGTTGATGACATTATTTTCGGGTCTACAAACCCAAAACTTTCAAAATGGTTTAAAAAGTAATGCACAGCAAAATTGAAATGTCGATAATGGGCGAACTAAAATTCTTTCTAGGAATTCAAGTTCACCAATCCCCAAGTGGTATATTTATCAACCAAGCTAAGTATTGTCAAGAGATAATCAAAAAACATGGTATGACATCATGTGACCCCGTTGGGACACCATTATCTACCACATCCCTAGATGCTGATTTGGAGGGAGATGTCATAGATCAAACGAGATATCGTTCCATGATCGGCTCCCTCATGTACTTAACAGCAAGCCGACCAGATATATCACATGCTACGTGTTATTGTGCACGATATCAAGTACGACCCACTAAAAAGCACTTCACGGAGGTTAAACGGATCTTTCGGTACCTTAAGAATACCATTCACATGGGACTCTGGTATCCGAGGGAAACCGGTTTCTTTCTAACAACCTATTCAGATTATGATCATGTAGGGTGTCTTGATACACGTAAAATTACTTCTGGTGGTGCACAATTTATAGGTCAAGATAAGATTGTGGGATGATCTTCCAAGAAGCAGGATTGCACATCATTGTCATCAGCCGAAGCGGAGTATGTGTCTCTATCTGCGTGTTGTGCTCAAGTTCTTTGGATGAGAACACAACTCACGGATTATGGCTTCCACTTTGATAAAGTACATATGTACTGTGACTCAAAGTCTGCCATAGCCATCTCCTGTAATCCGGTACAGCATTCCCACATGAAGCACATTGATGTCAGATATCACTTCATTAAAGAACAAGTTGAAAGGGGTATCGTTGAATTATACTTTGTTAGAACTGATTACCAATTAGCTTACTTGTTTACAAAAGCTCTTTCGAAAGAGAGGTTCGCTTATCTAGTTAGGAAAATTGGTATGAGATGTTTAACTCCAGCAGAACTGGAGATTCTGGCAAAGAAGCCTGCTTGATTCATCTATCAAACATCCACATGTAAATATTAATGAAAAAGCAAAATTAAAAATTAAAAATCTTTGAAAATCCAAAAATATTCTTCTCGACATGTCTTTCAGTATCGATAATATGGACGTACCTAGAAATGTCGCTCAATAACGACACGGGTGTGTACATAAAGCTCGAATGAAAGCTGTAAATATTTTTCAAAACATGTTATTTCTATTTTATAAAGGAAATTGTCTATTTTGGACAATATCTCCACCCAACGGGTAGTGAAATCTATCTTGGGGTGAGCTTGTCACAAAACATTCAACGTTTTGAGCTCAACACAATGGCTTGTATTCACTTTCAGATTGCAACCCGGATCTATATTCACGGGGGAGTTTACGATTTCGTGCTCTTACCCTCAGCAAAAGAAAAGAAACCTTCTTACACTTGAGTGGATTCGTCAAGACATTCAAAAGTCTTTGAACTCAAGTTAAGGCTTCAGAAAAACCTTTTCGCCAAAAAGAATTGATTTTTCAAAAAGCGTTGAACAAAATTTTTTCAAGAATTTTTCAATGATATTCAAAATCTTTCAAAAATTGTGTGTTCAACATCTCCTATCCTCAAAGGTTTAATTGGATCATATCCTCGACATGACAATTCCATTGGATTAATTTTTGAGGGTTAGCGTTCCAAATTCATGCGAAGTTTGACACATTTTTCTCCCGAAAGTTTTTAAGACTATTTTTCACAATATATTTTAATCAAATTTGGTATCTCTAATATCAAAAGATTTTATATATTAGAGATAGGGGAGAAAATGTGATTAAAATGTGATCTAAAGACTCAAGCACTCATGGTTTCGATCAAATACCCACAACATCTTTAATTCACGACGTTATTGGTGTAAAAAGGGTGGTTAGGTTTAAGTCCTATGATCCAACCAGAACCGGAGGGATCTTCCCAAGGACAATCCAATAGATTATTAGAAGTCCTTAGGAAAGATGGAGTAGAATGTGAACGAAGCTGAATGCCGACTAAGTACTGATGCTAGCACTGGAACAATCACAACAAGGTGCTAGTAATGATGTCTTGGTAAGCATTGAAGGGGTTGAAGAATGAAAAAGAAATGTAAGGATAAAGGTGTAAAGAAAGAAGCCCTCCATACAACTTAGGCATCAGGATTCTCTCAAAAGAGGTTTGTTTTATTGTCACGGAGATCAACACGACTTCTATTGACTTTCTCACTCCGAGATAGTTAATATTGAATAGGTGGCATCTGCTCCAGCCTCCGACCACTAAAAGTGCACAAAATTGAGTCTAGAGCCAAGAGATCAATTAAATCTCGTTAGGACACACGGATGACGATCAAGAGAGTCCTACGCTATATCCTTGAGATATTGCTAGAACACTCAGAGTGATAATTCCTACTATTCACAATGATGAGTGGAAATCCTTCTAGTGTTAACATCAAACAGCACTACGGTAGGTCATGTGTAAGATTCTTTATGAATTGAACATATGTAAAACTGAAAAGCAACAGTGGTGTGTTTCTTTATCGATTCAAACTCGTTTCAGGTTTCTACGCAATATCTTTATGGTCTTGCCAGAACATTCAGAGTGATATTCATTAAATTTACAATGACGAATGGAAATCCTTCTAGCGTCAACATTAAATAGTGCTACGGTAGGTAACTTGCGAGATTCTTATGAATCAAGCTTGTGTCAACTAGAAAGAAACAATGGTAAGATTCTCAATGAATCATACTTGTTCTAGGAATTTGAATTGACGAATTTAATCAAGCGGATATTTATCCAATTGATTCACTCTTTATGTTCGCAGTCTTGCTTTGAGACGGTTGAGTAAAGAGAACGGCTAGTACAGTCGCGAAACCCTGTCAAGGAGGTTATTAATTGAATCTACCTAATCACAGGTACGATATTTAATATCGTGTAATGGTCTTCACCGACCGGAGGTAAAACGCTACCAATTAAGGACGAATGTCAAAGCCATTCAGTCCGTGTCTATGTTTTTTCTCAAGAAGGTGACGTTATGGTGTACTCCGCAAAGTCGAGGATTCAAAACCACATACTCATGCCCAAAGACATTCAATGATCAATAAAGCTAAAGACTTCCGAAACTCTGATGATCAAAATCTTCTTTAACAATTAATGTAGAGGAATGACCTCTATTCAAAGGAGATTGTTAGTAATCTTTCAAGATGATGCGATGTATGAGCATGTGGATAAAGACACAAGATCGCAAGATGGCAAAGACTAGTCAAGAATGATTTAAAGGTCTTAAGTTTAAAGACAAAGTCGAAAGACAACGACAAATGCTCAAAGATCACAGCATGAAGAACAAGACTACTATTACACGTTCAAGACTCATTTATGATGAAATTCGTAATCTTCATTGATCTCCAAATATCAAAGAGGAATGACCTCACATTGGTGGGAGATTGTTAGCCTCAAAATATTGAGTCAAACAAGAATGTTCGGTCATAGGTTTATTTTGTAATATTTATTAGAATGTTGTAATAGTTAGTTAAAAATAGTCGTGACATTACGGGCTTGATGGTTAGCTTAAAAGGCCTCTTTCAAGGTACTAGGCATTTATTCAAGCCCAACCTATAACATATATAGTCCATTAGAGAGCTCGCATGTGGGTGTACTATATAAACACCCTCCTAGCATGTTAGGAGGGTGGAAGTTCTCATTATTCTTAATCTAATCTCACCAAGTTAATCACCTCCCTCTCTTTACTTTCTCTCACTACTTTCTCTCTCTAGAATTCATCTTTAATCTACCTTTCTTTCTTGTTTAATCATCTAAGAATATGGGACAACAGATGTCATCCACATATACTTGCACCAAAAGAAAGTCACCCTTCTGTTTCTTAATAAACAGGGTCTGGTTAATTTTCCCTCTATTGAAGCCATTATCCAACATGTATTTAGATAGAGTTCCATACCAGACCCTATGAGCTTGATGAAGTCCATACATAGCCTTCTTCACCTTGTAAACTTTGTTTGGGTGTTCTAGGTCTTCAAACCCTGGAGGTTGCATCACATAAACTTCTTCATCAGTGGTGCCATATAAAAAGGCACTCTTAACATCCATTTGATATACTGTGAAGTCCATGAAGGAAGCATAAGCCAAAAACAATCTGATGGCTTCAATTCTGGCAACTGGAGCAAAGACCTCTTCATAATCAATACCTTCTTACTGAGTATATCCCTGTGCTACCATTCTTGCCTTGTTTCTGACTACAATGCCTCTCTCATCCTTTTTGTTCCTAAGCACCCACTTTGTCCCAATGGGTCTTGCCCATTTTGGATAATCTACCAGAATCCATACTTATTAGATGTCAAATTGCAAGAGTTCTTCTTGCATAGCTTCAACCCAGCTTGGATCATTGAGAGCTTGAAAAATATTCTTTGGCTCTTCTTGTGACAAAAAGGCAGTAAACAGACAACATTGCATATTTTCATGGTTAAACTTCATAGTCATGTTGGCAATGAAGCTGTGTTCCTTTGCTGAATACCTTGTTTTTCTAGGAGTATCAAGATCACCTATGATTTGGGATTGGGGTAATATTTATTAATTCTGTAAGTAGGTTGCATGCTCATGATTACCTCTGTTTCATCTTTTTCCAAATCAGGATCTATAGTACTATCTTGATTGGGAAATAAATCCTCAAAGGAGCTTCCAAATGATACTGCATGACTAAGGGATGGATGCTGGTGAGCTAAATCTCTGAATAGCTTGGACCTCCATTCCTAATTATTCTGCTTGCACTGCTAGATAAAGTGATTGGTGATGATGTAGAAATGAGTGGGAATTCTCTTTCTTCATCATTTACAACTAGTTCTTTAGCAGCAGGTGAAACATTTGGACCAGCAGGGGAATCATGGATTCCACTACTTTCAGCCATTCCACTGATTTTAGGGTTTGCCTTAGCAGGGGAAGGGATTGACTGCTCCTTCCTTTGAGATGTGTCATCTTCTTCATTCAATTTTGTAGTAGCATCATCAATGGGAAACAATGAGGGTACAGTCATGTACCTCATTGGTGGCTTCTCCAAAGCAGTTGGTTCTTTTGTACCTGAAATGTTAGTATTCTGCAAAGCAACAGGCACATAATTCATTGATTTAGAAAGTACTTCAATGTCAAAGAACCAATCAGGACCTGTTTGTACATCTTTAGGCTTGTCTTCAAGAAAATCTACATGGAGATTTTTTTGTCACTTTGCTTGTCTTCTTGTTGAAAACCCTATATCCCTTGCTGTTTAATGAAAACCCTATAAAGTACCCATCATCCTCGTTTTCATTGAATTTACCTAAATTATCAATTATGTTCAGAATGATCACATGATATCCAAATGGTCTGAAAAAGTCAATCAAAGGGGGTCTGCCATTGAACAGCTGATAGGGGGTCTTGTTGTGTGCCTTTACCACCAAGGCCCTGTTTTGAATATAACAAGCAGTGGCTACAGCTTTAGTCCAAAAGATAACTGGAAGCTTGGAATCAGACAGCATAGTCCTTGCAACTTCAATAAGTGTCTTGTTTCTTCTTTCTACAACTCCATTTTGTTGAGGTTATCTTGCTATACTGTATTCCCACCTTATTCCTTTGTGTGTAGAAAGTGTCTAGCTCCTTGTTTTTGAACTCACCACCATTGTCTGATCTAATGGTCACCACCTTCATAATTTTGGAAAGTTCAATCTGATTAATGAAACCTTTGAGTTCACCTGTTGTGTCACTCTTTTCAAACAAGAAGAATGTCTATGTGAACCTTGAAAACTCATCAGTAATCACTAGGCAATACAATTTCTTCATTATGCTTGCCACATAAGTAGGACCAAACAGATCCATGTGCAACAATTCCAATGGATTGGTGGTGGACATACTTGTTTTTTACTTGAAAGAGGCATTGTGTTGCTTCCCTTTTAGGCAGGCAACACAAGTATGATCATTGGCAAAGGTCCTTGGAAGGAAGACCATGAACAAGATTAAACTTTACCAACTTGTTCATGTTCTTGAAGTTAAGATGACCAAGTCTTCTATGCCATTTCTTGCATACATCAACTGATGATTTGGCAATGAAATAGTTTTCATTGTCTTGAAGAGTGATGTCCTTTAAATCAATGGTGTACATGTTCTCCTGTCTTGGGGTTTTGAGCACAATAGGAGTGTCTGGTGGCAAAATAAACTCCTTTCCCAAAACAAGGCATTCAGTATCAATAAAAAGGAAAAAATTCTTGTTATTAGTCATCTGGGACACATTGAAGAGATTGTACTTTAGCTATTTCACCAAGTAAACATTGTCAAATGTCATTCCATTAGTGACAATAGTCCCTTTTCCTGTGATTGTGCCATGCCCATCTCCAAAAGAAACACCATCATTGTCATGCAGGGGAACAAAGTTAGACAGATAGGATTTATGTCCAGTCATACTCCTTGAACATCCACTATCCCAATAGGCTTTATCATTCCTGGTCTGCTTTCTCGCCTACAAAAAGAAAAACAATTTAGTTTCTCTTGGGGACCCACGCCATGACTGACTTGGATCTACCTCGTGTATCTATGTAAGATAATTTTTCGAAGACTAGAGATACACCATTGGATTGAGTACCCTTTTTGGGTACCTAAACCCCAACGAGCTGAGGCTTTCACAACTTTTCCCTATCTTCCCAATTTTCTAGAGGGCAAAACTTTGCCAGCAGGGGATACCCTAGATTTAGCAGGGGAATCCCTATGCTTAGCAGAGGGAACCCATCTTTTCTTTTGGCCTCTATTGGCGTGTTGGTAGTGTCTATAGGCATCTTTATGTGCAGTATAGGGTTTTGGTTTGGTCACATAAGAACTAGATTTAGGACATGCAACAGACACCTTTCTTAGTGTAGGAACAACATACTTATCAGACACCTTATTTCTCAAGGCAGGGGCAACATATTTAGCAGGGGAAAAAGATTTTGCCCCTGGATTTAATAGAATGGCTTGTGGTTGCATTTCCTTTTAAGGATTTGCAGCCACCATTTCCATTGGTGCTTGACAGTCTTGATAAATGTGATCAAAACTGCCACAAGTGAAACATGGTTTGGTGTTTTTCACAAAGTCCTCTCCTAATTGATGAGACTTTTGGTTGTTCCAATTCCTCTAATTACCTCTAATAGGTCTATACATGCCAGCATATTTAACAGTAGTTTTAAGGGGTTTTGGTCCTGATTCTGTGACAAATCTAACATTTTCAGGTAGTTAAATATTTTTTCGTATAATATTTTGAAACTTATTTTTGTGTTGGTTGACGAACTCACAATTTACGGATTTAAATTTGGGCTTACGTGCATAATTTGGCGTCTTTTACGACTAAACCGGAAACCTTAGGATTACGTATTTACGTTTTTGAACTCCGTTTTTGATGAGACAATTTTTATTAGATTCGTTTTGTGACGGTGATTCATAATTTATAAAAACGTTTTTCGTAAAACGACCCGAGGGCACGCAAATCGAGAAAACTAGAATCGAGAAATACCCGTAAACTAGTGAGATGGGACAAAACACTTTGCCCCATCCCACTAGCTTACATGGGACGGCAAGAACACCTCACCACACATAGGTGGCACAAGACTTAACTTGTTTATACAAGTGTAAGCTCATTCTTACACTTTAAGCTAAACTTCCACCAACTTAACAAAACCAACAAATGGTTTTCACTTAACCATTTCTTACATGCAATTCACTCTCAAAACTCTCTCAACCTTCCACTTTGTGCCGTCCCAAATCAAGCCACAAACACCATCTTTGATCTCTTCTAACTACAAACCACATGTTTACTAGTCCTATTAAGGTGTTTCCTTGAAACCTTGATCATTTGGTGGCCATATAACCAACTTTGGAGGTGATTTGCTTGTGTCCTAGGGCTGATTTTCCAACATATGATCTTGCTATTTGATGGTCTTGGAGATACTTGTTGTGTTCATCAAGTTCTTGCCTTCCTAAAACAAGAAATCCACTTGGATTGGTAAAGAAGATCATCCTCTACATTTTTCTCTTCTTATTTTGTAAAGAACAAATGTATTTTCTTTCATGTTGTATATGTATATGATGTATATATGATGATAAAAATGTTGTGTGGGGATCAAGTGTTGATAAACATGCTTAAAAATGATGATAACCATAAGAAATGAAGCTAAAATCATGTCTAATTAGTTGGCTGTATAAAAACAGTAGATAACTAAATGAAGAACTGATAAAAATGCATGGTTTGATCTATTTACAGTAAATTAGATGATCTTATACACATGTGAGAGTTGGCCATGCAATGGAATCAAAATAATGAGTGAGATATGATCAAAACAAGTTAGGTGGTACAATCTGAATAAGCAGTTTTGTAGGGACTGTTAAGGCAACTTAGACTCAAAATGGGCAGTAGCTATAACTAAGTTATATTTAGCACATATTATGAAGAAGTTGTCATCTAAAAATGAGCTTCTAAGTCATTGTAGAACTCTAGATATGATAAAAATGGTGAATGTGAAGTTAAAAATCAGATTTTGGAAATAATGTTTATTATTATTATATAAGCACTCACTTTATAATTTATAAAATATAAAGTATAAACCCACTAACTTATAAAACTTATTTATATAAATGTATAAAAGGTTAATTAAATCGGTAAAATATATAAATGGTGGTAAAAGTAATATTTATAAGTAATAAAAACTATAAACTTGATTTTTACGACTTTTTCGGCTATTGCCGTGAAATTAACGTTTTTCATCAAATAAAACGTAGACGACCAAACCCGTCCAATGTAAAGTTTATAAAAGATATATACTGATGTATAAGTAACTAAGACAAGTAAAAACCGATAAAACCCGAACTATAAGAATTACGGACAATTACGAGCTAACTAAACCTATTAGACTAATAATTGGACTTAATAAGATAAATACTTGTAAAAAGAATTATTTGGGCTTAACCCAATAGGGCCCAACATGAAAAGTATATATACTGATCATATAAGTATAAAATGGGTAAAAACAAGTAAAAGAACTTATAAAAGACTTAATGAACTTAAAATAGGTAAAATCGGTAAAACTAGTGAACTAGTAAGACGATACTAAAACGTAAACGCTAAAATGAGTAAATGAGGATTTATAAACCCACTTGATCATCATCATATGTACAATAATCATATATATGTATATTGTTATTTTGATAAAAGTCATTGGACCGAGTCTAAGACCGATTATTATTTATATAGGTTTCCGTGACCGAAGCACGCCCGTAGCCGATAATCCACCTTTCATTAACAACGTGAGTTCATAGCCTCGCACTCTTTTAAATGTTTTATAAAATGATTTGTAAACCCGCGAGGGAGATAACATGCTAGATTTTTATAAAAATAGAACACAAGTAGTCCCGATTGTATGCTTAATGAGATGGACCCGAATGATGCTATGACCCTATATTCGAGACTAAAAGGATTATTAGTAGTTAGGTTATGTCACTTAAAGTCCCATTAGCATGAATTGTGAACTACCGGGATTTGGTAGACGCTTATGCATTTGATAGTACTATTTGGGGACGATCACCCCAGTTCGCGCCTTGACGGTTGATCCCCGTCGTACCACATTGATTGGTAAGCGAATTTATGTATGAGAAGATTCCATAGCGTGATTTTTGTGACGACACGCTAACTTAGATGGGCAAATTGTTTGTCGGGTTCGCGGCCCGCTGTTTTCACAGTAAGGTAACAATGTCATGCGGCTAATAATAATCCTATAATCTATACGACATGTATAATCTAAATAAACAATAACGACGCTATTACGATGAATATATTACCTATCATGGTAATATAGAGACTACGGTCTCATGGACGGTTTCAGATGTATGCTTGTTTTATATATTGCCTGACTAGCAATATGTGGACTTACTTCCGATATTATACTTGTGTTCTGATTTTAAATGAATGTAAATGATTGTTTTATATAACGATTTTCATTAAACTCTATGAATTCACTCGGCATTCGCTGATATGATTTTTGCATGTTTTCTATCTCAGGTGCTTGAAGGTAATCCGGATGGAGATCGACTCTGATGGCCCACACTTAATATTAAAAATGTTCATTCGATCTATGTTTTGTAAACTTAATGACCTGTATAATTTGGGACCTGTTGTACACTTTTAAACCTTTTTATCGAATGAATGTTTGTTAAACCTTGTACAACCATTTTTATGTGTTGTCTATGATTGGAGTTATTGTGCTATCCCGTAACACTCTGAAAGACCCTTCCGCTGTACCGATACGAAAAATGAGAGTGTTACAGTTTGGTACCAGAGCTCTCGTTGTAGAGAACAAAAGATTTTAAAAACCAAGGTTTTGAACAAAACTTTTCAAAATCTTTTGACAATGAACATTTGAGAAAATATTTGAAAAATCTTTTGACTATAACGGTGCCAAAGATCTCCGACGTTACCAACAAGCCCTATTGAGAAGATATATATTTTGATATATATAATTTAATTTTTATATATGTATATATCGTGATTTCATTATGTAATTGTTTAACTAGTATGTTATCCTAATACGAGATAAATATATATAAATGCAGATTGTCATGGCTGACCCTAATATTCCTGTAGAAAACCATGCTATTCCCGAACCTAATATAGAAGATGATCCTTATTTAGACTTAGTAGATTTTGATATTGATGACAAGGAGGAACCATTTGAGGATCCCGAGCCCGAGTTAGGACTAGGAGATCAGATTGCCCCTCAGGTTGACTTAGTAGAGAATGAGATTGAGAATGTGGGTAATGAGAATGTAGATATTGAGAATGCTGATATTGAGAACAATGATGAGATTGGGTTAGATGAGTTAGATGATGGGATTGACGACGAGGATGTCGAGGAAGATGTAGGTATAGATGTTGAGGTTGATGACGATGAGGAAGCTGAGCTTATATATCCGTATGATGTTCCAGAAGGCGAGCCTTTGCCCCCACCAGTTTGTTTGTCTGATTCTGAGGATGAGTTACCTAGGGATGACATGTCTGAATCGTCTGAATCTGATTCTGAATCAGAGGAGGATGAGGATGACGATGCACCTGACGGTACTGATGGTATTGCTACTCGTAGACGTGAGATAGGAGAGTCGTCTAGTGCTCGAGAGGCTACTCATATTGATGGTCTTGCACCATGGGCCTTGAGACGTGATCTAGATGCTTCCCGTGTTAAGAGTTGTGTGACAGAGGTTGGATTAGGTGTTGTTCAGACTCAGGTTGCTTATTTAGAGTCGAAGGCTAAGGTTGGCGAGAAAGAGCGAGAATTGCTTAGTCTGGATTTGAGTGATGTAGAACGTGGTTTGAATGAGGCTTTTAGGAGGTTATCGGTGTTGGAAAGTGGTGAGTATGCTGCTATGAAGAGAAAGGTGAATTCTTTGGAGATTCAGTTGAGTGTGGCTCGTGCGATGCGTGAGAAAGCCGAAAAGGAGTTGAATGTATCCGTGGGTTGGAACAGTAGATTTTATGCTGACATGGTTGAAAAAGGAGTAATCCGTAAGCGCCCAGCTGAAGATGTGTCTAGTGATCGTCCGGCGAAGATCCAGAAGACGATGGATGATGGACCATCTGGCGGTTCTCAGTAGACCAGTCTGTGTTTAGTAGTGACCTTTATATCTTTTGTGTTTATAGCTTTGACTGAACCGACTTGCTAGTTGTAGCTTTGGCACGAATTTTGAGTGTATATAGTGTTAGAACTTTGATATGGATGTACTAAGACAATACTTTTGTTTCAGATCGAATGAAATATGTGTCTTGTCTTGAATTCCATATTGTGCCTTATTTGTGTCTTGATTATGAATTCGATCCATATTATATGAATCCTTTGTTGGATGAATGCTTAATACTTTGAAATTGTGGAATTATAGAACTATGCCGCCCAAGAAGGCTGTGACTGAGGATGATGTACGTAGGATTATTACGGAGCAAGTTACCGCATCTATGACTGAATTCATGGCAAATGCTAGAAATGAAGCTGGCGGTAGTGGAGCTGGCGGTAGTGGAGCTGGCGGTAGTGGAGCTGGCGGTAGTGGAGCTGGCGGTAGTGGAGCCGGCGGTAGTGGAATTGGCGGTACTAATGTGAATGTGAATGCTAATAATGTGAATGCTAATGCTGGAGGAAACATAGGAGGACTTGGAACTAATGCACCTGAAGTTGGTGGCTGTACTTATGTGACGTTCATGAAGTGTGAACCTCTACCTTTTAATGGAACTGAAGGTGCTGTAGGACTAAGCCAGTGGATCGAGAAGATTGAATCGGTGTTTAGGATTAGTAAGTGTAAGGAGGAAGATAAGGTGACTTTTGCTATGGCTACTCTTAAAGGTCGTGCGTTGACTTGGTGGAACGGGAGAATTGCTTTCATGGGTCTTGATGCTGCTAATGCTACTCCTTGGGCTGAAATCAAGAAGTGGATGACTTTGGAGTTTTGTCCTCGTAGTGTGATCATTAGGTTAGAACAGGAGTTGATTCATCTGAGAATGAAAGGTGTGGACATTGATAGTTACACGAACCGATTCCATGAGTTGGCCTTGCTATGTCCTCGATTGGTTGAACCCGAAGAGATCCGAATTGAGCAATATGTGAAAGGGTTGACCAGGAATATCCGGGGGGACGTGACATCATCGAAACCACTGACCATTGATGATGCTGTTAGAATGGCTTACCAACTCATTGGACAGATAATTCAGGATAAGGAAGATGAAGCCCGTGTAGGTGAGAAAAGAAAGGGAGACGGTGATCGTGTAGATAGAGGTGATTATAGGAAGAATTTCAATCGCCGTCAGAACCAGAGAAAGGGGAATGCAAATGCTATTACCAACAATGCACCGCGCAACGATGATAGATGTCCTAAGTGTGGCAACAAGAGGCATCCTGGCGACTGCTGGAAGTGCCGAAATTGCGGAAAGCTTGGACACAAGGTTGAAAGGTGTAAGAAGGGAACGATTTGCTTCAACTGTAATGAAGAAGGTCATAGGAAATCGGAATGCCCCAAGTTGAAAGCGATTGTACCTGTAAGAAACCCCCAGGGTGGTATCTACCAACTTGGAACAATTGAGGTGAAGAAAGAGGATCCGAATGTCGTTACCGGTACGTTTTTACTCAACAATCATTATGCTGTTGCTTTATTCGATTCGGGTGCCGATAGGAGCTTTGTATCCACTAAATTTAGTGCCCTTATTGATATTGAACCTGTTGAGATAAGTACCAGTTACGAGGTGGAATTGGCTGATGGTAAATTAGTGAAAACTAATAAGCTATTAGAAGGATGCTCTCTAAATCTCTTGAACCATTCCTTTCCGATTGATTTGATGTTGATAGAATTAGGTAGTTTCGATGTTATTATTGGTATGGATTGGTTGTCGTTGAATAATGCTACTATTTTATGTGGAGAGAAGAAGGTTAAGATTCCTCTTAGGAATAGAACGTTAGTAATTGATGGTAGTCGAGGTGAATCCCGTTTAAAAATCGTTTCATGTATTAAAGTCCAAAAGTACATCAGGAACGGTTGTGAGTTATTCTTAGCTCAAGTGACCGGGATGTACCTATTATTTGTGAATTTCCTGAGGTATTTCCTAAAGATTTACCAGGACTTCCACCGATAAGGCAAGTAGAGTTTCGAATCGATTTAATTCCTGGTGCTGCACCGGTGGCACGTGCGCCTTACCGATTAGCCCCTTCTGAATTAAAGGAGTTATCTGAGCAACTTAAGGAGTTGTCTGATAAAGGTTTTATTCGACCGAGCTCGTCGCCTTGGGGAGCTCCAGTCTTGTTCGTTAAGAAGAAGGATGGATCTTTTCGTATGTGCATCGATTATAGGGAACTGAATAAGTTGACAATTAAGAATCGATATCCTTTACCTAGGATTGATGATTTGTTTGATCAACTGCAAGGATCTAGTGTGTATTCTAAGATAGATTTACGGTCAGGATATCACCAACTTCGCGTCCGTGAAGAAGATATTCCCATAACTGCATTTAGAACTCGTTATGGACACTATGAATTTCAAGTAATGCCATTTGGGTTAACTAACGCACCTGCGGTTTTCATGGATTTAATGAATCGAGTGTGTAAGCCCTACTTGGATAAATTTGTGATTGTGTTTATTGACGATATTCTAATCTATTCTAAGAATGAAGATGAGCATAGAGAACATTTGAGGATTGTTTTGAAGTTGTTGAAGGATGAAAAGTTGTATGCTAAGTTTTCGAAGTGTGATTTCTGGTTGGATTCTGTGCAATTTCTTGGTCATGTGATTAACAGAGATGGAATTCATGTTGATCCTGCAAAGGTTGAAGCTATTAAGAATTGGTCTGCACCGACAACGCCAATGGAAGTGCGACAGTTCTTAGGATTGGCTGGCTATTATAGGCGATTCATTAAAGAATTTTCTTTGATAGCTAAACCCTTGACTAAGCTTACTCAGAAGAATAAACCTTTCGTTTGGGGAAGTGATGAAGATGGAGCATTTCAGACATTGAAGCAAAAATTATGTAGTGCGCCAATCTTATCATTACCCGAAGGGAGTGAAGATTTTGTAGTGTATTGTGATGCATCTCTTAGAGGTTATGGAGCTGTGTTGATGCAGAGAGAGAAAGTGATAGCTTATGCTTCTAGGCAATTAAGGAAGAATGAGGAGAATTACACTACTCATGATCTTGAGCTAGGAGCTGTGGTCTTTGCTCTTAGGTTGTGGAGACATTATTTGTATGGCACCAAGTGTACGGTATTCACCGATCACAAAAGCCTACAGTATATTCTCGACCAGAAAGAGTTGAACATGAGGCAACGAAGATGGATAGAGTTGTTAAGTGATTATGATTGTGATATAAAGTATCACCCAGGAAAAGCCAACGTTGTTGCTGATGCGTTGAGTAGGAAAGATAGAGAGCCTATCAGGGTGCGTTCTCTAGTCTTGACCGTGCACAATAATTTGCCTGAGCAAATTAGAAATGCGCAAATAGAAGCTTGTAAGAAGGAGAATTTTGTTAATGAAGGGTTCCGAGGAGAAGGAGATCCTTTAGAGGTTAGAGCTGATGGAGTGAAATGTTTAAGAGGTCGTATATGGATACCTAAGTTTGGAGGCTTAAGAGATTTGGTTATGTTAGAATCCCATAAATCTAAGTATTCCATTCATCCGGGATCTGATAAGATGTACCATGATTTGAAGAAGTTGTACTGGTGGCCGAATATGAAAGCTGACATAGCCATGTATGTTCTTCAATGCTTGACTTGTGCTAGAGTCAAAGCTGAACATCAAAAGCCATCAGGACTACTTCAACAACCAAAGATTCCTGAATGGAAGTGGGAGCGAATTACGATGGACTTTATCACCAAGCTTCCTAGAACATCATCTGGAAACAATTCGATTTGGGTTATTGTCGATAGACTGACCAAATCAGCACACTTCATTCCGGTTAAGGAGCAGTTCTCACTGGAGAAGCTGACTCGAATATACCTGGATAATGTCGTATGCAAGCATGGAGTGCCTGTATCGATCATTTCAGATCGAGATCCTAGATTCGCATCGAATTTTTGGAAATCTCTCCAAAGATCTTTGGGAACGAATCTCGACATGAGCACTGCTTATCACCCCCAGACTGATGGGCAGAGTGAAAGGACGATACAAACACTGGAAGATATGTTGAGAGCTTGTGTGTTAGACTTTGGTAAGAATTGGGATAAACATTTGTCGTTAGCAGAGTTTTCGTATAACAATAGTTACCATTCTAGTATTAAGGCTGCACCGTTTGAAGCTTTGTATGGTAGGAAGTGTAGATCTCCTGTATGTTGGAGTGAAGTTGGGGATACCCAGCTCACGGGACTGGAATTGATCCGGGAGACTACAGAGATGATAGTTCAGATTAAGAAGAGGTTGTTGACTGCCCGTAGTAGACAGAAAAGTTACGCGGATGTGCGGCAGAAGCCAATGGAGTTTGAAGTGGGTGACCGAGTAATGTTGAAAGTATCGCCATGGAAAGGCGTTATAAGATTTGGAAAACGAGGAAAATTGAATCCCCGTTATATTGGACCCTTTAAGATTCTAACTAGAGTAGGTCTGGTGGCTTACAAACTAGAGTTACCCCCAGAACTTCATGGTGTTCACAACACATTCCATGTATCTAATCTGAAGAAATGTCTAGCAGTGAGTGATGAGAAAATTCCGTTAGGTAAGGTTCGAATAGATGGGAAGTTGCATTTTATCGAAGAGCCCGTAGAAGTTATGGACCGTGAGGTAAAGCAACTGAAACAAAGTCGGATACCTATTGTCAAGATCCGATGGAATTCAAAGCATGGACCTGAGTATACTTGGGAACGAGAGGATGAAATGTGGAAGAAATATCCGCACCTCTTCGATTTCAATAAGAAACGGACATCCAAATGAAATGGATCACGAGGACGTTGATCCCTTTTAGGAGGAAAAGCTGTGACAAATCTAACATTTTCAGGTAGTTAAATATTTTCTCGTATAATATTTTGAAACTTATTTTTGTGTTGGTTGACGAACTCACAATTTACGGATTTAAATTTGGGCTTACGTGCATAATTTGGCCTCTTTTACGACTAAACCGGAAACCTTAGGATTACGTATTTACGTTTTTGAACTCCGTTTTTGATGAGACAATTTTTATTGGATTCGCTTTGTGACGGTGATTCATAATTTATAAAAACGTTTTTCGTAAAACGACCCGAGGGCACGCAAATCGAGAAAACTAGAATCGAGAAATACCCGTAAACTAGTGAGATGGGACAAAACACTTTGCCCCATCCCACTAGCTTACATGGGACGGCAAGAACACCTCACCACACATAGGTGGCACAAGACTTAACTTGTTTATACAAGTGTAAGCTCATGCTTACACTTTAAGCTAAACTTCCACCAACTTAACAAAACCAACAAATGGTTTTCACTTAACCATTTCTTACATGCAATTCACTCTCAAAACTCTCTCAACCTTCCACTTTGTGCCGTCCCAAATCAAGCCACAAACACCATCTTTGATCTCTTCTAACTACAAACCACATGTTTACTAGTCCTATTAAGGTGTTTCCTTGAAACCTTGATCATTTGGTGGCCATAAAACCAACTTTGGAGGTGATTTGCTTGTGTCCTAGGGCTGATTTTCCAACATATGATCTTGCTATTTGATGGTCTTGGAGATACTTGTTGTGTTCATCAAGTTCTTGCCTTCCTAAAACAAGAAATCCACTTGGATTGGTAAAGAAGATCATCCTCTACATTTTTCTCTTATTATTTTGTAAAGAACAAATGTATTTTATTTCATTTTGTATATGTATATGATGTATATATGATGATAAAAATGTTGTGTGGGGATCAAGTGTTGATAAACATGCTTAAAAATGATTATAACCATAAGAAATGAAGCTAAAATCATGTCTAATTAGTTGGCTGTATAAAAACAGTAGATAACTAAATGAAGAACTGATAAAAATGCATGGTTTGATCTATTTACAGTAAATTAGATGATCTTATACACATGTGAGAGTTGGCCATGCAATGGAATCAAAATAATGAGTGAGATATGATCAAAACAAGTTAGGTGGTACAATCTGAATAAGCAGTTTTGTAGGGACTGTTAAGGCAACTTAGACTCAAAATGGGCAGTAGCTATAACTAAGTTATATTTAGCACATATTATGAAGAAGTTGTCATCTAAAAATGAGCTTCTAAGTCATTGTAGAACTCTAGATATGATAAAAATGGTGAATGTGAAGTTAAAAATCAGATTTTGGAAATAATGTTTATTATTATTATATAAGCACTCACTTTATAATTTATAAAATATAAAGTATAAACCCACTAACTTATAAAACTTATTTATATAAATGTATAAAAGGTTAATTAAATCGGTAAAATATATAAATGGTGGTAAAAGTAATATTTATAAGTAATAAAAACTATAAACTTGATTTTTACGACTTTTTCGGCTATTGCCGTGAAATTAACGTTTTTCATCAAATAAAACGTAGACGACCAAACCCGTCCAATGTAAAGTTTATAAAAGATATATACTGATGTATAAGTAACTAAGACAAGTAAAAACCGATAAAACCCGAACTATAAGAATTACGGACAATTACGAGCTAACTAAACCTATTAGACTAATAATTGGACTTAATAAGATAAATACTTGTAAAAAGAATTATTTGGGCTTAACCCAATAGGGCCCAACATTAAAAGTATATATACTGATCATATAAGTATAAAATGGGTAAAAACAAGTAAAAGAACTTATAAAAGACTTAATGAACTTAAAATAGGTAAAATCGGTAAAACTAGTGAACTAGTAAGACGATACTAAAACGTAAACGCTAAAATGAGTAAATGAGGATTTATAAACCCACTTGATCATCATCATATGTACAATAATCATATATATGTATATTGTTATTTTGATAAAAGTCATTGGACCGAGTCTAAGACCGATTATTATTTATATAGGTTTCCGTGACCGAAGCACGCCCGTAGCCGATAATCCGCCTTTCATTAACAACGTGAGTTCATAGCCTCGCACTCTTTTAAATGTTTTATAAAATGATTTGTAAACCCGCGAGGGAGATAACATGCTAGATTTTTATAAAAATAGAACACAAGTAGTCCCGATTGTATGCTTAATGAGATGGACCCGAATGATGCTATGACCCTATATTCGAGACTAAAAGGATTATTAGTAGTTAGGTTATGTCACTTAAAGTCCCATTAGCATGAATTGTGAACTACCGGGATTTGGTAGACGCTTATGCATTTGATAGTACTATTTGGGGACGATCATCCCAGTTCGCGCCTTGACGGTTGATCCCCGTCGTACCACATTGATTGGTAAGCGAATTTATGTATGAGAAGATTCCATAGCGTGATTTTTGTGACGACACGCTAACTTAGATGGGAAAATTGTTTGTCGGGTTCGCGGCCCGCTGTTTTCACAGTAAGGTAACAATGTCATGCGGCTAATAATAATCCTATAATCTATACGACATGTATAATCTAAATAAACGATAACGACGCTATTACGATGAATATATTACCTATCATGGTAATATAGAGACTACGGTCTCATGGACGGTTTCAGATGTATGCTTGATTTATATATTGCCTGACTAGCAATATGTGGACTTACTTCCGATATTATACTTGTGTTCTGATTTTAAATGAATGTAAATGATTGTTTTATATAACGATTTTCATTAAACTCTATGAATTCACTCGGCATTCGCTGATATGATTTTTGCATGTTTTCTATCTCAGGTGCTTGAAGGTAATCCGGATGGAGATCGACTCTGATGGCCCACACTTAATATTAAAAATGTTCATTCGATCTGTGTTTTGTAAACTTAATGACCTGTATAATTTGGGACCTGTTGTACACTTTTAAACCTTTTTATCGAATGAATGTTTGTTAAACCTTGTACAACCATTTTTATGTGTTGTCTATGATTGGAGTTATTGTGCTATCCCGTAACACTCTGAAAGACCCTTCCGCTGTACCGATACAAAAAATGAGAGTGTTACAGATTCAGATCTGCTAGAGGCTCTAGATGAACTTCTTTTAGAACTGGAATCACTTCCAAACAATCCTTCTCTTGAAAAGAGAACATGGTAATCTATTTACCACTGTTTTAAAGCAATTTGTTCCTTTTCAAAATCCCTAACAGCACTAGTTTTCACTAGAGATTCTTCTATTTCTAGATTCTTTGGTATGTAGGCATTTAAGTCAAACTCAATGTCCTCCTGCTTTTTGGAACAAGGAAGACCAGTCCAAGAAAGGTCTTTCCTAGGCATGGGTGCATGTATATTAGCAGGTGGTGGTGGAATAGTAGCATGTTCATTTTTAACCCCAAAACCTGTTTTGTCCCTTCGAGATTGTCCAATTTCAACTGCCTTAGTTTGATCTTTAGAAGCTTTTCCAAATTATTCAGCAGTTTGTTCATCTATCTTTTTGTTAGATCTAAAGACTTCTAATTCAGCAATTAATTCCTTAATGGAATCATCATTTTCTCTAGCATCTCTCTCTAATATGACAATGTGATCTCTATAATCATTTTCTCTTTGTTTATATTCTCTTATGATGGACTCTAACTGTTCTAGAGCACGTTTTTAGTTATCTAAGTCATTATCACAACTAATGTAATCAACTTTTAACTTTCTTATTTGATCATTCAATGGCTCAATATTTTTTCTACAAGATTTGGTACAATATGAATCATCATATACCTCATTGTCTGAACTAGATGTTGACATGGCCATAAGAGCAAACTCTTCTTCTTTTTCTTTTTCCCCAGCAACTAGGGCATGGTTCCTTTCAACACTCTCAGTCATATCACTCCAGTCCCATCCACCTGCTCCATCTATCCCTTGCATGACTACCATATCCTTAGCACCATAATCTTTATCCCTACTTTCCTTCCTATAGCTTCTTCCATTCTTTGGTCCTCTGCACTCCCTAGCAAAGTGGCCTTTCTTACCACAGTTGTAGCATTCCACCTTTGATTTGTCAAATCAACTACATCAGAAGGATTGATGGAAATCTTCTTCCCATACTTCTTGTAACATCTATTAGCTCTCATGCTGAGTAGAGGCATGTTCCACTTGATGTCCATCTCCTCTAGTCCTTGCTTACTAATTTGATTCAGATCTTCATGTAACACAGTAGATCCTTGAGATCCTTGATATGCTATGAAAGTACAAGCAGTGTCAAGACTGAATGTTGCAAGCCTTTCTTCATCATAAGATGGTCCAGATCTTGCAGCAGGGGAAACTTCAATCCCACTGCCTTTGGAGATACCATTGTTGTAATATATAAAGGCCATATTAGTAGGGGAATCAGTAGATCCACTTGAATTTATGTGGATGGTTCCTGATGACTTCATCTCATTGACTACTGGCTCAAAAACTTTCAGGGTATTGTAGATGTCATCAATGTTCTTATCATCAATTTCATCTCTATTTTTCCAAATGGCTTTGTAGACAAACCATTCTTTCTGAAGGCTATTGAGGAATCTTGTATTTACTTGTTCTCTTGACACTTCTATGTCAAAGAACTTCAGCTAAGCAACCATATCTTGAAGCCTATTGTAGATAGAACCAATTGCTTCATCACCATTTTCTTTGAAAGAAGCAAATTGGTCAAGCATCTGATTCTTTTTCTTCTTCTTTGTAGCCTCATTCCATCTAAATGTGTTGCCTATTGCTTCCCAAAGTTCCTTAACAGTCTTGTACTTCCTGAACCTTAGCTGATGTCTATCAGGTAGGGCCAACAACAAAGAACTGTGAGCTCTGACATCATGCCTTCTTGCTAGTACCTCCTTGTCTACAAGAGCATCAGATTTCTTTTTGCTATCACCTTTAGAGCTTTCACCACCAACCTCTCCCTTATCTTTTTCTTCAACTACTACTGTTTTGGTGAATTGATCACCAAACTCTATGATCTCCCATAGAACATAGTGTTCCATCTTGAGATATTGTTGAATCCTAAATTCCCATAGTTCAAATTTTCAGGATCCAGAATAGGTAGTCTGAGAAAATTATTGTTGTTTGGGGATGAGTGAGAATCTGAGGACATGGTTGATGTTGGTTAGAGATATTTTGTTCTTGGTTTAATCAAAGTTTCTCAAAAAGATCTGATACCACTTGTTGATCCCAAACTCAGATCTTAAACCTTAGCTTGTTTAAGGGTTGTAATAGAAAGAATAAATTCTATCTAACACTAGAGAAACTTTTCAATACAAAGTAACTAAACAAGATGCGGAATATAGTGTTTAGCATAAGAACAATTATTAAGATCAAACGTTGAACTTTAATATATCAAAGATATACGAATACCCAATAGTGGTATTAGGGTTATACAACCTTAAAGTATGAAATGAAATGAACAGAGAAATATGTATTTTACATGATAACCTAGTAAGTCCTTTTATAGCATAAGGACTCACGTACAAGATCACTACTAACAAACTAGGAAACTATCTTAGAGTAGTAACTGAAACGCGTCATAATCTATTCCAAGTTTATCTTAGTAGCAGGGTCTTTGACTTCCAGCAGGGGGACCAAACCCCCTGCCTTTGTTATTAAGCAGGGGAAACTTACTCTAGTAGGTGGAACTCTGACCAACCAGTAGGGGGAACTAATACTCATACATTTATTCCCAACAAAACCCTGTCAATGCTGATATCACTCAGGCATTGGTTTGGCCTTATTTTTTCTTTTGGAGGTTGATGAGACTGCTTTTATACATAGTCTCATTGTCCAAAACGGGCTTTAAATGCATTAAATATCATAAAAAATTCCAAATATATGCTTGTGTTTGTTACTTGTGTATTTTAGGTACGGATATTGAGAAAATGACAAAAGATCACAAGAAACATGCAAAAACGAACATGGGAAACGAAGTCGCACAATGAACCAAGCCCTAATGAAGATTTTTCAAGAAAAACCCTTGAAGATATGAAGATTGTACAAGAAGGGTCCTCCAATATTGAATAATTTACACTTTGAACCCTTGTTTATTCATAATTACAAGTTTGGTCCTTAAAGTTTGTCAAATTTACAAAAAGGGCCCTCCACTTTGAAGAATTGGCAAGAATGGTCCTTCAACAATCATGACTTGTCAATATTAGTCCTCCAAAAAGTCAACCATTCAAGTCAAGACCATTATCTATAAAGAAAATTCCAAAACAACCCTTCAAGAATCAACAAATGGCAAGAAATACCCCTGAAAATACTTTGGAAAAGTATTTGGGGCAAAAGTATGAAAATAGAAACTATAACAAAGCAAAACGGATTTATCAAGTTTCTAACCAAAGTGACAAGAGAAAAGGAGATGGGGCCTTAAACTGGCAGATAACCAAAGTTACATGGACCACTCACACCCTTACACGTGTCCCACTCAACCCTTTTATCCAATCACCACACACCAAACTGCCACATCACAATCCACTAATCCGGTTTAAGGTTTATTAAATCCTTTGGTGCCTAAACAAGTTTTTAAACTTAATCTTTCCCTTAAACTAGATCAAACTCGTCACTATTCACATGAAGAACGAATTTGGGCATTCTTGTTTAAGCATTAATTAACCTCCCATAATCCCCAGATTAATGATTAATGGTGCCATAATCAGAACCCAACTTTAAAAACCTATGCCACGTCACCCTAGAATTCACATGCTCTATGCCCTGCACACGGTTTTGAGGATACTGCCAAAGGTTGACAGGGAATCAACACACCTTGTTTAGCTTTGATCCTAAGCATCAATATGAACCGTTGGATGCTATTTCACCCTTGCCAACTCACACAAGCAGCCAAATTCAGTCACATGATTCCAAGATATTCAAAATCGACAAGGACATTTTTGGGACTTCAAGCATTAGGGTTTAGTGTTTTTCTCTGTTCTTAGTTCACATGTAAGGCTCTATATAAAACCAAAGGGTCTCATTTGTACAACTGCTCTCGGTTTTTCCTTTGTTAAAGTTCTGTAAATCCATTTTCATGTTTAATGAATTGTGTTTGAATCTTTGAAGAAATCCCAAGTGCCAATCTTATTTACTTCTTGATATTGCTATATGTTTGCTAACTTGAATCTTAAAACGTGTTTTCAAGGAGTGTGCAAGAAATTGCATATTTTCCTAAATCTTGATATTTTGCTAAGTTCTTGGTACACCTTTGGAATTTTTGGGCTATTAGTAGATCATAGCACCCTGATAAAGAGTTATCAAGGTGTTGTGAGGCTTATAATTTGGGGATAATCAAAGAGTAGGGTACAAGAGTTGCATCAATCAAGTTTTGTCACCTTTCTGTTTTATATTTTTTGCTTCCAACTTTGTTCTATCTTAGCAGCCTGATAATGGAAGCTTGTGCCTTGTTTTGCTAGGCACATCAGCTCAAACATACGTGGGTGTGGATGTACATCCATGAGGTTTGAACCCTTAATCTCAAAATCTATAAAAAAATTGGATATTTGTGATATTTGAGTTCTTCTTGTGTATGTGTTGATCTTTGGCTCCAAATCTTGTTGTTTCTGTTTAAATTTGATGTTTTGATGCTTATGTATGCATGTGCTAACCTGAATCCAACTTTTGATTCAAAATCTTGATTTGAAAATATAAAGGGGTGTTTGGGTCAACTGCATATTGAAGTTATTGTGTTATTGGTTAAGTGTTTGCTGTTGTATGGTACTGGTTCTTGTTTAAGAAGTGTAATAGAGTGATAATCTGCAAGTTGTATGCTTTTGAACACATGAATCAATCATATGCTTATAAAATCTTGACTAGTTGATATTTTGGACTGTGGTTTGGTGCACACCTAGTTCTAGGCTTAGATAGGATAAAAAGTGATAAATCATAACCAACATAACCAATTAAGAAGATTTAAGTGTTTGAATTTAGCTGTGTGGTCAAGTATATCAGCAATTGTCAAAACTGCATGTTCTTTATTCATCAGTAACTTTTATATGCTTAAATCTTGATCTAGACTTTGAATCAGTGCATGAAACTTGTTTAGATTTGTTCATTTGAATTAAATATAGCTTGTGTATTTATTTGGTGAAGTTTGGCTTGCTGATTTATGCTAAAACTGCTTATTGAGTTCATAACTGCTAGTGTTCAAGTCCGTGTCTGATCTGGTGCTTAATTGAATTAACTATATCATTTGGCTGATTGGAAGTGTGATATCTTTTTTGTTCTTGACTCCTTGTGATCCACTGATGACAAGGGTGCCTTGTTTGTAACTTGAATCCAACAAAAAGCCACAAAAGACAAAAAGTCAAGAAAGTCAAGCAGGGGGAAAAGTTCCCACTGCTCAACCACCAAAACTAGCCCCTCTAGTGTAAAACATCATTCAGCTTATTCATAAGCCAATTTGGCTTATCCATACTTGCAACAACTTATTTTTTGTAATAGATCTTCTTTATTTGACCCATTTATTTGATCTGGAGCTTATTAGACTTTGACTTTGACTTTTTACTAGAAAACTCATTAAGTTGACTTTTAAACAAGTGCTTATCTTCTTATTCTGGCTTATTTCTTGTGCTTATTTGAAAACTTTTTGATTATTTTGCTTAATTAAGTCATTTAAAAGCTTTTGAAACTTGAATCAGCACTTGAGGTGGTCTAGAACTCAAAAACGACTATTTTGTCGTTTTGTGAAGAGTGTCTTGGCTTATTTCAGGCTTATTTCTTGTGCTTTTTTCAATTTTCTTTTTATAGATCTCTTAAGTAACTCAAAAGAAGCTTGTGTCAAAATTGAGCTTATGGCATCAACTTATAGCTTAATGGGCCAAAAAGCCCATTAAGAATAAGCTGCTTTGAAATAAGCGAGCTTAAACACATTATCAGCTTTTGGGCCTTCAGAGTTTTGTTCTTAAAATCAAATTTTAAGTCAGATAGGAGATTTTGGGCTTATTTGGACAACATTTTTCTTATTGGGCCAATTTGAGCCCATTAAGGGACTGTTGGAGCCCATTTCAAAGCCCAATAGGGGTATTTTGTAATTTCAACTTCATTTCTGTGTTATTTAGGTTAAAATAAGTAGGTTTGCAACTTTTTAGAAATTTCTATAAAGATTGGATTTTTATTAATATTTTATGATTATTTTATAATTAAAAATTAAAATTAAAATTTTTCAAAATTTTTCATTTTTCTTAGATCAAAAACATTAAGTTAGGAATTTTACAATTTTTAGAATCTTTTTATTGTCATTAGATTATTTTTTAGAATTATTTTAAGTTTTAATAGTTTTTAATTGTTTTTAAATAGTATTAATTAACTTTAAAATTTTCAAAAATAGTTATAAATTTAGTTAAGGTATTTTAGAGGTTTACAAGTGAAAAAAATTTCATTTTGGGCTTTTTGTTAATTAAATTGATTTTTTGGGCTTTAATTAGCATTAAAAAAAAATATTTAATTAAATATAAGGTTTCAGTGATTTTTGATTTTTTTTAAACTCTAATTACATTTTTTAGGATTTATTTCAATTTTGTAGGAATTTCTAGGGTAAATTTTTAATTTTTCTCACTTTTTTTGGTTCTACGTGCACGACTATTCGTCTTATTCATAATCGTACCCGTCATTCTCTTATAATATCTTTTCTTCTTTTCATTTCTCATCAATATAATCACAAACCATTAATCATCTCTCTACGCAACACACAAGCCTCCTTGAGAACGATCCCCACTTTGGGTCATTAGTGCTTGGTTTTCCTAAAACGACACTTAATACTTGCCCTAATTACGCTCTTTTTCCTAAAAGACGAATTTTACAACTATCATTTTGGCGCCGCTGCCGGGGAGGCGTGTTGTGTTTTGATTTGAACAATTGTTGTTTTTATATAGCCATAATATCTATTTGTATTAGTAGCACACTACTAATACGTACTATCGGTTTTCATTTTTTTGTGTGAATACTATTACTATATTGTGTACGTAGAACAATAAATTCACAAGTACTCCAAAAGTGTGAAGACACAACCTTGATTGGGTGGTCATTACTCAATCATTGTATTCGAATCTCAAACAAGAAAGAAAAGGCAAAATAGATAAATACTTTCGTGAAGCTTAATTTTGAAAAACACAAACTATAAGGTGGGTATAAGGTGGGTATTATAAAATATACCCTATGGAAAAAGGCTCTTAAGTTCTTCGCCCCGCCTCGTTTCCCCGCTTGCTTGTGCGTGTTTAGATAAAAAGGGCTAATCGAGGGTTTGCCAACCAAAGTATTATCTAAGTATCATATATATTTTCTTGGTTTCATTTGATTAAACCCTCTTGAACGTTTTGGTGTTCCACCAACATTCTAAAGTCAACGAAGGCGTTCACTTCACGTGATCGTTTTCATTCCTTCAGGCTTCTTTAATCAAGAGATTTGATTAAGGAGGAGATTTGTAGATTTTTTTGTCTACTTAATACAATTACAAAATCCAAAAAAGTAAAAACAATCAAAAACCACAAAAAAATTAGAAAAATTAAAAACACCAAAAAGAATCTTCTTTGCTCATCCCCACGTTGTACGTGACATTTATGCTTACTCGTAATCAAGCAAGACGTGCACGTAAACGAAAAAACCGAAAGGAGTCAACACCTACTCCTAATCTTTCTAGTGAGGAGTCTCCTATTGACGAACCTATCGTAGAAGAAGAACCAACCATGGCGAATCGAACTATGATGGAGTTACTTCAAGCACCCATTGAGGGTTATGGAGAGGCTATTGTAATTCCCGCTATCCTTGCGGAGAATTTTGAAGTGAAAACGGGTTTGTTGTCGATGATCCAAAACAACAAATTCTGTGGTGATGAAAAGGACAACCCGCACAACCATATCCGCCAATTCAATCGTATTCCTTAGCGGGGCCCGCTAAAATTTGGTTAGAGAAAGAGCCACCCAATTCTATATTGACGTGGAAGGATCTCGTTTCTAAGTTTGTTAACCATTTTTTCCCGCCCTCTAAGACTACGCATTTGAAAAACGAGATTTCAAAATTTTCACAAGAATTTAATGAGAGTTTTTCAACGGCTTGGAATAGGTTTAAGGAAATGTTACATGAGTGTCCTCATCCCGGTTTTTCCGACTTGCATCAAATTGACACGTTTTACAATGGATTAAATGATCCTGAAAGGGATTATCTAAATGCCGCCGCGGGTGGTAATGTTTTGTGTAAAACGGTTGAGGAAGCGTTGTTGATAATTGAGAATAGATCTAAGGTGTATAGTCCTCGTAACACATCGAGTGTTCGTAAGGCTTCGTCTTCGGCTTCACCTTCTTTGTCCAATACCATCGATGCTTGCCAAATTGAGGCGAACTTGTAAAACAAAATCTTTGATAAGCTTAAAGGACTTTTAATTGAATTCAAAGTTGGAGAACAAAGTGATCCCGCTACGGCTAAAGCGGTTGAGGTTTCATGTATGTATTGTGGTGGAGGTCATGATTTCTCTGAGTGCATTACCAACGATGGTAACACTTCGAGTGCCTACGCGGCCACGGGAACTTACAACCAAAACGGTCAAGTTACCCGCTCTAATCAATTGACTCCACCGGGTTTTGCTCCCAATCAAAATGCTAACAACAAATATCGAAACAATAAATTTGGTTTTAAAAACAATTACAAAGGAAACTATGGGAATCAAGGGGCTAATAACAATCAAGTTTCAAACAAAAATTAAAACAATGATTTTCAAAACAACAACAAGGGTTTGCAAACTTTGAAAGATTTTCCAAATGAATTTGTTGAATACGCTAATGGAAACGATGCTAGGTTTGACAACATTCAAAGAGAAATGATTAGCCTAAGATCCGAGTTTAAGAACGACTTGAAAAGGAGTTGAAAAATGAGTTAGCAAATGAGCTTAAAATCCATACAAACAAAATGGAAGGGAATGTAACTAGGTTACAACAAAACCAACAAAAAATGGAACAAGGGAAACATGAAATAAAATAAGAGATGATTAAGGCCGAGAAAAGGCAATCTATGTTTGAGGATAAAATTTCATCTATGTTTGAGGCTATAATGTGCAAACCGTCTTCGACTAGTCTTCCTAGTAACACCATATCGAACCCTAAGGGAGAGATGAAAGTGATTACCACACATAGTGGTAAGACACTAAAAGAAGAGACTCCTCAACCAGTTGCTCCTACGGAGGATGCACTTGAGGAAGAACCCGAGGTGGTGGTCGAAAAGGAGCATGTTCCAATCCCACGAAGTACCGCTCATGCCACACCTACGGTTGACCCATTACCACATTTGGATCCCAAGATTCCAAAGGCTATGCCTATTCAACCCACACCACCTTTGCCCTATCTATCGAGACATAGAAAGGAGAAACGTCAAGAGCGTGATAATTACCAATTTGAGATTTTATCAAATGTTTCATAATGTTCATTTTAATGTGAGTTTTGCCGATGCTTTGGTCATGATGCCTCGATTTGCCGCTAACTTCAAGAGTATGTTGAACAACAAGGAGAAATTGCAACAATTATCTAGTTGTTCTTCGGTTTATCCTAACCGCATACCTCAAAAAGTCGGTGATCCTGGTAAATTCTTAATTCCTTGTGCAATCCAAGCTATGGAAGAATGCTATGCCTTGGCCGATCTTGATGCTAGTTGATAGGTGTGTAAACACCCATCTTTTCTACCACTTAATTACAATAATAACCGGACCAAAACGTGAATTTTATGTCTTTTATGTCGGAATTATGCGTGGTTTGTGTTTTTGTTGTGATTTAGGACGAAAAGGTGAAAAGTGGAGAAAAGACGGGAATTCACGGGCATTTACGGACTTTTATTGAAGAAAAAGATGAAAGACGAAGTCAAGAAGTCAAGAGTGCAAAAAGAACGGAAGTCCAAGACCAATTCTGAAGATTTATCGAAGAAAAAGTCAAAAGACGGAAGTTTATCAAAAGCCGAAGAATTCAAGTCTATTTTATTGAAGAATTTAAAGACGAGTTCAAAGAAATCCCGAAGCCAAAAATCCTTTAAGTCCAAGTTTAAAGAAGATTAGAAGAAAAGGACTAAGCATGCAATTAATGAAGATTAAAAGAAGGAGGGACTTAATCTCGCAATTAAGAAGAAATGAAGGAGGGGGGGAAGCTTCCTTAATCCTCCCCTATAAATAGTCATTAGTTGTTAATCATTTTCTTTGTTGGATAGAGTGACACTAGTTCTTCCATTTTCATTACCTTGCACATTTAAATACATGTCATTTAATTTCTTGTCCAATTTAAATACTTGTATTGCACCTTAAATTCATTTAATTTCAAGTAAGTTCCCATTTAATTCTTGTCAATCTTTACTTTATCTTGTTAATCTATCATCTACCTTTCTTAATTCTTGATTTTTATGTTTATGTTTGTGTTCATGTTCATGTCTTTATTTTGATCAAATGGGTTTTTGATTATTGTGGTTAAATTTGTTTGTTTTGTTGATTTAAATTGTTTGTTTATGTTTAACTGTTGATTCGTTATTTGTTTAGCTTAATCGTTGTGTTGATTTTGATTAATCTGCTTTAGATCTCTTGTTTCTGTGATTCCCTTGTTCTTCGGGGTGTTTGTTTTTGTTTCTGTATCCCAGGAAAAGTTTCGAGCCAAGGCAAGAGAGGAGTGTTCATTCGGAAGTCTGAAGTTCCGAACCAAGGGGTTTCATCCAGAACATTCAAAGTTCCGGATCAAGAGTGTTCATGCGGAACTCCAAAAGTTCCGAGTCAATACTTCCGAACGAAAACTTCCGACTCAAGCATTTGTTCATTCGGAACTTAAAAGTTCCGGATCAATATACTTCATTCGGAACTTAAAAGTTCCGGATCAAGGAAATTCATTCGGAACTCAAAAGTTCCGGATCAACTTAAAAGTTCCGGACGAAGGACAAAGTTCCGAATCAGCCAGATCTTCCGAACCAAGTTCCGGGTCAAAAAGTTCCGGATCAAGAGTGTTTCATTCGGAAGAAGTTCCGGATCAACATCTTTTGTTCATTCGGAACTTAAAAGTTCCGAATCAAGGGCTAAGTTCCGGATCAAGCTAGTTCATTCGGAAGTTTCGAACTTCCGAATCAAGGGTTCTGTAAGTTAATTTTTCAGTCTTTCTTTTTAAATTTCAGTCTTTTATTTTCAAGCTTTATTTTTCCCGCCTTTATTTTAATTGCACTTTAAGTTTATTTGTCTTAGCTTTATTTTAGCCTTGCCTTAGTTTAAGTTTTAGTCGCGTTTTAAGTTTTCCTTAGTTAGATTTAAGTTTACGTCATTTACTTTAGTGCCTTTTAATTTTAGTCACGCTTTTAAATACTTGCACCATTATTTTAATTAGACTTAGATTTACTTTAATTGCACTTTTACTTTAAAGTTTTGCACATTTATTTAAAAACAACCAAAATTATTTGTTTTACCAAAGAACGACTGAGTCACATAAGGAACCTAGATCAATTCGTTAAGATACCGAGAACAACAATTGAACCTAATAAAATCTAAATATTAAAATGGCGTCGCTGCCGGCTCTTTTCGTAAAAAAGATTAACGGTTTTCTGTGAGAGACGCGTTGCTTTTTGGGATCCGTTCACTTGTGAGCGTTATTTTTCTTGCCTAAAAAATTCAAAAAAATCATAAAAATTAAAAATTGATAAAGAACCCATAAAAATTAAAAATTTCAAAAATCCAAAAAGATTTTATTTTTATTGTGTATATATATTGTTTTTGTGTTTGGTTTCTTTTTCTTTTGCATTTTCAGGTGTATGCGTACTAGATCTTCTAATTATCAAGAGCCCGAGCCTCAAGAAGATTTAGCTATGTCAGGTGTCAACAACAACATTCCACCGCACCTCAATAATAATAATAATAATAACAATGTTCTTCCACAGCCCGATCTTCGGACCATGGAGGAACTTTGTCAACCTACAATGTTTGGACGAGGAGGACCGATTGCGCCGATGCAAATCAACGCTCCTGAATTTTCGTTGAAGCACCACATGATTTAGCAAGTGCAGACTAACCCATTCCGTGGATTGCCTGATGATGATGCCAACAAACACCTCGACAAGTTCATTACAATCACCCAAAGCATGAAGTTGGCTGGTGCCACAATGGATGAACTTCGCCTACAACTCTTTCCACATACTTTATTACATCATGCCGAGAAATGGTTTGATCGTCTCCCGAAGAATTCTATTCACACTTGGGATGACATGACTCAACGCTTTTTGTCGCGCTACTTTCCACCATCCATGGTCACAAGCCTTCGCAATCAGATCAGCAGTTTCATGCAAGACCCTGATGAATCTCTTTTTGATGCTTGGGAGTAGGGCTGTAAACGAACCGAACGCACGCGAACGGAGGTATGTTCATGTTCGTTTATTTAATTTTAGCCGAACAAATAAACAAACGCGAACGCTTAATCGGACAAAAAATGTTGTTCATGTTCGTTTATTTACATTTGAACTGGTTCATGTTCGTTTATGTTCGTTCATATAACTTAATCGAACGTAATCGAACGAACATAAACGAACATAAACTAACATAAATGAACGTAAATGGTGATATATAAATGTAAACATGCTAAACGACCGTGTAACTAAAGTTGTTACTTTAGACGATCCATATCATCATCGTATATACTTATATAATCATCATATACCAAAATATTGTTTTTTTTCATGTAAGTAGCCATGTCTTTTTAATTTATAGCTTAATGTATAATTTAAGAGAAATTATAAATACTTTATAACCAATTACAATATTAGTAATATATTATTGTTAGACATTTAAAAATATTAATAGTTTATTCTTTTTTAACATTTGAGATATTAATCGAACGTAAACGAACGAAATAAACGAACGTAACCGGACGAACATAATCGAACTTTCACGAACGTAAATGAACGAACGAAGCCTTTGTTCATGTTCGTTTATTTAACTAAACGGACCAAAAATCTTGTTCGTGTTCGTTTATTTGTTAAATAAACGAACATAAACGAATTTTTTGGCGAACGATCAGCGAACGGTTCGCTGAACGTTCAGTTCATTTACAGCCCTACTTGGGAGCGATATAATGTCTTGATCGATAGATGTCCAAACCACAACATGCTCCCTGTCACCTTGATTGATACTTTCTACAACGGATTGACTTTTCGTGATCGTGATACGATTAATGCTGCCGCCGGTGGCACATTCATGAAAAGGAGACCCGAGGAGTGTAGAGAGCTTATTGAGAACATGACTACTCACCACAAAACTGGGGTTCCTCTGCTTCTTCTAGGAACAACCCGAGAGTCAATGTTTCTTCCACCTCAGCAAACCCTGAGATGACCGAACTCACCCGCATGATGACTGAAATGAGCAAAAGTATTACGCTTCTCGCTTCAAACCAACAACAACAACAAGTTAAAGCGGTTGCTAATCCTTGTGAAACATGCGGCGGTCCTCACTCATACACCGATTGTCCTTCGACACAAGGAAATCCGGAAAATGTGTATGCAGCTTACGGTAATTATTCACCGGAAAATTACCAAGCTAGACAACAAGGGGATAGAAATCTGCTGAGTTATCGATCCAACAATTACCTTTCACCCGGTTTTTCTCCTCAAAACTAAAACCCCGCCAACAACTACAATAGAAGCAACCAAATCCCACCAAGAGCTTCTAATCCTTATCAACCACCCACCCAACAAACCCCACCCATTAATCCCGATGTAGAAGCCATCATGAGAACCCAAGGTGAGCAAATCAAGAATCTACAAAGCCAAATAATCAATTTGAAAGGAGATATTATGAAGCAAGGTAATGACATTAGAACCGAGGTTCGCGATAATATTCAATCCTCCTTCAGCACTCAAACGACTGAATTAAATAATCTGTTGGCTAGTTTCTTACCCGCCACTCAACCTTCTACTTCAAGTTCTCTACCTTCGAACTCCGTCACCAATCCGCGAGCTAATGTGAGTGCTATTACTACTCGTAGTGGAGTTACCATCGTAGGACCACCAATCCCACCCCCATCATCTACACCTCCTCCACCACCATGTATCCCTACTCCTCCTACACCTAGTCTTAGTGCACCATTACCGTCTCCGCCTCGTCATGACGATGTATCTCGGAAGGATCCTTCAACATCTCAACCTTTACCGACTACACCTTCAACTTCCACGTATAAACCCAATATCCCATACCCTTCTCGCATAGGCAAGACCAACGAGCTAACCAAGAATGACTGTCAAGTATCGAAATATGTGAATATGCTATCTCAAATGACCATCAACATTAGCCTTGTTGAAGCACTTTGCCACATGCCGAAATTTGTCAAAGCATTCAAGGAATTGCTTAGCAAGAAGGAGAAGTTGATGGAACTCGCCAACACACGCTTAAATGAAAACTGCTCTGCAGTTATTCTTAAAGAACTTCCAGAAAAGCTTAGAGATCCCGGTCGTTTTGTGTTGCCTTGCGTGTTCAAAAAAACTGAAGAATTTACTGCCCTTGCTGATCTCGGGGCTAGTATTAATTTGATGCCACTGAGTGTTTGGAAAACACTATCATTACCCGACCTCACTCCAACAAAGATGACTCTTGAACTTGCAAATCGCACTCTCGCTTACCCCGTTGGTATAGCCGAAGATGTGTTCATTAAAGTTGGCACATTTACTTTCCCGATCGATTTTGTCGTAGTTGATTATGAAATGGACCCTCGTATTCCTTTAACACTTGGTCGGCCATTTTTGAGAACCGGACGAGCTTTAGTTAATGTGGCCGAAGGTGAGTTAATCTTACGAGTCGGGGATGATTCAAAAGTTTTTAAAATGGGGAAGCTTACAAGCAAATCTTTTGGACGAGAATCAGTGAATATGATTAATGTGCTTGATGACTTTGTCGTCTACGACAATCCTCTATTCGATTCTTCCATCGATAATCCACTCTTTGACGATGATGTGGATGATTATCTCTCCACTTTGGAACCTTCTCCCATTTATGATTCTCCACCGGTCTTTGATGCTTATGATGATGATGATTCTAGCTCAGATTCGGATGATTTTGATGACCTTACTTCTGAGTATCCCGAGCTGCCCACATATGATGATTTCGATGAGGCTGATACTCTTTCGAGCGATTCTTCACATGATGAAGATCCTCCGCCATCACTCGATCCTACTTTGGACGATTACTCATTTGAGGAAGACTTCTCTGAATTTCTCAACACTTACTTCCCTTATGAGAGTGATGCCCCTCCTTTGGACTTTGAAGATTATCGTCTTGATCCTACTTTGGATTTGAAGCACATTCTTTCAAAGGAGAAGAAACCGGTCGACACCAATATCCGTTGCACATATGATTTGACACCTCTTTGTCCTCCTTCTGAGGACGAGGTTGTGCTTCTTTGCGGATCTTCTTCACACTCTGCTGAGCCTGAGTGTTATTTTCCCTTAAAGGAAAAGGTGTTCGACCCCGGTATTGAAGTCTTTAAGCCATCTCAGTATCCACCTGATGAAATAAAAGGAAATATATTTGGAAATTTTGAAGACATGCTTGCACCACTTCACCCTTGCTTCCACCGTGCTCCATCGCTGCTTAAGGGAACCTTGCCTACTCTTCTTTGGCTTGCCTTGTTCGCCTTAAGCTTGTGCTATTTGATGGACGAAAACTATGTCTTTGATCCTGGTGGATATGTTTCATGCTTCTTCCATTAATGATCAAGGTCGAGTCAGGCTCACGACTCGGTTAACAAAAACCAAGCGCTTCTTGGGAGGCAACCCATGCATCTATCTTTTCGCTTTCTTTATCATAAGTGTAGGGGGGACCCTTTGGTTTGCTATTTCCACTCCTCACTTCTTAATCAGTAATTCGAGCTTCAATGATCCACTCTTGATGATTCTTGACGACCCGTGATTCCGTGTTCCATTATCCCAGTTCTATCCTAAACTCTTTTCGATTCACTATTTTATATTTTCTCAATATTAAAATAGGAATCTCTTTAGTTGTCTTTTCCCTAGCGAGATTTAAACAAAGTGCACAATGTCCTAAGTGTAGGGGAGTTTACTCCCATATGCTCAAAACATTGAGGACAATGTTTATCTTAAGTGTAGGGGGGACTTCTATCGAAGTTAAGTGGTCTTTTCCTTGTATTTGTCCTCATTTTAACCTGAAAATCAATTTTTCGACATTTTTCAAAAATTTTGATCTATTTTGGCCTATTAGTTTTTCCCTTTGTATAGTTATTTTCCTTCCTTATTAGAATAAATGTTTAATAAAGTGGTTTTAATTTTCAAACGTTGTGAATCTTTTGACTTAACCCGAGTTTACTTATCTAAGTTACTCTAGCAAGTATCCTTAACATGTTTAAGTCAAGTTTTGCTAGGCTTTTATATAGGGAGCTATAAAACGCGAAAGTCTTAACTCTCACGGGTTAAGAACATGAACTTTTCGCAAGTTCCTATAATTGATCCTAGAGAGTCGTTTATCAAGGGAACTTTAAAACGCGATTTCTAAACTTGAAAAAGTCTAAGAATTTGCAAGATCCTATAGGCGACTCAAAAAAAACCCAAAACTTTGATTTAATAGGCTAAGTATCCACGAGTCTCATTACTTGAGATTTTAAACTGTGGAGAACGAGAAATGATAGAGCCAATTATAAGTTTGGTATTCTTTCGTGAATTTATGTGAGTTAATTATGAGCCTATTCTCCCATCGCTTGCTAATAATTTATCTGCTAATAAATAAGGTTGTACGATTTGAAAAGTTACTTAGCTTCTAGCCCAAGATCGTTTAAAAGTTGCTCGGTATGGATTAGAGTTCATAGCCAAGGCATAACTTATAGAAGCGGGATGCGAAGATTGGCGAGTCCAAAAAGGCCCTAACAAGGCATGAGGGCTATATTTTGTTGCTAAAGATCCAAAAGTGATGTGAAGAATCATTTATCGAAAATCAATATGAAGGATCGAGACACACGACGAAAAGCAAATACTCCCCAAAAGTCATGGAGAAGTGTATCCGAAAAGACCCTAACAAGGTATGAGGATAAATAGATCCAAGTCATAAAAGGAGGCGGATCGTTGTATATCAAAGTCCAAAATAAAGATTGGAGAAAAATGAAGAAGTCGTGGTCCAAGTATGAACCTCTCAAAACTTCAAGTGAAGAAATTCCATTATGAAGAGAAGACCATAATTTCATGAACGTCTCTCAAGGTTTGAAGTATGAAGTCGCTGCCAAATATCGGTCCGAGAAAGGTCTCAAATCGCGAAACGAGTTATGCCAAGATATGAACTTTATGAGGTCCCGAGAAGCAGTTTTAAAAGATTTTGTCCTTTAGCTAACTATTGATTAAATCGTTCACTTTATTTTCAGACTTAATAACTATCGAAATAAGTCAAAAATGCATCCTCGTGATCATTCAAGACAATAATAAAATATAAGAGATACACTTAGGAATAAGGGAGTCTAAGTGAGTAATTGGCCCACATGAGTTCGTGATAGTTTACTAACTTATAATAACAATGATCTCGTTTTTAAGCTTGGTTTGGAGAAAGTGAAAACGTGAGGATGATGATTATTCATGACATTTCCAAAACCCAAGGTATGCTTTTGATTTCTTTATTTTGTATGTTTTAATTTTCTATCTCTTTAATAAAGGCCAACGTGGATTGATTATGATGAAAAGTGTAATCTTGCTTTGTAACTAATGCATTGCATGAGGACATTGCAATGGTCAAGTGTAGGGGATTTTATAGGTGTGTAAACACCCATCTTTTCTACCACTTAATTACAATAATAACCGGACCAAAACGTGTATTTTATGTCTTTTATGTCGAAATTATGCGTGGTTTGTGTTTTTGTTGTGATTTAGGATGAAAAGGTGAAAAGTGTAGAAAACACGGGAATTCACGGGCATTTACGGACTTTTATTGAAGAAAAAGATGAAAGACGAAGTCAAGAAGTCAAGAGTGCAAAAAGAACGGAAGTCCAAGACCAATTCTGAAGATTTATCGAAGAAAAAGTCAAAAGACGGAAGTTTATCAAAAGCCGAAGAATTCAAGTCTATTTTATTGAAGAATTTAAAGACGAGTTCAAAGAAATCCCGAAGCCAAAAGTCCTTTAAGTCCAAGTTTAAAGAAGATTAGAAGAAAAGGACTAAGCATGCAATTAATGAAGAATAAAAGAAGGAGGGACTTAATCTCGCAATTAAGAAGAAATGAAGGAGGGGAGGAAGCTTCCTTAATCCTCCCCTATAAATAGTCATTAGTTGTTAATCATTTTCTTTGTTGGATAGAGTGACACTAGTTCTTCCATTTTCATTACCTTGCACATTTAAATACATGTCATTTAATTTCTTGCCCAATTTAAATACTTGTCTTGCACCTTAAATTCATTTAATTTCAAGTAAGTTCTCATTTAATTCTTGTAAATCTTTACTTTATCTTGTTAATCTCTCATCTACCTTTCTTAATTCTTGATTTTTATGTTTATGTTTGTGTTCATGTTCATGTCTTTATTTTGATCAAATGGGTTTTTGATTATTGTGGTTAAATTTGTTTGTTTTGTTGATTTAAATTGTTTGTTTATGTTTAACTGTTGATTCGTTATTTGTTTAGCTTAATCGTTGTGTTGATTTTGATTAATATTCTTTAGATCTCTTGTTTCTGTGATTCCCTTGTTCTTTGGGGTGTTTGTTTGTGTTTCTGTATCCCAGGAAAAGTCCGAGCCAAGGCAAGAGAGGAGTGTTCATTCGGAAGTCTGAAGTTCCGAACCAAGGGGTTTCATCCGGAACATTCAAAGTTCCGGATCAAGAGTGTTCATTCGGAACTCCAAAAGTTCCGAGTCAATACTTCTGAACGAAAACTTCCGACTCAAGCATTTGTTCATTCGGAACTTAAAAGTTCCGGATCAATATACTTCATTCGGAACTTAAAAGTTCCGGATCAAGGAAATTCATTCGGAACTCAAAAGTTCCGGATCAACTTAAAAGTTCGGACGAAGGACAAAGTTCCGAATCAGCCAGATCTTCCGAACCAAGTTCCGGGTCAAAAAGTTCCGGATCAAGAGTGTTTCATTCGGAAGAAGTTCCGGATCAACATCTTTTGTTCATTCGGAACTTAAAAGTTCCGAATCAAGGGCTAAGTTCCGGATCAAGCTAGTTCATTCAGAAGTTTTGAACTTCCGAATCAAGGGTTCTGTAAGTTAATTTTTCAGTCTTCCTTTTTAAATTTCAGTCTTTTATTTTCAAGCTTTATTTTTCGCGCCTTTATTTTAATTGCACTTTAAGTTTATTTGTCTTAGATTTATTTTAGCCTTGCCTTAGTTTAAGTTTTAGTCGCGTTTAAGTTTGCCTTAGTTAGATTTAAGTTTACGTCATTTACTTTAGTGCCTTTTAATTTTAGTCACGCTTTTAAATACTTGCACCATTATTTTAATTAGACTTAGATTTACTTTAGTTGCACTTTTACTTTAAAGTTTTGCACATTTATTTAAAAACAACCAAAATTATTTGTTTTACCAAAGAACGACTGAGTCACATAGGGAACCTAGATCAATTCGTTAAGATATCGAGAACAACAATTGAACCTAACAAAATCTAAATATTACTAGTATTAACTTGATGCCACTTGCAATATTCAAGTCGCTCAATCTTCCTAATCTTACTCGTTCACTAATGTCTATCGAGTTGGCCGATCATTCCACGATTCCCGCATGTGGATTGGCGGAAGACGTTTTTGTGAAAGTGGGAATGTTGTATTATCCGGTAGACTTTATCGTTGTTGATATTCCCACGGATCCTCAAGTTCCTCTCATTTTAGGTCGTTCGCTTTTAGATACGTCTATGGCTTTAATTGATGTGCATGCTAGAAAGATCACTTTACGTTTCAACGACGAGGAACTTGTTATAAACACAACTCAAAATTCTCCAATTTCTCATGTTTATTCCGTTGCAACCGATACTCATAACCTCCTCGGGTGGAGGAAATGGGAAATTGTTAAGAAAATCCTTGATAATCGAGAAGTCCTCATCATTGTCGAGGTCTTCGTCACAAGTACGTGGAACATCGAATTCTTCCAACGTAAAACCACAACCTTCAATTCAGGAGCCACCTATCCTCGAGTTGAAAGGTTTACCTCCTCACCTTGAATATGTATTTTTGGAGGAGGACGACAAGTTGCCGGTTATTATTGCGAAAGATCTTTCGAATGATGAAAAAACCGCACTTGTCAATTTTCTAAAGGACCACAAAGGGGCAATTGCGTGGAAGTTATCCGACATTAAGGGGATCGATCCCAAATTATGTACCCACAAAATCTTAATGGAGGAGGATTACAAACCCACAATCCAATGTCAAAGGAGGGTGAACCCCAAAATTCACGACGTCATCAAAAAGGAAGTCCTAAAACTCCTTGGCGCGGGAATGATTTACCCTATTTCTGATAGCCCTTGGGTGATTCCTATTCATTGTGTCCCTAAGAAAGGAAGAATGACCGTTGTGCCAAACGATACCAATGAGTTAATTCCAACTAGACTCGTGATCGGATGGAGAGTTTGCATTGACTATCGTAAGTTGAATGACGCCACTCGAAAAGACCATTTTCCCTTGCCCTTCATGGACCAAATGTTGGAGCGTCTTGCGGGAAACGAGTTCTATTGCTTTTTAGATGGTTTTTCCAGTTACTTCCAAATTCCCAACGATCCTCCTTATCAAGAAAAAACTACGTTTACGTGTCCATATGGAACGTTTGCCTATCGTAGAATGCCATTCGGACTTTGCAATGCACCGGGAACCTTTCAAAGGTGCATGATGGCTATCTTTCATGATATGATCGAGAAGACGATGGAAGTCTTCATGGATGACTTTTCTGTGTTTGGTAATTCGTTCACTTCATGTTTGTCGAATCTTGAGAGATTGTTGAAGCGTTGTGAGGAAACCAACCTTGTGCTTAATTGGGAAAATGTCATTTTATGGTTAAAAGTGGAATCGTCTTAGGGCACAAGGTTTGTAAAGCGGGGACTGAGGTAGATCAAGCTAAGGTATACGTCATCGCCAAATTACCTCATCCCAAAACCGTCAAGGGAGTTAGGAGTTTCCTAGGCCACGCGGGCTTTTATCATCGATTCATCAAGGATTTTTCAAAGATTTCTCGACCTATTACACATCTCCTCGAAAAAGATGCACGTTTTGTCTTTGACAAAGATTGTGTACGAGCCTTTGAAATCCTTATGAGGAAACTTACCGAAGCTCCCATTCTTGTTGCTCCCAATTGGAACCTCCCCTTTGAGCTCATGTGTGATGCTAGTGACTACGCTATTGGGGCCGTATTGGGGCAACGTCATGAAAAACACTTCTTGCCTATTCACTATGCGAGCAAGATAATGACCGAGGCTCAACTAAAATACACTACAACAGAGAAGGAATTCCTTGCCGTGGTGTATGCATTTGAGAAATTCCGACCTTATCTCGTCTTGACTAAATGCATAGTATATACGGATCATTCGGCTATCAAGTATCTTATGGCTAAACAAGATGTAAAGCGAAGATTACTTCGTTGGATTCTCCTCCTTCAAGAATTTGATCACAAAATCTTTGACAAAAAAGGAGCCGAGAATCTAGTGGACGATCATCTTTCTCTTTTGGAATATCCTCACCAAAGTGTTTATGAGCCTAAGGAAATCACCGAAACATTTCCACTCGAGACACTTGGTGCAGTGAATTCTAGGCTTGATTCATCTACCCCGTGGTTTGCGGACATCTACCATGCGGTCAACTTCATCATCAAGGGTATGACAACTCAAGAAAAACGAAAATTCTTTCGTGACGTCAAGTTCTATTTTTGGAATGACCCTTACTTGTTTCGAACTTGTGCGGATCAAATCATTCGACGTTGTGTCTTTGGTACCGAAGCTTCTAACATCCTTAGAGCTTGTCACGAGGGACCCACGGGTGGTCACCACGGTGCTAATCTCACGGCTACGAAGGTTTTTGATGCGGGGTTCTTTTGGCCTACTATTTACCGAGATGCACATGCACTTGTGAAGTCATGCGACTCATGCCAACGATAAGAAAAAGCCTCACAAAACAATGAAATGCCACAAAATATCATCCAAGTGTGTGAGATCTTTGACGTTTGGGGCATTGACTTTATGGGGCTGTTCCCATCATCTCGTGGTAATAAGTACATCCTTGTCGCTGTTGACTACCTATCTAAGTGGGTGGAAGCTAAGGCTTTGCCCACCAATGATGCTCGTGTGGTAGTCAAGTTTTTGAATAGCTTGTTCTCTCGGTTTGGAACCCCTCGTGCGATCATAAGCGATCATGGAACCCATTTTTGTAACGACCAATTCGAAAGGGTCCTTAGAAAATATGGGGTTACACATCGTCTTTCTACGGCTTATCACCCACAAACGAGTGGGCAAGTCGAGGTTACAAACTGAGCTTTGAAGAGGATCTTGGAGAGATCTATTGGAGAAAACCAACAATCTTGGTCGGATAAGTTGGACGATGCTTTATGGGCCTTTAGGACCGCTCATAAGACGCCCATCGGGTGCACTCCTTATAAGCTTGTGTATGGGAAGAATTGTCACTTGCCAATTGAACTTGAACACAAAGCTTATTGGGCCCTTAAGCATTGTAATGATGATATGGAGACCGTGGGAAAACACCGGAAAATGCAATTAAATTAATTGGATGAATTGAGAGACATTGCTTATGAAAATTCATTGATTTATAAAGAAAAGACTAAAAAGTTTCATGATTCAAAAATTAAAAACCGGGTTTTTAACATTGGAGATCAAGTGTTGCTTTTTAACTCACGATTGAAAATCTTTTCCGGTAAGTTGAAATCCCGTGGGTCCGGTCCATTCACCGTGACTCAAGTTTTTCCATATGGGCCCATCGAGTTAGCTCAAAATGATGGCCCCTATTTCAAGGTGAATGGACATAGGTTGAAGCACTACTTTGGCGGGGAAGTTCCATCCTTGAACTACCTCGACCAAATCATCTTTCCCAATGATAATAAGTATTGAGGGGATCGAGTCGAGCTCATGACTCGGTAATCAAAAACGAGGTGCCTCGTGAGGGAGTCCCATTCTTATCCTATGTACATATTATCGCTTTCTAATGTAGTAACGTGTGGGGATTTGTGCCCTTCCAACCTTTTTTCCGTGGTTGTTTGTGAATTGTGGATTTTAGATGATCATGATCTTCACGATTGGAGCCTCTCGTGTTCGTTTTATGGGAGCACTCGATCGTTTGCTTTGAAGAATTTCTCAATATCCATGATATATCCTTTGATGTTCTAACCTTAGGTTTTTAGCACACTTCATAAACGGCTTTAAATTTGACGGTTACACCCTTTTCATGCTAGATTAAGCATTCGACTACGTCTCTAGTATGGGGGTTTTCACCCCTAGACTCGAAACATTAAGGAAAATGTTTAACTTTAGTATGGGGGGTGAATAGATACTTGCCTTGCCAAACCTTCACGCTTTCCAAAGTTTATCTTCTTGTTTATCGTTTTGTTGCAAAATAAGGCTAAAAATGGCCAAATTTTAAAATTTTTCTCATATTTTATAAGTGTTTGAAGACACGAATGTAGATTTTCTGATGGCGAGAATAAGAGTAATTTTTGACTCGACCGTGCGTGTTGAGCACTTAGCTTCGATTCCTTAACTTTTATATTAGGTTAAGTCTCTTAAAAGAGGACGAGAAATGATAGAGTTAATTAAAAGTTACTTTGCTAAACGTAGAGTATTCGTATTCTTTCAAAAACTCATGTGTTCTCGTTGTTTGCTTATTCTCCCTTCGCTTGTAAATATTTTTTGCTTAATAAATATTGACTTAGCGGTTTAGTCTTGATTGTTGGTTTCTAGTCTTTTCTAGTAGCTTCCATGTAATTAAATTGGGAAGACATTAAGGTATCGCCAGTGTCACGGTTTTGAAGTATTGGCAACCCGAATAATCGAAAGCTTCACCCAATAATAAGATTTCAAGTGCTCACTTAAATCAAGCAAACAATTTGAAGCTCACAAGGCCGAAAAATCTATGCAAAATTGAAAGTGAATCAAGCCTTATCTTTGAAGCTTTAAAGATCCAAAATTCGCTTTAGCGTGAGGATATACGTCTTTGGCCACAATAAACACCTCATGGTGAGGTTAAATAAAAGGCAAGGCAAGACCGAAGTCATAATAAAAGCTTCATGGCGAAGTTGAATAAAAGATGGAGGTAAACCTATGATAATAAGGCCCTTCCGTTAGGGGTGTGGAAACCTTGGTTTCCTTGAATCTTGTAGCTACTAGGAACGAATCTCATTCACTTGATTGAATCAAGGCGGAATAGAATGAAACACGTTTAACAAGGTGTTTATGGCACAAGAACATGAATTAAATATAAATGGATTGTTCATTATATTAATAACAAACAACCACTAGACGTGTATACATTGAATCCCACATCTAGTCGACACACGCTTTAGGTTTACATTGTGAATGAAAGTATATAAAACCTAATAACCCTTGGTTCCTTTTATAGTGTAAGGATTAGGGTTTTACAAGAGATAATAATGAATAAACAAGTAAATCTTCATTTTAGATAAACATATACAGAATATATGCTGCATATATATCCAAATAGAAGCTTCTAAAGGCTTCTTGTCTATGTTTCTAACAATGCTTACATTATACATGACATGCTTGGATTATACATGACAATGCTTGCTTTGTCAACCTTGGATTTGCTCTTGTCAATGCTTAGATTGCTCTTTACAACGCTTAGACAAAATTTTCATGTTTTCTTCGTTTTTGAGTTTCTGCCACATCAACTTTTTGACCCAACAATCTTCCCCTAGTTGATGTCGGCAAAACTCTATGTGTATCTCTTGTAAGTTGTACATGATCTTCAAATTGCTTCCCCTCAAGTGTAGCATGTATGTCTTCCCCTTTTTGTCACATCAACAGGGAAGTAAACAATGTATGCAATCTTTGAAGATTCTCCAAATGTAGCTCTATGTAATGATCTTGAAGAAAAATAAATAAAGTAATCTTGATGTAGAAGTAGAATAACCCAACCTTGTGTTCCATGTCTTGTACTATCAATGTGATGAAGAACTTATATGAAAACGTAAAGTATAAGCAGACCTCGATCTCTTGTCAATATTCTCATCCTTTGTGAGACACTGAGCACGATAATGTAACTCCTTCAAGTGTTATGACAAGTCTTCGTCACCAACCGTATAAGCATGAACAAGTTATCTTTAAAGAAAAATGTTGACTAGGCATCATCTTTAAAGATATGATAGAACACAAACTCGCGAAAATCTTCTCTAATCATCAAACTTACCATAAGAATTCTTCCCCTTAAGCTAACACCTCTTCATGACGAATCTCAATCTTCATATCATATGTAAAAGTAAAAGAAAGGATAACTCTTTTGCAAGGCTACCTCGATTACATAATCAAATCCAATAGAGTTCTTCACAAATTGTTGCCAACTCGCATTAAAATCATTAATCCCTTTTAAAAATATCTGAGCCATAAATATCAACTTGATATTCTATATAAAAATGGAGATTCCATGTACCTTCGTGTGTAAATTCCTCCTTTTTGTGTGCTAAAAACGTATCAATTTTCTCAAACAGCAACTATTCCTTTTGTTGTCCAATATCCTTCACTGTCCAAGACATCAACACTGTGTGTTGTCCAATATCAGACAACACTTGTCAGCATTTGAAATTGTATATATCGGATAACAAGTGTCAGCGATTCCCAACAACACTTAACTTATTCCTGTCAGCGCCAACTTTGTACCTGTCAGCGCCTGGCCATCAGCGTCTCATCCATGCCTTGTCAGCATCACACCAACATCTATCAGCGTCACACCAACATCTATCAGCGTCTAAATAACACATGTCAGCGGGTTATAGATCTAGGGTTTTATAAACCCTAAATCATGATTTTATGTGAAAACCATAAACTGTAGTGACCTTTGACATCGAATATCTTCTTCATGAGAGATCAGATCGAAGATCCCTTCGGTGATATCCTAGACACAAGTGTCAAGAACCTACAGATCGAATTTCACGATGATCCAACGGTTAACGAAGGAGAAATCGCGTTTTTACTATTACTGTTCACAGAAAACAACATATGACCACTGCTGACTTTGACGCTTAATACCTTTTTCTAGGGGATAATACTTGACAATCCCTCTGGTGGATTTCTAGATATATGTGTATAGAACACACACAAGAAATTTCGTGACGATCCAATGGTGCAATCAAAAGTTATGACCTTCTGAATACTGCTGCGCACACAAAAACGTCCAGAAAAACCCTAGACGGATTTTTCTTCTTTTCACCATACACGAACACCTTTGTTGGTCCTAGCATCACGAGCCACGAGGCTCTGATACCAAATGTGGAAACCTTGGTTTCCTTGAATCTTTTAGCTACTAGGAACGAATCTCATTCACTTGATTGAATCAAGGCGGAATAGAATTAAACACGTTTAACAAGGTGTTTAGGGCACAAGAACATGAATTAAAAACAAATGGATTGTTCATTATATTAATAACAAACAACCACTAGACGTGTATACATTGAATCCCACGTCTAATCAACACACGCTTTAGGTTTACATTGTCAATGAAAGTATATAAAACCTAATAACCCTTGGTTCCTTTTATAGTGTAAGGATTAGGGTTTTATAAGAGATAATAATGAATAAACAAGTAAATCTTCTATTTAGATAAACATATACAGAATATATCCTGCATATATATCCAAATAGAAGCTTCTAAAGGCTTCTTGTCTATGTTTCTAACAATGCTTACATTGTACATGACAATGCTTGGATTGTACATGACAATGCTTGCTTTGTCAACCTTGGATTTGCTCTTGTCAACGCTTAGATTGCTCTTGACAACGCTTAGACCAAATCTTCATGTTTTCTTCGTTTTTGAGTTTCTGCCACATCAACTTTTTGACCCAACAAGGGGGCGTATAAAAGTCTTGGTAATAAGTCTCATGTTCAAAACCGTTATAAAACCGTGTTTATCGATCCTTCTTGTTGACTTAATTTTTTGACATCGTTGTCTATTAGGAGGGGTTATTAAATTGATGGTCTTGGTTACACCGTTAGGACTCTATTTTTATACCTAAATCTCTATTATCGCATAACTCAAACAATGTATCCTCGTGAAACATTCAAGACAAAATAAAATATAAGAGATACAACTTAGGAAAATGGGAGGATAAGTACGTGATTAGGGCATATGAGTAGTGTTAGCATTACTAACACATAATGACAATGATCTCGTTGCACGCTTAGCATGGAATTGGGGTGAAAATCGAGGACGATGAAATTATTTCTAGCGAAGCATTCACGTGTTCTTATTCTATGAACCTAAACGTCCCATTTTGCGATGAAAATAATACATTATGTCTAAAACACAAGTAGAAGTAATAGTAGTAGTGTAGCTAGTTTGTCATTCAATAAAAGTGAATAAAATGAATTTTGGAGATGCTACGATACTTTATTCTAGCATTGCGTGAGGGCCCGACAATGGTTTAGTATGGGGGAGTGTTGAGACTGCTTTTATACATAGTCTCATCGTCCAAAACGGGCTTTAAATGCATTAAATATCATCAAAAATGCCAAATATATGTTTGTATTTGTTACTTGTGTATTTTAGGTTCGGATATTGAGAAAATGACAAAAGACCACAAGAAACATGCAAAAACGAACACGGGAAACGAAGCCGCACAATGAACCAAGCCCTAATGAAGATTTTCCAAGAAAACCCCTTAAAGATATGAAGATTGTACAAGAAGGGTCCTCCAAATTGAAGAATTGACACTTTAAACCCTTGTTTATTCATAATTACAAGTTTGGTCCTTAAAGTTTGTCAAATTTACAAAAAGGGCCATCCACTTTGAAGAATTGGCAAGAATGGTCCCTCAACAATCATGACTTGTCAATATTAGTCCTCCAAGTCAAGACCATTATCTATGAAGAAAATTCCAAAACAACCCTTCAAGAAACAACAAATGGCAAGAAATTCCCCTAAAAATACTTTGGAAAAGTATTTGGGGCAAAAGTATGAAAATAGAAACTTCAATAACAAAGCAAAACGGATTTATCAAGTTTCTAACCAAAGTGACAAGAGAAAAAGAGATGGGGGGTTTAAACTGGCAGACAACCAAAGTTACATAGACCACTCACACCCTTACACGTGTCCCACTCAACCCTTTTATCCAATCACCACACACCAAACTGCCACATCACAATCCACTAATCCGGTTTAAGGTTTATTAAATCCTTTGGCGCCTAAAGAAGTTTTTAAAGTTAATCTTTCCCTTAAACTGGATCAAACTCGTCACTATTCACATGAAGAACAAATTTGGGCATGCTTGTTTAAGCAACAATTAACCTCCCATAATCTCCAGATTAATGATTAATGGTGCCATAATCATAACCCAACTTTAAAAACCCATGCCACATCACCCTAGAGTTCACATGCTCTATGCCCTGCACACGTTTTTGAGGATACTGCCAAAGGTTTTCAGGGAATAAACACACTTTGTTTATCTTTGATCCTAAGCATCAATATGAACCCTTGGATGCTATTTTACCCTTGCCAACTCACACAAGCAGCCAAATTCAGTCACATGATTCCAAGATATTCAAAATCGGCAAGGGCATTTTTGGGACTACAAGAATTAGGGTTTAGTGTTTTTATCTGTTCTTAGTTCACATGTAAGGCTCTATATAAAGCCATAGGGTCTCATTTGTACAACTGCTCTTGGTTTTTCCTTTGTTCAAGTTCTGTAAATCCATTTTCATGTTTAATGAATTGTGTTTGAATCTTTGAAGAAATCCCAAGTGCCAAACTTATTTACTGCTTGATATTGTTATATGTTTGCTAAACTTGAATCTTAAAATGTGTTTTCAAGGAGTGTGCAAGAAATTGCATATTTTCCTAAATCTTGATATTTTGCTAAGTTCTTGGTACACCTTTGGAATTTTTGGGCTATAAGTGGATCATAGCACCCTGATAAAGAGTTATCAAGGTGTTGTGAGGCTTATAACTTGGGGATAATCAAAGAGTGGGGTACAAGAGTTGCATCAATCAAGTTTTGTCACCTTTATGTTTTATATTTTTTGCTTCTAACTTTGTTCTATCTTAGCAGCCTGATATTGGAAGCTTGTGCCTTGTTTTGCTAGGCACATCAGCTCAAACATACGTGGGTGTGGATGTACATCCATGAGCTTTGAACCCTTAATCTCAAAATCTGTCAAAAAATTGGATATTTGTGATATTTGAGTTCTGCTTGTGTATGTGTTGATCTTTGGCTCCAAATCTTGTTGTTTCTGTTTAAGTTTGATGTTTTAATGCTTATGTATGCATGTGCTAACCTGAATCCAAATTTTGATTTAAAAATATTCATTTGAAAATATAAAGGGGTGTTTGGGTCAACTGCATATTGAAGTTATTGTGTTATTGGTTAAGTGTTTGTTGTTGTATGGTACTGGTTCTTGTTTAAGAAGTGTAATAGAGTGATAATCTGCAAGTTGTATGCTTTTGAACACATGAATCAATCATATGCTTATAAAATCTTGCCTAGTTGATATTTTGGACTATGGTTTGGTGCACACCTAGTTCTAGGCTTAGAATTATGATAAAATGTGATAAATCATAAACAACATAACCTATTAAGAAGATTTAAGTGTTTGAATTTGGCTGTGTGGTCAAGTATATCAGCAATTATTAAAAATGCATGTTCTTTGTTCATCAGTAACTTTTATATGCTTGAATCTTGATCTAGACTTTGAATCAGTGCATGAAACTTGTTTAGATTTGTTCATTTGAATTAGATATAGCTTGTGTATACATTTGGTGAAGTTTGTCTGGCTGATTTATGCTAAAACTGCTTATTGAGTTCATAACTGCTAGTGTTCAAGTCTGTGTCTGATCTGGTGCTTAATTGAATTAACTGTATCATTTGGCTGATTGGAAGTGTGATATTTTTGTTGTTCTTGACTCCTTGTGATCCACTGATTACAAGGGTTCCTTGTTTGTAACTTGATTCCAACAAAGCCACAAAAGAAAAAAATCAAGAAAGTCAAGCAGGGGGAGATTTCCCACTGCTCAACCACCAAAACTAGCCCCTGCTAGTGATAAATCTTCTTCATTTGACCCATTTATTTGATCTGGAGCTTATTAGACTTTGATTTTGACTTTTTACTAGAAAAATCATTAAGTTGACTTTTAAACAAGTGCTTATCTACTTATTCTGGCTTATTGCTTTTGCTTATTTGAAAACTTTTTGATTATTTTGATTAATTAAGACATTTAAAAGCTTTTGAAAGTTGAATCAGCACTTGAGTTGGTCTAGAACTCAAAAACGACTATTTTGTCGTTTTGTAAAGAGAGTCTTGGCTTATTTCAGGCTTATTTCTTGTGCTTTTTCCAATTTTCTTTTTACAGATCTCTTAAGTAACTCAAAAGAAGCTTGTGTGTCAAATTTGAGCTTATGGCATCAGCTTATAGCTTAATGGGCCAAAAAGTTCATTAAGAATAAGCTGCTTTGAAATAAGCTAGCTTAAACACATTTTCAGCTTTTGGGCCTTCAGAGTTTTGTTCTTAACATCAAATTTTAAGTCAGATAGAAGATTTTGGGCTTATTTGGACAACATTTTTCTTATTGGGCCAATTTGAGCCCATTAAGGGACTGTGTGGACTTTTAGCCCATTTTAAGGCCCAATAGGGGTATTTTGTAATTTCAACTTCATTTCTGTGTTATTTAGGTTAAAATAAGTAGGTTTGCAACTTTTTAGAATTTTTTATAAATTTTAGATTTTTATAATATTTTATTATTATTTTATTATTAAAAATTAAAATTTAGATTTTTCAAAGTTTTTCATTTTTATTAGATCAAATACATTAAGTTAGGAATATTACAATTTTTAGAATCTTTTTATTGTCATTAGATTAATTTTTAGAATTATATTAAGTTTTAATTGCCTTTAATTGTTTTTAAATAGTTTTAATTAATTTTAAAATTTTCAAAAATAGTTATAAATTTAGTTAAGGTATTTTAGAGGTTTACAAATGAAAAAATCTCATTTTTGGCTTTTTGTTAATTAAATTGATTTTTTGGGCTTTAATTAGCATTAAAAAATTATTATTTAATTAAATAAAAGGTTTGATTGATTTTTGATTTTTTGTAAACTCTAATTACATTTTTTAGGATTTATTGCAATTTTCTAGGAATTTCTAGGGTAAATTTTTAATTTTGTCACTTTTTTGGTTCTACGTGCACGACTATTCATCTTATTCATAATCGTAACCGTCAGTCTCTTCTAATCTCTTTTCTTCTTTTCATTTCTCATCAAAATCACAAACCATTAATCATCTCTCTACACAACAAACAAGCCTCCTTGAGAACGATCCCCACTTTGGGTCATTAGTGCTTGGTTTTCCTAAACCGACACTTAATACTTGCCCTAATTACGCTCTTTTTCCTAAAAGACGTATTTTAAAACTATCAGAGGTTCACAAGCAATCACTCTAAAAAGTATATACGAGAGAGTGATGAAGTTTAGGGTTTGCCTCAACCCTTAGAGTGTCTGTGTCAGCACCTACATCTCATAAGACCTCTGTACACTCTATCTCTGCACAAGGAAGTGATTCATTTGTGCTCCTAACGCACCCTGATGATCCTTCACCCTCTCTACTGTACGCTGGCAAATAACAACCAGAGTACTTATAAGTCCTGACCCAGAGTCTCTGAACTTCACTCAATCTCTGGGTCTCCTCATGATCAAAAGAGTCCCAAAGAATTTATTATTTTGGGGAGGCTGAATAATCACCCTGAGCCTTCCTAGCGGCAGCGATAAATAGCGATCCTTACCTTTAACTATTTCACACTTAAAAGAGTCCCAAGGAGCAATCCTTCAGGGAGAACTAGATAATTACACCCAACTATCCTAGGGGCCGAGAAAGGCGACCATTCCCACATCATGCTTCACTTAAAAGAGTCCCAAGGAGTAATCCTTTATGGGGTGCTGGATAATCACACCCAGCTATCCCAGGGGCAGCGAACGACGACCATTCACCATACAATGTTTCACAATTAAAAGAGTCCCAAGGAGTAATCCTTAAGGGGGAGCTAGATAATCACACCCACCTATCCAAGGGGCAGCGAATGGCGACCCTTCACCATATCTTAATTCACAATAAAAGAGTCATAATGAGAAATCCTTAGGGGGGTTGGATAATCACACCCAGCTTTCCTAGGGGCAGCGAATGGCGATCTTTCCCTTAATTATAAATTCACCATATGTGTACTAACAAATGTCATAACAGGGATTAAATCATCAGGAAGAACAACAGAATGATGAACCTTTTTCATACGCTGGTGATGACAAAGCTGATACATCCACGATTGATCTCTCAGCCTTATCAGACATTGATTCTATGCCGGATGATGAAGTCTTTATCAAAGAAGATGAAAACACCATATCTGGATTTGAAGACGTGGATGCTGATGATGATCAAGTATCATCTACTGAGCTCAAGGCCATTCCCTTCCCCTCCATGCCAAGTGTACAAGAACTTGCTGCAAAGCAGTTATTCGAAAAAAGGACAATTCCCCCTTCCCCAATTCCATCCTGCATAATGCCAAACATTATGGAGCTGGGGGCAAGGAAACACTGGGAGCTCCTATAACAACTAAAGCCCATCCATGTTCCAAGGATGACAAATGTGCAGGCACTCAGAGCTGAAGAACTCTGGGTGAAAAAAGGAGACATCAGTATCACCAAGCCCACTGTCACAAATGATGTCATTCTCTCTGAGCTCAAAAGTCTCACAAATGCTGTAGAGGAGCTGACAACCACCATAGAGACTTCCATGACTTCATCCATGGAATCGAATCTTAGATCACTACTTCCTCAGCTGTTAGGGAATGCTCTACAAACACATCTTCCCTTCATGGTCACTCAGAGTCTCCAACAACAGTCGCCCTCAGCACTTAAAGAGGCGGTATTGGCTAATGTTGCTGAAATAGCTAAGGCCTCTGAACCCTCTCAAAAACTCCTCCAAGAACTTCTACAAGAGGAATTGAAAGAACTATGCCTCTTCGTTCATCAAGAATTTGTGAAATTCAACAAGGCAGGTTCAGGCGCAGCTACCTCTGGCGCTGTGCCTGGGGGGAGTGTGATAACCTGAAACTGAGGCCATTGTCTAATCTTATTTTATGAATATTTTTGAAATTTTTTGAAGAGCTTGAATGATTTTTGTTTTTGATGGTTTGAGTGGAAACTAATGTTAGGAGACTTTCTTTTGCTTTTTAATTAGTATGAGGATTATTAGTAAGTGTTGTCCCATATTTTAGATGATATAAGATAGAAATAAAGAAGAAAATAAGATGGATTCTAGAGAGAGAAAGTAGTAAGAGAAAGTATAGAGAAGGAGGTGATTAACTTGGGAAATTAGATTAAGAATTATGAGAACATCCACCCTCCTAACAAGCTAGGAGGGTGCTTATATAGTCCACCCACATGTGGGCTCTCTAATGGACTATATATGTTATGGGTCGGGCTTGAATAAATGATTAGTACCTTGAAAGAGGCCTTTTAAGCTAACCATCAAGCCCGTAATGTCACGACTGTTTTAACTAACATTACAACATTCTAATAAATATTACAATATAAACCTATGACCGAACATTCTTGTTTGACTCAATATTTTGAGGCTAACAATCTCCCCCAATGTGAGGTCATTCCTCTTCGATATTTGGAGTTCAATGGAGATTATGAATTTCTTCATAAATGAGTCTTGAACGTGTAATAGTAGCGTTGTTCCTTCATGTTGTGATCTTTGAGCCTTTGTCGTTGTCTTTCGACTTTGTCTTTTATCTTGAGATCTTCAAATCATTCTTGACTTGTCTTTGCCATTTTGCGATCTTGTGTCTTCATCTACATGCTCATACTTTGCATAATCTTGAAAGCTTGCTAACAATCTCCCTTGAAGAGAAGTCATTCCTCTACATTAATTGATAAGGAAGATTTTGATCATCAGAGTTGCGGAAGTCTTTAGCTTTCTTGATTGTTGAAAGTCTTTGGGCATGAGTATGTGATTTTGAATCTTTGACTTTGCTTAGTACTCCATAACGTGACCTTCTCGAGACAAAACTTAGACACGGACTGAATGGCTTTGACGTTCGTCCTAAATCGGTAGCGTTTTACCTCCGTCGGTGAAGACCGTTACACGATATTTAAATATCGTACCTGTGATTAGGTAGTTTCAATTAAGAACCTCCTTGACAGGTTTTCGTGGTTGTACTAGCCGTTCTCTTTACTCGACCGTCTCAAAGCAAGACTACGAACATAAAGAGTGAATCAATTGGATAAATATCCGCTTGATTAAAGTCGTCAATTCAAATTCCTGGAACAAGTTTGATTCATTAAGAATCTTACCATTGTTGCTTTCCAGTTGACACAAGCTTGATTCAAAAGAATCTTGCATGTTACTTACCGTAGCTCTGTTTAATGTTGACGCTAGAAGGATTTCCATTCGTCACTGTGAATATTAATGAATATCACTCTCAATGTTCTGGCAAGACCATAAAGATATTGCGTAGAAACCTGAAAAGAGTTTGAGTCAATTCAGAATCAAACCACTGTTTCTTTTCAGTTTACACATGTTCAATTCTAAAAGAATCTTACACATGACCTACCGCAATGCTGTTTGATGTTAGCACTAAAAGAATTTCCACTCATCATTGTGAATACTAGGTAGTATCACTCTGAGTGTTCTAGCAATATCGCAAGGATATAGCGTAGGACTCTCTTGATCTTCGTTCGTGTGTCCTAACAAGATTTGATTGATCTCTTGGCTCTAGAATCGATTTGTGCACTTTTAGTAGTCGGAGGCTGGAGCAGATGCCACCTATTCAATATCTGTTGAATCCATTGGATCGTTAGACTCAATGGTTTACACCATTTATCTAGGTTGATTAACATTCTTATGAATTAACATAGCGGAATAGAATGATAATCATGAACAAGATGTTTGACACAGATGAATAACTCCCAAAGGGTCTGTATTATTGATGACTAACACAAATCACTCTAGGCATGTATACATTGAATCCCATGCCTAGAGATCAAAGACTCTGTAGGTTACATTTTAGTAGTATGAATTGATGAATAAACCTATGGTCTGGTGTTCCTTTTATAATTTAAGGAACCCAGGGATACATGGAAACTAAATAAGATAATAATGACTAAATCAAAACAGAATTATTCATTCTTATCACTACTTGACCAAATCTCCATCTTTTTAGTATATAGCAGGGGAATCTTCACAGCAGTGGAAAGTTTTGTAGCAGGGGAAACTTTCTTATATTTTGTCCACCAGCTTGAAGTTTCTCCTAGTGCCATATTTGGTCCTTCTTGTTTCCATAGTGATTTGACTCATCAACTTTTAACCCAACAATCTTCCCCTAGTTGATGATGTCAAAACACTTCCCCTTAAACATACAACACCAAAGATCAACAGGTTGAACACTCTCTGTAGACTACTTCCCCTTTTTGACATGATCGAATAAGGGTCTTCTATGTAAAAAACCTTGATTTTCAACAACTACCAACCAATACCATACTTCTAACCCAAGCATTCCACCTTTCAAAATACCATCCATGAAGCACATAGGCCTGGGATCCTAATAAAAAATGATTTTAAGCAGTAGATACTCACATTAGTTGTCGTAGTACCAATAAGCAGTAGCGAAAACCTTCACTTCAATGTCATGTGTAAATAACTAACACTTTATCAAATGAACTTCCCCTTAAAGTGTGCTAGTCATTCATGAATCTTCAATTCTGTAGGCTTTGAAAGTAATAATCATAAGCGAAGAAAATTCAGTATCACCTATTTGATGTAGTAGTAGAAAAACCCGAATCTGTGTATTATACCATGTAATATCCACATAACAGCGAACATATACATCTCAGAATGTATAGGGAGTGGATGAGGCTCTTGACAAAAACCAATATCTTAGCAAATATGAGCATAGAGCAACCTAAGAAAAATCTCATACCTTTGCGTATTTTTGTCAATGCATCATTACGGAATAAAGCATGAATAAAACACATACTCAACCAATTATACTTCATCTTCAAATAGCCAATAGTCAATTACCTTCATGACTATGTAAACAATCAATATGAAAGCCTTTTATACCTTTAAGACCAGTTGCTGTGAATATACCAAACTCCAAAACTCTGCTGTCCCAAAATTCATATCTGACAGCAGGGGGAACTTTCAAAAACAGTGGGAATCTATTAATGAAACCAGGGGGATCTATTGAAGGCAGGGGATCGTAGCAGGGGGAACTTTTAATGAAATAAGGGGGAACTTTTTCACAAGCAGGGGGAACTTTTAATGCCACTGTTTTTGTTATTAACTGTGCCAAACCCACACTTAAAGGGAATGAATTTATAACAGTGAAATAATAACACAAACATAGGACTAAAATATTACCTCTACTGTGAAAAGTACCTGCACTCGCTCGATATATTCCAAAACTTGCATTATTTAATTATTGCCATGTGAACACAATATCAAATCATATGCCTCTTTATCCCATTCTTACCCCAATCCGTGCCCACGTGAACACTGAATATCGATGCAAACAAGTATAAATCCCATATTCCCATGTGAATGATCAGTTCCTCTATTTCTTGGCTATGAATAATGTAACTATCAATTCACTTGATTACACGTGAAGATACACAACCGTGGACCCCCCTCTTGATTATTGCTTGAGACCAAATTAAAGCTTCTGATATAAAATGGTATGAACCAATCATCACGTGAAGCCCTTTTTCCTTTGACCACGTGACACCTTTGAAGCCCACTTGACCTTGATTAATTTATGCCTGGGACCACTAGCCTCACAAGAATAATTATGCGAATAGAACCATATGCATAAAAACAACGCCGCAAGTCATAGCTTATTGCTTTATTCGATTAATGACCCCACGAGACAGCAACCCTTTTTCGATAGCAATATACCAATAAAAAATAAACGAATTACCTTTACTTGTATATTCCTCATCTAAAACATTAATAACAGCCGTTATACCAGGGGCCACTTGATGCATTTGTATATTATTCTTCTAACCCCACGTATAAAATAGCTATGACAAACTTTTTGGATAAATCATCTTCATTGAATAACATTCGATTACAGCAGCAGCCACAAACATCATAGCGCACAGCAATTAATTACCTAGGGTTTCGACATAAACCCTAGATCTTCACAGCAACAAAACTAAACATCTTGATTCACCTAGATATCGAGCCACCCGCTCTGATACCACTTGTTGAATCCATTGGATCGTTAGACTCAATGGTTTACACCATTTATCTAGGTTGATTAACATTCTTATGAATTAACATAGCGGAATAGAATGATAATCATGAACAAGATGTTTGACACAGATGAATAACTCCCAAAGGGTTTGTATTATTGATGATTAACACAAACCACTCTAGGCATGTATACATTAAATCCCATGCCTAGAGATCAAAGACTCTGTAGGTTACATTTTAGTAGTATGAATTGATGAATAAACCTACGGTCTGGTGTTCCTTTTATAACTTAAGGAAACCAGGGATACATGGAAACTAAATAAGATAATAATGACTAAATCAAAACAGAATTATTCATTCTTATCACTACTTGACTAAATCTCCATCTTTTTAGTATATAGCAAAGGAATCTTCACAGCAGTGGAAAGTTTTGTAGCAGGGGAAACTTTCTTATATTTTGTCCACCAGCTTGAAGTTTCTCCTAATGCCATATTTGGTCCTTCTTGTTTCCATAGTGATTTGACTCATCAACTTTTGACCCAACAATATCAACTATCTCGGAGTGAGAAAGTCAATAGAAGTCGTGTTGATCTCCGTGACAATAAAACAAACTTCTTTTGAGAGAAGCCTGAGTTAGCTGGGGAAGGGTTGTGCAATACATCACTGGGTCTATGATGTGTAGTCTTCATGATGTGTTGACCCGGTTTCTGCCTAAGTTGTATGGAGGGCTTCTTTCTTTACACCCTTTATCCTTACATTTCTTTTTCATTCTTCAACCCCTTCAATGCTTACCAAGACATCATTAATAGCACCTTGTTGTGATTGTTCCAGTGCTATCATCAGTACTTAGTCGGCATTCAGCTTCATTCACATTCTACTCCATCTTTCCTAAGGACTTCTAATAATCTATTGGATTGTCCCTAGGAAGATCCCTCTGGTTCTGGTTGGATCATAGGACTTAAACCTAACCACCCTTATGACACCAATAACGTCGTGAATTAAAAATGTTGTGGGTATTTGATCGTAACCATGAGTGCTTGAGTCTTTAGATCACATTTTAATCACATTTTCTCCCCTATCTCTAATATATAAAATTGTTTGATATTAAAGATACCAAATTTGATTAAAATATATTGTGAAAAATAGTCTTGAAAACTTTTGGGAGAAAGATATGTCAAACTTAGCATGAAACTGGAATGCTCCCCCTCAAAAATTGATCCAATGGAGTTGTCATTACGAGGATATGATCCACATTAAACTTTTGAGGATAGGAGTTCTTGAACACACAATTTTTGAAATATTTTGAATATCATTGAGAAATTCTTCAAAAAATTGTGTTCAACGCTTTTTGAAAAACTCTATTTCTTTTTGGCGATAAATTTCTTCTAAAGCATAAACTTGAGTTCATAGACTTTTGAATGTCTTGACAAATCCATTCAAGAGTAAGAAGATTTCTCTTCTTTTGCTGAGGGTAAGCGCACTAAATCGTACACTCTCCCGTGAATATCGATCCGGTTTGCAATCTGAAAGTGATTACAAGCCATTGTGTTGAGCTCAAAACGTTGAATATTTTGTGACAAGCTCAACCCAAGATAGATTGCTCTAGCCGTTGTTGGAAAAGTTGTCCAAAATAGACATTTTCCTTTATTAAAATTAGAAATGACATGTTTTGAAAAATATTTACAACTTTCATTCGAGCTTTATGTACACACCCATGTCGTTATTGAGCGACATTTCTAGGCACGTCCATATTATCGATACTGAAAGACATGTCAAGAAAAATCTTTTTGGATTTTCAAAGATTTTTAATTTTTAATTTTGCTTTTTCATTAATATTTATATGTGGTTGTTTGATAGATGAATCAAGCAGGCTTCTTTGCCAGAATCTCTAGTTCTGTTAGAGTGAAACATCTCATACCAATTTGCCTAACTAGATACGCAAACCTCTCTTTCGAAAGAGCTTTTGTAAACAAGTCACCTAATTGGTAATCAGTTCCAACAAAGTATAGTTCAACAATACCCCTTTCAACTTGTTCCTTAATGAAGTGATATCTGACATCGATGTGCTTCGTGCGGGAATGCTGTACCGGATTGCAGGAGATGGCTATGGCGGACTTTGAATCACAGTACATAGGTACTTTATCAAAGTGGAAGCCATAATCCGTGAGTTGTGTTCTCATCCAAAGAACTTGATCACAACACGCAGATAGAGACACATACTCTGCTTCGGCTGATGACAGTGACGTGCAATCCGGCTTCTTGGAAGACCATCCCACAAGCTTATCTTGGCCTAGAAATTTCGCACCACCAGAAGTACTTTTTCGTGTATCAAGACACCCTGCATGATCAGAATCTGAATAGGCCGTTAGAAAGAAACCGGTTTCCCTCCGATACCAGAGTCCCAAATGAATGGTATTCTTGAGGTACCGAAAGATCCGTTTAACCTCCTTGAGGTGATTTTCAGTGGGTCATGCTTGATATCGTGCACAATAACACGTAGCATGTGATATATCTGGTCGGCTTGCTGTTAAATACATAAGGGAGCCGATCATGGAACGATATCTCGTTTGATCTATGGCATCTCCCTCCAAATCAGCATCTAGGGATGTGGATGATAATGGTGTCCCAACGGGGTCACATGAGGTCATACCATGCTTTTTGATTATCTCTTGACGATACTTAGCTTAGTTGATGAAGATACCACTTGAGGATTGGTGAACTTGAATTCCTAGAAAGAATTTTAGTTCGCCCATCATTGACATTTCAAATTTGCTTTGCATTACTTTTTAAACCATTTTGAAAGTTTTGGGTTTTTAGACCCGAAAATAATGTCATCAACATAAATCTGCACAAGCAAAATGTCATCCCAAATTTATAAGTGAACAAAGTTAGATCAATGGAACCTTTTGAGAAACCTTTAGAGACCAGAAATTTCAAGAGCTTGTCGGACCACGCCCTTGGAGCTTGCTTGAGTCCATAAAGTGCTTTGTGGAGATGATACACCTTGTCAGGATAATGAGGATTAACGAATCCTTCCGGCTGTGTGACATAGACTTCTTCCTTCAAAGGACCGTTAAGAAACGCCGTCTTTACGTCCATTTGATAGACAGTGAATCCCTTATGTGCAGCATAAGCAAGGAAAATCCTGACCACTTCCAAACGAGCTACTGGTGCAAATGATTTTTCAAAATCAATACCCTCTTTCTGGCCATACCCTTTAGCCACTAGCCTAGATTTATTCTTGATGATCGTGTTCTCTTCATCCATCTTGTTTTTCTATATCCATAGAAGATTTAATGGTATTACATCGTATGGTCTGCCAACAAGTTCCCAGACTTTAAGTCTCTTAAATTGTTGAAGTTCATCCGTCGTCGATTCAATACAAGCATGATCAGCCATGGCTTCTTTGATATTTTTTGGTTCAGCCGTACTCATGGCGAGTGCGAACATACAAACATCGCCATAGGTTTGAAGCTGTCTTCTTGTACGAACGGGCTGTGAAGGGTTTCCAATTACTTGAACCAAAGGATGATCTCGGGTCTAATGATGTGTTGAGGGATGTCGTTGATTAAATGTATGCATATTTGACGGATCAACATGGCGAGTAGAAGACTCTCTAGTTTCGTGTACCGGTGTACCGAATGGGTTGATAAATTCGTCTTCGTCAGATAATGCATTGTCTGCTTGATTTGTGTATCCGTTTGTTGACGATGATCGGTGTCATCATTCTTATTATGAGTGACAGCGGAAGACTTCGATAAAAACATGTTTCTCCCCCGTGAAATATTATTCATCATACATTAGTCCACATAACATTTCCAACTCTTCAATAGTCGTGTTGACTGTCATATATGCTCTTGGAACATTTCCTTGAACCAACTTTGAACTTGGCGGTTCATTGTTGTGGTCTTGAGTTCCGAGTTCCGTGCGGTTGTGAACGGAAGTCGTTTGTCGTTTTGGATCGGGACTTAAACTGTTTTGTTCAAGTGCCATTTCTTGTAATTCATCAAATCGGATGTGAATAGTCTCGACTATCAATTTTGTTCTCTTGTTGTAAACTCTATATCCCTTAGAGTGAGTTGCATATCCCACAAGAATACATGCATCACCTTTCTCTTTCATCTTGTCCAGGTTTTCACCATCTCGAATAATGTAACACGTACATCCAAAAACATGAAGGTGTTTAAGTGAAGGTTTTCGATCATGAATTATTTGATATGGTGTCTTTACGTGTCTTGGGATAATTAAGGATCGGTTTTGTGTGTAGCATGCGGTTGACACGGCTTCGGCCCAAAAGTATAATGGTAGTTTTGAAGAAGATAATAATGTTCGAGCATCCTCAACCAAAGTACGGTTTCGTCTTTCAACAACGTTGTTCGGGTGTTCGCGCAATAGATGTTTCATGTTCAATTCCTTCAGCTTCAAAATAGTTTCTCAGAGTTGAATTCAAAAATTATGTACCTCTGTCAGTACGAACCACTTTAACTTGAGCTTGAAGACCACGTTGTATCAGTTTAAGGAAGCTGATGAGAATTTCGGGTGTTTCATCCTTGGACCTCAAGAAGTGAGTCCATGTGTACCTTGAGTAATCATCGACAATTACCAGAATATATTACTTCCCATTGATACTTTGAACACGCATGGGACCACACAAATCCATATGGAGAAGATCTAACCGTCCTTTAGAGCTTTGTGTGGTCTTTGTTTTGAAGCTACTTCGTTTAGCTTTACAAAGCTCATAAGAAGAACAAAGATGATCTTTGATGAATTTCACACTTGGAAGGCCTCTCACAATATCTTTCTTGGAAAGCAAGTTGATGGCATCAAAGTTGAGGTGAGATAGATGTTGGTGCCATAACCATGCCTGAGTCGTTGAAGCTTTAGCCGTGAAGCAAATTGGAGTTGATGAAGTTGTGTCTTCTTTCTGAAAGCAACTTCCAAATCTACATCACAGAATTGACCAACCGAGAAAATATTTTGAGCCCTTCGACGTAGTATACCCTTTTGATCGTGAGATTCCCCTGAACCAAATCTCCATATCCTAGGATCGGTGCAAATTGATCATTTCTGAATCGGACCGTACCCAAGAACTTCTCCACGAAGTTAATTAGAAGCTTGAGATTCCCCATCATGTGCTTCGTGCATCCGAAGTCCAGTATGAAGAGAATTATTTGTATCACCTGCAAAAGAGTTAGAACATGATGGAGCATTTGCAAAATTGGATACCACAGTAGTTCTGATTGTAGAATCATTAGTGTCCTTATCAACATTTAAAGGCATACTAACACTCGTTGTCACATTTTCTGTCCTAACTTTAGGCATCCATTTATATCTCGGAGGACATTGATTAGCAAACCGCCATTTCTAAGACTTGCTTGCAGCCTCATATAATTCTGTAATTTCGCTTCTAGGGTTCTTAGTGGTGGAGTCTGGTGGAATAGTTTGCTTAGTGGGGTTTGCACCAGAATGGTTCACTTTGCGTTTGGGTTTTCTAGAACTAATAGGCATCGCAACTTGCTTCTTAGTTCTAGTATCTACACCTTTGAAATTATTGATAGCACACATAGCATGATTAGCATTAGCACATTTTCCATTTTTTACACAAACAAATTTCACATTAATATCATTCAAATCATTCAAATCATTCAAATCGTCAGTACACGCGATTACAGACTTTTTATTCTTAAAAACATTCAAATTCCTAGGGTGTTCTTCTACTTCCTTCATCTTCCCTTGACTCTTGTGTTTCCAGACCTTATCACTCACTTGAGTGCTCTTAAGCCGAGGCCGGCTAACACTAGCAGTGGATACTACTCCTGTAGTATAAGACACACGAATATTAGTGTTTCTAGAAGTCTGAGGCGAGTGACTAACTTTGTTTGTGGGTTTAGTGGTCATTCTATACATCCCTGGTTTAATCACATTATTGTGCTTAACTCTTGGTGCTATAGCATTCCTTATGGGTTGAGTATGTGGTAACCTTTCCTTTCCATCCATCTTTGGGGCAAACACAGGTTTTGCAAACGAAGAATTTGAGAAAGCAGATGATTTTCCCAAGATAGAGGATCTATTCACTTTAGAGGCATTAGGTTGTCTAACAACAGGTTTCTTAACGCTAGGTTCCACAACTTTCCCACCCATCTTAGCAATGAGTTTCTTCAACTCTGCAATTGCTATGTCTTTTCCTTGTAACTGAGCTTTCAAATCCGATATATCAAGACTTTTTTCGTTTAGTAATCGACATGACTCAGATAATTGAACTTCCAAAGGTGTATCATTTGAAAAACTGCCAACTTTCTTTTGCAAAGCAAGTTCAAGTGAGCGACAATGTTTTTGAAGATAATCATATCTACGTTGAAGTAACAAAAACTCTTTGTTGTCAACTTTATTCGAAAGCTTAGTTTCAAGACGTTCACATTCTTTAACTTGATCAATATATTTGCATGCAACATCAGAATATTCATCAATATCAGCACAAGATGTAACATAAACACACATAATATCTTTTGAGAGACATTCATGTAAGAGTAGATCATATGCTGTAGAAAACTCGTCTCTTTCAGGTTGATGGTCGTTCACTTCTTGTTCAAGAGATTCCACATTTTCAAATCATCAAACATTTCTTGCTTAATCAATGTTTCAAATTCCAAAATATGTTTTTGTGTTCTTTCCGCAAGCAGAATCAAAATACTTTTCACAAGCACAATTATATTGTGAGGAATTTCTTTGTCTCCTTTCGAAAGTTCACGTTTTTTCCAATCATCATCAACAACCTTTTTTGAAATTATCAATGTTACTCTTGAGAATACAAAGAGCTTGCTTACTCTTGCTTACAGAAGCTTTGAATGGCAAGTATTCAATAAATTTTGACACATTAGTTTTCTTAGTGGCAAAAGCTTGTCTCCATTTAATTCTTATTTGTTCACATTCGAAAAATATTTGCTCACGAGTTTTCTGTGTTTGCGGTTTGAAAGGACCATAAAGACTGTTTTCATAAGCATAATTATATGGTTTAACAAATTCTTTATTAACTTTTGGTCTACTCTCTTCTTCAAAATTATTTGTCTCTTCACTATCGGGCCTAACAACAAGACAATCAAGATCGGTCCATTAGGACTCATCAAGATATAAATGCTGGTTCTCAGATTGAGCTTGCTCAAGGTACTTAGGATTTTCAAAACTAGGTCTATCTTGAAAAACGAACGAGGTGCTAACATTCTCATGGTTTGAATTGATTGATTAGTTTTGTAAACAATTTTCTTGTAAAAATCAAGTTGAGTTTCAAGTTCGACCATTTTGTCGATGTCATTTGCTTGTTTAGTTTTGAAATCCTTTTCCATCTTTTCAACTACAGCTTTCTTTTCATTAACAAGTTTAGTTTTATCCTCTTGAAGAAAACCATTTACTTGAGTTAGCTCATTGACTTTAGTGGTAGCAAGATACGTTTTGTGACGTTCAATACTCAAAGAGGTGTTATAATTACGTTTCTCTTGTTCAAGAAGCTTAAGAGTTTCGTTATATTTATGTTGAAAATCATCCTTTTTAACATTAATTAAACACCCTTTGTACCCCTCAATCTCATTGGTCTTTTAAAGAAGCTGAGCTCTATAGCTATCAATGGTCTCACTAGATTTAATTAGAGCAGCTTTGCATTCTTCAAAATTTTGAGTGAGCGTAGCGTTAGCCTTCTTTAATTGCTTTTGACTCTTTCTAGTTTCTTTGACATCTTTTTGTAAAGAAGCAATTAAGTTAACAAGCGTAATACGCTCCTCTTCATCATCATACTCATTTTCATGTTGATCATCCTCATATTCATTATTGCACATGTCTGATGAATCGGCTGTGGTATTGCTATCAACCGTTTCCAGCATACATGTGTCATTAATGGCTTTGGGTAGCTCACAATGCTCATGAGTATTACCAAACACATTATATTCCTCTTCAGTGTGTACCTTATCGATTGGCTCAGTATCAAAGATAGGACCATCGTCATCTTCAGTGACGTTGAGAACTTCTTTAACCTTTGCCATGTACGAGTAATGTGCTTCAAGTTCTTGGTCGGAGGCTTCATCATCAGTATCATCAAGCATTGCTCCTTCCTCAGCCGACAATTTGACCCTAGCTTCCATCTTCTTGCATAGCAGCATCTTTTCCTTATGATAGCCAGAGTCCCTAACCCGTTTTGGCTTCATACATTCCTTTGCCATATGCCCATAGCCTTGACAATTAAAGCACTGAATTCCACTTTGCTGAACCACTTGAGTACCAACAGTTTCCCTATTCCCAGCAGCAGTAGCAATCCTCTGAGCATCATACTTAGCAGTTTGTCGATCATACCGTGTAGAACCCTCAACATGTTTTGGATTACGTCGATCATACCTTGGTGGACTTTCATCACGTTGACGTGTGTCATACCTTCGAGGACTCTCAACATATTGGTTCCTTGTATTTGCTGATGTTCGAAGATTGTTGTTGGTGGGTTTAAATATTGTATTGTAGGTCTTCATAATGAAAGCAATTTGTTGCTTCATCTCCCTATCCTTCTGAGCTAGTTCTTCATCACTGTCCTCTTCAGATGATGGCTCAGGCGATGGTGCTCTTGGTTCTTTGTCTGGTGATCTTATGGGAGCTGAATACTTAGATGAAGGGGAGTATCTTGGTGAGGAAGATGTAGTGGAGTACCTTGGTGAGGATGATGTAGTGTAGTATGACTTTGCAGCACGAGAGTGATGATCTTGAACGTGTTGAGTGGTAGACACCAAATCAAGTGGATTAGCAGTCTTTGTTATCCTTTCAGCTCGAAGTTCATTCGCCTCATTTTGAAATTATTTTAAAATGTCAAAGAGCGTGTGATAGTTGACCTCGTCTAACCTATTTTGTTGTTTCACCAAAGTTACAAATCGTGTCCGCTCTGGTTGAAGTTGCTGTAGAAATTGCACATTGACTTGCATGGTGGAGACTTGCAAATTGTTTTTTGTCATATCATTCATCATCTTGTAGAAGCTTGAGTAATATGAATCTATTGATTCCCCATCCAATGAATTAAACTTACCAAAGTTCCAAAACAAGTTGGTTTTGACATCTTGCTTGTTAAGTGATTCACCTTGTTGCAAACGTTCAATGGCAAACCACATCTCTTTAGCATTAGAGCATGCATCAACCGTTGAGTAAATATCATCCCCAATCCCACTTAGAATCAAACAGATTGCTTCTTTCTCTGCATCAATCCAAGCACGGTTCTCTTTCAAGTATTCTCATCGGAAGCAGTCGTCGAGTCGGTTGCTGGAATTGTCGGAATGGTTATTGTAGTAGGAGTATAGGGTCCTCTTTAATACAACGTCGAAGAACATAACCATTGAGCTTAGTGTTAAGATATCTAAGGAATCGTGATTGCCATTGTGCATACCGACCCGTCACAAGCATTGGTGGTCTCTCTTTGTTACCCGCCACCATAATGTTGTTGTTTGTGACACGATACTCTTAAATAGAATCCATTGCGAGATGCTTGAAATTGTTGAAGTAAAAAGGATCTTAAGTAGATGTGTTGTGATTGTTGTTGTCGAAGAAAAATGTTAAAATCCCCTAAAGAATTGTCTTCACAAGAAACCAAAAATTCTAAGGCCAAAAAACACACGATTAAAAATTTTCACTTTCAAAAAAATCAACCTTTCGTAGAAACCAAACTTTCGTTGAAAGCTTTCGTAGAAAAGAACTTTAGTAGAAAATGACCTTTCGTAGAAATTCCTTTCTTAGAAACAGACCTTCGTAGAAAAAACCTTTCGTAGAAACAATCCTTTCGTAGAATATTTTCGTAGAATCTTTTTGTAGAAACCGTTCGTAGAAACCTTTCTGGCTCTTTCGCTGAAATCCTTTCGTACCAAAAATACTTTCGTAGCTCTTTCGTTGAAAACCTTTCGAAACCAAAATCCTATAGAATCTAAACTCCTTTCGTAACAGCTTCCTTTCGTAACAAATTCTTTTCGTAACAAATTCCTTTCGTAACAATTCCTTTCGTAACAGCTTCCTTTCGTAACAAATTCTTTTCGTAACAAATTCCTTTCGTAACAGTTTGATAGGTGTGTAAACACCCATCCTTTTTACTACTTAATTACAATAATAACCGGACCAAAACGTGTATTTTATGTCTTTTATGTCGGAATTATGCGTGGTTTGTGTTTTCGTTGTGATTTAGGACGAAATTGTGAAAAGTGGAGGAAACACGGCATTCACGGGCTTTTATTGAAGAAAAAGATGAAAGATGAAGTCAAGAAGTCAAGAGTGCGAAAAGAACGGAAGTCCAAGACCAATTCTGAAGATTTATCGAAGAAAAAGTCAAAAGACGGAAGTTTACTTTAAAGCCGAAGAACTCGAGTCTTATTTATTGAAGAATTAAAAGACGAGTTCGAATAAATCCCAAAACAAAGTCCAAGTATTAAGAAGATTTAAGAAGATTAAAGAAGCTTAAGGACTTGATCATGCAATTAAGAAGAAAGGAAGGAGGGGAAGAAGCTTCCTCTAAACACCTTCCTAATCTCCTATATATAGCCTTCATTTTCATTTCATTAGTTTTTGTTGGCTAAGGTGACAATTAGTCTTCCACCCTTTTAATTTCTTGCTCTTTAAATACATGTCAATTTAAATACTTGTCTTGCACTTTTAATACCTTTTAATTCCAAGTAAGTGTTCTTTAATTTTCTTGTTTTTAATCTCTCATTCTACCTTTCTTTCTATGCTTTAATCTTTGTTTACATGCTTATTGTCTTGCTTATTTGATTAAAGGATATGTTTTTGTGCTTTTGATTGTTTTAGATCATTGATTTTTATAGCTTATAGTGTTTATCTTTAAGTTTATAAAGTTTTTATAAAAGTTATTTTTATATAAAAGTTTGTTTTTCGTAAACCTTTTTTATTTCGTGTTTTCAAAAGTCTTTAAATTTCAGTTTAGTAGCTTTTTCTTATACGGTTTGGTTTAGGATTTTAGACTTGTGTTTATTTGATTTATAGCTTAATTGTTTAGCTTATTTTGCCTTCTTTTCTCCGTATTCCGATCTTGTATATCGGAAAAGGGTTTTGTTTTCCGACCATAGCTCCTTGGCTTGGTTGGAAACGGGCTTTAACATTCCGATCAAGAGGTTTTGGCATTCCGATCAGGGTAAGTAAGCAACATTCCAATCAAGGTAAGTTTGGATATTCCGATCTGAATAGGTGACAACGTTCCGATTGGGTATTCCAATCTATATTCCGATCAGGGTTTGGTTATTCACATTCCGATCAAGAGGTAGTATTCATTCCGATCAAAGGGTTTGTTTGGATATTCCGATCTGAATAGGTGACAGGGTATTCCGATCTAAGGTTCCGATCAACATTCCGATAGGGAGGTTTGTATACATTCCGATTGAAGCCTGATCGGAATACATTCCGATTGGGTATTACTTTTCTATTTTGTCTTGTTTTATTTTTAAGTCTACATTTTAATACTTTGTCATTTTAATTCTCGTCACGCTTTTAATTTCCGTCATTTAGTTATTTACTTTTCAAAATTTTTAATATTGCACCCTTTACTTTTAATTAGACTTAGATTTATTATAACGCCTTTTATTTTAACGCCATTTAATTTTAACGCCTTATACTTTTAAGTCATTTACTTTTACGTCTTTGCACTTTCATATACTACAACGACACACTTTTGTTTCCACCAAAGATCAATAGAGTCACACTTAGAACCTAGATCAATTCGATTAGACCACTAGAACAATAATTTTTAACCTGAGTAAAATCGAGTTATCAAATGGCGCCGCTGCCGGCTCTTTTCGTAAAGATTAACGGTTTTCTGTGAGAGACGCGTTGCTTTTTTGGATCCGTTCACTTGTGAGCGTTATTTTCTTGCTTAAAAAATTCAAAAAATCATAAAAATCAAAAATTGCTAAAAATCCATAAAAATTACAAATTATAAAAATCCAAAAAGATTTTATCTTTATTGTGTATATATATTGTCTTTGCATTTGGTATTGTTTTCTTTTGTCTTTGTAGGTGTATGCGTACTAGATCTTCTAATTATCAAGAGCCCGAGACTCGAGAAGATTTAAGTATGTCAGGTGTTAACAACAACAATAATCCACCGCACCTCAACAATAACAACAATGTTCTTCCACAACCCGATCTTCGGACAATGGTGGAGCTTTGTCAACCTACCATGTTTGGACGAGGAGGACCGATTGCGCCGATGCAAATCAACGCTCCTGAGTTTTCGTTGAAACACCACATGATTCAGCAAGTGCAAACAAATCCTTTTAGAGGAATGCCTGATGATGATGCCAACAAACACCTCGACAAGTTCATTACAATCACCCAAAGCATGAAGTTGCCCGGTGCCACAATGGATGTTCTTCGCCTACAACTCTTTCCACATAGTTTATCACATCATGCCGAGAAATGGTTTGATCGTCTCCCGAAGAATTCAATTCATACATGGGATGACATGACTCAACGCTTTTTATCGCGCTACTTTCCACCATCCATGGTCACGAGCCTTCGCAATCAAATCAGCGGTTTCATGCAAGATCCTGGTGAATCTCTCTTTGATGCGTGGGAGAGATATAATGTCTTGACCGATCGTTGTCCAAACCACAACATGCTTCCGGTCATATTGATTGATACTTTCTACAACGGTTTGACTTTTCATGATCGTGATACGATTAATGCAGCCGCCGATGGCACATTCATGAAAAGGAGACCCGAGGAGTGTAGAGTGCTAATTGAGAACATGACTACTCACCACAAAAACTGGGCTTCCTCTGCTTCTTCAAGGAACAACCCGAGAGTCAATGTTTCTTCCACTTCAGCAAACCCTGATATGACCGAACTCACCCGCATGATGACTGAAATGAGCGAAAGTATCACGCTTCTCGCTTCAAACCAACAACAACAACAAGTTAAAGCGGTTGCACCTTCTTGTGAAACATGCGGCGGTCCACACTCATACACCGATTGTCCTTCTACTCAAGGAAATCTGGAAATTGTGTATGCAGCTTATGTTAATTATTCACCGGAAAATTACCAAGCTCGACAACAAGGGGGTAGAAATTTGCTGAGTTACCGATCAAACAATTACCTTTCACCCGGTTTTTCTCCTTAAAACCAAAACCCCGCCAACAACTACACTAGAAGCAACCAAATCCCACCAAGAGCTTCTAATCCTTATCACCCACCCGCTCAACAAAACCCACCCATTAACCCAGATGTTGAAGCCATCATGAGAACCCAAGGTGAGCATATCAAGAATCTACAGAGCCAAATTATCAATCTTAAAGGAGATATTACCAAGCAAGGAAATGAGATCAGATCCGAGCTTCGAGATAATATTCAATCCTCCTTCAGCAATCAAACAAATGATTTGAAGAATATGCTTGCTAGTTTCTTGCCCGCCGCTCAACCTTCTTCTTCGAGTTCTCTACCTTCAAACACCATCACCAATCCGCGAGCAAAGGTGAGTGCTATTACTACTCGTAGTGGAATTACCATTGTCGATCCACCTATCCCGCCCCCATCATCTACACCTCCTCCACCACCATTTATCCCTACTCCTCCTACACCTAGTATTAGTGCATCATTACCGTCTCCGCCTCGTCATGACGATGTACCTAGGAAGGAACCTTCAACATATCAACCTTTACCTACTACACCTGCACCTTCACCACCCAAACCCAATATCCCTTATCCCTCTCGTTTAGGCAAGACCAAAATGCTAACCAAGGATGACTCTGAAGTGTCGAGCTATGTGAAGATGATCTCTCAAATGAACTTCAACATTAGCTTTCTTGAAGCACTTGTCCACATGCCGAAATTTGTTAAAGCATTTAAGGAATTGCTTAACAAGAAGGAAAAGTTGAATGAGCTCGCCAACACACGCTTAAATGAAAACTGCTCTGTAGTTATTCTTAAAGAACTTCCGGAAAAGCTGGGAGATCCCGTTCGTTTTGTGTTGCCTTGCGTTTTCAACAAAACTGAAGAATTTATTGCCCTTGCTGATCTCGGGGCCAGTATTAATTTGATGCCATTGAGTGTTTGGAAAACACTATCATTACCCGACCTCACTCCAACGAAGATGACTCTCGAACTTGCAAATCGCACTCTCGCTTACCCCGTTGGTATTGCCGAAGATGTGTTCATCAAAGTTGGCACATTTACTTTCCCGGTCGAATTTGTCGTTGTTGATTATGAAATGGACCCTCGTATTCCTTTAATACTTGGTCGGCCATTCTTGAGAACCGGACGAGCTTTAGTTGATGTTGCCGAAGGTGAGTTAATCTTAAGAGTCGGGAATGATTCACAACTTTTTAAAATGGGGAAGCTTACAAGCAAATCCTTTGGACGAGAATCAGTGAATATGATTAACGTGCTCGATGATTTTACCATCTACAACAATCCTCTATTCGACTCCTGCATTGATAATCCACTTTTTCAAGATGATGTGGATGATTCTCTATCCAATTTGGACGCTTCTCCCATTTATGATTCTCCACCGGTCTTTGATGCTTATGATGATGATTCTACCTCAGATTCGGATGATTATGATGACCTTACTTCCGAGTATCCTGACCTGCCCACATATGATGATTTTGATGAGGTGATGAGACTGCTTTTATACATAGTCTCATCGTCCAAATTGGGCTTAAAATGCATTAAATATCATCAAAATACCCAAATATATGCTTGTGTTTGTTGCTTGTGTATTTAGGTACGGATATTGAGAAAATGACAAAAGATCACAAGAATCATTCAAAAACGAACACGGGAAACGAAGCCGCACGATGAACCAAGCCCTAATGAAGAATTTTCCAAAAACAACCCTTGAAGATTTGAAGAATTATGAAGATTGGTCCTCCAAGTTTGAAGAATTGACACTTTATACCCTTGTATCTTCATAATTACAAGTTTGGTCCCTAAAGTTTGTCAAAATTACAAAAAGGTCCCTTAACTTTGAAGAATTGGCAAATTTAGTCCCTCAACAAAACTAAATTGTCAATAATGGTCCTCCAAGAAGTCAACAAACAAGTCAAAGTCCTTGAAGTTTGAAGACATTACAAGAATGGCCCTTGAAGAATACAATTTGTGCATTTAAAACCCTTGGAAAAAGTTTATAACAAGTTGTGCCAAAAATGACAACTTTGGTAAAGTTGTCACAAGTTAAAAGAGGCGTTGATGGCTGTTTAATGCAACATGAACAAAACATGAAACATAAGGGGGCATTTCTGCCAAGACATCCAAACACCCCACAACCTATCATCATGCCACATCACCCACCACCACCAATCAAAAACCTCCACTTCATCTCACCCCCCCCCCCCCCCCCCACGTCAACCTCCACTATCTAATAACTGATTTTATTAATCAGTTTAAAATTTGGGGGCAAACAAAAATTTAAATTAATCCATCCCTAATCCTGCATCAAACCCCACTGTTCAACTTTCCCTAATCCTATAAACCCTAACCTAATTAAAACCTTAAACTAAAGGGTTTTACCCTCTAAATTTCCAAATTGCTAATTAACACAACCCTCATCCAAACCCAACCCCCAAAAAGTGTCACCCTCACCCTCACATGCCTCTCCAACCCTCCACTGCCCCACATTTTGGCTCCAAGACAAAGATGAACAGCCAATCAACGCTTCTTGGCATTTTTCGTGTTCCCAAAGGCAAAATGGACGTTCTAGATCGTTTCTACATCACTGGCATCCCACAAACTGCCAAAGATCTTCATATGGCTTATTTTTGACTGAAAATTCAAAAATCGTCCAAGGGCATTACTGGAAGTTCAAGTGTTAGTGTTTTAGCTTCTTATCAGTTCTAGAATCACTCGTAAGCCTCTATATAAAGGCATGATAGGACTTAGCTTGTTTCTATTCTTGATTTTTTCTCCTTTTTCAAAAACCTTGTAAATCCAGTTTATGAAGTAATATAAATGGTATTGAGTTTGTTGATGAGAAATATTGAGTTCCTTTTACATTTCATGTTGATTTAAGTTCATTGTTTGAGTTTGGTTTAATTTTCAGCAAAAGTTTTCAAGTTTTCAAAGTTTCTGTTTCTTTTTCAAGGTTTTCTTATAATCTTAAATTTCATTCAAAAACTGATAAAATGGTGATTAAGTGTGTTGGTGTGATGGTATTTGAGCTTGTGTATGTCCAAGACACCATGGCTTGTTCTGGTGTAGTGGGTACCCAAGTTTAATTAGCCATTGGTTTGGTCATTTCCTTTTCTTAGTTTATCATAATCTTACCCATAAGCTAAGGCTCTCTTCTAGCTTAATCTATAAGCTAGAAGCAAGCTCTTAAGCTTTTACAAGAGCTTTGTTCACTTTTCTCTTAGCAGATTCAAAAAGGAACCAATCTTATTCATTTTGTTAAGCAAAACTTCATCAGAATCTCAACCAAGTTCAGCACAAGCCCGGGCTTGTTTGGAGGTGGTTTTTCAACCACTAAGGGTCCTGGATGTAGGACCCTTAAGGTAGCTCCTTGTCTCTTATTTCAATTTTTAGATTTCTAAAAGTTTATGTGCTTTATGTGATTTGTATGAAAGTTGGTTGTATGATTGATAAAAGCTGTTGAATATTACTTGTTTAAGGTTTTTATGCATGCTAGTTTGTATTAAAATCAGTTTGATAGGATTTGAAATTGATTTGCTTGGTAAATTTGGTTTCTGAATTTTAAAGGGGTGTTTGGATTTGCATATTTATCTGAGTTTCTTTGGAATTTTGTGTGTTAAATCCTGTTATAATCTCTCATTTGCTTGTCATTAGGTCATAGGTTGGTTTATTTTTCAGTTTGGGTAGGTTTTAAATACATTTGCATGCTAAAAATTTGGTAAAAATACATAAAATCCAGTAACTGCTTTGAGTGACTGATTTGGTGTGGATTTTGCCATCTTAATTTGATAATCTGTTAGAAAATAGGTTTAAGAAGGAGTGTGAGTTGATTGTATGTCATTTGGTTAGAGTGAATGCAAGTTGTTGAGCTTTGAAATCCATTTGTGTGCTAATTGATTCAGCATAAAACCATCAGACTTAACATAGTATATCAGTAACCTTCTATGTGCTTTGTTTATGTGATCTTGGCTAGTGCTTGTTTGTCTTTGCATTTGATTTGACTCCTTATACTCCAAAGAGTATAAGGGTGCCTTTGTCCACCCAAAACAACACCAATATCAAAGATTCAAGTCCTCTTGGGTCTGTTTTCAGTTGTGAAGATATCAAATGAACACACCCTTGTGTTCATCAGAAAGTTGAGCAAAACTGAGCACGTTTTTGGATTTTTAGGGCTTAATCCTTGATAACTTGGATTTGTGTTTGTGTTTTTGTGAGTTAAAAGGTCACTGTTTGAGTTTGGAAAAGTAAAAAAAAAAAAAATTGCAAAAACTCACCTGGCCTGGGCTCGAACACGCGACCTTGCTTTCCAAGGACTAACGTGTTAACCAGTGATCCTGATTGGTTTTTACGTTTATATTTCATTTCATTGAATACTTAAGTGGTGTTTGTTTTTGAGCTTATTTAGCTATCAGCTTTTGAATAAGCTATTTCTGGCTTATTTCCTTTAGGTTTTCACTGTTTAGTATATTTCCTAGGTTTTTATTAGGGTTGTTGACTTTTCTGAGCAAAAAGTATATTTTTCCCTTTATTAATTAATTTATTAGGATTATTTTAAGTTTTAATTTTAAAAAGTCACTAAAAATAGTAAAAGGTATATTAAAAATCTGAAAAATAGTTTTTAGGTTTTGAATTACATTTTTGAGGTTTACAGCTTTTTAAGTTTTCAATTTAGCTTATTTTTGATTTTATTGGATTTTAGGGTTTTTAAGCAACTTTAAAATTTAATATAAAATTATTAAATAGGTTTCAGAAAATTTGGATTGCATTTTTGTTTTAGTTACATTATTTAGGATTTTTGGTAATTTTTTAGAATTTATTTACAAACTTTTTATTTTTTGAATATTTTAATATTATTTTATTATTAAAAATTGAAGTTTTATTTTTTTTAGTTTTTACATTTTTCCTAGGTTAAGGACACTTAATTAGGAGTTTTGTCACTTTCCAAATATTTTTTAGACTTTTCAATTAATTTCTAGAATTAATTTAAGATTTAATAGATTTTAATAGTTTTTAAGTGTTTAAAAATAGTTTAATTTCGTTTTAAAATTTTTAAAAATATCTTTTAGCTTAATTAGGTCATTTTTGAGGTTTACAAACTATTAGATCTTGTTTAGGGCTTTTTAATATTTAATTGTAATTTTTAGGGCTTTAATTAGCATTAAAAAGTCATTATTGAATTAATTAAAAGGTTTTAGCAAGTTTGGATTTTTTTGTAAACTCTTAGAATATTATTGAGGATTTTTAGTAATTTTTAGGAATTTTTAGGTTAAAATTTTAATTTTTGTACTATTTACGGTTTTACGTGTTCGCCTTTTTCGTCGTAGTTTAATTCGATTTCGTAACCGTCTTTCTCTTCTAATCCCATTTCTTTCTCAATCATATAATCACAAATCAATATCAACTCTTAACACAACGCACTTGCCTCCTTGGGAAACGAACTTGTTTGGTCATTAGTGCTCGGTTTTCCTAAACCGACACTTAACGCTTACCACTACTTTGCCTCTCTTTTCCTAAAGGGTTGCAAAAACACTAACATCATTTTGGCGCCGCTGCCGGGGAGGCGTGTTGTGTTTTGATTTGGCATTGTTGTTTTTATACTAACCATAATTAGTATTTGTATTAGTAGCACTCTACTAATACGTATTATCGTTTTTCGGTTTTTGTGTGAATATTATTACTATATTGTATACGTAGAACAATAAATTCACAAGTACTCCAAATACGTGAGAAATCACAACCTTGACTTGGGAGGTCATTACCCAATCATTGTATTCGAATCTCAAACCAAAGAAAAAGGCAAAAATAGATAAATACTTTCGTGAAGCTTAATCTTGATAATACAAACTATAAGGTGGGTATAAGGCGGATATTATAAAATATATCCTAAGGAAAAAGGCTCTTAAGTGCTTCGCGCCGCCTCGTTTCCCCGCTTGCTTGTGAGTATTTGATTGTGAGAGCTAATCGAGGGTTTTGCCGCCCAAAGTATTACTAAGTATCATATATATTTTCTTGGTTTCCATTGATTAAACCCTCTTGAACGATTTGGTGTTCCACCATCGTTCTAAAGTCATCGAAGGCGTTCACTCCACGTGATCGTTTTCATTCCTTGAGGCTTCTTTAATCAAGAGATTTGATTAAGGAGGAGATTTGTAGATTTTTGTCTACCTAATACATTCACCAAAACTACAAAAAAGGTTAATACAATCAAAAACCACAAAAAAAAAATTGAAAAATACAAAACACCAAAAAGAATCTTCTTTGCTCGTCCCCTCGTTGTACGTGACGTTTATGCTAACTCGAAATCAAGCAAGACGTGCACGTAAACGAAAGAACAAAACTCCCACTCCCAACAATTCTAGTGAGGAGTCTCCTATTGACGAACCCATTGTAAGAGAAGCACCAACCATGGCGAATCGAACTATGATGGAGTTACTTCAAGCACCCACCGAGGGTTATGGAGAGGCTATTGTGATTCCCGCAATCCTTGCGGAGAATTTTGAGGTTAAGACGGGTTTGTTGTCCATGATTCAAAACAACAAATTCCGTGGTGATGAGAAGGACAATCCACACAACCATATCCGCCAATTCAATCGTCTTACCGCTACTTGCAAGTTTAAGGATGTCTCTAACGACTCGATTAAGATGATGCTTTTTCCGTATTCCTTAGCGGGGCCCGCAAAAATTTGGTTAGAGAAAGAGCCACCCAATTCTATATTGACGTGGAAGGATCTCGTGTCTAAGTTTGTGAACCAATTTTTTCCGCCCTCTAAGACTACGCACTTGAAAAACGAGATTTTTAAGTTTTCACAAGAATTTAATGAAAGTTTTTCAACGGCTTGGAATAGGTTTAAGGAAATGTTACATGAATGTCCTCATCACGGTTTTTCCGATTTGCATCAAATTGACACGTTTTACAATGGACTTAATGATCATGAGAGGGATTATTTGAATGCCGCCGCGGGTGGTAATTTTTTGTGTAAAATGGTTGAGGAATCTTTGGTGATAATTGAAAATAGATCTAAGGTGTATAGTCCTCGTAGCACGTCTAGTGTTCGTAAGGCTTCGTCTTCGGCTTCACCTTCTTTGTCTAATACCATCGATGCTTGCCAAATTGAGGCGAACTTGGAAAACAAGATTTTTGATAAGTTGAAAGGACTTTTGATTGAGTTTAAAGTTGGTGAACCAAGTGCTCCCGCTACGGTTAAAGCGGTTGATGTTTCTTGCATGTATTGTGGTGGAGGTCATGATTTCTCCGAGTGCATTACCAACGGTGGTAACACTTCGAGTGCCTTCGCGGCCACGGGAAACTACAACCAAAACGATCAAGTTTCCCGCTCTAATCAAATGACTCCACCGGTTTTGGTTCAAATCAAAATGCTAACAACAACTATCGCAACAATCAAGTTGGTTTTAAAAACAATTACAACAAGGGAAACTATGGGAATCAAGGGGCTAATAATCAAGTTTCAAACAAAAATGATTTTCAAAATAACAACAAAAGTTTACAAACATTGAAAGATCTTCCAAGTGAGTTTGTTGAATATGCTAGTGGGAATGATGCTAGGTTTGACAATATTCAAAGAGAAATCATTAGCCTAAGATCCGAGTTTAAAAACGACTTGAAGAAAGAGTTGAAAAATGAGTTAGCTAATGAACTTAAAATCCACACCAACAAGATGGAAGGAAATGTCACTAGGTTGCAACAAAACCAACAAAAGATGGAACAAGGGCAACATGAGATTAACCAAGAGATGCTTAAGGCCGAGAAAAGGCAAACCGAAGCCGTATTGAGGCAATCTAATTTTGAAGATAAAATCTCGTCTATGTTTGAGGCAATAATGTGTAAACCGTCGTCAAGTGGTCTTCCTAGCAACACCATATCTAACCCTAAGGGTGAGATGAAAGTGATTACCACACGTAGTGGTAAGACATTTAAGGAGCCGATTCCTCAACCAATTTCTCCTACAGAGGAAGCAATTAAGGAAGAACCCGAGGTGGTGGTCCAAAAGGAGCATGTCCCAATCCCACGAAGTACCGCTCATGCCACACCAACGGTTGACCCATTACCATCATTGGAACCCTAGATTCCAAAGGCTATGCCTACTATGCCTCAACCCACACCACCTTTACCCTATCCATCGAGACTTAGGAAGGAGAAACGTCAAGAGCGCGACAATTACCAATTTGAGATTTTTATGAAAATGTTTCGTGATTTGCACCTTAATGTGAGTTTCGCCGATGCTTTGGTCATGATGCCTCGATTTGCCGCTAACTTTAAGAGTATGTTGAACAACAAGGAGAAATTGCACCAATTGTCTAGTTGTTCGTCGGTTTATCTTAATCGCATACCTCAAAAAGTCGGTGATCCCGGTAAATTTTTGATCCCTTGTGCAATCCAAGACATGGAAGAATGCTTCGCCTTGGCCGATCTTGGTGCTAGCATTAACTTGATGCCACTTGCAATCTTCAAGTCTGTAGAATCTTGATAACCTATGAATCTATGAAGTGGGTTGATGTTTTCTAGAGAGAGAAACTAGAGAGAGAAAGTGAGAGAAACTATGTGTCTTTTTATTAAGTGGAAACTAGAAAGTAAACAACAACCAACCCCTTTCCAAGGAGGAAAGGGGTATTTATACTTCCAAGCCACTAATGGACTTGGGCCGGCCCATGACAAGCCCATGGGCCGGTTCTTACTTAACTAAATAAGTAACTATTAACTACGAGCTATTACAACATAAATAATATTGTGGAGTGACTGATACTTCTAATATACGTAAAAACGTATTTCTAACAATCTCCCCCTAAGGGAGGTCACTCCACGTTACAAAGTTCTAAACCTAGCATACTATACTAAGTCTTCGTTCTTTAGCTCGTAGTCTTTTCTTCTTTCTTTTTGTTGTGAATATTTTGATTTGATCTTTTAGGCTTTGGCTTGAGAGCATTGTTCTTTTGGCCTTTCACGTGCGATCTTTGCCTTCTTGTGAAACTTGCCTCCTCGTGACTTCATGTTCCACACACTTATGTCTTTTTGTTGAATTCTCGAAAGCTTCAGATTTTGGTACAGCGGAAGACTTTATCTTGTACTTTCTTGAATTTTTTGCTGAACTTTAATGCAGAAAAACATAAGCATGTGGGAACGACTTCTACAGGTACACCGCAACACCACCGTCTTTAACTGGTACATAGCAACGCCACCATCTTCAACAGGTACACAGCAACGCCACCGTCTTTAACAGGTACACAGCAACGACACGAATAAAATGGCTTTGACATTTTATTCTAATTCGGTAGCATTTTACCTCCGGTCGGTGAAGACCGTTAGACGATATTAGATATCGTACCCGTGACGGATAGTTTCAATTAAGTAACTTCCTGATAGGATTTCGCGGGTAAACCCGTTTTCTTTATTCGACCGTCCAAAGCTGACTGCGAACATAAAGAGTGAATCACTTGGATAAATTATCCTTGTGATTTGTAGCCGTCAATTCATGAAACCTGGAACAAGTGAATTTCAATTAAGATTTTCACCATCGTTGCTTTCCAGTTATCACGAGCTCAATTCATAAAGAATCTTGCACGTCACCTACCAAGTGCTGTTTGATGTTAACACTAGAAGGATTTCCACTCGTCACTGTGATCAATCAAGAGTCACTCTGAGTGTTCTGGCAAGATCATATGATAATGCGTAGAGGCCTGGAACGAGTTTAAGTTCAATTAAGAATTAAACCACTGTTTCTTTCCAGTTTTTCACAAGATTGGTTCTAATAGAACCGCACGTGTAACCTACCATGAGCTTGTTTGATGTTGGCTCAAGCAGGATTTCCATCTTCATTGTAATACCTGCGTATTACTCGGATGTTCTGGCAATATTACAAGAATACTGCGTAGGACTCATAAAAATCTCTTACTTTTCACAGTGTGTGAGAAAGCAAGGAATAAATGGAAAGTGTCCTAATGAGACTTTTGATGATCTCTTGGCTCTAGACTCGATAGTGCGTTTTGATTTAGTGAGCGATGGCTGGAGAGGAGTGCCACCTTTTCAATACCAGTCTATTCGGAGTGAATAAACCAATAGATAACGTGTTGATCTCCGTGTGATTAAAACAAATACCTTTTGAGAGATATTTGAGTTAGCTGGGAAGGGTTGTGCATTGCATCACTGGGTCCATGATGTCTTTCTTCAATACCGAGAATCATTAACAAAAATGATCTCAATAGCATATGTATTGACCCGGTTTCTGCCTTAAGTTGTAAGGAGGGCTTCTTTCTTTACACCCTTTATCTTTACAATTCTTTTTCATTCTTCAACCCCTTCAATGCTTACCAATACGTCATCACTAGCACCTTATTGTGATTGTTCCAGTGCTAGCTTAAGTACTTGGTCGGCATTCAGCTATGTTCACAATCTTTCTCCAACTTTCCTAGGACTTCTAATTCTATCTAGGGAATTGTCCTTGGGAAGATTCCATCGGCTCTAATGAATCATTGGACTAAACCTATTCCTACCACCCTTTTGTCACCACATTCGTCGTGAATTAAGCGTGTTTTGGGAAAGTATAGCCACCATGAAAAATCATTGAAAAATCACCTAAGGTACTTGTGATATTGAAATCAAAAGTTTTGTACCTTATGTGTTTTGTTCATCAAAAACGCTCCCCCTTAACACGTGCTTTACACATTTTAAGTTGGATAATCGTTAAGTCTTTTTCATCTTTTAGCCAAGTATCATTTAAGTCTCCTTAATCCCATTTTCTCCCCTTATCCAAAATGTTAACCATTAATATTTGGGATATTGAATGGATTAACCGGTCTTTGGGTAAAAATGAAATCGATGTTTGGCCATAGAACATGTTAATGCTCCCCCTTAATTTAATAAGGGATAGTTGTAGTGCTTTAGTATGATATATTTTGAAAGATTTAGAATCTCGTGAGAAATTCTTGAAAAATTATCATACCTTAACACTACATCAAGCCATTAAAGCACAATATTCACAAATTTACATATTCACAATTAAAACCAATATAAAGTGGACCTGAATTGTACGACCCATTAGATGGATCGTTGCAGTAACTTGTGGTGCACTCCATATGGTCTACCACCAACGAATCTTTCTAAACTCCTCGTCAATCTACGTTCACGGAGCTTTTGATCAATCTTCTTGATCACATACTTCGCCATTTGCCGATAACCCTGATGCCAATCCTTAGTCATCTCTGGTAAAGTCCCACCCGAATTGAGATGATCCAACTTTCCTCTGACGTAGATGAGAGTCCCATCACTGTACTTATAAAGCTCACCCACCCTCATAAACTTCATTAACCCTCGACTGTTCAAGTAGAAAATCCCGCAATTCGGAACAGAAATGCCGGTATAGGGACATCTGTTGACATGTTGAGGTAACACTTGATTCACTGGACGGGTTAGGTTAAGCTTCCTTTGGTAACTTTCGACTCCCAACTGAAGATCTTCAACTCGTTTCTTGATAACAACGCTTCGTGTGAACATACGAAGTGCTGTATTCAAGGCAATGAGGTCTTCACGAGGAATATGTGTGAGTTGATCACGGGTCATCAGAAGCAACATGTCTTCGATATCCTCAAGGCGAATGATAGAAAAATCTCCCTGCTGGATTTTGTATTCTCTGTCATCCTCCCTTTTCAGACGAATCTCCCTCACATGATAATAGCCATTCTTGGCTTCAGTTTTCAGCCCTAAGATGCTGGAGATGCGGATATCGGATCTAACGTTACTTCCTGAATTGACTAGGCAGCAACCCCTGTACGCCCTTCGAACTCGTTCGTCCCAGTGTAATGCACCTATGACAGCATACATATCATAATTACGATTTACCTTTGGGACCCAGAGTCGGTTTACCTTTTCCTCGATAAAGGGTATTGTCCCCCAGTTGGCAGCTTTCAGCAAGGTCAGGGAGGTTGCGTACTTTGATGAACCCTTCAGAAGATACTCAAGATCATAGGTGACGAAGAAGTCGAGAGCAATCTGATTATCTTGAGAAGGATCAAGTGGAGGTGGGGCTCTTTCTGAGTCATGGAGACCTGGTCGTTCAAAGGTGTTAAGAGCTTTCAGGACCTCGTCAGCATAGTACTCGAACTCCATTCGGGTTAACCTGGTTTTGGCGCGAATTCTCTTATCCTTCAGCGCTCTCTTCACCAAAGACGGAGTAACCGAAGTCTTGTACTCATGAGCCAGAAATGCACATAAGTCAATCGGACTGCGGATACGGAGATATAAAACATCTCTGTCAGCGTCTGTGATTGGATCATATTGCGCAGCTGTCGTGATCCAAGCCTGTGGCGGTGCAGTCTCGTCAATTTCCAACGTGTCTGCCCAGTCCCGTGTGCTTGATTCAGGAACAGTAGATTGTGGTTCTTGTTGTAGAGGAGTGGAAACGTGAACATCTGCTGGTTCTGATTTAGGCATCTCGGCGGTGTCATGAACGGGTGAGTGTTGTGCAGCTTCAGGTTCAGTTACCGATTCTGCAATCACATGAGCAACAACAACAGAACTAACAGGGTTAGTGGTAACAGGTATAGACACAACAATAGATGTACCAGGAATCGATGACGCCGTAGTAGCATTCACATCGTGGCGCCACTTGGATCGTCTTGATTCCGTTGAGGTAGATTTTTCCTTTGCCGCTGCATCTTTCTTAGACTTGGTTCCAGACTTAGCAGGTTTCTTTGAGCTGGCAACCTTATCCCCCTTTTCAGGCTGTTTACCCCCATCATCATTCTCATCGCTATCCTAGTTGCTCCCTTTAGCACTCTCCTCATTACCATCACCACCATCATTACCATCATCATCATCATCATCATCATCCTCATCATCATCACCATCATCGTCATCGTCATCATCCTTTTCTTCTTCTTCTTCTTCTTCACCTTCTTCTTCACCAGTACCCTCTTCTTCTTCACTTTCTTCCCGTTCCTCCTCAGGCAGAATGTGGTATGGTACCACACTTCCAAACGTTTTAAATAACTTATCATCCTCCATGATAGCGTCATTCAGGGATTTGTAAAGAGCCCGTTGAATCCTCGATTTATCAAAAGATCCAAGTTCCCTCATACGAGCTTTGAGAATCTTCTTTAATTCAAAATCCGTCAAGTCATAGGCAATTTTGTAGGCGGATTCAGAAGGATTGGATGACTTGATCATCAAATTATCAGCCGCGAGTGTCTTCAACTCATCACGCTGTTTTGGCAATAGATTCAACGGATTCTTTTACTCTCTCTTCAACAGAAGCTTCAAGTGCTTCTTTCTGCTCCTTGTATTTATCCCTCATCGCTTGAAGTCTAGTGATACGTGCAGCATTCTTATCAGCCTCATCCTGCTTAACCTGAGCTAGTTCTTCTGCATGAGCTTTTCGGGTTAACTCCATCTCTGCAGCGAACTTAGCAAGCATCTCTTCTTGGGCTTTCTTAGATGCTTCTTCACTTTGAGCTCGTCTATGTAGCTCTTGGCGAAGTTCATCCATCTCTCTTTTGTGATTATCCGTATGTTTATCCAACATTTCTGCCATTACCAATGCAGCCATTATAGACGTTGCAGAGCTGCTCTGGCTTGATTGAAGAGGCTCAGTTGTGACCACAGTACTGAGAATGGGAGTTATTGGAGGTGGAAGAAATGGTGTTGAGACCGGTCGGGTTGGTAAAGGTTGTATTGGTAGAGGTTGAGTTACTAAAGGTTGAGTAGACACCATGATTGTAGGAGCACCGGACTCTTTTTCAACACTTGCTGAAACAGGAATGGATGTCTCCTTCGAAGTAGAATACCGTTCAGGTGACCCAAACTCATCAATATCCTCTGGCTCCTCGTACTCTTCTTCAATATTTATCCTTGCACCTGAACCACTACCGCCCGTATCTTTCCTACTCCTTTCAATAGCTATCTTCATCATTTTTCTCTCCGCCTTGTCAAGAGTAGGATCATCAACATCTTCTTCGTCACGTAGAACTAACTCATCAGCTTTACCCTTTCCCTTTTTAACCTCAGTCTTCTTCTTCTTGGTTTCAGGTTCAGGTAAAGCAGCTGGTTGCTTGCGCTTACCTTTACTCTTGACCGTAGTAGACGAGTCTTCTCCAGTCTGAAGGCTTGCTTTTAGCTTCTTGATTTCTAGCAGCAGTAGCTTGTAATCAGCAGAACCTTTAATTTTATCCGTCAGAAGATAATCGGGAATAGGACCAGGAATCACACCACCAAAAGGTCCTTCATGCCTTAGATCTACAGTATGATCAGCCTCTTCAGTGTGATGACGACTTGCTGCACGCCTATCAATAGTAACATCATTCTTCATACAATAGTTGATGATAAGCTTGATAAACCGAGGGTAAGCAAAGAAATTAGTCTTCAGCTTCTTGTTTTGGAAGAGTTGAAAGGTGAATTCTTCCCATAACAACAATGCATAATCTGCATTTGCACCTTTATACATTCCATGGAAAATGTTCATAATAGGACTGCGCAAAGCATCATGCCCACTTGTTTTCGGTGTAAGACATCTACTGAGAATACCCAACATTGCTCTCCAAGGTTGTCCTACTTTAGCAGTGGTAAACTCAGACGCAACTCGTATGTCAGGACATCCAATAGCATCGAACAACTCCATGAGTTCGTCTTTAGTAGGATCCCTCGAAAATGCCATACCTTTGGGTGAATCCCTAATGCCAAATATCTTACGGAAGTCTGATACAGTAAGTGTCTGCTGTTTGTTGTCGATGGTGAAGGTGAGCTTGTTTGAAGTGCTTTCCTTGGTAGCCCAGAACTCATACATATAATCATAAGGCACCGAGGCAGTACTCCTTAAAGCATTCTTGAAATGAGATTGATCAAGGATTGCTATGGCTACTTTAAATCCATGGTGAGTGGATTTTGAAACTGGCTTCAGCAGGTAGTTGTTTGGTATGAACTTGAGAGTTCGTGCTTCGGCAATTGCTGCTTCTCTAGAGTCTTGGATTGCTTGTACTGTTAGATTAGTCATTGTATCTGCTTAAGATAAGACATGAAAGGTTGATGCACAAAGATATATAGATATGTATCATTATTCCTTCTAAGCATAACACATTTCATAACATAATTCAACAAGTACTTATAACAGGCAAACACTATTAATCAAACAACTCTTCATCCGGAACTTTCCTTCATTCGGAACTCTTCATTCGGAACTTCTTCATTCGGAAGTTCTTCATTCAGAACTTTTTCATTCGGAAGTTCTTCATTCGGAACATTTTCATTCGGAAGTTCTTCATTCGGAACTTCTTCATTCGGAAGTTCTTCATTCGGAACTTCCTTCATTCGGAAGTTCTTCATTCGGAACTTCCTTCATTCGGAAGTTCTTCATTCGGAACTTCTTCATTCGGAAGTTCTTCATTCGGAACTTCTTCATTCGGAAGTCCTTCATTCGGAACTTCCTTCATTCGGAAGTCCTTCATTCGGAACTTCCTTCATTCGGAAGTTCACTCGGAACTCCTTCATTCGGAAGTCCTTCATTCGGAACTTCTTTCATTCGGAAGTCCTTCATTCGGAACTACCTTCATTCGGAAGTTCGTTCGGAACTTCCTTCATTCGGAAGTTCATCCGGAACTTCCTTCATTCGGAAGTTCGTTCGGAACTTCCTTCATTCGGAAGTTCGTTCGGAACTTCCTTCATTCGGAAGTTTGTTCAGAAGATTCCTTCATTCGGAAGTTGTTATCCATGTTCATCCGGAACTTCATAAACGCAGCCTATTGATGATAAATCTATGCGCGTTTGTGAGTTCTAAGGCAATCTAAGGTAACCAACCACAATCGAAATGTATTCCGAGCAAATCCTATCAATAACCCTAATCAATTAACCCTAATTTAAGCATACGAACCCTAATTGGATAAACTTGCTTATGCGAATTAATTAACTGGATTTCAATGATTTAAAAGAATTAATGATCAAAGATTGATGCTTATTACCTTTTAAATCGAATGAACTGAGTTGATTAATTGAAATCGAAAGTATGTAAAAGCTTGTGTGTGTTTAAGTGTGTGTTAATGGCGGTAGAGAGAAAGAAACAGTGGAGCAGAAATAATACGCAAGGGGGGGTTTTGTTTGACTAGGTCAAATTTTAGCAACTTTCACAACTTGTCACTTTTAACCCTACATTTTTTCCCTTTTTATTTTTTATTCCTTGTCTTTTCTATTCTCCTTAACCATTGTTAAATTTAGCAAACTTAACCTTCACACTACTTAAGCAACGCAATCTATTAGCAAAACTCCAAGATCTTAAAGCCATTCCTATCACATTGAACGAGCACAAGTCGTTTTCTAAAGCAAGACCACTCATAAACCATTCAGCCAATTAATTTTCCACAAACACTTTTGAAAATCGTTTTGATGACGAAGATGATTTAATATTTTCTCCCCCTTAAACGATGACCCGTTTTCTAGTTAAAGAGCTGTAGTCATTGTTTAAAGAGTCAAATATTGATGAAAGCATTTCCAATTAGTATCTTGAAAAAAGATTGATTCGTGGTGTCAATAAGATTTCTATTATTTTAACAAATTAATGCACTGAGACGTACATTAATTCGTGTTAGACCAAGTTATAAAGTAAACTTGATCCCTTTGCATGATTTGGCTTGTAAATCATGCCCGAGAAAATTAATTCCCGTTGTGAGCCAACGTTTTCCAAGGAAATACGTGACTTTAATATGAAAACCGGGTTGCAGTCAGAAATAACTACAAGCCATAATGGGCATGTTTTAAAAATGTACAACTTTTATACGGACTCTATTTATGGCACTGTGTCAATATTGATCGACATTTCTAAGGCCGTAAATATTACCGTACTAAAAGACATGCCCGATTTAAAAACAAAAAATATTTTTGGTTTTTCTTGATTTTATATTTTTTATGGTTTTTCTAGGTTTTATATTTTTTATGGATTTTGTTGGTTTTATATTTTTGTATTTTCTTTTTGTGGTTTATATATTTACGATAATATACATGATCATGAACAAAGGATACTCTGAATAGTTTACCACCACTATTCAGCTGATTCTTCTGCCAATTCTTTGAGAGTCGCTGGAGTGAATGATTTCATGCCAAGCTTGTCGATCAAAAACTCGATTCGTCCTCGATCTAAGGCTTTGGTGAACATATCTGCCAGCTGATACTCAGTAGTAACAAAATACAGCTCGATCACTCCTTTCTCCACCTACTCTTTAATGAAATGGTAGCGAATGTCTATGTGCTTGGCCCGGGAGTGTTGAACATAGTTGCAGCAAAGGGCAATGGCGCTCTTGTTGTCACAATACATCGGGATTTTGTTAAATCCCAAACCGTAGTCAGTTAATTGTGATCTCATCCAAAGGACTTGAGCACAACAACCGGACATGGCGATGTATTCAGCCTCCGTGCTAGAAATTGCAGCGCTTTTCTGCCTTTTTGAAGACCAACTGGTCAATCTATCTCCAAGGAGTTGCACAGATCCAGAAGTGCTACGCCTCGTGTCTTGACATCCAGCATGATCGGCATCTGCGTATGATATTAAAGCAATAGAGGAATCTTTCGGATACCATAGACCACGATGAAGTGTTCCTTTTAGATACCGAAAGATCCTTTTAACAACATGTAGGTGCTTTTCGGTAGGCCGAGCCTGATACCGGGCACACATGCATACAGCAAATTGCAAATCAGGCCTGCTAGCATTCAGATAGAGAAGGGTGCCGATCATCCTACGGTAAAGTTTTGGATCGACAATAGTCCCATTCCTATCTTCATCTAACTTGGATTTCTCCACCATTGGAGTGTCCACGGGGTCACAATTATCAAAGTTATATTTCTTTAAAGATTCTAGAGCATATTTGGATTGATTAATAAAGATGCCTCTGGGATTCTGAGAAATCTGTAATCCTAAGAAAAATGAAATTTTTTCCATCATTGACATCTGAAAGCGTGTGGACATTATCTTCTCAAAGCGATTTGACAATTCTATGTTAGTGGCAGCAAATATTATATCATCAACATAAATTTGTACCAGAATCATGTCGTTGTCCTCCTTGAGAGTGAATAGAGTGGGGTCCACCTTGCCTTTGGAGAAGCCTTCCGAAATGAGATATGTTGAAAGGAGATCATAACAAGCACGTGGAGCTTGTTTCAACCCATAAAGAGCCTTCTTAAGCTTGTACACATGATTAGGAAACTCCGTGCTAACGAACCCATCCGGCTGACTAACATAGACCTCTTCCCTTAGTTCACCGTTCAAAAATGCCGTCTTCACATCCATTTGATAGACGATCATGTTCATATGAGCAGCATACGCAAGGAATAGTCTAATGGCCTCCAATCTTGCAACAGGAGCAAAAGATTCTTCAAAGTCTATACCCAAGGCTTGTTTATATCCTCTAGCGACCAATCTAGCCTTATTCTTCAATACTGCACCCATCTCATCAAGTTTAACCTTATAAACCCACAACAAAGTAAGGATGTTAACCTTGTCAGGGAGAGGAACTAATTCCCATACTTCAAGTCTTTGGAATTCATTTAGTTCCTCCTGCATGGCTTCAATCCAAGATGATTGAGTCATAGCCTGCTGCCAATTTTTAGGTTCAACTTCGGAGAGAAATGCATCAAAGTAGCAATAGAGTGCACTCTCTTGTAATTGATGGCGTGTAGAGACTGGTCGATCTAGATCTCCAATGACATTCCTAATTGGGTGATCTTTTGTCCATTTGGTGCTATGATTTTCAATCCTAGGTGGTCTGGAGTGAACAATAGAAGGAGCTTCTTCTGAGGTAGACGCGGCTGAAGGGTTTTCAGGGAACGGTATACCAAAGAAAGGAAGCTCTTTTAAGTGAGCATATTCTAAATCGTGATCAGTAGAATCCTCTTCCACATCATTAGGCACAAGTAGGGGTGATGATTCAGGTGTAGTTTGAGAATCACTTGGTAAAGGTGCATCCGGTTCAATGTTAATTGAAGATGCATTAGATAAAGGTTCATAAGCTTGAGCAACAACTTCAGGAATTGGAGCTATCACTGCAGGTGCTGGAACTTCGTCATTTGGGGGATCAAAGAATTCATCAAACAACGGTTGAAACAGTTTATCCCACTCGGGCCTTGAAGGTGGTAAAAATGATGTAGAAGTAGGATTATTGGGAACTAAGCCGGAACTTATAGCACCGGTTCCCATCTCATGAAGCGCGGGTTCAGAGCTGCGTTGCTTAGAAGCCATTGCTGTCAGCTCATCGAAATCTGCGTCCATAGTTTCTACAATCTTACCAAGACGACGGTTGTAAATTCGGTATGCTTTCTTGGAGGGTGAGTAACCAATGAAAATACCTATATCGGCTTTCGGTTGAAGCTTGCCCAAGTTCTCACTATTAATGTTTGGATAACAAAGAGCACCAAACACATGAAAGAATGAAACATCGGGTTTACGGTCATGTAGAAGCTCGTAAGGTGTTTTTCCATGGCGTTTCCGAATGATAGAACGGTTTTGGGTGAAACATGCAGTAGATATAGCTTCTGCCCACAAGAACAATGGAGCATTCGCATAAATCAGCATAGTCCTAGCAGCTTCCATAAGCGTACGATTCCGTCTTTCAACGACACCGTTTTGTTGTGGAGTACGTGCAGCGGATGTTTCATGTGAGATACCAACTCCTTCATAGTAATCACGAAGAGTCTGGTTGACGAACTCTGTTCCATTGTCTGTACGAATACGACGGACAGTAGTATTCAAACGTAACTGAATGAATTTCAGAAAAGTGATGATAGCCTTCGGTGCTTCATCCTTTGTACGTAGAAATCTAACCCATGTAAACCTGGAGAAATCATCCACAATGACGAGAATGAATTTCTTACCGCTCACACTTTCAGTTCTCATTGGCCCACAAAGATCCATATGCAAAAGATGAAGTTTTTCTTGATTGGTGTCTTCAGCTTTGGGCTTGTATGATTTCTTGTTACTTTTCCCCCTTGAACACGCGGAACATAAATGGTCCTTGTTAAATTTGAGCTTTGGAAGACCACGAACTAATTCGTTTTTAGCCAGATGATTAATAGCATCAAAGTTTAGATGAGATAATCTGCGATGCCATAACCATGACTTGGTCTTAGATGCTTTAGAGAGAAGACAGACTGGAGAGGCGGCCATCATGTCTTGTAAGGACAAGGTATAAAGATTTGCACCACGAGATCCCTTCAACAAATCTGTTCCTTCCAAGTTGCGGATGAAACAAGTGTGTTGTCGAAAAGCAACCTCTAGGTTGGAATCACAAAACTGTCCTACTGAGAATAAATTATGACCAAGACCTTCTACATAGTATACCCTTGAAATCGTAACGTTTCCAATCTGATATTCACCATACCCCATTATCTTTGCAATATGATCATTACCGAATTTAACCGTACCAAGAAACTTGCTGACGAAATTTCGGAGCATCGAGCGATCTCCGGTCATATGCTTTGAACAACCGGAGTCCAAATACCAGAGGATGATTTGGACCACCTGAAAATATCACCACACGAAGACAATGTAGAGGTATCAGAATCTGAGTGTTCCTTGTTATTAGCAGGTACAGATTTAATAATCTTAGATTTGCTAACTCTAGGTTTCTTAGATTTCCTAGCCTTCTTCTTCCTAGTTGGTGGTGTAGATTCTAGTTGGCTTAAATCCTGAGGTATTTCTTCACTGATAGGCACGATAGTGGGGGCAGACCTAATTAAAGGGCGCTGTTTCCATACTTTAGTGCTAGTGTGCCTAACTAAAGGACGCTCAGACCTAACCTCAATGGATGCATTCCTAGTTAAAGGGCACATTTTTCCATCTAATGTAAAGGTCCTACCAGTGGGACGCCATTGCCATCCAACTTGGGCACGAGTTCTACCAGTTGGCTTCCATTCAAGATTATTCCTAATGGCATTCATTTCATTCACATGATCAATAAGACACAAATCATGACGTCGGGAAAACATACATTCATTATAATTCCAACAATTCAAATTAGAATTCACGAATGGTTTAGGCTTCTGCACAGGCGCAGAGCTTTTAGTCTTAACATGATTCTTTTTATTTAAAACTGAACTAACATTCCTATGGTGAGCTTCTACTTTCTTCTTGTTGGTACTACTAGTGGAGGGCTTGATCTTATCTTTCTTGAGTGGCGATCCTTTAGCCTTAGTAGACTCTTTTACTCCTGTAGAAGGCAAAGTGGGAATATTAGCAACAGATTTTAAAGGTGCCTTACTTGATGGTGCCAATGACGGTTTTGCTCCTGGGGTCTTATTGAATGGAGTTACAGCAATGGGCCTATTAGTGAGTAGTGCAGAACCTGGTTTACCTATGTATTGCAAATATGCTAAGCAATATTGAACTCGCTTAATATATTCATGAGCCGAATAATAGTAGCTACTTGAGGGATCTAAGGCATAAAGATCGTCTAAGATATCCCTAACAAGATCTACATGCTTAATGGCATTCCTCATATAATCATCGTAGGTAACCGGGTTTTTCTTATGCAGCGGGTTCTTATAGAGCACTACTGACTTGGTTGTTGGAGCACTAGTGGACGGTGCAGAGTCGGTAGCTAAGTTATCAACAACTTCTTTTCGGGTGAGAAGAAGTGTCTCCTTTAACTCGGCCAAAACCATGTTTTTGTCAATGAGTAGGATGTTTAAGTCAGAGATTTCTTCACACTTTTGGTTCAGTTGTTCAACATAAGATTGTTGTTGTGCTGCATTAAAAGCTAAGCGTTCTTCTATTGAACCATAAAGAGCGGATAGTCCCTGTCTTGCCCGATCCATCTCCCCTAGAATAGACGAAAGTCTAATTTCTAAGTCCTGGTTTTTAGACTCTGCGGCCTCTAGTTCCAATTTTAATGTTTCATTTGATGACACATCTCTCTTCAATCTCATAATCTCTTCCTCTAATGTGACAATCCGTCAATTTATGGTTGATATTTTATTCTCAAATATTATTTGAAAATATTATTTTAAATGTTACAATATGAACTCACTTATTTTTGGGAAGAAATTTGGATTTACGTCTTGAAGTAGCATCGACTACGTCTAAACCGGAGGATTCAACGTTACGTGCTTACGTTTACATACACCGTCTTTGGTGACAGTCCGACAATTCAGAAAATAAATTTATCCGTGAATATTATTTTGGAGTTTTAAATTTGTGTTAGTTCATAAACTCACAAATTTACGAGAAGAGATTAGGACTTACGATTTTATTTTAACGTCCTTTACGACTAAACCGGAAACCTTAGGATTACGTATTTACGTTTTCGAACTCCGTTTTTGATGAGACAATTTTTATTGGATTCGTTTTGTGCCGGTGATTCATAATTTATAAAAACGTTTTTCGTAAAACGACCCGAGGGCACGCAAATCGAGAAAACTATAATCGAGGAGTACCCGTAAATAATTGGGGATGAGACAAAAACAAGTTTTGCCCCACCCCCTACACATGGGACGGCAAAACCATGTCACCCACCCTTAGGTGTCAAGATTTCCTTAACAAGTTAACACTTGTTAACTTGTAAGCTTACAATGTAAGCTACATCTTACAAAACCACTAGCAAAACCATTATCTCCCATTTTACACATGCAAAAAACCATCAAAACTCTCTCTACTCTCTCTTTGTCGTCCACTTTACCCCCAAAAACACCCTCACTTGATCTTGATTCTACCATAAAATCTCATGTTATTTACACACATGTTGAAGCTCTCTTGAAGCCCTATTGATTGGTGGTAATCATAACATCCAAGGAGGAGTTCCTATGGTGTCTTGAGGCTGATTTTACACAAGGAGTATATGAAGAATGGTGGCCTTGAAGATGATCATGGTTATTCACAAGCTTCTCCATCAAAATCCATGTTTTGATCAACCTACATCATCATGGTGGTATAAAGATTGTCCTCCTCAAACTTCTTGTTATTTTAATTATGTAAACATGTATTTTATTTCCTATTGTATATGTATATGATGATTATATGATGATAAAAATGTTATGTGGGGATTTATTGTTGATAATCATGGATAAAAAGATGAAAAACTATAAGTAAAAATGGGTAAATCTTGTTTAAATAATAGGCTGTATAAAAACAGTAAAGAACCATATGGTAAACTGATAAAATGGTGAAGTAGAATCCATTTACAGTAAGCTATGGGTCTTGTACACATGTGAGAGTTGGCCATGCAATGGAATCAAAATAATGAGTGAGATATGATCAAAACAAGTTAGGTGGTGTAATCTGAATAAGCAGTTTTGTAGGGACTGTTAAGGCAACTTAAACTCAAAATGGGCAGTAGCTATAACTAAGTTAAATGTAGCACATAATATGAAGATCATGCCATCCAAAAATGAGCTTCTAAGTCATTATAGAACTCTAGATATGGTAAAAATGGTGAACATGAAGTTAAAAATCAGATTTTTAGAAATAATGTTTATTAATATTATATAAGCACTCACATTAAAATGTATAAAATATAAAAATATAAACCCACTAACTTATAAAACTTATTTATATAAATGTATAAAAGGTTAATTAAATGGGTAAATTATATAAATGGTGGTAAAATAATATTTATAAGTAATAAAAACTATAAACTTGATTTTTACGACTTTTTTCGGCTATCGCCGTAAAAATTAACGTTTTTCGCCAAATAAAACTTAGATGGTTGGACCCGTCTAATGAAAACTTTATAAAACTTATATACTGATATATAGACATGTATAACAAGTAAAAACCGATAAAACCCGAACTATAGGGCATACGGACATTAACGAGCTAAGTAAACATATTGGACTAATACTTGGGCTAATAATTGGACTAAATAAGATAAACACCCATAAAAAGAACTTATTGGGCTTAACCCATTTGGGCCCAACTTGAAAGTGTATGTACTGATAATATAAGTACAAAATGGATTAAAATAATTTAAATAACTTATAATAAGTTTATTGGACTTAAAATACGTAAATAGGTAAAACTAGTAAACTAGTATAAACGTTACCGACACATAACACTAAAATGAGTAAACGAGAATATGTAAACCCACTTGATCATCATATATAAATAATCATCATATGTATACATAATTGATATTTTTATAAAGTCATTGGACAAACGTCTAAGACCGAGTATTATTTATCTAGGTATCCGTGATTGAAGCACGTACCGTACGTCCGAATTGCCGATAACCCGCCTTCCCATATCAACGTGAGTTCATAGCCTCGCACTCTTTTAAATGTTTTTATAAATGTTTTATAAACCCGCGAGGGAGATAACATGTTAGTTTTTATAAAATTAGGACACCATTTGTCCCAATTGTTTGTTTATTGATTTGGACCCGAATGATTGAATGACCCGATTGTATGACCCGATAAATGATTAAAGGACCCGATAGATGAAATCAAATGGATTATTAAAGTTAGGTTATGTCACTAAAAGTCCCATTAGCATGAATTGTGAACTACCGGGAGTTGGTAGACGCTTATGCATTTAATAGTACTATTTGGGGACGATCACCCCAGTTCGCGCCTTGACGGTTGATCCCCGTCGTGCCACATTGATTGGTAAGTGAATTTATGTATGAGAAGATTTCCATAGCGTGACCTTTGTGACGACACGCTACTTTAGATCGGCAAAATTGGTATCGGGTTAGATACCCGTTTTGGTTTAGTAAGGTAACAATGTCATGCGGCTTGTAATAATCCAAAACTTAACGTAATACTACTAGACGCTCCGAATTACGAGGTATTGCCTGACTAGCAATACAGGGTCATACTATTGATATTATGTTTGTATTTTGGTTTTCATAACCATATTCATATAACGGTTTTTATTTGATTTTATACAACGTCATGAGACGTATTGTATGATGTTTTTACGACATTGGCTCGTATAATGATTTTTAAGGCAAATGCCTATATTATGATTTTCGATAAGGATTTATATAAAATGACTTTGGCTATTTTATGGCCTATTACAAAGATTTGTATAAAATGATTTTGGCTATTTTTACGGCCTATTACAATGATTTGTACGAATTGATTTTTGGTACTAATTTTATACCAAAGTTATATTGATGGAATTTATTAAACTCTATGAATTCACTCGGTGTTATCGCTGACCTTTTCTTTTAACATGTTTTGTCTCAGGTACTTGAAGGTAATTCTCGGGAAGACAACAAGAATTCATGGCCCGCACCTAAATACTTACTTCCATTCTAATGATTTGTAAAACCTGTATTAAATATAATGACTTGGGACCGATGTAACTTTGATAAATATGAATGGAAATGATTTATTATTAAACGACGCGATTTTTATGCGTTGTCTATGATGTGAGTAATGTGCTATCCCGTAACACCAACTAGTCTTCCGCTGTATTGAGTTGTATAAATTTGGGGGTGTTACAGTTTGGTACCAGAGCTCTCGTTATAGAGAACGAAAGATTTTTAAAACTAAGGTTTTGAATAAAACATTTCGAAATCTTTTAACTATAAACATTTTTCTAAAAATGTCTAAAAATCTTTTGACTATAACGGTGCCGAAGAATTCCCGAGTTACCGACAAGGCCAAGACTGAGAAGTTTTATTTTAATATATATATAACTTGGATTATATATATATATGATGTAATTTTATTACATGATTGTTTGATGATTATTTTGATTTTTATACGAGGTATTTATACGACGTAGATTGTCACAAGAAACCCTAACTCCCCTAGTAAATCAATCGAAGCTATTCTCGTAGGAATTCTAGCTATCCTAGATCTAAACCAAGTTGTGGATATTTATGATCCCAACAAATGATTGATATTCGTAGAAATGTAGATATTAGTTGATTGCGATATTGAAAAAGGATTGGCGAGATTAAATCTGATATCGATGTCATGACGATCTTTTCTTATAGAGTGGAGTTTGACAAAACATTACCACCTAGAAAGATGTCATCTGATTCGTTGTCATCCAATTCTTAAATTGAAATCAAAAGGGTGAATGTTGCACTTGAGGCTGTAATTGGAACCATTACCCAAAAGCCTCATGCCACTAATACCTTTCCGAGAAGCCTAGTTGAATGATCAAGTCATTTCATACTAGTGACTCATCTGATAATTGTTGTGGTAAGAGATATAGGATTGGAAATTAAGTGTTGATCATATTGAGCTTTTATTGCCTTTACAAGGCCTAAGAATAAGGTTGTAAGTATTGGAATATGAGGTAGGATATTGAATTGAGTATAAAACTGGTTGAAACTTGAATAAAGTAACATTTAACTTGTATTGGAATATGAGATTGATAAGAGGAATTCATTAAGTTCTATGATTGAATTATAAGGTTTTAATTGATTGTTAGTTTGTGTTAAGGGCTGTTCCTAGGCCATTGTCCACTGACGAGGATGCCCAGTGTCCAATAAATAAATTGAAGAAATCTTCTTCTAAATTGGGACCGATGGATCTTCCGGGACAGGCAGGACACCTAATGACTCTTGTAGATTAGTATTCATTGTGGTATCTTTTAAAAATAATCCCTAACTTAACTGAGATATCAGTTGGTAGGATGAGTTTTGAGAATTGTATGACATAGTGACACGTAATGTGTTACGGTACAATTTTGACTTGTTTGTGATTAATGAAAAGACTACCTTTGATTGCTAAATTCTACATGTATCGATGTTATCTATCTTTTATTGCTTCATCCTAATGCTCACATTAGTGATGTAACCATTGAACAAGTACTCATCTTGATTTGAGTTACGTTGTGGATTATTCTTTTGAGTGCCATCGAGATCATGAACCTCATGATTATTTGGTTAAAGCTCATTTCCTATCATATTGTAGTTAATTCTTGGTAAACAAGCTTTCATCACTCTTTTGCAGATCACTCATTGTTTTTATAAAAGATAAAACAGTATTCCTTGAGAAAAATTGAATTTTAATCACTATAAGGATTATTCATAGTGAGATTTATAAGTGACTGTTATTGAAATGAGGTTGTTTATAAAGTACTTTGGAAAACCTAATTGTTTTCATAACAAAGAAAATCTTTGTAAATTTATTTTTGATTCGTATTTAAGAATTAAGCATGAAAATGTTTTTACTATAAACATGATGTTAAAATTTTGACGAACTGAGTATTGCATCGTTAATCTTGAAATTGTATATAGTTGCGCGCCTACATACAATTTGGAATGGACTATGCAAGACTGATTAGTAGTCACCATAAAACTAATGGATAAACGCTACATTTTCTTTGAAGATTGTGAAAGAATAAATTATATGAGATCTGCAAGAAGTGAAAAATAGGGACATAGTGTTAGGGACACCTACATATGTGCCTATAGCATCTATTCTTCTGAGTTGAATTTACTCATCTGTGGAAATTGTCTTATTTGACAATTGACAATTCTTTCCTATCCAATTCTCCCGTAGTGAGATTCTTAGGAAAAGTATTTAATTACCGAGTGTTGATACCCGACTGGATGTATCGACGTTCTTATCATTTCTTTTGATTTGATTTCATTTGAATGACCTGGGTAACGATCCGAGGAGCTTTCGAATGCGTACTCAAATTATGAAAACATGGGATATATTCATATTCATTAAATGTTTTCGTCTATGTCTGATTTGAAATTCTCTCGCATAGATTTTGCGTTGACCTTACTCTTTTAATAGTAGTTGTGTCTCCATATATCCTTGAACTTGTGAAGGATTATGAGTTATTATTAGTCTTTTGAGAAGTTCACATCTTATCGACGGTAATGAAACTGGACGGTTGATAGTGCCAGTAGAATGGATTGATTGATTATGACATGACGACATTGTCTTAATTGATGGGAACTCGAGTAGAATTCCCCTAAACGATAAGATGTTGATTATCAAAAGTGAACTAAATAATTCTTGATGGATGACCATATCCTGTATTTAGACTTAAAATTATACCATGAATGGATGTGAACTAGTTATAGATATTATAATCTAGAAGAACCTAATATAAATTTATTAAAAGATGTTTTCGTTATCTAAAACTGTAGGAGGTATTTATTGACGAATTACCTAGACTTTTGCCATTAAGGCAAGTGGAAATTGGTATTGATTATATTTCCGGTGCTGCACTTGTGGCTTGTGCACTGTACGTCAGCACCATCTGAATTTAAGGAATTACCGTACAACTGAGAGAGAGTTGTCGGAGAAAGATTTTATTATACCAAGTCTGTCATCCTGAAGAGCTATGGTGTTAACATTCCTTATATTTATAGATTACTATAAACTGAGTAAATTGACAATCGAAAACAATATCCATAACTCGAAATGGAAGACTTGTTCGATCATTTACAAGGTTCTAGCATATGTTTTAAAGATTTGATCCATGGCATGGTTATCATCAACTTCGCATCCGCGGAAAAGAAAGATTATGTATTCTAATCACTACATCCAGAACTTGTAATGAACATTATGAGTTTCACGTGATGTCGTTTGGATTGACTAATACACATGTAGCATTCATAAATTTGGTGAATCACGTGTGTAGGCTGTAAATTGATAAATTCATGCTCGTGATCATTAAGGACTATTTGTGTGTTTATAAGAATAGGAGGAGTTTAATAATTATTTATAGATTGCCTTGAATTGGCCGAACAATTAAAAACATGTACTTTGAATATTTAACATATGACTTAAGATTTAATTCTTTACATGATTTAACTGTGTGATAAATAGATAATGGAATATATTGACTCTTCAAAAATTAAGAGCCCTTTTAAGACTTTGGGTTTTACTAAAAAGAAAGTGCGAATATATTTTGACAAATGTTTTAACAAAGGATTTTTAAAGGGATTATTCCCTTATACACAAACCATTTGAACCATGATTTGAAATTTGAAACGACAATTTTTGCTTTTCAAATAAGAAAATTTTGACTAAAGTATAAACCAAAGATTTTTCGAACAATTACGAATCTTATTAAATATTTTGGATAAATCAACGAAAATCTTGTTAATTAAATTCAAATTTATTTTGAACATTTGATATAATTGGTCGAACTAAGAAATTTAAAATCTTTATGTTTACATTTCATAAAAATTGAAAATTTATTAGTTAATTAATTATAATAATTATCGACGCTTTAGACGACAGATTGAGTAAAACGGATAAAAATGATAGTAAAGACGAAGCTAAAACATAGAAGATATGAAGAAAGAATTTTGAATAAATACAGTTATGATATTTATTTTATCAGGAGAAAGTGAACGTAATTATTGACGCATAATATAGAAAGAATATCTGAGTGAATTGTGGACATGATAATTATATCATCATGAGAAGTGAATATAGATACTGACATATCATATAAAAAGGATAAAGAACCAATTAAGATATATTTCTTAAATAATGAAGGTGCAAAATAAATTGCCGAACGATATAAAAATAAACGATGTTTGTAAGAAGGATAATATAAATAATAAAAAGGGGTTCACGGATAATGTGAACCATTAAAATTAAGAAGCCGATAGCGTTAAATGTCTTAAAGGCCACTTGTGATTGTCTAAATATGGAGGATTGTGAGATATAGTTATATTGGAATTTGTAAGTATAAGTATTCTATTTATGTCATTTATGACTAAAAGTATCTTTGTCTGAAGAAATTGTACTGATGAAAATTATGAAGGCAGACATCGCCTCATACATTAGTAAACGTCTAGCTATTGCAAAGGTCATCATCTAAATTTGATTTGATTTGGGTCATCGTCGACAGACTGACTAAATCTGCTAATATCATTCCCGTTAATGATAGATGCAAAAGAGTTGTGTAAACATGGTGTGCCGTATCGATCATCTCTATCAAGATCCTCGCTTCGCATCGAATTTCTTGAGATTTGCTCAGAAGTCATTGTGAATGAATCTTGATGAGAGTACTATGTACCACCCCAAATCGAAGGGACGAGGTAAAGTAACGATACAAAATACTATAAGTGCTGCTTTATGTTTGAATGATTGACCTTTGGTGATAGACTGTAAAATCGTTTTCCTTTGGAGAGATTATCATTGATAATTATCGTATTAGGATTGAGATCGAATCTTGTTAGGATCTAAATATTAGAGCATCTGTAAGCAAGAGTTGAGATGAAGACATCCGACATACACCCATTGTGAGTTGGACATGTCTTTTAGGTTTAAGGTTTCCTATGATGGCGAACCTATCCTTGCAAAATACCCGACCCGCGAGATCTGAAATGATTGTTGAAATTAGGATTTGATTATTAACTGTCGATAGTGGGCAGGAAGTTATGTGAATATGAAATGTAGATCTTGAAGTGCCAAATGGGTAGCGAAGTTATGCCACAATTTTTAACCTTGGAAAAATGAATTCATGATCTGACAAATCATGGGATATAAGTCCCCGTTGTATGGGACCATTGAAATGATGTAAAAGTTGGGATTGAAAGGCATATAAGCTGGATCTACCCTAGGACTTCAAGAACCGCGTGAATTATGTTTCGTAAATCGAACTTGATGGAATATCTATCAAGTGAAATTCTGATTATTCTTAATAGAGCTTAGATCGGCGAAAAGTTGCATTCATCAAAAACCCGTGAACACCATGGATAGAGAAAGTAAGTCAACATTAAGCCAGATCTTATTCCCGTAGTTACGTTTGATAGAACTCGCATATTGTAATGAATTGCACTTGTGAGAAAAGACCGAATGTGGAGGAAATACCCACATGGCTTTAACTCTATAAGAAGCGAGTAGTAAGATGATCTTTGAGGACAAAGATCCTGTTTAGGGGTAAATGCTGTGACAATCCGTCAATTTATGGTTGATATTTTATTCTCAAATATTATTTGAAAATATTATTTTAAATGTTACAATATGAACTCACTTATTTTTGGGAAGAAATTTGGATTTACGTCTTGAAGTAGCATCGACTACGTCTAAACCGGAGGATTCAACGTTACGTGCTTACGTTTACATACACCGTCTTTGGTGACAGTCCGATATTTCAGAAAATAAATTTATCCGTGAATATTATTTTGGAGTTTTAAATTTGTGTTAGTTCATAAACTCACAAATTTACGAGAAGAGATTAGGACTTACGATTTATTTTAACGTCCTTTACGACTAAACCAGAAACCTTAGGATTACGTATTTACGTTTTCGAACTCCGTTTTTGATGAGACAATTTTTATTGGATTCGTTTTGTGCCGGTGATTCATAATTTATAAAAACGTTTTTCGTAAAACGAACCGAGGGCACGCAAATCGAGAAAACTATAATCGAGGAGTACCCGTAAATAATTGGGGATGAGACAAAAACAAGTTTTGCCCCACCCCCTACACATGGGACGGCAAAACCATGTCACCCACCCTTAGGTGTCAAGATTTCCTTAACAAGTTAACACTTGTTAACTTGTAAGCTTACAATGTAAGCTACATCTTACAAAACCACTAGCAAAACCATTATCTCCCATTTTACACATGCAAACAACCATCAAAACTCTCTCTACTCTCTCTTTGCCGTCCACTTTACCCCCAAAAACACCCTCACTTGATCTTGATTCTACCATAAAATCTCATGTTATTTACACACGTGTTGAATCTCTCTTGAAGCCCTATTGATTGGTGGTAATCATAACATCCAAGGAGGAGTTCCTATGGTGTCTTGAGGCTGATTTTCCACAAGGAGTATATAAAGAATGGTGGCCTTGAAGATTATCATGGTTATTCACAAGCTTCTCCATCAAAATCCATGTTTTGATCAACCTACATCATCATGGTGGTATAAAGATTGTCCTCCTCAAACTTCTTGTTATTTTAATTATGTAAACATGTATTTTATTTCCTATTGTATATGTATATGATGATTATATGATGATAAAAATGTTATGTGGGGATTTGTTGTTGATAATCATGGATAAAAAGATGAAAAACTATAAGTAAAAATGGGTAAATCTTGTTTAAATAATAGGCTGTATAAAAACAGTAAAGAACCATATGGTAAACTGATAAAATGGTGAAGTAGAATCCATTTACAGTATGCTATGGGTCTTGTACACATTTGAGAGTTGGCCATGCAATGGAATCAAAATAATGAGTGAGATATGATCAAAACAAGTTAGGTGGTGTAATCTGAATAAGCAGTTTTGTAGGGATTGTTAAGGCAACTTAAACTCAAAATGGGCAGTAGCTATAACTAAGTTAAATGTAGCACATAATATGAAGATCATGCCATCCAAAAATGAGCTTCTAAGTCATTATAGAACTCTAGATATGGTAAAAATGGTGAACATGAAGTTAAAAATAAGATTTTTGGAAATAATGTTTATTAATATTATATAAGCACTCACATTATAATGTATAAAATGTAAAAATATAAACCCACTAACTTATAAAACTTATTTATATAAATGTATAAAATGTTAATTAAATGGGTAAATTATATAAATGGTGGTAAAATAATATTTATAAGTAATAAAAACTATAAACTTGATTTTTACGACTTTTTTCGGCTATCGCCGTAAAAATTAACGTTTTTCGCCAAATAAAACTTAGATGGTTGGACCCGTCTAATGAAAACTTTATAAAACTTATATACTGATATATAGACATGTATAACAAGTAAAAACCGATAAAACCCGAACTATAGGGCATACGGACATTAACGAGCTAAGTAAACATATTGGACTAATACTTGGGCTAATAATTGGACTAAATAAGATAAACACCCATAAAAAGAACTTATTGGGCTTAACCCATTTGGGCCCAACTTGAAAGTGTATGTACTGATAATATAAGTACAAAATGGATTAAAATAAGTAAATAACTTATAATAAGTTTATTGGACTTAAAATACGTAAATAGGTAAAACTAGTAAACTAGTATAAACGTTACCGACACATAACACTAAAATGAGTAAACGAGAATATGTAAACCCACTTGATCATCATATATAAATAATCATCATATGTATACATAATTGATATTTTTATAAAGTCATTGGACAAACGTCTAAGACTGAGTATTATTTGTCTAGGTTTCCGTGATTGAAGCACGTACCGTACGTCCGAATTGCCGATAACCCGCCTTCCCATATCAACGTGAGTTCATAGCCTCGCACTCTTTTAAATGTTTTTATAAATGTTTTATAAACCCGCGAGGGAGATAACATGTTAGTTTTTATAAAATTAGGACACCATTTGTCCCAATTGTTTGTTTATTGATTTGGACCCGAATGATTGAATGACCCGATTGTATGACCCGATAAATGATTAAAGGACCCGATAGATGAAATCAAATGGATTATTAAAGTTAGGTTATGTCACTAAAAGTCCCATTAGCATGAATTGTGAACTACCGGGAGTTGGTAGACGCTTATGCATTTAATAGTACTATTTGGGGACGATCACCCCAGTTCGCGCCTTGACGGTTGATCCCCGTCGTGCCACATTGATTGGTAAGCGAATTTATGTATGAGAAGATTTCCATAACGTGACCTTTGTGATGACACGCTACTTTAGATGGGCAAAATTGGTATCGGGTTAGCTACCCGTTTTGGTTTAGTAAGGTAACAATGTCATGCGGCTTGTAATAATCCAAAACTTAACGAAATACTACTAGACGCTCCGAATTACGAGGTATTGCCTGACTAGCAATACAGGGTCATACTATTGATATTATGTTTGTATTTTGGTTTTCATAACCATATTCATATAACGGTTTTTATTTGATTTTATACAACGTCATGAGACGTATTGTATGATGTTTTTACGACATTGGCTCGTATAATGATTTTTAAGGCAAATGCCTATATTATGACTTTCGATAAGGATTTATATAAAATGACTTTGGCTATTTTATGACCTATTACATAGATTTGTATAAAATGATTTTGGCTATTTTTACGGCCTATTACAATGATTTGTACGAATTGATTTTTGGTACTAATTTTATACCAAAGTTATATTGATGGAATTTATTAAACTCTATGAATTCACTCGGCGTTATCGCTGACCTTTTCTTTTAACATGTTTTGTCTCAGGTACTTGAAGGTAATTCTCGGGAAGACAACAAGAATTCATGGCCCGCACCTAAATACTTACTTCCATTCTAATGATTTGTAAAACCTGTATTAAATATAATGACTTGGGACCGATGTAACTTTGATAAATATGAATGGAAATGATTTATTATTAAACGACGCGATTTTTATGCGTTGTCTATGATGTGAGTAATGTGCTATCCCGTAACACCAACTAGTCTTCCGCTGTATTGAGTTGTATAAATTTGGGGGTGTTACATCTAATGTCTTAACTATTGCAATCATCTTGTCACTCGTCTCAACACCGTTTTCACAACCATTTGATATCAAAAGATCCTCATTTTGAGTTTGTTGTTTTAATTCTAAAGATATACAATGTTGTTCTAGTTGATTAAAGCGTTTTGAAAGTAAATTGTAGGAATCTTGTAGCTTTAAAAACTCAGCGTTAGATTCGTGACAAGAATGATTATCTACCTCATTTACAGTATCAGCAACATTTACAGAGAGATCACAAACATCATCACAAATATTCACATCATCACATTTAATCATAGCGGATGTAAGCTCATTCGAATAATTAACATTCACAGTAGTAAGCACATCACACGAGATTACTTCGGACAAGAATCGGTCATATTCGGATAAAATCTTTTCCTTTTCAATTAGTTGTAGTTCGTAAGCGGTGTCCATTTCATAAAACACTTTTTGAACTTCTCCAATTTCAAACTCAAGATTTTCCTTAAGAGATGCAAAACTTCCTTTTAGACTTTCGACAAACGGATTGATCTCATTTTTAAACACCTCGTTCATGTGTTCGAAAGCCCATTCTCCGGCGTTTAGGCCATTTGAAGTCGTACATTCCAAAATGACCTTGTCAAAATTAGTAAAGTATTGATTAATCTCTTACAAGTTTAACCATACAGTGCTAACAGGTGGAAGATCCTTTGGAATTTCCTTAGGACCTTCCATGTTGACAAGTGTAGGAAATGTACTAGGGTTTTCTTCATCTAACATGTAGGTTGGTGCTGTGATGAGATCTTTGACCATATGGAAGCGAATTCTAAAATCCATTTTCGCAAGCTCCTGATTCATTTTAAAATAATCACACTCGGGATATTTTGCAGAATTGTATGACCGATCCTCATCAACTAGATCCTTACTTGTTCGATCATCGAAAATAACAATCGGGTCTAAGACCAATCCTAATTGGGTTGCATTATAAAGTCTTGGACTATGTCTTAAAGCTTGTTTTGCATACCTTGGGTTAGGGGGAAGGCCTTTTTGACGTGATAAGTTAAATTCTCTAAACGAAGCATCAAATAAGTGCACTAGTTGAGAAGCAGCGTATTGTCTTAAAAGCAAGTAATCTAGACTTCTAATCTTATTAGCAGCATTAATCTCCATTTCATTCTTCTTAGACTCGAGTAATTTAAAATCTGTTTGAAGTTTTTGAAAATTAGTGACCACTAACTCCTTTTCTTTAAGTTCATTAGAAAGATTTGCTCTTAAGTTTTCAATTTCTTGCAAATGACCCATTTGTTTGTTTCGAAAGTGATCATATTCGGGATTTGTTAGAACACTAGACGAAGGCACTAATTCCAAGGTTTGAACTTTCTCATTGCTTAAGGCAAGCTCATCAGACAAATTCTTATTCTTAGCTAGGGTTTCTAAGAGTGCAGCATTCATTTGGCTAAGTAATGTAGCGGGAACCATGACCAAATCTTGTTGAGCAGGAGTAGGCGTATGCGAAATGGCTCCCGGTTGTGATTCACTCAAAGTCTGGGGACTCACATTGATATTACTATCATTGATTGTCTCCTCATTTGAAAGACTCACCACCGAAGATTCATTCGAATCAGCACGCTCTTGCACAACTTGATGTGGTTGAATACTAGCATCAGTGGTATTATCAGTGGTATTAATAAGTACCTCAGATCTCTTTTCTGGCCCTAAGCTGGAGATAGTTGCCATAAGAGCTGCCTTTGCGGATTGAAATTCATCACAGTCTGAGTCATACGCATCAAGATCATCTGCTTGGTATGCTGCATTCTGTGTGGTGACAACGTCTTGTTCAGCAATCCATGGATCAGCAAGAAATGTAAGCTCCTCTTCATCAAGTTCCCTTCCTTGTGCATGAGCATTCACCAGATAAATCTTCTCTGCAAACCATTGACCATCCCTTCTCCTCTTGCGTTTCTTGCAATCCCTGGACATGTGACCTTCTTCCTTGCAGTTGTAGCATGTAATCATTCGCAACTTGCCTGTGGAATTAGCCCGTGGAGGAGTGTTGACCATTGGAGCAGGATTGACCGTGCGAGCATTGGTAGTTGATGTAGTAGGTCTCCCCTGATATGGTTGAATAGGTTGAACCATTACCCTGCCATTCTCAATAGTATCTTGTTGGCGAGAATTGGATGAATTCCTCAACTGATTGTTAGTAGGAGCTGATCCCCTAAATCCTCGTTTGCTTAAAGTCCTTGTGAGATAAGCAGACATAGTGGTTAACACTTCAACTGGGTCAGTTCCTTGTTTGAATACAGGAATGGGGACTTCCTCATCATCACAATACATTGCTTTGTCTTGTTGAGATGCATAATCACCAGAAGGAATACTCATGTGGTCAGGGTAGCTTGTTGGATATGCTGCATTCTCTTGATAAGAAGAATATGAAGATTGAGCATAAGGTGCAATACTTGCTGAGTGATGTTGTGAAGCATAGTGTGGTGAAGGTGCATTAAACCGATATTTTTGCTAATGTGAGGTGGGTGGTTGCGGTAGAATCGAGTATTGGGGAAAGGTTGGTGTCATGTAAGGTGATGGATGATAGGCTTGATGTCCCAAGATATAAGGAGTGTTGTTGTGTGACAAGCTTGGTTGATTCGCCATCAAAGCTAAGGAATCAGGGTACATACCTCGAGGCGAACGGTGCATGATCACATGTTTTTCATGCTGCTGAAGAAAAGCATATAGTTGATCCAAATTGCACTTATGCAAATCCCTGGTTAACTTAACATCGGTAATATACTCACCCCATTCAGCTTGAGGTAAAGTATTCAAAAATTTGGTGTTAACCTGGAATGGAGCAATCACGAGATTGTATACATTCAGATCATTCATGAGAGTAGTGAATCTGAAGTAACAGTCTTGAAGCGTTTCCCCTGGGTTGTACGTGAATCAATCAAACAGATCATACAACTGACATTCCCTCTCCTGTTTGGTAAGAGACGTACCTTGTAGCAACACCTTTAGACGTTCCCATAAATCCTTTGCAACCGTATACTGACTTACCATCCGATAGATATCATGTGGAAGAGCTTGGAGAATGGTTTGAAGAGCTTTTTCGTCTGCATCTGCAACAAGTTGTTGGGCTGGTGTGAGTTCTTCAAATTCTCGTGGTCGAGTCACGTTGTTAACCACGATGATACCATAGTTAAGTGGACCATTTAGAATTGACTTGACCATAAGCCTCCCATATACTGGTTTTCCCTTAAGGTAAGACATCATCCGGCCTTGCCAAGCTTCAAAAACTTCTTTGATGAGCATTGGAGGGCGATTATCCGTTCCCGTAATGACGGAAATATCCGTAAGTGATGTCATCTGAGGCATTACTGAATTCGGATTCATTTTGTTCACTTCAAAGAGACAAAGATTATCGGTTGATCGAGCAGTGAAGTAAAGCTTGTGAATTGTGTTGAGTTTTTGTTGTAAGAAACCAAGATTAAATCCTCTAAAAAATCGTCAAAAAAACAAGTGAAATATCCCTTGATTCGGAACTTTTGTTGATTCGGAAGTGTTGATTCGGAAGATTTTGGCTTGGAATACCTTGATTCGGAACTTTTGGTTCGGAAGATTTGATCCGGAACTTTCCCTTGATCCGGAACTTTTTCCTTGATCCGGAACTTTCCTTGATCCGGAACTTTCCCTTGATCCGGAACTTTTTCCTTGATCCGGAACTTTCTTGATCCGGAACTTTTGGTTCGGAACTTCCTTGATCCGGAACTTTCCTTGATCCGGAACTTTTGGTTCGGAACATCCTTGATCCGGAACTTTTGGTTCGGAACTTTTTGATCCGGAACTTTGGTTGATCCGGAACTTTTTGATCCGGAACTTTTTGATCCGGAACTTTGGTTGATCCGGAACTTTTTGATCCGGAACTTTTTGGTTCGGAACTTTGTCTGGGTAAACAAAAACTTGTTCGAGTATTACAGTCGATCAAAAATGATGATAAAACCCAGATTTTTTACCAAATAACCCAAAAAGTTTTGTGATTTCTACAATAATAAGTAAAAACTAGTACTTATCTACTAATCCCAATCACAAAAACACCAAAAAACTCCAATAATCAAGATGATCTTCTTAAAGAACACTAATACAATCAAAAACTAAAAAACCACACAAATCATTACCTTAAATCACCCCATAGCTCTTGATACCAAATGTAAAATCTTGATAACCTATGAATCTATGAAGTGGGTTGATGTTTTCTAGAGAGAGAAACTAGAGAGAGAAAGTGAGAGAAACTATGTGTCTTTTTATTAAGTGGAAACTAGAAAGTAAACAACAACCAACCCCTTTCCAAGGAGGAAAGGGGTATTTATACTTCCAAGCCACTAATGGACTTGGGCCGGCCCATGACAAGCCCATGGGTCGGTTCTTACTTAACTAAATAAGTAACTACTAACTACGAGCTATTACAACATAAATAATATTGTGGAGTGACCGGTACTTCTAATATACGTAAAAACGTATTTCTAACAAAGTCGCTCAATCTTCCTAATCTTACTCCTTCACTAATGTCTATCGAGTTGGCCGACCATTCCACGATTCCCGCATGTGGTTTGGCGGAAGACGTTTTTGTGAAAGTGGGGAAGTTCTACTATCCCGTAGACTTCATTGTTGTTGATATCCCCACGGATCCTCAAGTTCCTCTCATTTTAGGTCGTTCGTTTTTAGATACGTCTATGGCTTTGATCGATGTGCATGCTAGAAAGATCACCTTACGTTTCTACGACGAGGAACTTGTTATAAACGCAACTCAAAACTCTCAAATTTCTCATGTTTATTCCGTTGCAACCATAAACCTCGTTGATATGATTGACGTGGTTTGCGAGGAATTTTCACAAGAAGTTCTAGGTTTTGGTGATGAAGAAACTAGTGGCAATCCCACTATGTTGGATCCAATTCTTGATAATTCGACACCAACCTTCACTCCTTTCGAAGGTGGTGGTTTTACGTTGGAAGAATGCAATGTTCCACGTACTTGTGACGAAGACCTCGACAACGATGAGGAGTTCTCGATTATCAAGGATTTTCTTAACGATTTCCCATTTCCTCCACCCGAGGAGGTTATGAGTATCGAGCCCAAATCTTCACTTGAGGAACCACCTATCCTCGAGTTTAAAGATTTACCTCCTCGCCTCGAATACGTCTATTTGGAGGAGGACGACAAGTTGCCGGTTATTATTGCGAAGGATCTTTCGAATGATGAAAAAACCGCACTTGTCGATGTTCTTAAGGATCACAAAGGGGCGATTGCGTGGAAGTTATCCGACATTAAGGGAATCGATCCCAAATTTTGTACCCACAAAATCTTAATGGAGGAGGATTTCAAGCCAACAATCCAAAGTCAAAGGAGGGTGAACCCCAAAATTCACGACGTCATCAAAAAGGAGGTCCTTAAACTCCTTGACGCGGGAATGATTTACCCTATTTCCGATAGCCCTTGGGTGAGTCCTATTCATTGTGTCCCTAAAAAGGGAGGGATGACCGTTGTGCCAAACGATGCCAACGAGTTGATTCCCACTAGACTCGTGACCGGATGGAGAGTGTGCATTGACTATCGAAAATTGAATGAAGCCACTCGAAAAGACCATTTTCCCTTGCCCTTCATGGACCAAATGTTGGAGCGTCTTGCGGGAAACGATTTCTATTGCTTTCTTGATGGTTTTTCCGGTTACTTCCAAATTCCCATCGATCCTCGTGATCAAGAAAAAACTACGTTTACGTGTCCATATGGAACGTTTGCCTATCGTAGAATGTCATTCGGACTTTGCAATGCACCGGGAACCTTTCAAAGGTGCATGATGGCTATTTTTCATGATATGATCGAGAAGACGATGGAAGTCTTCATGGATGACTTTTCCGTATTTGGTGATTCTTTGACTTCATGTTTGTCGAACCTTGAGAGAATGTTAAAACGTTGTGAGGAAACCAACCTTTTGCTCAATTGGGAAAAATGGCATTTTATGGTTAAAAGTGGAATCGTCTTAGGGCACAAGGTCTCGAAAGCGGGGATTGAGGTAGATCAAGCTAAGGTAGACGTCATCGCCAAATTACCTCATCCCAAAACCATCAAGGGAGTTAGGAGTTTCCTAGGCCACGCGGGCTTTTATCGTCGATTCATCAAGGATTTTTCAAACATTTCTCGACCCATTACACATCTTCTTGAAAAAGAGGCACGTTTTGTCTTTGACGAAGATTGTGTACGAGCCTTTGAAATCCTTAAGAGGAAACTTACCGAAGCTCCCATTCTTGTTGCTCCCAATTGGAACCTCCCCTTTGAGCTCATGTGTGATGCTAGTGATTACGCTATTGGGGCCGTTTTGGGGCAACGTCATGATAAGCACTTCTTGCCTATTCACTATGCTAGCAAGATGATGACCGAGGCTCAACTTAAATACACTACAACGGAAAAGGAGTTCCTTGCCGTGGTGTATGCATTTGAGAAGTTCCGACCTTACCTCGTCTTGAAAAAATGCATAGTGTATACGGACCATTCGGCTATTAAGTATCTCATGGCAAAGCAAGATGCTAAGCCGAGATTACTTCGTTGGATTCTCCTCCTTCAAGAATTTGATCACAAAATCGTTGACAAAAAAGGAGCCGAGAATCTAGCGGCCGATCATCTCTCTCGTTTGGAAGATCCTCACCAAAGTGTTTACGAGCCTAAGGAAATCACCGAAACATTTCCGCTCGAGACACTTGGTGTAGTGAATTCTAAGCTTGATTCTTCTACCCCATGGTTTGCGGATTTTGCAAATTACCATGCGGGTAACTTCATCGTTAAGGGTATGACGACTCAAGAAAAACGAAAATTCTTTCGTGACGTCAAGTTCTACTTTTGGAACGACCCTTACTTGTTTCGAACTTGTGCGGATCAAATCATCTGACGTTGTGTTTTTGGCACCGAAGCTTCTAACATCCTTAGAGCTTGCCATGAGGGACCCACGGGTGGCACCACGGTGCTAATCTCACGGCTAAGAAGGTGTTTGATGCCGGCTTCTTTTGGCCTACTATTTACCGAGATGCACAAGATCTTGTGAAGTCGTGTGATGCATGCCAACGACAAGGAAAAGCCTTACAAAAAGATGAAATGCCACAAAATATCATTCAAGTATGTGAGATCTTTGACGTTTGGGGCATAGACTTTATGGGGCCGTTCCCATCATCTCGTGGTAATAAGTACATTCTCGTTGCGGTTGACTACCTTTCTAAGTGGGTGGAGGCCAAGGCCTTGCCCACCAATGATGCTCGTGTGGTAGTCAAGTTTTTGAAGCAATTGTTTTCTCGGTTTGGAACCCCTCGTGCTATCATAAGCGATCGTGGAACCCATTTTTGTAATGACCAATTTGAAAGGGTTCTAAGGAAATACGGGGTTACACATCGTCTTTCTACGGCTTATCACCCACAAATGAGTGGGCAAGTCGAGGTTTCAAACCGAGCTTTGAAGAGGATTTTGGAGAGATCCGTGGGGGAAAACCGACAATCTTGGTCGGATAAGTTGGACGATGCTTTATGGGCTTTTAGGACCGCTCATAAGACGCCCATTGGGTGCACTCCCTATAAGCTTGTGTATGGAAAGAATTGTCATTCGCCTATCGAGTTAGAACACAAGGCTTATTGGGCCCTAAAGCATTGTAATGATGACATGGAGACCGCGGGAAAACACCGGAAAATGCAATTAAATGAATTGGATGAATTGAGGGATATTGCTTATGAAAATTCATTGCTTTATAAAGAGAAAACTAAAAAGTTGCATGATTCTAAAATTAAAAACCGGGTTTTTAACATTGGGGATCAAGTTTTGCTTTTTAATTCAAGATTAAAAATCTTTTCCGGTAAGTTGAAATCCCGTTGGTCCGGTCCATTCACCGTGACTCAAGTGTTTCCGTATGGGACCATCGAGCTAGCTCAAGATGATGGTCCTAACTTCAAGGTGAATGGACATAGGTTGAAGCACTACTTTGGCGGGGAAGTTCCATCCTTGAACTACCTCGACCAAATCACCTTCCCCAATGATAATTAGTATTGAGGGGATCGAGTCGAGCTCATGACTCGGTAATCAAAAACGAGGTGCCTCGTGGGGGAGTCCCATGCTTATCCTATGTACATATTATCGCTTTCTAATGTAGCTTACGTGTGGGGATTTGTGCCCTTCCAACCTTTGTTCCGTGGTTGTTTGTGAATTGTGAACTTTAGATCATGATCTTCACGATTGGAGCCTCTCGTGTTCGTTTATGGGAGCACTCGATCGCTTGCTTTGGAGACGTTTCTCAATATCCATGATATATCCTTTGATGTTCTAACCTTAGGTTTTTAGCACACTTCATAAACGGCTATTAATTTAATGGTTACACCCTTTCCATGCTAGATTAGGCATTCGACTACGTCTCTAGTATGGGGGTGTTTGCACCCCTAGACTCGAAACATTGAGGACAATGTTTAACTTTAGTATAGGGGGTGAATAGATACTTGCCTTGCCAAACCTTCACGCTTTCTAAAGTTTATCTTTTTGTTTATCGTTTTGTTGCAAATAAGGCTAAAAATGGCCAAATTTTAAAATTTTTCTCATATTTTATAAGTGTTTGAAGACACGAATGTAGATTTTCCGATGGCGAGAATAAGAGTAATTTTTGACTCGACCGTGCGTGTTGAGCACTTAGCTTTGATTCCTTAACTACACATTAGGCTAAGTCTCTTAAATGAGGACGAGAAATGATAGAGTTAATTATAAGTTACTATGCTAAACGTAGAGTACTCGTATTCTTTCAAAAACTCATGTGTTCTCGCTGTTTGCTTATTCTCCCTTCGCTTGTAAATATTTTTTGCTTAATAAATATTGACTTAGCGGTTTAGTTAGGATTGTTGGGTTTCTAGTCTTTTCTAGTAGCTTCCGTGTAATTAAATTGGGAAGACATTAAGGTATCGCCAGCGTCACGGTTTTGAAGTATTGGCACCCCAATAATCGAAAGCTTCACCCAATAATAAGATTTCAAGTTCTCACCTAAATCAAGCAAACAATTTGAAGCCCAACAAGGCCGAAAAATCTATGCAAAATTGAAAGTGAATCAAGCCTTAATCTTCGAAGCTTTAAAGATCCAAAATTCGCTTTAGCATGAGGATATACGTCTTTGGCTAATAAAACCACCGATGAGGCGGATAATAAAAGGCAAGGCAAGAACGAAGTCATAATAAAAGCTTCATGGAGAAGTTGAATAAAAGATGGAGGTAAACCAAAGATAATAAGGCCCTTCCGTTAGGGGGCGTATAAAAGTCTTGGTAATAAGTCTCATGTTCAAAACTGTTATAAAACCGTGTTTATCGATTCTTCTTGTCAACTTAATTTTTTAACATCGTTGTCTATCAGGAGGGGTTATTGATTTGATGGTCTTAGTTACACCGTTAGGACTCTATTTTTAGACCTAAATCTCTATTATCGCATAAGTCAACAATGTATCCTCGTGAAACATTCAAGACAAAATAAAATATAAGAGATACAACTTAGGAATAATGGGAGGATAAGTACGTGATTAGGGCATATGAGTAGTGTTAGCATTACTAACTTATAATGACAATGATCTCGTTGCACGCTTAGCATGGAATTGGGGTGAAAATCGAGGACGATGAAATTATTTCTAACGAAGCATTCACGTGTTCTTATTCTATGAACCTAAACGTCCCATTTTGCGATGAAAATCATACATTATGTCTATAACACAAGTAGTAGTAGTAGTAATGTAGCCAGTTTACCATTCAATAAAGTGAATAAAAATGAATTTTGGAGTTGCTATGATACTTTATTCTAGCATTGCGTGAGGGCACGGCAATGGTTTAGTATGGGGGAGTGATGAGACTGCTTTTATACATAGTCTCATCGTCCAAATTGGGCTTAAAATGCATTAAATATCATCAAAATACCCAAATATATGCTTGTGTTTGTTTCTTGTGTATTTTAGGTACGGATATTGAGAAAATGACAAAAGATCACAAGAATCATTCAAAAACGAACACGGGAAACGAAGCCGCACGATGAACCAAGCCCTAATGAAGAATTTTCCAAAAACAACCCTTGAAGATTTGAAGAATTATGAAGATTGGTCCTCCAAGTTTGAAGAATTGACACTTTATACCCTTGTATCTTCATAATTACAAGTTTGGTCCCTAAAGTTTGTCAAAATTACAAAAAGGACCCTTAACTTTGAAGAATTGGCAAATTTAGTCCCTCAACAAAACTAAATTGTCAATAATGGTCCTCCAAGAATTCAACAAACAAGTCAAAGTCCTTGAAGTTTGAAGACATTACAAGAATGGCCCTTGAAGAATACAATTTGTGCATTTAAAACCCTTGGAAAAAGTTTATAACAAGTTGTGCCAAAAATGACAACTTTGGCAAAGTTGTCACGTGTTAAAAGAGGCGTTGATGGCTGTTTAATGCAACATGAACAAAACATGAAACATGAGGGGGCATTTCTGCCAAGACATCCAAACACCCCACAACCTATCATCATGCCACATCACCCACCACCACCAATGAAAAACCTCCACTTCATCTCACCCCACCCCCCCACGTCAACCTCCACTATCTAATAACTGATTTTATTAATCAGTTTAAAATTTGGGGGCAAACAAAAATTTAAATTAATCCATCCCTAATCCTGCATCAAACCCCACTGTTCAACTTTCCCTAATCCTATAAACCCTAACCTAATTAAAACCTTAAACCAAAGGGTTTTACCCTCTAAATTTCCAGATTGCTAATTAACACAACCCTCATCCAAACCCAACCCCCAAAAAGTGTCACCCTCACCCTCACATGCCTCTCCAACCCTCCCCTGCCCCACATTTTGGCTCCAAGACAAAGATGAACAGCCAATCAACGCTTCTTGGCATTTTTCGTGTTCCCAAAGGCAAAATGGACGTCCTAGATCGTTTCTACATCACTGGCATCCCACAAACTGCCAAAGATCTTCACATGGCTTATTTTTGACTGAAAATTCAAAAATCGTCCAAGGGCATTACTGGAAGTTCAAGTGTTAGGGTTTTAGCTTCTTATCAGTTCTAGAATCACTTGTAAGCCTCTATATAAAGGCATGATAGGACTTAGCTTGTTTCTGTTCTTGATTTTTTCTCCTTTTTCAAAAACCTTGTAAATCCAGTTTATGAAGTAATATAAATGGTATTGAGTTTGTTGATGAGAAATATTGAGTTCCTTTTACATTTCATGTTGATTTAAGTTCATTGTTTGAGTTTGGTTTAATTTTCAGCAACAGTTTTCAAGTTTTCAAAGTTTCTGTTTATTTTTCAAGGTTTTCTTATAATCTTAAATTTCATTCAAAAATTGATAAAATGGTGATTAAGTGTGTTGGTGTGATGGTATTTGAGCTTGTGTATGTCCAAGACACCATGGCTTGTTCTGGTGTAGTGGGTACCCAAGTTTAATTAGCCATTGGTTTGGTCATTTCCTTTTCTTAGTTTATCATAATCTTACCCATAAGCTAAGGCTCTCTTCTAGCTTAATCTATAAGCTAGAAGCAAGCTCTTAAGCTTTTACAAGAGCTTTGTTCCCTTTTCTCTTAGCAGATTCAAAAAGGAACCAATCTTATTCATTTTGTTAAGCAAAACTTCATCAGAATCTCAACCAAGTTCAGCACAAGCCCGGGCTTGTTTGGAGGTGGTTTTTCAACCACTAAGGGTCCTGGATGTAGGACCCTTAAGGTAGCTCCTTATCTCTTATTTCAATTTTTAGATTTCTGAAAGTTTATGTGCGTTATGTGATTTGTATGAAAGTTGGTTGTATGATTGATAAAAGCTGTTGAATATTACTTGTTTAAGGTTTTTATGCATGCTAGTTTGTATTAAAATCAGTTTGATAGGATTTGAAATTGATTTGATTTGTTAAATTTGGTTTCTGAATTTTAAAGGGGTGTTTGGATTTGCATATTTATCTGAGTTTCTTTGGAACTTTGTGTGTTAAATCCTGTTATAATCTCTCATTTGCTTGTCATTAGGTCATAGGTTGGTTTATTTTTCAGTTTGGGTAGGTTTTAAATACATTTACATGCTAAAAATTTGGTAAAATACATAAAATCCAGTAACTGCTTTGAGTGACTGATTTGGTGTGGATTTTGCCATCTTAATTTAATAATCTGTTAGAAAATAGGTTTAAGAAGGAGTGTGAGTTGATTGTATGTCATTTGGTGAGAGTGAATGCAAGTTGTTGAGCTTTGAAATCCATTTGTGTGCTAATTGATTCAGCATAAAACCATCAGACTTAGCATAGTATATCAGTAACCTTCTATGTGCTTTGTTTATGTGATCTTGGCTAGTGGTTGTTTGTCTTTGCATTTGATTTGACTCCTTATACTCCAAAGAGTATAAGGGTGCCTTTGTCCACCCAAAACAACACCAATATCAAAGATTCAAGTCCTCTTGGGTCTATTTTCACTTGTGAAGATATCAAATGAACACACCCTTGTGTTCATCAGAAAGTTGAGCAAAATTGAGCTCGTTTTTGGATTTTTAGGGCTTAATCCTTGATAACTTGGATTTGTGTTTGTGTTTTTGTGAGTTAAAAGGTCACTGTTTGAGTTTGGAAAAGTAAAAAAAAAAAAAAAAATTGCAAAAACTCACCTGGCCTGGGCTCGAACACGCGACCTTGCTTTCCAAGGACTAACGTGTTAACCAGTGATCCTGATGGTTTTTTACGTTTATGTTTCATTTCATTGAATACTTAAGTGGTGTTTGTTTTTGAGCTTATTTAGCTATCAGCTTTTGAATAAGCTATTTCTGGCTTATTTCCTTTAGGTTTTCACTGTTTAGTATTTTTCCTAGGTTTTTATTAGGGTTGTTGACTTTTCTGAGCAAAAAGTATATTTTTCCCTTTATTAATTAATTTATTAGGATTATTTTAAGTTTTAATTTTAAAAAGTCATTAAAAATAGTAAAAGGTATAATAAAAATCTGAAAAAATAGTTATTAGGTTTTGAATTACATTTTGGAGGTTTACAGCTTTTTAAGTTTTCAATTTAGCTTATTTTTGGTTTTATTGGATTTTAGGGTTTTTAAGCAACTTTAAAATTTAATATAAAATTATTAAATAGGTTTCAGAAAATTTGGATTGCATTTTTATTTTAGTTACATTATTTTGGATTTTTGGTAATTTTTTAGAATTTATTTACAAACTTTTTATTTTTTTGAATATTTTAATATTATTTTATTATTAAAAATTGAAGTTTTATTTTTTTTAGTTTTTACATTTTTCCTAGGTTAAGGACACTTAATTAGGAGTTTTATCACTTTCCAAATATTTTTTAGACTTTTCAATTAATTTCTAGAATTAATTTAAGATTTAATAGATTTTAATAGTTTTTAAGTGTTTAAAAATAGTTTAATTTGGTTTTAAAATTTTTAAAAATAATTTTTAGCTTAATTAGGTCATTTTTGAGGTTTACAAACTATTAGATCTTGTTTAGGGCTTTTTAATATTTAATTGTGATTTTTAGGGCTTTAATTAGCATTAAAAAGTCATTATTGAATTAATTAAAAGGTTTTAGCAAGTTTGGATTTTTTTGTAAACTCTTAGAATATTATTGAGGATTTTTAGTAATTTTTAGGAATTTTTAGGTTAAAATTTTAATTTTTGTACTATTTACGGTTTTACGTGTTCGCCTTTTTCGTCGTAGTTAATTCGATTTCGTAACCGTCTTTCTCTTCTAATCCCATTTCTTTCTCAATCATATAATCACAAATCAATATCAACTCTTAACACAACGCACTTGCCTCCTTGGGAAACGAATTTGTTTGGTCATTAGTGCTCGGTTTTCCTAAACCGACACTTAACGCTTACCACTACTTTGCCTCTCTTTTCCTAAAGGGTTGCAAAAACACTACAATCATGAGGCCGATACTCTTTTGAGCGATTCTTCTTATGATGAAGATCCTCCGCCATCACTCGATCCTACTTTGGACGATTACTCATTTGAGGAAGACTTCTCTACGTTTCTCAACACTTACTTCCCTCATGAGAGTGATGCTCCTTCTTTTGATTTTGAAGATTATCGTCTTGATCCTACTTTGGATTTGAAGAACATTCTTTCAAAGGAGAAGAAACCGGTCGACACCGATATCCGCAGCACATATGAGTTAACACCTCTTTGTCCCCCTTTTGAGGACGAGGTTGTGTTTCTTCGCGGATCTTCTTCCCATTCTGCTGAGCCTGAGTGCTATTTTCCCTTAAAGGAAAAGGTGTTCGACCCCGGTATCGATGTTCTGCAACCATCTCAGTATCCACCTGATGAAATAAAAGGAAAAATCTTTGGAACTATTGAAGACATGCTTGCACCACTTCACCCTTTCTTCCATCGTGCTCCATCGCTGCTTAAGGGAACCTTGCCTACTCTTCTTTGGCTTGCCTTTTTCGCCTTAAGCCTATGCTATTTGATGGACGAAAACTATGTCCTTGATCCTGGTGGATATGTTTCATGCTTCTTCCTATGATGATCAAGGTCGAGTCAGGCTCACGACTCGGTAATCAAAAATCAAGCGCTTCTTGGGAGGCAACCCATGCATCTATCTTTTAGCTTTCTTTATCCTAAGTGTAGGGGAGACCCGTTGGTTTGCTATTTCTTCTCCTCTCTTAATCAGGGATTCGAGCGCTCAATGATCCACTCTTGATGATTCTTGACGACCCATGATTCCGTGCCTATTTTCCCGGTTCTATCCTAAACTCTTTTCGATTCACTATTTTATATTTTCTCAATATTAAAATAGGAATCTCTTTAGTTGTCTTTTCCTTAGCGAGATTTAAACAAAGTGCACAATGTCCTAAGTGTAGGGGAGTTTACTCCCACATGCTTAAACATTGAGGACAATGTTTATCTTAAGTGTAGGGGGACTTCTATCGAAGTTAAGTGGCTCTTTTCCTTGTATTTGTCCTCATTTTAACCGGAAAATCAATTTTTCGACATTTTTCAAAATTTTTGATCTATTTTGGCCTATTAGTCTTATCCTTTGTATAGTTATTTTCTTTCTTTGCTAGAATAAATTTTAATAAAGAATTTTAATAAAGTGGTTTTAATTTTCAAACGTTGTGAATCTTTTGACTCAACCCGAGTTTACTTATCTAAGTTACTCTAGCTAGTATCCTTAACATGTTTAAGTCAAGTTTTGCTAGGCTTTTATATAGGGAGCTATAAAACGCGAAAGTCTTAACTCTCACGGGTTAAGAACAAGAACTTTTCGCAAGTTCCTATAATTGATCCTAGAGAGTCGTTTATCAAGGGAACTTTAAAATGCGATTTCTAAACTTGAAAAAGTCTAAGAGTTTGCAAGATCCTATAGGCGACTCGAAAACCCAAAACTTTGATTTAATAGGCTAAGCATCCACGAGAGATGATAGAGCCAATTATAAGTTCGGTATTCTTTCGTGAAATTATGTGAGTTAATTATGAGCCTATTCTCCCATCGTTTGCTAATAAATTTATCTGCAATAAATAAGGTTGTACGATTTGAAAAGTTACTTGGCTTCTAGCCCAAGATCGTTTAAAAGTTGCTCGGTATGGATTAGAGTTCATAGCCAAGGCATAACTTATTGAAGCGGGATGCGAAGATTGGCGAGTCCAAAAAGGTCCTAACAAGACATGAGGGCTACATTTTGTTGCTAAAGATCCAAAAGTGATGTGAAGAATCATTTATCAAAAATCAATATGAAGGATCGAGACACACGACGAAAAGCAAAAACTCCCAAAATTCATGGAGAAGTGCATCCGAAAAAACCCTAGCAAGGTATGAGGATAAATAGATCCAAGTCATAAAAGGAGGCGGATCGTTGTATATCAAAGTCCAAAATAAAGATTGGAGAAAAATGAAGAAGTCGTGGTCCAAGTATGAATCTCTCAAAACTTCAAGTGAAGAAATTCCATTATGAAGAGAAGACCATAATTTCATTAACGTCTCTCAAGGTTTGAAGTATGAAGTCGCTGCCAAAAATCGGTCCGAGAAAGGTCTCAAATCGCGAAGCGAGTTATGCCAAGATATGAACTTTATGAGGTCCCGAGAAGCAGTTTTAAAAGATTTTGTCCTTTAGCTAACTATTGATTAAATCGTTCACTTTATTTTCGGATTAAATAACTATCGAAATAAGTCAAACAATGTATCCTCGTGATCATTCAAGACAACAATAAAATATAAGAGATACCCCTAGGAATAAGGGAGTCTAAGTGAATAATTGGCCCACATGAGTTCGTGTTAGTTTGCTAACTTATAATAACAATGATCTCGTTTTTAAGCTTGGTTTGGAGAAAGTGAAAACTTGAGGATGATAATCATTCACAACATTTCCAAAACCCGAAGGTATGTTTTTTATTTCTTTATTTTCTTTACTTTGAATGTTTATAGTTTTCTATCTCTTTAATAAAGGCCAACGTGGGTGGAATATGATGAAAAATGTAAACGTGCTTTGTAACTAATGCATTGCATGAGGACATTGCAATGGTCAAGTGTAGGGGATTTGATAGGTGTGTAAACACCCATCCTTTTTACCACTTAATTACAATAATAACCGGACCAAAACGTGTATTTTATGTCTTTTATGTCGGAATTATGCGTGGTTTGTGTTTTTTTTGTGATTTAGGACGAAATTGTGAAAAGTGGAGGAAACACGGCATTCACGGGCTTTTATTGAAGAAAAAGATGAAAGATGAAGTCAAGAAGTCAAGAGTGCGAAAAGAACGGAAGTCCAAGACCAATTCTGAAGATTTATCGAAGAAAAAGTCAAAAGACGGAAGTTTACTTTAAAGCCGAAGAACTCGAGTCTTATTTATTGAAGAATTAAAAGACGAGTTCGAATAAATTCCAAAACAAAGTCCAAGTATTAAGAAGATTAAAGAAGATTAAAGAAGCTTAAGGACTTGATCATGCAATTAAGAAGAAAGGAAGGAGGGGAGGAAGCTTCCTCTAAACACCTTCCTAATCTCCTATATATAGCCTTCATTTTCATTTCATTAGTTTTTGTTGGCTAAGGTGACAATTAGTCTTCCACCCTTTTAATTTCTTGCTCTTTAAATACATGTCAATTTAAATACTTGTCTTGCACTTTTAATACCTTTTAATTCCAAGTAAGTGTTCTTTAATTTTCTTGTTTTTAATCTCTCATTCTACCTTTCTTTCTATGCTTTAATCTTTGTTTACATGCTTATTGTCTTGCTTATTTGATTAAAGGTTATGTTTTTGTGCTTTTGATTGTTTTAGATCATTGATTTTTATAGCTTATAGTGTTTATCTTTAAGTTTATAAAGTTTTTATAAAATTTATTTTTATATAAAAGTCTGTTTTTCGTAAACCTTTTTCATTTCGTGTTTTCAAAAGTCTTTAAATTTCAATTTAGTAGCTTTTTCTTATACGGTTTTGTTTAGGATTTTAGACTTGTGCTTATTTGATTTATAGCTTAATTGTTTAGCTTATTTTGCCTTCTTTTCTCCGTATTCCGATCTTGTGTATCGGAAAAGGGTTTTAACATTCCGATCAAGAGGTTTTGGCATTCCGATCAGGGTAAGTAAGCAACATTCCGATCAAGGTAAGTTTGGATATTCCGATCTGAATAGGTGACAGCATTCCGATTGGGTATCCCAATCTACATTCCGATCAGGGTTTGGTTATTCACATTCCGATCAAGAGGTAGTATTCATTCCGATCAAAGGGTTTGTTTGGATATTCCGATCTGAATAGGTGACAGGGTATTCCGATCTAAGGTTCCGATCAACATTCCGATAGGGAGGTTTGTATACATTCCGATTGAAGCCTGATCGGAATACATTCCGATTGGGTATTACTTTTCTATTTTGTCTTGTTTTATTTTTAAGTGTACATTTTAATACTTTGTCATTTTAATTCTCGTCACGCTTTTAATTTCCGTCATTTAGTTATTTACTTTTCAAAGTTTTTAATATTGCACCCTTTACTTTTAATTAGACTTAGATTTATTATAACGCCTTTTATTTTAACGCCATTTTATTTTAACGCCTTTTACTTTTAAGTCATTTACTTTTACGTCTTTGCACTTTCATATACTACAACGACACACTTTTGTTTCCACCAAAGATCAATAGAGTCACACTTAGAACCTAGATCAATTCGATTAGACCACTAGAACGATAATTTTTAACCTGAGTAAAATCGAGTTATCACAGTTCCTTTCGTAACAGCTTCCTTTCGTAACAGTTTACTTTCGTAACAAATTCTTTTCGTAACAAATTCCTTTCGTAACAATTCTTTAACAAAACCCTTTCGTAGCAACCTGTCGATGAATCTTTTCGTAACTTGAAAGCTTTCGTAAGAATAAGCTTTCGTAACTTTTCAAAACCCTCTTACGAAAGAATCAACCCTTAAACCCTTTTACGAAATCTTTCGTTTGGCAGCTTTCGTAAGAAACTCATAAACCCTTTTACGAAAGGAATACGCCAATCCTCAAAAAAAAACGAACCAACTGTTTACAAACCGTAACCCAAAATCAATCCAAAACGACCCAAAAACTTGTGATTTTAACCACAATAACTATTCTAAATCCCTACCACAACTTTGTAGGTGATTTAAATCATGATTTAGAGCTCGAAAAACACTAAAAAAAATTAATTCGTGAAGATTTATGATTAAACCGCACAAATCAAATCAATAACAACAACCAATCACTAATCTACCCTGTGGCGATTGATACCAAATGTTATCCCATATTTTAGATGATATAAGATAGAAATAAAGAAGAAAATAAGATGGATTCTAGAGAGAGAAAGTAGTGAGAGAAAGTAGAGAGAAGGAGGTGATTAACTTGGGAAATTAGATTAAGAATTATGAGAACATCCATCCTCCTAACATGCTAGGAGGGTGATTATATAGTCCACCCACATGCGGGCTCTCTAATGGACTATATAGTTTTGGGTCGGGCTTGAATATATGCTTAGTACCTTGAAAGAGGCCTTTTAAGCTAACCATCAAGCCTGTAATGTCACGACTATTTTAACTAACTATTACAACGTTCTAATAAATATTACAATATAAACTTATGACCGAACATTCTTATTTGAGTCAATATTTTGAGGCTAACAGTAAGCGTGATGTCGATGGATGCCCAATATTTTACGTTTTTTTGTCGACTGTTCGATGTTTCTCGTTTTTGATGTTTTCTTTTTAATGACGTGTTAAGTTGAGTCGGGAGACGATATTATTATATTTATGATACGTTTTATCTTTTGAGAAGTATTTTTATGAAACTGAGTGCAAGAATGGAAAAAGTAGCCCTTCCACCTACCATATATATACTCCATACCTAACCAAAAACACATACATGCAAGTTAAAAAAGATCAAAACCCCCCACCCTCTTTTCTTTCTTCACCGTGAGCTAAGCAACACCCCTTATCATAATTTTTACTTGATTTTGAGCTAGAATCTATCAAAACTAAAATAAGACCACTTCCTAATGACAAAAAGTTGATTCTATTGGTACTAAATTTTATGAGGTTTTTATGTTTGTTATGAACAAGGGTTGGTGTGAGTAACAGATGATCATGCATGTGATGATCTAGTTATGATCATGTTTAGATCATGTTGTTTTGGTGATGAAAGTTAATTTTTGATTTTGGGTTTTTACTTTTATGAGTTATACAAGTGTTAGAATTGATATATATTGATATTAGGGGATTAGTATGAGTAGAAATATGATTAGAATTGGTTAAAAGTGTGATTTTATGTGAGATTTAGGAGGGTAAACTAGGGCAGTGAGTTGAGGCTGTTTTTGGATGTCTTATGCTTTGATTATTGTTAAACTAGTAAGATAGTGTTATAGAGATTTTGATTATCTTCGTTTTGACGTAAGTTAGAGCTTCTAACTCAAAACGAGGAAGAAGTTATGATAGTTTGATTATTCGTGTACCGGGAGACGAGTATCGGCACAATATGAAGTGGTTGTCGATATTTGGATCGAATCTCGGAGACTATAGAATGAGTTTTAAAATGAGTCAAGGGCTGTTCTAAGTATTTAAACCCTAGGTTGTGAGTCTATTTTCAAACCTAAGTGTCGGTTTTGTAAATGAAGTTGATTATAGAGGTCAAAATGGTTGTATGAGTCGATGACGTAAAACTGTCCGGTTTTTGTAAGTCAAAGATGTGTCGGACAGGGAGTCTTAGAAGTAAAAACTTTTGACGAACTTTTTGGAGGACTTTCTATAGATAGTAAGTGAGTTCTTCTAGTTGTTTCATAAACTTTTGACGTGTCTAAGTGAGGTAAATGAGCTTGTACATTTGGTATGTGCCGGCAGATTTTTATCGAGAGTATAGATTAATAATGTAAACATATAGAATACTATAATAGTATCACTTGTATTGTTCTCTTTCGGGTTTGTCGTGATTTTATGATTTTGAGTTTGATGTTATTATGTATGGTCTATACTCGAGTCTATTATTAATGAACGCGCCTTATTTGATAGATTGTGGTTCTCGTGTTTGACGGGCATCACTTATCATCGACGATCCTCTTGCTTGGTCTCTTATACTAAGGTGAGTCTGTAGCCTCACTTTCATGCTAGCTACTAAATGTTTTAATGCCCGCTAGGGGGATAAATGCTATTTGAAATAAAATGAACACAAGTTATGCTTTATTGTTTGGACCTGAATGTTGCCTTGAATTGTATTGAGTACTTTGTTGCTAAAGACCCTAATTTCATGAACCGGTAACTATGTTCTGACTTGATGTTGTGAGTTGGGAATAGCCACTTATTCAAATGGTAGTACTACGAGGTTAACCACCCTATCTCGGTTAAGAGTTGTACGTTGATTAATCTCTTGGAGGGGTAATTATGATGAATGAGATGTGGGTATATATCTAGAAACTAATACCCTAGAGGGGCAATGGTTTTATCTAGTCATGCTGACATTTGGCGTGGGTGACTAATTGGTTAAGGGTTCGGTGTCATGAGCTTAAATACAATTGTTAAAGTTCGGCTATAAGATAAGTTTCCCATATATAGATTGTGTGCACAACAATTCTATAAAATGATTATGATTGATTTTTCACTTGTGTTCAAATGTGATTTGTTAAACCTATGGAATCGCTCAACATTATTGTTGACTCGTTAAAGCATGTGTTTCAGGTAATGGAAGGTGAACGATGGCGGAGCATTGTTGTGGATGTTGTGGGTTTGCTTTTAAAGTGTTGTGGTCTAAAACCTTTTCTTTCCTTTTACTTATGAACAATCTGTCTAATGTTTGTGTATTGTACTAAAACCTTGTGGTTGATGGTCGAGATCCAAGGGGGACTAAACGCTTTAATCTGATTTTGTTTTGGTACTATATTATGGGATGGAAAGTATGTTTTAGACAATGTTGTGAGTTCCTACTTATATTTTATGTGTAAACATCTCATTTTGAGTCGTTCAATATACCTTGTGTGATGATACTTGTGTTTAGCACCTAGTTGTGTATTTCCGCTGCGCAATGTAAATTGGGGGTGTTAAAGATTGGTAATCAGAGCTACAAGTTATAGAGAACTAGGTCGATTTCGAAAAATGTCCTAAACTATAACTTTGGTGTCGGAAGTAAGTATTTTTCAAAAGCATACAACTTCTTTGCAATGCTCCGGTAAGATCACTTTTAGTTTTGTTTTGTATTATAGATGTATCCCTCAGAACTGAAATAAATTCCCAAGTATTTATTAAGTAAATAGTATCATACTGTATTGATGTTATTGAAAGTGCGCTAAGTGCTTGTCATTATCATATTTTCTTTTTGCGATCATTGCATAATCATTATTTGCATTGCATTACATATCATGGCATACGTATAACATTTGCATGCTCATGCATTGCATTTATAATTTAAAACAATGAGCATAAGTATCCTAGAATTTCCTATAATTATAGAAAATGGTTGATATACCGCGTGATGATGATTGGATAGAAATGAATGATATAATAGGAGATGGGAAGTAGATAATTTTGTAGCTAGTGATGATGAGGAGACTTATGAGTATCTTGATGATGGGATTGCTCCTGATGCTATAGGATAGACTGAGCCTGAAGTTATTCAAGGTACTTATGTGCCGAGAGCCAATGTTGTGCCACCAACTGTTCAGAATTATCAGCGACTTGTTGTACGTTCTTCTATGCCTACTTGTGATGCTTATATGAGCAGTTTGCCTAGGATTGCCTAATAAGTGTGAAAACACTTATCCTTTTACCACTTAAATATAATAAAAATGAGACCAAAACATGTATTTAATGTCGTAAAAGTCGGAATTATGCGTGTTTTGTGTTTTTATTGTGTTTTAGGACCAAAATATGAAAAAGGAAGAAAACACGGGCTTTCACGGGCTTTTATCGAAGAAAAAGGCAAAAGACGAAGTCAAAAGATCAAAAGTGCAAAAAGAACGGAAGTCAAAGGCATATTCTAAAGATTTATCGAAGAAAAAGTCTAAAGACGGAAGTTTAACGATGTCGAAGAACCAAGTCTAATAATAGAAGAGAATTATAAGACAAGTTCATTTTATCATTCGACAAATCCCGAGACGAAGTCGAGAAAGACGAAGAAATTAAAAGACGAGAAGACAAAGTGAAAGAAGGAAGCAACAACAACCTCACCTCCTCCTATATATATAGTCTTTAATCCTTCATTTTTTATCATTGGTTAGAATTAGATAGATTAGTTTAGGAGTAGGGGTAGGTTAATTACTTTCTCTCTCTAAACTTCCTTTTATATTTTCAAGCTTTTCAATTTCAATCTTATAATTTTGTATCTTTAATCTTCATCTTAATTTCAAGCATTTTATAATCATTATCATTCTTTCTTTCTTAATCTTAATCTTTGGTTTGATTTGGTTAATCATGTAGGTTGTTCGATCTTGTTGAATGTTTGATTGATTTGCTTAATTGATTGTTCTAATTGATTTGATGTGTTTGATGTTTTATATTATTGTGCTTATTGCTTATTGTGTGTTTAGTTTATTTTTAATTAAGTGGATTTGATAGTTTAATATTTTTTAAAAAGTTGATTTTAAATATTTTGCTTATTTGGTGTTTTTTATAGTTTTTATCAGTGGTGAGTTTGGCTTATTTTAGAAATTATTTTAGCTTAATTTTTGCTTATTTCTTAGATTAATTTTTACTTATTTTGGATTATTTTTATTCCCTGTTTTTTAGATCTTGCGAAGTCTAGATTAGCAACTTTCGTAAGAGGGTTTAGGCATTTCTCCGAAAGTTCTCTTTATATATTTTTCTACGAAAGTCATTTTTAGTTTATTCTTACGAAAGTTATTAAACAAAAAGTTACAAAAGTTTTAAAATAGAAATTTAGTTACGAAAGTTTTAAAATAGTAATTTAGTTACGAAAGTTTTAAAATAGTGATTTTGTTATGAAAGTTAAAATAAAAAATTTCCTACGAAAGTGATAACCAAAAAATTTCTACGAAAGTTACATAAAGAAAAAAAGCTACGAAACTCAATTAACACAATTCTTACGGAAGTTTATTTCCCACTATTAGTATTTCCCTCCATTTTATTGTTCCCTCATGGGGAACATGTTCCCATTATTCCAACATTTGTTCCGTAGTCGATTTAGTTTTATCCAAAAGTCGTTTTTATTTTTGTTCTGAAAGTCAGATATTTTTAGTTTTATTTTTCATCAAATTTTAGTTTTAGTATTTTATCTAAAAGTTTTACTTTTAATTTTTATTAAGTGCCCGTTTTAATATTTGTATCGTTTCTTTTTAAAGTAGCTTTATAATCCAATTTCTTTCATTTTTATTAAGTAAGTTTTATTTTTAATTTAAAAGTTAAATTTTATTTTTACATTTATTTTTATTAGTTGTTTCTTTTTAATATTTGTTTTAATATTAGTTTTAATTTCGTTTTAATTTTTAGTTTATGTGAATACTTTTCATATATACTTTTTAAGTAGTTATAGATAACAAATTTTATTTATCCACCAAGAACGACTGAGTCACACTTTAAACCGGGATCAATTTGATTAGAATCGAGAGAACAAGTTTTTATTATCTAAAAATCTAGTATATTAAAATGACGCCGCTGCCGGCTCTTTTCGTGAAGATTAACGGTTTTTTGTGAGAGACGCGTTGGATTTTGGGATCCGTTCACTTTTGAACGTTATTTTTCTTGCAAAATTTTTCAAAAATCCATAAAAATAAAAATTTTAAAATCCAACAACATTTATAAAATCCTAAAAGCATTTTTTTAAAAAAGTTTTTCACCAAAAATATTCCTCTTACTTCTCTATTGTGTTTAATGGACTCGTTTGTTGATTGTTTAGGGTGTGGAAGACCATCTTCTGGTAGTCAATCCTGTCAATGGTGTTCATGCGAACGGTGTGGAATGGATATCCCTAATTACGAATTTGGACATTGTTCATTTTGCAATTCGATCAATTCCTAATTCACCTCTACTGACACTATCTCACATTCTTCAACCAATGATGATCCTTATCTGCAATATGCACCGGGTTTTTCTCAATACCCGTGTTGCAACAATTGTGGGGGCCCTCACGATACTTCTTATTGTCAACCAATGAATTATTATGAACCAAATCCGTGCTATAATTCTGGTTTTCATAATTTTGAGCCCCTACAATACACCCTCGATCATAAACCTTCTTTGAATCCGAATGACGTAACACATGCACTTCTTTTGAAACTTAATGACGGTGTAATTCGACTAAAAGAAACATGGGGGAGGAGGAAAAGCGACAGCGACAAGAGCAAGTATCTAATCTTATTGATTATACTCCTCCTCTTGTGTGACCCTTTTATTATGATGATGACGAGGAGAGTACTATTTCTTTGCGAGATCTTATTGCTCAACATCCTTCGTCTAGTGCAATCGTACTTCCTTCTCTTGTCTTGCCGGCTATGGAGCCCGAGAATTCACCTATCCTAGGAGTTGAGGATATCATCACAACTCGTGCAAAGGAATCAGACGAAGTCATAAAGTCTAGTGTCGATAACCTTGTCCCGATCCCAAGTAAATCTGAGGTGACATCCGACAATGACGATGAGTGTGATGTGCTTTCTTGTGATGATGTCCCTCCCACCGGCACTTTGGAAGATGATTCTTTGGCTTTCTCTAATCCTCTTTTTGATCAAGATGATGATTTTACTTCTAGTGATGACGAGTCACTATCCAATGAGGACGTTCTGAAGGAAAATTTCAAGATTTATTCGAACCCTTCATTTGATTTTGATGACGCCTACATCTCTAGTGAGGTGAATCCTCTCTTTGAAGAGGGGATTGAGGACATTGATAGCCCTGACTCTCTTGCTATTGATGAGCATACATTTTTAGCCATGCCACCTCCTATCGCGGAGGTGGAGAGATTTGACCCTACTAGAAAAGTGAAGCGGGTGGAAGGTATTTGTTCTTATACTTCTCATACTATGTTGCCACCCCATCCTACTGCGTGCACGCCCAAGCAGGTGATGTATCGGTTTTACTCTCCCCATTTCATACCGGGAAATGAAGATGAGTGCTTTGACCCGGGAGGTGAAATTGACCATTCTATGATTGACACCTTTACGGCTTTGCCGCTTAGTGACCATCAACTGTAAGGGGGATAACGATATGCTTCCTTTACCCACCCCACCTCCCATGGATAAGGATTTTACATACTTTTCGTATGTTGAGAGGACTTTTCTACCCTTCAAGACTTATCCTCCTGCCTCTCATTTATTATGTTCCTCTGGGACCGAGGACAAGATTTTTGATCTGGTATTACATTAGAGGCTTCCCCATGGACAATTTAATTCAGGGTCGAGTCAGGCTCGTGACTCGGTGAACAAAAACAAGCGCTTCTCGGGAGGCAACCCGCTAATCTATCCTTCTTTATACGTTTTTATAATAAGTGTAGGGGGAGACCCTAGTATGTGTTTATTGTTTTCTTTCTTATGATGTGCAGGGATTCGAGCTTTCAAAGATTCACTTTTGATGACTTTTGATGACCCGTGATTCCGTGTACCCGTCTTCCCGGTTCTATCCTAAGCTCTTTGATTCACTATTTTATCATTTATGTTGAAATAGGAATCACTTTAGTTGTCTCTTCCTTAGCAAGATTTAACCAACATGCACAATGTCCTAAGTGTAGGGGAGTTTACTTCCACATGCTTAAACATTGAGGACAATGTTTATCTTAAGTGTAGGGTTGACTTCTGTCGAAGTTAAGTGGGCTTTTCCATGTATTTGGCCTCATTTTAACCAGAAAATTGATTTTTCGACATTTTTCAAAATTTTTGATCTATTTTGGCCTAGTAGTATTGTTCCTTTGTTATTGTTATTTTCTTTCTTCGTAACTATTTAATAAAATGGTTTTAACAATTTTAGATGTCTTTAATATATTAGGCCTGTCGTGAATCTTTGACTCAACACGAGTTTACTTATTTTAGTCTACTCTAGCTAGTATCCTTAACGTGTTTAAATCAAGTTTTGCTAGACTTTTATATAGATAACTTTAAAACGTGAAAGTCTTAACTCATACGGGTTTAAGAACGAGAACTTTTCGCAAGTTCCTATAATTGATCCTAGAAAGTCGTTTATCAAGGGAACTTTAAAATGCAAATTCTAAACTTGAAAAAGTTTAAGAAGTTGCAAGATCCTATAGATGACTTTAAAACCCAAAACATTGATTTAATAGGCTAAGCATCCATGAGTCTCATTCTTTGAGATTTTAAATTATGGAGAACGAGAGATGATAGAGTCAATTATAAGTTTTGTATTCTTTCATAAATTTATGTGAGTTAGTTATGAGCTTTTTCTCCCACTTCTTGTTAATAAATCAATGCAATAAGTAAGGTCGTGCGATTTGAAAAGTTACTTAGCTTCTACCCAAGATCGTTTAAAAGTTACTCGGGATTAAGTAGAGTTCATAGCCAAGTGATGAGACTGTATTTATACATAGTCTCATCTTCCAAATCGGGCTTAAAACGCTTATAATATCATCAAATACCCAAATATGTGCTTGTGTTTGTTCATTGTGTATTTTAGGTACGGATGTCGTGAATTCACCAAAAGATAAAAGAAATCAAGCAAAAACGAACACGGGAAACGAAGCCACACAAAGAACCGGGCCCAAGAAAGGAATTTCCAAAAATACCCTTGAAGAATTGAAGATTTGGCAAGATTGGTCCTTCATCTTTTGAAGACTTGGCAATTTATACCCTTGCAAAACTCACTATTTGCATTTGGTCCCTAAATTATCAAGATATTACAAGTTATGCCCTTCAAAATTGGTCAAGATACATTTATGGTCCTTTTATTAAGTTTACAAAGTATATTGGGCCATTTTCAGCAACGTAGCCAAACTTATAACAAAGGAAAAAAAAGATTGTGGCTGATTATTACCAAGTGCAAAGTTTAAAGGAATTGGGGGACTAAAGTGGACCAGACAACAAAACTCACTCTAACATATCACTTCTTCACACGTCACCCCCTCACCCCACACCAGCCAATCACAACACACCCCACACCCACGTCATTTATCCACTATCTGAGTTTAAATAAATCAGATTTGAAAGTCTTTTTTATTTACTTTCCCACTAAACACTTTTATTAAACCCAAATCGGATCTAAAACCCTTTTCTAATCCTCCCAAGAACACATGAACCCTAATCCGATTAATCCATCAAATCATAGGGTTTTACCCCCAAACCTTCCAGAACACTAATTAAACCCAGTTTTAATCATTCCCCACCTCAAAAACAAGCTCACATGGGTTGTGACCCCATCCCATTGGTCCCCTACTCCTATCTTGAACAAAAAAAAAGACGCCAGTGAATCAACGAATGTGGACAATTCCTTCATGGCTACGCCCATTTGGACGACCAAGATCATTTCATTCTAGCTGGCACATCACCATCCTTGCAGAATCATCACATGGGCAATTTGAAGACTTTTTGACCAAGGGCATTTTCGGATTTTAAGCAGCTAGGGTTTTCATTTTTTATCTTTGTATCTAGAATCATCTATGAAGTAGTATAAATAGCAATAGCCTAGCAATGTAATTTTCTTGTTCCAGTTTTTGTAAAGCTTAAATTTATTAATGAAAATGAAACATTTACCCTTTTACAAAATCTGAGTTCCTTTCTTTATTGTGTTCTTAGTTTAAAATTTCCAATTCATGCAAATTAGTTTAAAGGTTTTTAAAGATTTCAGTTAGCAAATCATTTTCAGAAAAGTCCACTTTCTTGAAGTTTAACAAAAGTTTTTTAGCTTGAATCCAAGTACTAACTGAAGTGAAAGTGGATGTTAGTAATTGGATTAAAGCTTAAAATAAGTTTTTGTTAAGTTTCCTTTATAGTTCAAAATTTCAGTTTTTAAAGAGTTTATCAAAAATCTGTTTTCATTTTTTCATTTATTATCTCACTGTAGCAAAAGCTACAAGCCAAAAGCTTGTAGCCTTTGCTGTGAAGTTTATTCTGTGGTTTTATGGTGATGTGCAGGAACAAAGAAGCAAAACCCCAATCCATCTTATTCCATTTTTTGTACTTGAAGAAATTTTTCCATTGGGTCCTCTTGGATCCCTGTCAATAGGGATTCTCTACAAGGTTGCATAAGCTCATAACTTCCTCAAAGGGTCCGGATAAGAGAAGGCATCAGCTGTAAGAAGCTTGAACCCTCTATTTGAACTTTGTTGAATATTTTGCATGCTTTATGTGTTTTGTGAGTTAATTGCCTAGGTGATTGTTCTATACTTTGTTTTTGTATATTAGGTGATTAGTTACTTGTTAGAGTGAGTAGAAATTGGTTTGAAAGTTATTTGCATTTAAATGCTTTGTTAATCTTCAATTTCAGTAAGAAAGGGAGTGTTTGAGATTACTTATTTGGCTGGGATTAGTGACAAATTTTGGTGATATAAGTGAACCCAATTACTTGTTATGCTTATTTAGATAGCTTGTAGGTAATTGTAGTAAATTGTGACTTGGTGTAGCCTTTTGGCAAATTTTTAGTTGGTTAAAAAGTAGGTATTAACCTTTCTGAAATCAGTAGGTTCTTACAGCTTTGATTTTGATCATTGTAATCTCAAACCTTGAAACCAGTTAGTTTTAGTAGTAATTTAACAATTCTGAAACTTTCTTTGTGATTTGGTGTGAATTTGAGTAGATTGGTAAGCTTTAAAATTCGTTTTTGTGTCAAGTATATCAGATCACTGTTCATCAGATACATACTTAGCATAACAACAACTTACTTTGCCCCTTTGTGTGAAAATTTTGTGAACCACAAAGCCATCTTTCTTGTTTATTTGACTCTCCACAACCCAACTGGTTGTGGGGGTGCCTTTGTTGCCAAGAGAAACCAAGTAAATCACAAGTTATAGCCAAAAATTGCACCAGACCCATTTTTTATAACAGTCAGTGGGAACTTAGTTTCCCCTGCTAGTGTTAAAGTTCCCCCTGCTTTGCAAAAGGACAAAAGTCATTAAGTGTCATTGTCAGCTCTCTTCCTTTTTTGTCTTTAGTGGTGAAAAATTGGAATTAGGACTCGATTTAAGTTTCATTATTTTTCTTATTTTATATTTGATTTTTATGTTTAATTTATTTTTTAGTTACTGTTCATCTCCTATTTTTTAGATTTAATTGCAATTTTAAATTACTTTTTAAATTACTGTTTTTGTCTTTTAGTGACAAAAATTAATATTTTTCAGTTTTAAAATTTTTCTTAGATTTAGAAAAGTGTTTTAAGATTTTTAGCCCAAAATTATTTCACTATTCACTTTTTAATTAATTTTTAGAATTAATTTAGTTTAATTAGGGTTTAATTATAAACTGTTTTTGTCTTTTATTGAAAATTTTTACTTTTTTCAAACTTTTTCATTTTTCTACTGTTCATTAGTATAATTTAGGATTTTTAAAATTGTCAAATTATTTTTAGCATTATTTTATTATTTTTAATCATTATTTTAGTTTAAAAATAGTTTTTAGTGATTTAAAAGTAGAAAAATAGTTTTAAAAATTTAGGAAAAATACTTTTTAGTCTTTAAATAATATAAGTGATTTATTAGTTCAATAAAATAATATTTTGGGCTTTTTCTTAATTATATTTAATTTTAGGGCTTTAATTAGTATTTAAAATCAAATATTTAATTAATAAAAGGTTTTAAAAAATTATTTATTGGATGTTTATCCTTATTTATATTATTTTAGACTTAGTTTTCATTTTTAAATTGTTTTTAGCTTTAATTTTTAATCTCGACACGTTTTACGTATTTACGTTCGCGTTTTACGTTATTACGTCGTAGTGTAATCGTAGTCGTAGCTCGTCTTTAATTTTTCTCTTCTAAACTAAAAACGTCACTAATCCAAACTTTGATTTTACATAATTGGCACACTTAAATCCACACACCTCCTTCGAGAACGAACCCGCACTTATTCGACTTGTCGGTTTTCCTAAATCGTCGAGTTTAATACTTGTCGCACTTATACGTTGTTTTTCCTAAACGACGTATTTTACTACTATCATTTTGGCGCCGCTACCGGGGAGGTGTTTTTAGTGTGCCATTGTTAGTATCGTGTTTGTGTGAGTAGTGCGTTTTTGCTTTTTAATTTTTGGAAAGCGTAAATATCGTACATACTCATTTTTGTTATTTTTCTCTATTATATTATAGTATCAGAATAAAACGTGTTTAATTTTCCTAAATTAAACACACAACAATCTTTACTATATTGTAGATATCCCATTATCGTTTTCGATTTTCTTTGTGAATATATTACTATATTGTACTTACGTAGAACAATAAATATACAAGTACTCCAAAAGCGTGAAAACGCAACCTTGATTCGGGATTTCATCACTCGATCATTGTATTCGAATCTAAAGCAAAAGTTTAAAGGCAAAATAGATAAATACTTTCGTGAGGCTTAATTTCAATTAACACAAATTATAAGGTGGGTATAAGGCGGTTGTATTTCACGACCTAAGGGAAAAAGGCTCTTAAGTGCTTAGTGCCGCCTCGTTTCCCCCGCTTGCTTGTGCGTGTTTTGAGAAAGAAGGCTAATCGAGGGTTTGCCGCCCAAGTATTATCTACGTATATTATATTTGCTTGTTTTCAAGATTAAACCCTCTTGAACGTTTTGGTGTTCCACCAACGTTCTAAAGTCATCGAAGGCGTTCACTCCACGTGATCGTTTTCATTCCTTGAGGCTCCTTTAATCGAGAAGATCGATTCGAGGGGAGATTTGTAGATTTGTGTCTACGTAATACACCAAAATCCAAAAAAATTAAAAAAATCAGAAACCAAAAAAATTAAAAAATCGAAAAGCCGCAAAAAGAATCTTCTTTGCTACCACCCATTCTATGCTTAGTGCATGCGCACTCGATCGAAGGATTATTCCAATTCTAGCGAAGCTTCGAATCGACGCAATCGTAATCGAAGGAATCGACGACGTAGACGAGAATTAGAAATTGACGTTCCTAATATCGTTGTTGAAGAAACCGTAGAGGAGATGGCCGACAATCGTTCGATGATGGAATTGCTCCAAGCGCCCACCGAGGGTTATGGAGAATCGATCGTAATTCCCGCTATCGAAGCGGAGAATTTTGAGATTAAGAGAGGAATGCTTTCGTTAATCCAAGCTACGAAGTTTCGAGGTCGTGAAGCCGATAATCCTCACGACCATATTCGGATTTTTGATCGTCTTTTAGCCACGAGCAATTTTAAGAACGTCGACACCGATGTCGTCAAGCTTATGCTTTTTCCGTACTCGCTCGATGGTGCCGCCAAGGATTGGTACGAGAAAGAGCCACCTAATTCGATAACTACGTGGAAGGATCTCGTTTCCAAGTTCGTTAATTATTTTTTCCCACCGTCTAAGACAACGTTTTTCAAAAATGAAATTACGAAATTTGAGCAAAAACCGAATGAATCTTTTAGAGACGCGTGGGATCATTTTAAGGAATTGCTTAGGCAATGTCCTCACCATGGTTTTTCCGAGTTGCACCAAATCGATACGTTTTACAACGGTCTTAATTTTCAAGAACAAGATTCGTTGAATTCCGCCGCCGGTGGCAACTTTTTGTGTAAGACTCCGAAAGATGCATTGATAATTATCGAAAATCGATCCAAGGTTTAACAACTCCGCAACGCACCGAGTGTTGCCAATGTTGCCAATGTTAGTGGTTCTAATCGTGACATTGAGAGACTTGATGTGAAAGTCGACAAGTTGACGAATGTGTTCACGTCTTTTCTCGTTGAAATGCAAAAGAAAGACGCTCCCGCTACGGTGAAAGCGGTTGAGGTTTCGTGTATGTTTTGTGGTGGACCTCATAATTATTACGAGTGTGTGGCTACGGATGGCCAAACGTCGAATGTGAGTGCGTTAAATGGAAACAACAATTTTCAAAATCAAAATAACGCGGGTCCATCACAACAAGGAAATTATAACCAAGGCACCAATTTTCAAAATCGTAACAATTTTCAAAGAAATAATCAACAAGGAGATTTTTCGAATCAAAATCAAGGTTATAATCAAGGTCGGAATTTGAATTGGCAAAATCGAGATAATAATCAAAACTCGAATTTTTCAAACAACGACAATCAAGGTAACAATTTTTCAAGTGGGAATCAAAACAATTTTCAAAGAAGTAATCAAAACCAAGGGAACTTTAATTCTAATCAAAATAGTTCGTCAAACGATTTTCAAAATTACATGAAAACGAATGAGGCTAATATGAGACGATTGGAGGGAGAAATTGGTACTTTGAAAAATGACTTTTCTAATACATTGAAATTGCAAAACACGAAGATTGAGCAAGGACAAATTGACATTAAAAAGATGTTTTCGGCCATTATGAACAAGTCCTCGGGTGCGTCATCGAGTTCGTTACCTAGTGACAACGTTGCAAATCCGAAGGAACAATGTAAAGCCGCCTCGTCTCGTGATAAAGGTCGTGTGATTACCCCTAACCTTGAAGGATTTCGAGTTGTTCCTTCTTCTCAACCCTCGACTTCTAAGACGTCTTATTGTTCTAAAGTCGATGGGGTGAACGTGGCGACCAAGGAAAATAGTGCACACCCTCGTGTACCTCAAATTCCATCCACGGTTCAAAAATAGAGTTTTATCGACCTTACCTAAGTAACCCTTGAAGAAACTTGTGCTTCAATCCTTCTTAAAAAACTTAAAAGGCGTATGCCGAGAAAGAAAGAGGATTCGGGCCAATTTCTACTACCTTGTGATTTTTCTGATATTGAGGGATGTTTAGCCCTTGCCGATTTAGGTGCTAGCATCAATTTCATGCCTCTTTCTCTTCGGAAATTGATGAGATTGCCTTCACTTACCCCCAGGAACATGACAATCGAGCTTGCAAATTGTACTCCACATATACCAATTGGAATAGCCGAGGATGTCTATGTCAAAGTTGGAAAGTTTGTTTTTCCCGCGGATTTCGTTATATCCGATTACAGATGTGAACCTAAATGTCCCATTATTTTAGGCCGACCATTCTTATCAACGGCTCGAACCGTAATCGACGCTCACGAGGGGAGACTTACTATGAGATATGGGGATGAAAAATGGACTTTTTCGCTAGAAAATCCCAAGTGTTTAATGATAATGAAAAAACCGAGGTTTCAAAACCTAATGATTCAAATCCTAATGATTTCAAAATGTTCACTTTAGCGGAAAGAATGAGGCGTAATGCATGTTTTGAAAGAATTAAGAAAAACGGTTTTAAAGATGATGATTTTAATGATAAAGAGTACGTGTACCTAATTCAAAAAGGTATGTGTAAATTTATGGATTAAAACTCACTTTGGGATGTATTTAGCGAAACAAGTGAAACACCAATTCCGAAGGGCGACGTTAGTGCCATCACGACAATGACCAAAATGGGCTCGTCTTCACCACCTTTGATGGACCACGTCTTTGAGGCTTCAACTTCTAACTCCATCGAAGTGCCTCCATTTCCTAGCCCAACAGCCGTTAAGGCTAAAGGGTTTATCGACATCGATCCTCTCGTCTTAGAAAAGTCACCTAAGCATAGTCATTCGACTTGTAAGACCATGGTTGTGAGTGCTCACATCGACTCTGTCTTTGACAATGACGATGGCGATTTTGCCGAGATTGATCACGTACTTCGAAATCCACATGCAATTTTTGATTCTCCTAAAAATAAACATGTGAAGTACGATGATTATGAGTTTGATCCCGAGATTGAGGAAATCATTGAACGAGAGCTAGCTCTTATGCCTTCACTTCCACCTACGTGTGAGGTCGATCTTTCCAAAATCGAGGATGAACTTAATGAGTTGGAACGACTTATTTTCAATGACGAACCAACTCATGTGACCACCAAAAATCCAATTCTCGAGGAGTTACCTAATCAACGCTCCTCAAATGAGAATTACGTTTACCACATTCGTGAGGATTTAACTTATCAACAATCCCCACAAATGGATGATGGTTTCGTGCTTGATCGTGATCTTTTCGAGAGAGTTTCTAAGATACTCAAGGAGGGAAATGACAAACCTTGGTTTGACAAGCCTATCTTTGATGAAGAAATTGATGAGATCGACGTTCATGAGGATGACGAGTATGTTGACCCCGAGGGGGCGGTGTTCTTTATTGATAAACGTTTTGAGAACTTATATAATCCGCCACCCCCTCCCACCAATGACTTAAATGTGAGGATTTTTAGCGCGACTAATTTTGAATTTGACACGCCAAATATTTTCGACATTATCAAATCGGGTTTTCATATAGAGTTTTTAAACGATGAAAAAGGAAAAGATTTTAAAAATGTTTTAAAAGATTTTTTTACATGTTTAACTCCGTCATCACCGTGTTATATGAGTGCTACCACCTCGTCTACTCCTTTTGACGACGGTTGGTGTGGATCTAGTTTGGGGGAAGCCCCAAATGTTCCCTAACATTTCTCCACTGAGGACGAGATTTACGATCCCGGAATTGCTTGTAAAGGGAAATCTCGGTCTTCCACCGATGCAATAAATGGAAAATCTTTTTGTTTGCTTGGTGTGAGTCTACCTCGAGTAGCTCATTATGTTGACTTACCCATTGCCCCACCTTTCTACTTCTTATCTCTTTTCTTCTACCTCTTTGAGGTTCTAGCATGTGTTGGAGTGGCGTTGGTTCGTTTATCCCATGAGAACGAGGACGCCATCTTCGACCCCGGTATTTTGCATCATCAAAGGACTTAGTCCTTAGTACCGGTTGCTTTTGGGCATTGTTTATCATGTAAGCCCCACCAAAAATGACCAAACCATGATTATCCCTAAATGATCACATTTATGGGGATCCGAGTCGAGCTTTTGACTCGGTTATCAAAAACAAGGTGCCTCGTGGGGGATTCTCATGCTTATCCTTGTAAATATTATCGCTTTCTTAGTTAACGTAACGAGGGGACTTGTGCTCTTCCAACCTTTGTTTCGTGGTTGTTTGTGATTGTGATTCATTAGGTTCATCGTCATCATTGAAGCCTCTCGTGTTCGTTTTACGGATCACTCGAGCTTCGATCGTTGCCTTTGGAGATTCTGATATCCGATGATATCCTTTTATGTTCTAACGTTTATCTTATTAGCATAATTCATAAACGGCTTTTAGTTTATTCGTTTTACCCTTTCCATGCTCGAGATTAAGCATTCGACTTCGTCTCTAGTATGGGGGTGTTTTCACCCCTAGACTCGAAACATTGAGGACAATGTTTAGTTTTAGTATGGGGGGGTGAGTAGATACTTCACCTTGCTTACGTCAACACGCAATCCAATATTCATCTTTTTGTTATCGTTTTATGCAAAATAAGGCTAAAAATGGCCAAATTTTAAAATTTTTCTAGTTTTTCATAAGTGTTTAAGACACGAATGTAGGTTTTCTGATGGTGAGAATAAGAGTAATTTTTGACTTGACCGTGCGTGTTGAGCACTTAGCTTCGATTCCTTAAGCTTTTTAGGCTAAGTCTCTTAAATGAGGATGAGAAGTGATAGAGTTATTTATAAGTCTCGTAATCGTCACGATCTCATGTGTAGTAATTATTAGCTTATTCTCCCCACGCTTTTGATAATAAATTGTTAATAAATATTGATTTAGTGGTTTAGTCACTATCGTTGGTTTCTAATTTGTTTTAGTAGCTTCCATGTAATTAAATTGGGAAAACATTAAGGTATCGCCAGCATCACGGTTTTGAAGTATTGGCACCCGAATAATCGAAAGCTTCACCTAATAATAAGATTTCAAGTGCTCGCCTAAATTAAGCAAAAATTTGAAGCTCACAAAGCCGAAAAATCTATGCCCAAATTGAAAGTGAATCAAGCCTTAATCTTTGAAGCTTTAAAGATCCAAAATTCGCTTTAGCGTGAGGATATACGTCTTTGGCTAATAAAACCACCGATGAGGCAGATAATAAAAGGCAAGACAAGACCAAAGTCATAATAAAAGCTTCATGGCGAAGTTGAATAAAAGATGGAGGTAAACCATGATAATAAAACCACCGATGATGACGGATAATAAAAGTCATGGTAATAAGTATCATGTTCAAAACCGTTATAAAACCGTGTTTATTGATCCTTCTTGTTGACTTAATTTTTTCACATCGTTGTCTATTAGGATGAATTATTAATTCGATGATTTTGGTTACACCGTTAAAACTCTATTTTTAGACTTAATCTCTATTCACGCATAAGTCAATGATGTATCCTCGTGATCATTAAGACAAAATAAAATATAAGAGATACCAAGTAGGAATAAGGGAGTTTAGGTTCGTAGTTAACACTCATGAGATATGATCGTGTTTCTACCTTATAATAACAATGATCTCGTTACACGCTTAGCATGGAATTGGGTGAAAATCGAGGATGACGAAATTATTTCTAACAAAGCATTCACGTGTTCTTGTTCTATGATCCCAAAAGTCACTTTCTCGTGATGAAAACAATACATTATGTCTAAAATGCATGAAGTAGTTTATTTAAGTTTATGTCTTTAATAAATGTCATCATAAAATGAATTTAGGAAGTGCTATGATACTTAATTCTAGCATTGCGTGGGGAAACGGCAATGGTTTAGTATGGGGGAGTGATGAGACTGTATTTATACATAGTCTCATCGTCCAAATCGGGCTTAAAACGCTTATAATATCATCAAAATACCCAAATATGTGCTTGTGTTTGTTCATTGTGTATTTTAGGTACGGATATCGTGAATTCACCAAAAGATCAAAGGAATCAAGCAAAAATGAACACGGGAAACGAAGCCGCACAAAGAACCGGGCCCAAGAATGGAATTTCCAAAAATACCCTTGAAGAATTGAAGATTTGGCAAGATTGGTCCTTCATCTTTTGAAGACTTGGCAATTTATACCCTTGCAAAACTCACTATTTGCATTTGGGTCCCTAAATTATCAAGATATTACAAGTTATGCCCTTCAAAATTGGTCAAGATACATTTATGGTCCTTTTATTAAGTTTGCAAAGTATATTGGGCCATTTTCAGCAACTTAGCCAAACTTATAACAAAGGAAAAAAAAGATTGTAGCTGATTATTACCAAGTGCAAAGTTTAAAGGAATTGGGGGACTAAAGTGGACCAGACAACAAAACTCACTCTAACCTATCACCTCTTCACACGTCACCCCCTCACCCCACACCAGCCAATCACAACACACCCCACACCCACGTCATCTATCCACTATATGAGTTTAAATAAATCATATTTGAAAAAGTCTTTTTTATTTACTTTCCAACTAAACACTTTTATTAAACCCAAATCAGATCTAAAACCCTTTTCTAATCCTCCCAAGAACACATGAACCCTAATCCAATTAATCCATCAAATCATAGGGTTTTACCCCCAAACCTTCCAGAACACTAATTAAACCCAGTTTTAATCATTCCCCACCTCAAAAACAAGCTCACATGGGCTGTGGCGCCCATCCCATTGGTTCCCTGCTCCTATCTTGAACAAGAAAACAAAAAGACGCTAGTGAATCAACGAATGTGGACAATTCCTTCATGGCTACGCCCATTTGGACGACCAAGATCATTTCATTCTAGCTGGCACATCACCATCCTTGCAGAATCATCACATGGGCAATTTGAAGACTTCTTGACCAAGGGCATTTTCGGATTTTAAGCAGCTAGGGTTTTCATTTTTTATCTTTGTATCTAGAATCATCTATGAAGTAGTATAAATAGCAATAGCCTAGCAATGTAATTTTCTTGTTCCAGTTTTTGTAAAGCTTAAATTTATTAATGAAAATGAAACATTTACCCTTTTACAAAATCGAGTTCCTTTCTTTATTGTGTTCTTAGTTTAAAATTTTCAATTCATGTAAATTAGTTTAAAGGTTTTTAAAGATTTCAGTTAGCAAATCATTTTTAGAAAAGTCCACTTTCTTGAAGTTTAACAAAAGTTTTTTAGCTTGAATCCAAGTATTATCTGAAGTGAAAGTGGATGTTAGTAGTTGGATTAAAGCTTAAAATAAGTTTTTGTTAAGTTTCCTTTATAGTTCAAAATTTCAGTTTTTAAAGATTTTATCAAAAATCTGTTTTCATTTTTTCATTTATTATCTCACTGTAGCAAAAGATACAAGCCAAAAGCTTGTTGCCTTTGCTACTTGAAGTTTATTTTGTGGTTTTGTGGTGATGTGCAGGAACAAAGAAGCAAAACCCCAATCCATCTTCTTCCATTTTTGTACTTGAAGAAATTTTCTCCCTTGGGTCCTCTTGGATTCCTGTCAATAGGGATTCTCTACAAGGTTGCATAAGCTCATAACTTCCTCAAAGGGTCCAGATAAGAGAAGGCATCAGCTGTAAGAATCTTGAACCCTCTATTTGAACTTTGTTGAATATTTTGCATGCTTTATGTGTTTTGTGAGTTAATTGCCTAGGTGATTGTTCTATACTTTGTTTCTGTTTATTAGGTGATTAGTTACTTGTTAGAGTGATTAGAAGTTGTTTTGAGAGTCATTTGCATGTATATTCTTTGTTAATCTTCAATTTCAGTAAGAAAGGGAGTGTTTGGGATTACTTATTTGGCTGGGATTAGTGACAAATTTTGGTGATATAAGTGAACCCAATTACTTGTTTATGCTTATTTAGATAGCTTGTAGGTAATTGTAGTAAATTGTGACTTGGTGTAGCCTTTTGGCAAATTTTTAGTTGGTTAAAAAGTAGGTATTAACCTTTCTGAAATCAGTAGGTTTTTAAAGCTTTGATTTTGATCATTGTAATCTCAAACCTTGAAACCAGTTTGTTTTAGTAGTAATTTAAGACTTCTGAAACTTTCTTTGTGATTTGGTGTGAATTTGAGTAGATTGGTAAGCTTTAAAATTCGTTTTTGTGTCAAGTATATCAGATCAATGTTCATCAGATACATACTTAGCATAACAGCAACTTACTTTGCCCCTTTGTGTGAAAATTTTGTGAACAACTTGCCATCTTTCTTGTTTATTTGACTCCCCACAACCCAACTGATTGTGGGGGTGCCTTTGTTGCAAAGAGAAACCAAGTAAATCACAAGTTATAGCCAAAATTGCACCAGACCCGTTTTTTATAACAGTCAGTGGGAACTTAGTTTCCCCTGCTAGTGTTAAAGTTCCCCCTGCTTTTCAAAAGGACAAAAGTCCTTAAGTGTCATTGTCAGCTCTCTTCCTTTTTTGTCTTTAGTGGTGAAAAATTGGAATTAGGACTTGATTTAAGTTTCATTATTTTTCTTATTTTATTTTTGATTTTTCTGTTTAATTTATTTTTCTGTTACTGTTCATCTCCTATTTTTTAGATTTAATTGCAATTTTAAATTACTTTTTAAATTACTGTTTTTGTCTTTTAGCAAAAATTAATATTTTTTAGTTTTAAAATTTTTCTTAGATTTAGAAAAGTGTTTTAAGATTTTTAGTCTGAAATTATTTCACTGTTCACTTTTTAATTAGTTTTTAGAATTAATTTAGTTTAATTAGGGTTTAATTATAAATTGTTTTTGTCTTTTAGTGAAAATTTTTACTTTTTTCAAACTTTTTCATTTTCTACTATTCATTAGTATAATTTGGGATTTTTAAAATTATCAAATTATTTTTAGCATTATTTTATTATTTTTAATCATTATTTTAGTTTAAAAATAGTTTTTAGTGATTTAAAAATAGAAAAATAGTTTTAAAAATTTAGGAAAAATACTTTTTAGTCTTTAAATAATATAAGTTATTTATTAGTTCAATAAAATAATATTTTGCGCTTTTTCTTAATTATATTTAATTTTAGGGCTTTAATTATCATTTAAAATTGAATATTTAATTAATAAAAGGTTTTAAAAAACTATTTATTGGATTTTTATCCTTATTTATATTAATTTAGACATAATTTTCATTTTTAAATTGTTTTTATCTTTAATTTTTAATTTCGTCACTTTTTACGTATTTACATTCGCGTTTTACGTTATTACGTCGTAGTGTAATCGTAGTCGTAGCTCGTCTTTAATTTTTCTCTTCTAAACTAAAAACGTCACTAATCCATACTTTGATTTTACATAATTGGCACACTTAAATCCACACACCTCCTTCGAGAACGAACCCGCACTTATTCGACTTGTCGGTTTTTCTAAATCGTCGAGTTTAATACTTGTCGCACTTATACGTTGTTTTTCCTAAACGACGTATTCTACTACTATCACCAAGGCATAACTTATTGAAGCAGGATGTGAAAATTGGCGAGTCCGAAAAGGCCCTAACAAGGCATGAGGGCTACATTTTGTTGCTAAAGATCCAAAGTGATGTGAAGAATCATTTATCGAATATCAATATGAAGGATCGAGACACACGACGAAAAGCAAAAACTCCCCTAAAGATCATGGAGAAGTCTATCCGAAAAGACCCTGACAATGAATGAGGATAAATAGATCCAAGTCCTAAAAGGAGGTGGATCGTTGTATATCAAAATCCCAAATAAAGATTGGAGAAAAATGAAGAAGTCGTGATCTAAGTTTGAAGAATCTCTCAAAAAACTTCAAGTGTAGAAATTCCTATTATGAAGAGAAAAGACCATTATTTCAAGAATGTCTCTCAAGATTCGAAGTATGAAGTCAATGCCAAATATCGATCCAAGAAAGGTCCCAAATCGTGAAAGGAGTTATGCCAAGATATGAGCTTTATGATGTTTCGAGAAACAGTTTTAAAAGATATTTTCCTTTAGCTAACTATTGATTAAATCGTCCTACTTTATTTTCAGCGTAAATAAATTATCGAAATAAGTCAACAATGCATCCTCGTGATCATTCAAGACAACAATAAAATATAAGAGATACACCTAGGAATAAGGGAGTCTAAGTAAATAATTGAGCCACATGAGTGAGTGTTCGCTTTACTAACTTATAATAACAATGATCTCGTTTTTAAGCTTAGTATGGGGAATGCGAAACTTGAGGGTGATAAACATTCATGACACCAAAGCCCTAATGTAAGTCTAGATTTCTTAATTTGTTTCATCCTTCAAATATTTTGTAATTTTCTCTCTTTTTAGTTTCCTTATTGTCTAGTATTTAATAAAGGCCAAAGTGGGTTAATTATGATGGAGAATGTAAATCGTACTTTGAAATTAATACATTGCATGAGGCCATTGCAATAGTCTGTGTAGGGGATTTAATAAATGTGAAAACACTTATCCTTTTGCCACTTAAATATAATAAAAACGAGACCAAAACGTGTATTTAATGTCGTAAAAGTCTGAATTATGTGTGGTTTGTGTTTTTATTGTGTTTTAGGACCAAAATATGAAAAAGGAAGAAAAAAGGGCTTTCACGGGCTTTTATCGAAGAAAAAGGCAAAAGACGAAGTCAAAAGATCAAAAGTGCAAAAAGAACGGGAGTCAAAGGCCTATTCTGAAGATTTATCGAAGAAAAAGTCTAAAGACGGAAGTTTAACGAAGTCGAAGAACCAAGTCTAATAAAAGAAGAAAATTATAAGACAAGTTCATTTTATCATTCGACAAATCCCGAGACAAAGTCGAGAAAGACGAAGAAATTAAAAGACGAGAAGACAAAGTGAAAGAAGGAAGCAACAAAAACCTCACCTCCTCCTATATATATAGTCTTTAATCCTTCATTTTGTATCATTAGTTAGAATTAGATAGATTAGTTTAGGAGTAGGAGTAGGTTAATTACTTTCTCTCTCTAAACTTCGTTTTATATTTTCAAGCTTTTCAATTTCAATCTTGTAATTTTGGATCTTTAATCTTCATCTTAATTTTAAGCTTTTTATAATCATTCTCATTCTTCCTTTCTTAATCTTAATCTTTGGTCTGATTTGGTTAATCATGTAGTTTTTTGATCTTGTTGATTGTTTGATTGATTTGCTTAATTGATTGTTCTTATTGATTTGATATGTTTGATGTTTTAGATTATTGTGCTTATTGTTTATTGTGTGTTTAGTTTATTTTTAATTAACTGGATTTGATAGTTTAATATTTTTTAAAAATTGATTTTAAATATTTTGCTTATTTGGTGTTTTTTATAGTTTTTATTAGTGTTGAGTTTAGCTTATTTTTGAAATTATTTTAGCTTAATTTTTGCTTATTTCTTAGATTAATTTTTGCTTATTTCTTAGATTAATTTTTGCTTATTTCGGCTTATTTTTATTCCCTGTTTTTTTAGATCTTCCGAAGTCTAGATATAGCAACTTTCGTAAGAGGATTTAGGCTTTTCTCCGAAAGTTCTGACAATATATTTTTCTACGAAAGTCATTTTTAGTTTATTCTTACGAAAGTTATTAAACAAAAAGTTACGAATGTTTTAAAATAGAAATTTAGTTACGAAAGTTTTAAAATAGAAATTTAGTTACTAAAGTTTTAAAATAGTAATTTTGTTACGAATGTTAAAATAAAAAAATTCCTACGAAAGTGATAACCAAAAAATTTCTACGAAAGTCACATAAAAAAAAGCTACGAAAATCAATTAACACAATTCTTACGAAAGTTTATTTCCCACTATTAGTATTTCCCTCCATTTTATTGTTCCCCCATGGGGAACATGTTCCCATTATTCCAACATTTGTTCCGTAGTCGATTTAGTTTTATCTGAAAGTCGTTTTTATTTTTATTCTGAAAGTCGGATATTTTTAGTTTTATTTTTCGTCAAATTTAAGTTTTAGTATTTTATCCAAAAGTTTTAGTTTTAATTTTTATCAAGTGCCCGTTTTGATATTTGTCTCGTTTCTTTTTAAAGTATCTTTATAATCCAATTTCTTTCATTTTTATTAAGTAAGTTTTATTTTTAATTCAAATGTTAATTTTTATTTTTACTTTTATTTTTATTAATTGTTTCTTTTTAATATTTGTTTTAATATTCGTTTTAATTTCGTTTTAATTTTTAGTTTATTTTAATACTTTTCATATTTAATTTTTAAGTAGTTATAGATAACAAATTTTATTTTATCCACCAAGAACGACTGGGTCACACTTTAAACCGGGATCAATTCGATTAGAATCGAGAGAACAAATTTCTATTATCTAAAAATCTAGTATATTATTGCCTGTACTAGAGATGATTTCCCTGCTGATTCAAGCAATGCTGCTAGTGCCCGATCTATCCATGAGAACATAGCTAATGTGTATTTCCCTGGACCTAGATCTTCTGATGATATTTATTGATTTCTTAAGAAGTTTGATAGGTCCTTGTTTGAAAGGTATGTAGTTGAGACTCGTGTGGTCAAAAGGTTTGAGAAGAATGAGAAATAGTTTGATAGGTTTGTTTCTGGTGTGAGAAGGTCAGAGTTTGTTAGAGCTAGAGAGATGGATGAGGTTGCTAGTCTTCGATCGATGGTGATGAATCTGAGTGCTCAATTTGAGAGGTTTCGAGAGGATCAAGAAAGGATTGCAAGGGTGAATGTGTGGGATGTGCCAGTGAGATCTTATCTATGTTAGGGTGTGAGGATCCGTGATGTGCCAAGTCGTGCAGAGACTCATTCGTTGGTTAAGCCATGTGAAGGAACAAGCTATAAAGGAAAGGAGAAAGTGGAAGAAGAGTCCGAGGAGGAAGATAGCAACAGTGATGATGAACTGATGTATAAGAAACCACGTGGATCACCATATGATTTGTTTCTTTGTGTTATCTTTATTTCCATGTTGTAATAGAACTTATCTAGACTGGTACCGTAGTTTTACGATGAAACTTAATATCCTTTAAGTTTGATGTGATGATGGATTGTAGTGACATTACTTGTCACGATTTTTTGGAATTATCCAATGCAATTTGAATTACCTTCATGATATATGATTTGTCTTTTTAGTTATTTTGTGATTTGGTTAATGAATCATTGTGGATTGTGTTGTTTGTGAATGTAGTATCCATGATACATCTTGATAAAGAAATCCTTCTTCTTATCTTGATATGAATACTTACTTATTTTCTTTCATTTATAATGATAGGAACATGCCACCAAAGTTAACAACTGCTACTGTGAGTAATGTGATTGAGCAAGCTATTGCTAGAGCACTAGAAGCTGAACGTGCCGCGAGGAATCAAGACACTAGGGATAGGAATGTTGCTGATCCAATTGGAGGTAATATTGATAATTTAGTTGGAGGAAATGTTGATGGTCAAGTTGGAGGTAATGTTGTTGTTCCACAAGTTCCAAAAGAGTGTTCATATGCTAGTTTCATAAAGTGTGGACCTACCCAATTTTGTGGTACTGTGGTTCGTTGGAATTGCTAAGGTGGATTGAAAAGATAGAAAGAACTTTTGAAATCAGTGGATGTTCAGAAGCGAGTAAGGTAAAATTTGTCGCAGCTACATTTCAGGATGATGCTTTAAGTTGGTGGAATCGTCAAGTAGCTACTGTGGGTTTGGTTGAAGCGAATGGAAGGACATGGACTGCGACCAAAGGACTGTTAAATGCTAAGTTTTGTCCTGAGGAAGAGTTAGGTCAGTTGGAGGATGAGTTGAGACACTTGGTGCTGAGGAATAATGACATTATTGCTTATACGAAGAGGTTTTCTGATTTGTGTTTGTTGTGTCCTGATGCTTTTGCAGATGATCGAAAGAAGATGAAGCAGTATATGAGAGGTTTATCCAGCAATATCAAGGGAGAGACTACTTCGCCGAAACCCAAGACTTTTGATGAAGCTGTTCAAATGGCTCATGCTTTGATGGACGTTAAGCAGCAAGACAAGAAAAGATAGTATTGATGAAGGGAACAAAAGAAACTGGGAAGCTGTATAGTCAAACCAAGGGCAGAATCGTGGTGGTTATCGCAACAACAATAACTAAGGACCGAATAGAAATCAGCAGTACAAATTGAGAAGGAATGATGGTCTTCGTGCTGCTACTGCGCCTTAAGGTAACAAAGTGAACCCAAAGTGTGGTCGATGCAGTCTGTATCATATTGGAAATTGTCCACCTTCTTGCAAAAAGTGTGGAAAGGCCATACATATGGCGGTAGACTCTAGGAACAAAAGTGTGGCCACTGGAGCCAATGCTGCTAAGGTGATTACTTGTTTTGGATGTGAAGGACGTGGACATAAGCAAGGGAACTGTCCGAGGTTTGGCGCTCGACAGAGAGGCAATGTTGTTGTTGTTACTGCTACTCCAACCTATGTCGTGGGAGATGCTGACAAACCTCAAGGGCCTAATGTGGTGACTGGTACGTTCTTACTCGATGCTTGTTATGCTAGTGTGTTATTTGATTCTGGATCTGATAGAAGTTTCGTAGATGTTAGATTCAATCAGCTATTGGATAGAAAACCAGTAGGATTGACAACTAGTTATAATGTGGAGTTAGATGATGGTAAGATTGTTAACACTAGTTCTATACTGAAAGGGTGTTCCTTGAAGTTAGGGAATTATGTGTTTAATATTGATTTGATGCCCATAGAATTAGGATCTTTTGATGTGATTATTGGTATGGATTGATTAGTTACGAATGGTGCAGTAATTGTTTGTGGGGATAAATTAGTTCAGATACCGCTAAGGAATTGGGTATTGACTGTAAAGGGTGATGAATGTACTTCTCGATTGAGATTTGTTTCTTGCTAGAAGATGATGAGGTATATGGAAGAGGGTTGTGATGTATTTCTTGCTCAGATAACTAGTGATGGTGTAAATGAGAGGAAACTTGAGGATATGCCTGTAATTAGAGAGTATCCTAAAGTTTTTCCTGAAGATTTGTCGGGATTACCGCCGCATCGTGAAGTTGAGTTCCGTATTGACTTAGTGTCGGGAGATGCGCCTGTTGCTTGTGCACCATATCGTTTAGCACCGTCTGAGATTAAGGAGTTATCTGATCAATTAAAGGAATTGATGGATAAGGGATTTATTTGACCGAGTTCGTCACCGTGGGGTGCTCCTGTTTTGTTTGTTAAGAAGAAAGATGGATCATTTAGAATGTGTATTGATTATTGGGAACTTAACAAATTGACTGTCAAGAATCGGTATCCATTCCTGAGGATTGATGATTTGTTTGATCAGTTGCAAGGGTCAAGTGTATACTCGAAGATTGATTTGAGGTCTGGATATCATCAACTGAGAGTTAGGGAAGAAGATATTCCTATAACAGCTTTCCGTACTCGATATGGACATTTTGAATTTCAAGTGATGCCTTTTGGATTAACGAATGCGCCTGCTGTATTCATGGATTTGATGAATCGTGTGTGCTAGCCGTATTTGGATGAGTTTCTTATCGTATTCTTTCATGATATTCTCATTTATTCCAAAAGTGAAGAAGAACATTAGAAGCATTTAACGATAATTTTGGAATTATTAAAGAATGAGAAGCTGTATGTGAAGTTCTCTAAATGTGAGTTTTGGTTGAAATCAGTGCAATTTCTGGGGCACGTGATTTACAATGAAGGTGTTCGTGTAGATCCTGCTAAGATTGAGGCTATCAAGGATTGGTCGGTACCAACGACGCCGACTGAAGTTCGCCAGTTTCTTAGTCTAGCTGGGTATTATAGACGGTTTATCGAGAAGTTTTCACTAATTTATAAACCATTGACCAAGCTTACTAAAAAGAATCGGGTATTTGAATGGGGTTCTGAAGAAGAAGATGCTTTTAATACGCTGAAGGATAAATTGTGTTCTGCGCCGATTTTGTCTTTGCCAGAAGGATCTGAAGATTTTGTGGTGGATTGTGACGCGTCTCATAAGGGATTTGGAGCTGTGTTGATGCAAATAGAGAAAGTGATAACTTATGCTTCGAGACAATTGAGGAAGCATGAAGAGAATTATACTACTCATGATTTAGAACTTGGAGCTATGATTTTTGCTTTGAAGCTGTGGAGACACTACTTGTATGGAACTAGGTGTGTGGTGTTCAATGACCATAAGAGTCTATAACATATTTTGGATCAGAAGGATTTGAATATGAGACAAAGGAGACGGGTAGAATTACTGAGTGACTATAACTGCGAGATTCGTTACCACCCTGGTAAAGCGAATGTGGTAGCTGATGCACTTAGTAGAAAGGAAGGGAGAAGTATTAAAGAGTTAGAGCTTTGGTAATGATGGAAATTGTTGATTTGACATAAATGATACTGAAAGCCCAAGCTAATGGTTTGAAGGAAGATAATGTTGAGGCAGAGAATCTGGGTAGAATGTTGAAACCGTTGTTTGTAGTAAGGCCAGATGGAATGAGATATTTTGAGAACAGGATTTGGTTACCATTGTGTCCGTCTGAGGAAGGTGCTTTAGGAGTGCGAGATTTTGTGATGAATGAATCTCATAAGTCCAAGTATTTAATTCATCCTAGAGCGGACAAGATGTATCAAGACCTTAAGAAAGTGTATTGGTGGCCAAATATGAAAGCAGATATAACCCGATATGTTAATAAGTGTTTAACTTGTGCGAAGGTAAAGGCTGAACATATGAAGTCATCTGGATTATTGGTGCAGCCTGAAATTCCTGAGTGGAAATAGGAGAAAATTACTATGGATTTGGCGACGGGTTTGCTAAGGACTTCTAGTGGTTGTGATATGATATGGGTGATTGTCGATAGATTGACTAAGTCTGCTCACTGTTTATCAATGAAGAAGATGGATAGTATGGAAAGATTAACGACAGTGTATGTGAAGGAGATTGTTTGTCAACATGGTGTGCCTTTGTGATAATTTCAGATCATGATAGTAGGTTTACCTCGGAGTTTTGTAAATCTCTGCAGAAAGCGATGGGAACGAAGTTAAATTTGAGTACATCATATCATCCAAAAACTGATGGACAATGTGACAGGACGATTCAAACATTAGAGGATATGCTTCGAGCGTGTGTGATTGATTTTGGGAATAGTTGGGATAGAAATTTGCCATTGGTGGAGTTTTCGTATAATAATAGTTATCGTGCTAGTATTAAAGCCGCACCATTTGAAGCTTTGTATGGACGTAAGTGTATATCTCCAGTATGTTGGAGTGATGTAGGAGAGAGTCAGTTGACTGGACCTGAAATGATTTCTGAGACAACTGAGAAGATTGTGCGAATTAAGAAGCGTTTGTTATCTGCCAGAAGTAGACAAAAGAGTTATGCTGACAATAGGAGGAAACCGTTAGAATTTGAAGTAGGAGATACGGTTATGCTGAAGGTATCATCATGCAAGGATGTAATTCGTTTTGGAAAGAGAGGAAAGTTGAGCCCGAGATATATTGGACCTTTTAAGATTATTAAAAGGATTGGATTGGTTGCTTATAAGTTAGAATTGCCGGATGAACTTAGGGCTATTCATAACACTTTTCACGTGTCTAATCTGAAGAAGTGTTTAGAAGAAAGGGATTTGGTGATTCCATTGGAGGAAATTCAACTTGATGATAAGTTGCATTTTATAGAGGAACTTGTAAAGATTATGGATAGGGAAGTTAAAAGATTAAAGCATAGTAAGATTTCGATTGTGAAAGTGAGATGGAATTCTAGACGTGGACCTGAGTTTACCTGGGAACATGAGGACTTCTTTAAGAATAAGTATCCTTATTTGTTTTAAGATGGATTAAGCAACGGGACGTCACTGTCTTTGAGAAGGAGGGGATGTGATAACCTGAAACCAAGGTCTTGCCTAATCTTATTTTACGAATATTATTGAAAATTTTTGATGAGCTTGAATGATTTTTGTTTTTGATGGTTTGAGTTGAAACCAATGTTAGGAGACTTATTTTTTCTTTTTAATTAGTATGAGGATTATTAGTAAGCGTGATGTCGACGGATGCCCAATATTTTACGTTTTATTGTCGATTGTGCGATGTTTGTCGTTTCTGATGTTTTCTTTTTAATGACATGTTAAGTCGAGTCGAGAGACGATATTATTATACTTATGATACGTTTTACCTTTTGAAAAAGTATTTTATGAAACCCGAGCCTCATGAATATATTCAAAATTGACTAATAGTCATTCCCCGCTTTTTAACTAACTATTTACATTTTGATCCAAAACTATGCAAGAATGGCAAAAGTAGCCCTTCCACCTACCATATATGTACTCTATACCTAACCTAAAGCACATACATGCAAGTTAAACAAGATCCAAACCCCCCACCCTCTTTTCTTTCTTCACTGTAAGCTAAACAACACACCTTATCATAATATTTTCTTGATTTTGAGCTAGAATTTATCAAAACTAAAACAAGACCACTTCCTAAAATCAAAAGGTGGTTCTATTGGTACTAAATTTTCCAACATGAATGAGGTTTTTTATTTTTGTTATGAACTAGGGTTGGTGTGAGTGATAGATGATCATGCATGTGATGATCTAGTTATGATCATGTTTAGATCATGTTGTTTTGGTGATGAAAGTTGATTTTTGATTTTGGGTTTTTATTTTTATGAATTATACAAGTGTTAGGGTTGATATATATTGATATTATGGGATTAGGATGAGTAGAAAAATGATTAGAATTGGTTAAAAGTGTGATTTTATGTGACATTTAGCAGGGTAAATTAGGGCCCTGAGTTGAGGTAATAACTAGATTTTTACTAAATTGAAATTTGTCTCGACTCGATTCGAATTGACCACGGTTAACGTGCGAATCAGTTGTTCTTGGTGAAAAAGAAAGAAAATGTCGTTGAGTAACTAAATAAAGATGAAATCTCGAAAAGATTAAACTAAAAATAAAGACTTTAAAAGTAAATGACAAAATATAAAAGAAATAAAACAAATTTAAAACTTAATCAAAAGTAAATTTAAAAACTTAAAACTTAATAAAATTGCAAACTTTAAAATTAGACTAAGACAAAAAAAGTTAAAATAAAGCTAGGTAAAAATGGGGGGAAAATAAAACTTTGAAAATAAAACAGGGAACTAAAACAAAACCCTAATCCGGAATAAACATATAGACCTAATCCGGAATAATTTATGTGCTATCCGGAATACTTGAAAACACCTAATCCGGAATAATTAGGTATGCTTATCCGGAATAATTAAGTCCTAATCCCGAATAAGTTTTATGACTTATCCTGAATGTAGTTCTACTTGTTATCCGGAATGAAAAATGCCCTTATCCGGAATCCTAAGAAAATACTTATCCGGAATCCAGTTTTATGTGCAATCCGGAATACTTAAGAACACCTAATTCGGAATATTTGAAAGCCCTTATCCGGAATGTTGTTGTTTCTAATCCGGAATATAAGAAGGAGCTAATCCGGAATGTGTTAAAACTAAACTTATTCAGAATACAAGGGTTTCAAAACCCAGATAAGGAACAAAAGTAAGCAAAATTAAAATAAGCTAAAATCTAATAAGCACTTAACCAGAAGTTTAACCAAACTAATTTTAAGAAAAAGCTAATAAGCCACAACTTAAAAACTTTTAAAATACTAAATAATCAAAATATTTAAAATCAACTTTTTATAAAAATAAACTATTAAAAATACTTAATTTAAAAATAATAAAATTACACAATAAGCACTAAACACAATAAGCTAAAAGATCAAACACATCAAAACCATAAGGACAATCAAACAAGCACATCAATTAAACAATAAGCATAAAGATTAAACAAACTACTTGTTTATGAAATCAAAACAATAGATTTAAAAACAAGAAAGGTAGAATGAGAGTGATTATGAAAAACTTGAAATTAAAATTAAGATTAAAGATTCAAATACAAGATTAATATGAAAAGCTTGAAAACATTAAAGAAAAGCTAGAGAGAGAAAGTAATTTAATCTACTTCTAAAACATGAAAAATAAACTAATTTCTACTAACTAACTAACTAACACCTTATAATGAAAGATTAGGAGGGTATACCTAGGAGGAGGGGAGGAGTGTTGACGCTTCTCTCTTTCTCTTTGTCTTTTCGTCTTTTAATTTATTCGTCTTTCTCGACTTTGTCTCGGGATTTGTCGAATGATAAAATGAACTCGTCTTCTAATTTTCTTCTATTATTAGACTTGGTTCTTCGACTTCGTTAAACTTCCGTCTTTAGACTTTTTCTTCGATAAATCTTTAGAATAGGCCTTTGGCTTCCGTTCTTTTTGCTCTCTTGATCTTTTAACTTCGTCTTTTGTCTTTTTCTTCGATAAAAGCCCGTGAAAGCCCATGTTTTCTTCCTTTTTCATATTTTGGTCCTAAAACTCAACAAAAACACAAACCACGCATAATTCCGACTTTACGACATCAAATACACGTTTTGGTCTTGTTTTTATTATAATTAAGTGGCAAAAGGATAAGTGTTTTCACACTTATTAAATCCCCTACACTTGACCATTGCAACGCCCTCATGCAATGTATTAGTTACAAAGCAAGATTTACATTTCCCATCATAATTAACCCACTTTGGCCTTTATTAAATACTAGACACTAAGGAAACTAAAAAGGATAGAAAATTACAAAACATTTGAAGGACGAAACAAGTAAAGAAATCAAAGACTTACATTAGGGCTTTGGTGTCATGAGTGTTTATCACCCTCAAGTTTCACGTTCCCTATACCAAGCTTAAAAACGAGATCATTGTTATTATAAGTTAGTAAAGCTAACATTTACTCATGTGGCTAAATTATTCACTTAGACCCCCTTATTCCTAGGTGTATCACTTATATTTTATTTTTGTCTTGAATGATCACGAGGATGCATTTTTTACTTATATCGATAGTTTATTAAGGCCGAAAATAAAGTAGGACGATTTAATCAATAGTTAGCTAAAGGACAAAATCTTTTAAAACTGCTTCTCGAAACCTCATAAAGTTCATATCTTGGCATAACTCGTTTCACGATTTGAGACCTTTCTCGGATCGATATTTTGCATTGACTTCATACTTCAAATCTTGAGATACTTTCTTGAAATAATGGTCTTCTCTTCATAATAGGAATTTCTTCACTTGAAGTTTTTGAGTGATTCTTCAAACTTGGACCACGACTTCTTCAATTTTCTCCAATCTTTATTTAGGATTTTGATATACAACGATCCGTCTCCTTTTAGGACTTGGATCTATTTATCCTCATACCTTGTTAGGGCCTTTTCGGATAGACATCTCCATGATCTTTAGGGGAGTATTTGCTTTTTGTCGTGTGTCTCGATCCTTCATATTGATTTTTGATAAATGATTCTTCACATCACTTTGGATCTTTAGCAACAAAATGTAGCCCTTATGCCTTGTTAGGGCCTTTTCGGACTCGCCAATCTTCGCATCCCGCTTTAATAAGTTATGCCTTGGCTATGAACTCTAATTAATACCGAGCAACTTTTAAACGATCTTGTGCTAGAAGCTAAGTAAATTTTCAAATCGTACGACCTTACTTATTGCAATTATTTATATTAACAAGCGATGGGAGAAAAAGCTCATAATTAACTCACATAAACTCATGAAAGAATACCAAACTTATAATTGACTCTATCATCTCTCGTTCTCCACAATTTAAAATATAAAGGAATGAGACTCGTGGATGCTTAGCCTATTAAATCAAAGTTTTGGGTTTTCAAGTCATCAATAGGATCTTGCAACTTCTTAGACTTTTTCAAGTTTAGAATTTGCATTTTAAAGTTCGCTTGATAAACGACTTTCTAGGATCAATTATAGGAACTTGCGAAAAGTTTTTGTTATTAAACCCGTATGAGTTAAGACTTTCGCGTTTTAAAATTCCCTATATAAAAGTCTAGCAAAACTTGATTTAAACATGTTAAGGATACTAGCTAGAGTAAACTTAAATAAATAAACTCGGGTTGAGTCAAAAGATTCATGACGGGCCCAATATATTAGAGACAAATAAACTCATTAAAACCATTTTATTAAAATTTATTCTAGCAATGAAAGAAAATAACGATAACAAAGGGAAATACAACTAGGACAAAATAGATCAAAAAATTTGAAAAATGTCGAAAAATAAATTTTCCGGTTAAAATGAGGACAAATTCATGGAAAAGCCCACTTAACTTCGATAGAAGTCCCCCCAACACTTAAGATAAACATTGTCCTCAATGTTTAAGCATGTGGGAGTAAACTCCCCTACACTTAGGACATTGTGCACGTTGTTTAAATCTTCCTAAGGAAAGGACAACTAAAGTGATTCCTATTTCAACATAAATGATAAAATAATGAATCAAAAGAGTTTTAGGATAGAACCGGAAATACGGGTACACGGAATCACGGGTCGTCAAAAGTCATCAAAAGTGGATCTTGGAAAGCTCGAATCCCTGCACACCATAAGAAAGAAAACAACAAACACATATGAGGGTCTCCCCCTACATTTATTATAAAAACGTATAAAAAGGATATATCATCAGGTTGCCTCCCGAGGAGCGCTTGTTTTTTGTTCACCGAATCGTGAGCCTGACTCGACCTTGATTACAATGGTAAAAATCTTGAAGAACATCCACCAGCAAATACATGGTTTTCATCCATCAAATAGCACAAGCTTAAGGTGAAGAGCACAAGCCAAAGAAGAGTAGGCAAGGTTCCCTTAAGCTGTTGTTGAGCACGGTGGTAGAAAGTATGATGAAGTGAAAGCATAGCTTCGTAGTTTCCAAAAGTCTTCCCTTTTATTTCATCAGATGGATACTGAGATGGCTTAAAAATTGTGATAGCCGGATCGAACACCTTTTCCTTTAGGGGAAAATAAGACTTAGATTCAGTAGACCTTTAAGATTCGCCCATAAACCGCACAATCTCATCCGAATAAGGTGGAAAGAGAGGTGTCAAGACATAGGTACTACGGATATTGGTGTCGTTCGGTTTCTTCTCCTTTGAAACGGGCTTCTTGACATCCGAAGGAGGATAAAGACCATAATCAAAGTCCAAAGGAGGAGAATCATGCTCATTAGAAAAGTAGGTATTGAGAAAAGTGTCGAAATCTTCCTCAAATGAGTAATTATCCAAAGTATCAAGTGTTTTTTGTGGAGGATCCTCATCAAAAATAGGAGCACAATCATCAATATAAGACATAACACTTGAAGAATCACTCGAAAGAGTTTCAGCATCATCAAAGTCATCATAAGTTGGCATGCCTTCATACTCGTAAGAAAAATCATCATAATCATCCAAATCGAAATTAGAATCATCATCATAATCATCATAGATTGGTGTAGCATCATAAATTGGCGGGACATCCAAATTGGAGAGAGAATCGTTAGAATCATCCACATGGTCTTGAAAAAGTGGATTATCATTGCAAGTCTCGAAAAGAGGATTGTCATGTAGCACAAAATCATCAAGATTTGTACTTTCCAAAGGAGTTGTAACAAGCTCGTCTTGAAGCACATCAATCATTTTCGCCGATTCTTTTCCATTTGATTTGCTTATAATCTTCCCCATCTTAAAAACTTGTTGATCATTCCGGACCCTTAGAATGAGTTCACCTTCGGCAACATCGACTAAAGCTTTTCCGGTTCTCAAGAATGGCCATCCAAGTATTAACGGAATACGAGGATCCATTTCATAATCAACAACAACAAATTCGACCGGAAAAGTGAAGGTACCAACTTTAAGAAAAAAAACCTTCGGAAATACCAACGGGGTAAGCGAGAGTTCGATTTGCTAGCTTAAGAGTCATCTTTGTTGGTGTAAGGTCGGGTAATGATAACTTAATGGCATCAAATTTATACTTGCCCCGAGATCGGCTAAGGCAGTAAATTCTTCAACTTTGTTAAATGTACAAGGTAGCACAAAATGACCGGGATCTCCAAGTTTTTCTGGAAGTTCTTTAAGAAGGATTGTTGAACAATTCTCATTCAATCATGTGTTGACAAACGCAGCCATCTTTTCCTTCTTACTAAGCAATTCCTTAAATGCGTTGACAAATTTTAGCATTTGGACAAGTGCTTCAATAAGGCTAATGTTGAAATTTATTTGGGAGATCATCTTCAAATAGGAAGTAATTTGAGAATCGTCCTTAGTAAGAACTTTGCACTTGTCTATCTTGAAGGATAAGTAATATTGGGTTTAGGTGGTGAAGGTTGAGATGGTGAAGGGTTTTTCTTTGGTACTTCTTCCGTAAGAGGTGGAGAAGGTAATGTAGAACTAGTACTAGGCGTGGTAGTAGGAGGGATAAATGGGGGTGGAGGAGGTGTAGATGTAGTAACTTGGGGAGGGATAGAAGGTCCTACTAGAGTTGCTCCACTGCGTGTAGTAATAGCACTGACATTAGCTCTAGGGTTTGTTTTGGTTGTAGAAGGAAGAGCACCTTGGGGACGAATGGTTTGAAACATTTGAACGAATTTCCTATCTGTGGACTCTTGCATTTCCTTCATGGTTTTCTCATGATTGGTTAATTTTTGTAGAATCAAATCCATGCGGATGAGGTAAATTTAACCCTTGTTGTTGAAAACCTTGGTTTGGGTATTGGTTATATGGTTGAAAACCTTGAGGATTGAAACCTTGGTTTTGCATTGTATAAGCTCCTAGATTACCATTATAGCCCCTCACATTTGCATTTTGTTGAAAATTTGCTCTTGGTGGCCCTTGGTTGTTTGGGTGGGTGGGTGTGGTCTTTGTGGAAAACCGGGTGGAGCCAAGTAATTCGTCGAGTTGTAGGACAAGTGATTAACATCGACATTAGGCTTGAAATGAACCCTCTCTGTGTTTTTGTAAGCATACACTTCCCCGTGAGATTGATCATAATCTTTATCACAATTAGCATAAGAGTGTGGCCCACCACAAGTTTCACAAGTTATATTGAGAGCATGGGCATGTTGATTAGGAGGGTTATATCTTAAAACAAGTTGTTTTACTGCTGAAGTAAGTTCCTTAAGATGATTGGTCAACTCACTCTCACTGGCACTAGCCATAGTAGCCCTAACACTCTTGGTTTGTACTTTGGCTTTGTTTTCAATAATTTCCCAAGCCTCATTCATAGATTTGACAAGAATAGTACCCCCCGAAACACTATTTAGTGAATCTTGGTCATTCAAACTTAATCCATTTTAAAAAGTATTAATTTGATGTACCTTTGTAAAAGTGTGTTGTGGACACTTTCTTAAAAGTTCCTTAAAACGATCCCAAGATTCACTAAAAGTCTCACCGTACTTATGTTCAAAATTAATGATGTCATTCCGCAAAGCGGTAGTACGTGAGGGTGGGAAAAATTAATTGATAAACTTGGTCTCTAGGTCCGCCCATGTTGTAATACTTTGGGGTGGTTCCTTATCAAGCCAAGTCAGTGCTTGTCCCTCGAGGGAGAAGGGAAAGAGGATCAAACGAATTGCCTCTTGTGAGACCCCATTGTATTTCACGGTATTGGTTAAGTGAACAAACCTTTTTATGTCATCGTGCGGATCATCATGAGTGCGGCCTAAGAAACATGTTGCGGAAACCATTTGTATAAAACCGGTCTTGAGCTCGAAGTTATTTACATCAATAGCCGGAACCACAATCGCATATTCATTGCCTTCAACATGTGATTGCAAGAGCTCGATCATTGGACGGTTATCCATTGTGTTAACAACAGGAGGCTCGATGATAAAGGCTTGAATGAACTTTCTTTTGCGTGATCGGGTACGCATACACCTACAAAATAAAAGAATAGCAAAGAAATAGAAGAAATAAAGTTAACGTGAAAAGAAAATATTTTTGGTGCAAAACTTTTGAAAAAGAAATGCTTTTTATGATTTTTTAAATGTTTTTGTATTTTTGAAAATTTTAATTTTTTTGGATTTTTGAAAATTTTTGAAAATTTAGCAAGAAAAATAACGTTCAAAAGTGAACGGATCCCAAAATACAACGCGTCTCTCACAAAAAAAACGTTGATCTTTACGAAAAGAGCCGGCAGCGGCGCCATTTTAATAACTAGATTTTTACTAAATTGAAATTCGTCTCGACTCGATTCGAATTGACCACGGTTAATGTGAGACTCAGTTGTTCTTGGTGAAAAAGAAAGAAAACGTCGTTGAGTAACTAAATAAAGATGAAAGCTCGAAAAAATTAAACTAAAAATAAAGACTTTAAAAGTAAATGACAAAATATAAAAGAAATAAAGCAAATTTAAAACTTACTTAAAAGAAAATTTAAAAACTTAAAACTTTATAAAAATGCAAACTTTGAAATTAAACTAAGACAAAACAAGTTAAAATAAAGCTAGGTAAAAATGGCGGTAAAATAAAACTTTGAAAATAAAACAGGGAACTAAAAAAAAACCCTAATCCGGAATAAACATATAGACCTAATCCGGAATAATTTTTGTGCTATCCGGAATACTTGAAAACACCTAATCCGGAATAATTAGGTATGCTTATCCGGAATAATTAAGTCCTAATCCGGAATACGTTTTATGACTTATCCGGAATGTATTTCTACTTGTTATCCGGAATGAAAAATGCCCTTATACGGAATCCTAAGAAAATAATTATCCGGAAGCCAGTTTTATGTGCAATCCGGAATACTTAAAAACACCTAATTTGGAATATTTGAAGGCCCTTATCCGGAATGCTGTGGTTTCTAATCCGGAATATAAGAAGGGGCTAATCCGGAATGTGTTAAAACTAAACTTATTCGGAATACAAGGGTTTCTAAACCCGGATAAGGAACAAAATTAAGCAAAATTAAAATAAGCTAAAATCTAATAAGCACTTAACCAAAAGTTTAACCAAACTAATTTTAAGAAAAAGCTAATAAGCCACAATTTAAAAACTTTAAAAACACTAAATAACCAAAATATTTAAAATCAACTTTTTATAAAAATACACTATTAAAAACACTTAATTTAAAAATAAGAAAATCACACAATAAACACTAAACACAATAAGCTAAAAGATCAAACACATCAAAACCATTAGGACAATCAAACAAGCACATCAATTAAACAATAAGCATAAAGATTAAACAAACTTCATGATTTTATGAAATCAAAACAATAGATTTAAAAACAAGAAAGGTATAATGAGAGTGATTATGAAAAACTTGAAATTAAAATTAAGATTAAAGATTCAAATACAAGATTAATATGAAAAGCTTAAAAACATTAAAGAAAAGCTAGAGAGAGAAAGTAATTTAATCTACTTCTAAAACATGAAAAATAAACTAATTTCTACTAACTAACTAACTAACACCTCCTAATGAAAGATTAGGAGGGTATATATAGGGGGAGGGGAGGAGTGTTGATGCTTCTCTCTTTCTCTTTTTCTTTTCGTCTTTTAATTTCTTCGTCTTTCGTGACTTTGTCTCGGGATTTGTCGAATGATAAAATGAACTCGTCTTCTAATTTTCTTCTATTATTATACTTGGTTCTTCGACTTCGTTAAACTTCCGTCTTTAAACTTTTTCTTCGATAAATCTTCAGAATAAGCCTTTGACTTCCATTCTTTTTGCACTCTTGATCTTTTGACTTCGTCTTTTGTCTTTTTCTTCGATAAAAGCCCGTGAAAGCCCGTGTTTTCTTCCTTTTTCATATTTTGGTCCTAAAACACAACAAAAACACAAACCACTCATAATTCTGACTTTTACGATATCGAATACACGTTTTGGTCTTGTTTTTATTATAATTAAGTGGCAAAAGGATAAGTGTTTTCACACATATTATGAGGCTGTTTTGGATGTCTTATGTTTTGATTATTGTTAAACTAGTAAGATAGTGTTATAGAGATTTTGATTATCTTCGTTTTGACGTAAATTAGAGCTTCTAACTCAAAACAAGGAAGAAGTTATGATAGTTTGATTATTCGTTTACCGGGGACGAGTATCGGCACAATATGAAGTTGTTGTCGATATTTGGATCGAATCTTGGGGACTACAGAATGAGTTTTAAAATGAGTCAAGGGATGTTCTAAGTATGTAAACCCTAGGTTGTGAGTCTATTTTCAAACCTAAGTGTCGGTTTTGTAAATGAAGTTGATTATAGAGGTCCAAATGGTTGTATGAGTCGATGACGTAAAACTGTCTAGTTTTTGTAAGTCAAAGATGTGTCGGGCAGGGAGTCTTAGAAGTAAAAAATTTTGACGAACTTTTTGGAGGACTTTCTATAGATAGTAAGTGAGTTCCTCGAGTCGTTTCATAAACTTTTGACGTGTCTAAGTAAGGTAAATGAGCTTGTACATTGGTATGTGCCGGCAAATTTTTATCGAGAGTATAGATTAATAAAGTAAACATATAGAAGAGTATAATAGTATCACTTGTGAAAATCCGTAAATTTATGGTCGATATTTTATTCTCAAGTATTATTTAAAAACATTATTTTAATGTTATATTATGAACTCACGCATTTTTGTGAAGAAATAAGGGTTTACGTCTTAAAGTAGCATCGACTACGTCTAAACCGGAGGATTCTACGTTACGTGCTTACGTTTACATACACCATTTTTGGTGGCAGTCCGACATTTCAAGAAATAAATTTATTCTTGAATATTATATTGAAATTTTAATTTGTGTTGGTTCATAAACTCACAAATTTACAAGAAGAGATTAGGACTTATGTGCATAATTTAACGTCCTTTACGACTAAACTGGAAACCCTAGGTTTAAGTATTTACGTTTTTGAAATCCGTTTTTGATGAGGCAATTTTTATTAGATTCGTTTTGTGCCGTTGATTCATAATTTATAAAAACGTTTTTCATAAAACGACCCGAGGGCACGCAAAATCGAGGAAACTAGAATCGAGGAGTACCCGTAAATTAATAAGGGGATGAAACAAGTTATACTTGTCCCACCCCCTCACCATGGGCGACAAACTTGGCCAACACACCCTACAAGGTGTCACTTTTATACATGTCTAAGGACACATGTCCTTAAACTACCTAAACTACTAGCAAACAACTCAATCTCTCTCTCTAGCTCCCATGGCCGTCCCTTTTCACCACCACAAAACATCATCATTTGATTAAGTTTCTACCATAAATCTTGTGTTTAAACTTGATCAAGATGAAAACCCTTTGAAGACTTGTTGATTTAAGGTGATCCTAACATCTATAGAGGAGTTTACATGGAGTTCAAGGGCTGAATTCATGGAGGTATTCATGCATATAAAGATCTCAAGAAGTTCATTTGCCAAGTTGAAGATTTGGTAACAAGGAACCAAGCCTTGTTCATCAAAATCCCATCTTTCCATCATCTTGATTGGTATAAGGATCAATCTCTTCCTATCATCTTGTTATTTTGACTATGTAATCTTGTATTTTCTTCATTTATGTATACGTATATGATGATGAATGATGATCAAAATATTATGTGGGGATTTGGTGTTTATAAATTTGGTTAAAAAGATTAACAGCTACATGGAAAGATGTTAAAATCATGACTAGAATTGTAGGCTGTATAAAACAGTAAAGAACCATATGATAACTTGTTAAAATGACTTGGATAATTTAATATAAAGTAAGGTATATGACTTTTACATATGTGAGATTGGCCACTCAATGGAATCCATAAAATGAGTAAGATATGATCAAAACATTATTGAAGTCCAAATCTGTATAGTCTATTTTGGACGAACTGTTAGAGACATTTAGAGGATGATTGAGCAGTAGCTAAAATGGAGTTAATCGTAGAAAATATTATGTAGTTTGTGCTTCCTAAAAATGAGCTTCTATCTCCTTGTAGAACTCAAGATATGGTAAAAATAGGGAGAGTGAAATTCATAATCAGATTTGTAAAATAAAAGTATATATTATAAAATTAGCACTCAAGTAAAACTAATATAAAATGTATACCTAAAACCCACTAACTTATATATTACTTATAAATAAGTATATACTTTGATAAGTAAATGGGACATTTTATAAAATTGCAAATTGATAAGTTTTATAAGTTATAAAACTATATACATAAGTTTTACGTCTTTTCGGCTAAAACCAAAAGATTAACGTTTTCGTCAATTAAAACTTAGAAGGTCGGACCCGTCTAATGTAAACTTTTTATAACTTATCTACTGATGTATAAGTACATTTGACAAGTAAATACCGATAAAACCCGAGCTTTATAACTTATGGACATTAACGGGCCAAAGTAGCCTTATTGGACTATTGACCCAACTAGTTTGGCAAAACACTAATGGACTTACCCATTGGGCTTAACCCACTTGGGCCCAACATGTGAGTATAGGGCTGATAATAAAAGTGTAATTGGACTAATATAATGTATTGAGCTTATAATGGGCTTATTGGGCCTCAATATATAAATAAGTTGAAACTAGTATAACTAGTCTAAATTTGACTACCACATAACACTATAATGTGTATGAAGAGATAAAATCCCACTTGATCATCATCATACTTATAATGTCATCATATATATACATATCCATTATTTTTATAAAGTCATTGGACAAGATTCTAAGACCGAGTATTATTTGTCTAGGTTTCCGTGATTGAAGCACGTACCGTACATCCAAATCGTCGATAACCCGCCTTTCCCAATCAACGTGAGTTCATAGCCTCGCACTATTTTAAATGTTTTATGAAATGTTTTATAAACCCGCGAGGGAGATAACATGTTAGTTTTAATAAAATAGGACACTAGTTGTCCCAATTGTTTGCTTATTGATATGGACCCGAATGATTATATGACCCGATGAATGATTATATGACTTGATGAATGAAATGAAATGGATTATTATAGTTAGGTTATGTCACTAAAAGTCCCATTAGCATGAATTGTGAACTACCGGGATTTGGTAGACGCTTATGCATATAATAGTACTATTGGGGAAGATCACCCCAGTTCGCGCCTTGACGGGTGATCCCCGTCGTGCCACATTGATTGGTAAGCGAATTTATGTATGAGAAGATTTATATAAGTGTGATCATTGTGACGACACGCTGTTTTAGATGGGCAAATGAATTTCGGGTTAGCTACCCGTTGTTTGTTGTAGTAAGGTAGCAATGTCATGCGGCTTATAATAATCCAATAACGAAAATACTGGTATACGCATTGAATTACGATATATTGCTTGACTAGCAATACAGGGTCTTATTACTGATATTATGTTCGTGTTTTGGATTTATATAACGGTTTTTTTAACTCTATACAACGTTATAAAACGTACAGTATGATGTTTTTACGACATTGGTTTGTATAATGGTTTTGAAGGCAAAAACCTATATGATGATTTACAACAAAGATTTGTACAAAATAATTTTCGGTAATAATTATATACCAATGATATATTAATAGTTGTGCTATCCCGTAACACCAACAACTCTTCCGCTAAACTAAAGTTTGAATATTTGGGGGTGTTACCGTTTGGTACTAGAGCTCTCGTTATAGAGAACGAAAGATTTTTAAAAACCAAGGTTTTGAATAAAATATTTCAAAATATTTTAACTATAAACATTTTTCTCAAAATGTCTAATAATATTTTGACTATAACGGTGCTGAAGAATTCTCGAGTTACCGACAAGGCCAGACTGAGAAGTGTTATTTTAATATATATATATATATATATATATATATATATATATATATATATATATATATATATATATATATATATATATATATATATATATATAACTTGGATTATATATATATATATATATATATATATGTTGTAATTTGATAACATGATTGTTGATGATTATTTTAATACTTATACGCGGTATTTATACAACGTAGGTTGTCACAAGGAACCCTAACTCCCCTAGCAAATTAATTGAAGCTATTCCCGTAGGAATTCTAGCTATTCCAGATCTAAACCAAGTTGTGGATATTTATGATCCCAACAAAATGGTTGATATTCGTAGAAATGTTGGTATTAGTTGATTATGATATTGAAGAAGAATTGGCGAGATTAAATCTGATATCGATGTCATGACGATCTTTCCTTATATAGTGGAGTTTGACAAAACCTTACCACCTAGAAAGGTGTCATCTGATTCGGTGCCACCCAATTCTTAAGTTGAACTTGAAAAGGTAAATGTTGCACTCGAGGCTGTCATTGGAGCCACTACCCAAAAGCCTCATACCACTAGTATCTTTCAGAGAAGTATAATTGAATGTGTTCGTCATTTCATACTAGTGACTCATTTGATAACTATTGATGAGAGAGCTATAGGATTGGAAATTAAGTGTTGTTCATATCGAACTTTTATTTCCCTTTCAAGGTCTAAGAATAAGGTTGAAAGTATTGGAGAATGAGGTAGGATATCGCATTGAGTATGATTTGGTTGAAACTTGAATGAAGTAAAAATTTAACTTGTATGGAATAAGAAATGGTTAAGAGGAAGTTGTTGAGTCCTATGATTCAATTATATGGTTTTAAATGATTGTTGGTTCGTGTGTAAGGGTTGTTCCTATGCCATTGTCCAATGCCGAGGATGCCCAGTGTCCAATAAATTGAAGAAATCTTCTTCTGAATTGGAACCGATGGATCTTTCGGGACATGTGGAACACCTAATGACTCTTGTAGATTAGTATTCATTGTGGTATCTTTTAAAATCCTAGCTTAACTGAGACATCAGTTGGTAGGATGAGTTTTTGGAATTGTATGAAATGGCAACACGTAATGTGTTACGGTACAATTTTGACTTGTTTGTGATTAATGAAAAGACTACCTTTGATTACTAAATCCTACATGTATCAATGTTATCTATCTTTTATTGCTTCATCCTAATGTTCGCATTAGTGATGCAACCATTGAACAAGTACTCATCTCGATTTGAGTTACGTTGTGGATTATTCTTTTTGAGTGCCTCGAGGTCATGAACCTCATGATTAATTGGCTAAGCTCATTTCCTATCATATTGTAGTTAGTTCTTGGTGAACAACTTTTCATCACTCTTTTGCAGATCACTCATTGTTTTTATAAGTTAAAACAGTATCCCTTGAGAAAAATTGAGTTTTCATCACCATATGGATTATTCAAAGTGATATTTATAAGTAATCGTTATCGAAATAAAGTTGTTTATGAAATATTTTGGAAAACATAATTGTTTCCATAACGAAGAATATCTCTGTAGATTCATTTGATTTTTATTTCATGATTAAGCATGAATATATTTTTATTTTAAACATGATAACAAAGTTTTGACGAACCGAGTATTGCATCGTTAATCCTAAAATTGTATATAGTTACGCGCCTACATACAATTCCGAAGGGACCATGCAAGGCTGATTAGTAGTCACCATAAAATTGATTAATAAACACTACATTTTCTTTGAAGTTATGAAAGATTTAAGTTTATGAGATCTGCAAGAAGTGCAAAAATAGGGACATATTGTTAGAGACACCTACATATGTGCCCGTACCATTTATTTTCTTAATCGAGTTGAATCATCTGTGTAAATTGTCCTATTTGACAATTAATATTCCCTTCTTGTCCAATTCTCTCGTGGTGAGATTCTTTGGAAAAGTATTTAATTATCGAGTATTGATACCCGACTGGATGTATCGACGTTCCTATCAATTCTTTTGATTAGATTTCATTTGAATGACATGGGTAGCGATCCGAGGAGCTTTCGAATGCGTACTCAAATCATGAAAACATGGGATATATTCATATTCGTTAATGTTTTTGTCTTTATCTAATTTGAAATTCTCTCGCGTAAATCATGTGTTGACCTTACTCATTTAATATTAGCTATGTCTCCAGATATCCTTGAATTTGTGAAGGATTATGAGTTATTATTAGTCTTTTGAGACGTTCGCATCTTATCAACGGTAATGAAACTGGAAAGTTGGTAGTGCTAGTAGAATGGATTGATTGATTATGACATGATGTCATTGTTTTAATTGATGGGAACTCGATTAGAAATCCCCTAAAAGATAAGATGTTGATTATCAAAAGTGATCTAAATAATTCTCGATAGGTGGTTGTATCCTGCTTTTAGACTTAAAATTTTACCATAAATGGTTGTGAACTAGCCATAGACCTTTTAATTTAGAAAGAACCTAAGTTGGACTTATTAAAAGATGTTTCTGTTATCTGAAATTTTAGGAGGTATTTGCTGGTAAATTACCTTGACATTCGCCATTAAGGCAAGCTGAATTTGGTATTTATTATATTCCCGGTGATGCACCTATGGCATGTACACTGTACGTCAGCACCATCTGAATAGAAAGAATTACCGTACAACTGAGAGAGTTGTCGGAGAAAGATTTTATTCTATCGAGCTCGTCATCATGAAGAGCTATGGTGTTATCATTCCTTATATTTGTTGATTACCGTGAACTAGGTAAATTGACGATCAAAATCTGTATCCATTACCCAAGATGGAAGATTTGTTCGAACATTTACAAGGTTCTAGCGTATATTCAAAAATTTGATCTACCACATGATTATCTTCAACTTCGCATCCACGAAAAAGATTATCTATTCCAATCACTAAATCTGGAACTCGTAATGAACATTATGAGTTTCATGTTATGTCGTTTGAATTGACCAATGCACATGTAGCATTCATAAATTTGGTGAATCACGTGTGTAGGATGTAATTTGATAAACTCATGCTTGTGATCATTAAGGACCATCTGTTTGTATCTAAGAATAAGAAGGAGTTAGAAATCATTTATAGACTGCTCTGAGTTGGCCGAGCAATGAAAACCTGTACCTATAATATTTAACATGTGATTTAAGGCTTAATCCATTACATTATTTGACCGTATGATTAATAGATAATGGAATCTATATTGACTCTTCAAAGATTAGAGCCATTTAAGGCTTTGTGTTATACCAAAAAGAAAGTGCAATAATGTTTTGACAAATATTTATCAAAGAATTTTTAAAGAATCATTCCCTTATACCCATAACATTTAACTAAACTCCTTTAGGGGTAAATGTTTGTGGATACCTCAAGACAACCTAGGAGGAATTGAGAAAACCATTTAAACCATGATTTGGAATTTGAAACGACAATTTTTGCTTTTCAACTAAGAAAATTTTGACCAAAGAATAAACAAAGATTTTTCGAACATTTAGGAATCTTATTAATTATTTTCGATAAATCAACAAAAATCGTGTTAAATAAATTCAAATTTATTTTGAACATATTTATATAATTGGATGAACTGAGAAATTTAAAACTTTTTACGTTTACATTTCATATAAAAATTAAATATTTATTATTTAATTACTTGTAATAATCATCGACGCTTTAGGTCGGATTGAGCGAAACTAATAAAGATAATAGTTGAGACAAAACTAAAACTTATGAAATATGAAGAAAGAATTTCTGAGTGAATTGTGGTCATGATAATTATTTCATCAGGAAAGGTGAATGTAGTTGTTGACATATTAGGTAGAAAGGATAAAAAGAATCAATTAGGATGTGTTCCTTAGTAATGACTGTGCACAATAAATTGCCGAGCAATTTAAAAATAACTGATGCTTAGAATAAGGATAATATAGATAATAAAAGGGGTTCAATGCTAATGTGAACCACTAGATAGGAGAGCTGATGGCGTTAAATGTTTAAAAGATCGTTTGTGGTGGCCTAAATATGGAGGTTTGTGAGATTTAGTTATGTTGGAACCTCATAATATTAAGTATTTTATTCATGACATTTTTGATTTAATGTATCTTTATCTTAAGAATTTGTACTGATGATAAATTATGAAGGTAGACATCCCCTCATACGTTAGTGAATGTCTAACTATTGCAAATGTCATCATCTGAATTTGATTCGATTTGGGTCATCGTCGACAGACTGACCAAATCTACTAATATTAATGATAAATTCTCGATGAATAAATTGACTCTTTGTATTTAAAGGAGTTGTGTAAACATAGTGTGCCTATATCGATCATATCTATCAAGATCCTCGCTTCGCATCGAATTTCTAGAGATTTGCTCAGAAGTCATTGGGAACGAACCTTGATGAGAGTACTGTACCATCCCAATCGAAGGGACGAGGTAAAGTAACGATACAAACCACTAGAAGTGTTGTTTTATGCTTGAATGATTGACCTTTGGTAATGAACAGGATAATCGCTTTCCTTTGGAAAGATTATCATCGATAATTATCGTATTAGGATCGAGATCGAATCTTGTGAAGATCTAAATATGAGAGCATCTGTAAGCAGAAGTTGGGATGAAGATACCCGACATACACCCATTATGTGTTGGACATGTATTTTAGGTTTAAGGTTGCCTATGATGACAAACCTAACCTTACAAAATACCTGACCCGTGAAACCTGAAATGATTGTTGGAATTAGGATCTGATTATTGATTGTCGGTAGTGGGCAGGAGGTTATGTGAATATGAAATGTAGATCTTGAAGTACAGGATGGGTAGCAAGGTTATGCCAAAAACTTTCACCTTGGAAAAATGAATTGATGATCTGAAGGATCATGGGAAATAAGTCCCCGTTGTATGGGACCATTGAAATAATGTAAAAGTTGGTTTGAAAGTCATATAAGCTGGATCTACCCTAGGACTTCAAGGGCTGCGTAAATTATGTTGGGTCAAAATGTTGATGTGGCAGAAACTCAAAAACGAAGAAAACATAAAGATATTGTCTAAGCGTTGTCAAGAGCAATCCAAGCGTTGACAAGAGCAAACTAAGCATTGTTGGCTCAAGAGTTGTCATGTGCAATCTAAGCATTGTCACATACAATTTAAGAGTTGATAGAAACGTAGACAAGAAGCTTATGGAAGCTTCTATTTAGATAAACATGCAAGATATATTCTGCATAAGTTTATTTAAATAGAATATTTACTTGTTTATTTGATTTTATCTCTTGTAAACCCTAATCCTTACACTATAAAAGGAACCAAGGGTCTTAGGTTTTATTCATCATTCATATTCATAATGCAAACCTAAAGCGTGTGTCGACTAGACATGGGATTCAATGTATACACGTCTAGTGATTGTTTGTTATTAATATAATGAACAATCCAATTTGTTTTAATTCATGTTCTTGTGCCCTAAACACCTTGTTAATGTGTCGTGTTTTAATTCCGCTTTGACTATCTAATCATATGAACATGATGCATTCCTAGTAGCTTTAAAGATCCGGAAACCAAGGTTTCCACAATTGGTATCAGAGCCTCGTGGCTCGTGATGCTAGGACCAACAAGGTGTTCGTGTATGGTGAAAAGAAGAAAAATCCGTCTAACGTTTTTTGGACGTTTTTGTGTGCGCAGCAGTATTCAGAAGGCCATAACCTTTTATTGAACCGTTGGATCGCCACGAAATTTTGTGTGTGTGTTCTAAACAAATATATCTAGATATCCACCGGAGGGATTGTCGAGATCTATCCCCAAGAAAAAGTTATTAAGTGTCAAAGTCACTAGGGGTCATATGCTGTTTTCTGTGAACAGTAATAGTAAAAACGCGATTTCTCCTTCGTTAACCGTTGGATCATCGTGAAATTCGATCTGTAGGTTCTTGACACTTGTGTCTAGGATCTCACCGAAGGGATCTTCGATCTGAACTATCATGAAGAAGATATTCGATGTCAAAGTTCACTGCAGTTTATGGTTTTCACATAAAATCATGATTTAGGGTTTATAAAACCCTAGATCTATTACCCGCTGACATGTGTTATTTAGACGCTGATAGATGTTAGTGTGACGCAGATAGATGTTGGTGTGACACTGACAAGGCATGGATGAGACGCTGATGGCCAGGCGCTAACAGGTACAAAGTTGGCGCTGACAGGAATAAGTTAAGCGCTGTTGGGAAGCGCTGACACTTGTTGTCCGATATATACATTTTCAAACGCTGACAAGTGTTGTTTGATATTGGACAACACACAGTGTTGGTATCTTAGACAGTGAAGGATATTGGACAACAAAAGGAATAGTTGCTGTTTGAGAAAATTGATACGTTTTTAGCACACAAAGAGGAGGAATTTACACGCTAAGGTACATGGAATCTCCGTTTTTATATAGAATATTAAGTTGATATTTATGGCTCAGATATTTTTAAAAGGGATTAATGATTTTAATGCGAGTTAGCAACTATTCATGATAGCCTTGTGAAAGAGTTATCCGTTAAGGTCCTTTTACATATGGTATGAAGATGTTATTTCATTAAATTCGTCATGAAGAGGTGTTGGCTTAAGTGGAAGAATTCTTATGGCAAGTTTGATGATTGAAGAATATTTTTGCAAGTTTGTGTTCTATCATATCTTAAAGTCATGCACATCCAGCCACTGACTTTTAAGGTAACTTGTTTGTGCTTACATTGTTACTGATGAAGTAATACAAGATCTAGGAATATGTGATCTTTCTTATGGTACTCTATGCACATATTTTCTATCACTTGAAGGAGTTACATTATTGTGCTCAGTGTCTCACAAAGGATGAGGATTTTTGTATTAATCCCATACTTCATTGCATCGTACAAGACATGGAACATAGGTTTGGGTTACTCTACTTCTACATCAAGAATACTTTATTTATTTTTCTTCAAGATCATTACTTAGAGCTACATTTGGAGAATCTTCAAAGATTGCATACATTGTTTACTTCCCTATTGATGTGACAAAAAGGGGAAGACATACATGCTACACTTGAGGGGAAGCAATTTGAAGATCATGTACAACTTACAAGAGATACACAAAGAGTTTTGCCAACATCAACTAGGGGAAGATTGTTGGGTCAAAAAGTTGATGTGGCAGAAACTAAAAAACGAAGAAAACATAAAGATATTGTCTAAGCGTTGAGCAATCCAAGCGTTGACAAGAGCAAACTAAGCATTGTTGGCTCAAGAGTTGTCATGTGCAATCTAAGCATTGTCACATACAATTTAAGAGTTGATAGAAACGTAGACAAGAAGCTTATGGAAGCTTCTATTTAGATAAACATGTAAGATATATTCTGCATAAGTATATTTAAATAGAAGGTTTACTTGTTTATCTGATTTTATCTCTTGTAAACCCTAATCCTTACACTATAAAAGGAACCAAGGGTCTTAGGTTTTATTCATCATTCATATTCACAATGTAAACCTAAAGCGTGTGTCGACTAGACGTGGGATTCAATGTATACACGTCTAGTGATTGTTTGTTATTAATATAATGAACAATCCAATTTGTTTCAATTCATGTTCTTTTGCCCTAAACACCTTGTTAATGTGTCGTGTTCTAATTCCGCTTTGATTATCTAATCATATGAACATGATGCATTCCTAGTAGATTCAAATATCCGGAAACCAAGGTTTCCACAAATTATGTTTCGTATATCGAACTTGATAAAATGTCTATCAAGTGAAAATCTGATTGCTTCTTGGTGAAGTTTAGATCGGCGAAAAGTTGCATTCCTCAAAAACCCGTGAACATCATGGATAGAGAAAGTAAGTCAACATTAAGCCTGATCGTATTCCTGTAGTTATGTTTGATGAAACTCGCGTATTCTAATGAATTACACTTGAGAGAAAAGACCGAATGTGGAGGAAATACCCACATGGCTCTAACTATATAAGAAGCGAGTAGTAAGATAAATTGATCTTTGAGGACAAAGATCCTGTTTAGGGGAAAATGCTGTGACAATCTTCAATTTATGGTCGATATTTTATTCTCAAGTTTTATTTAAAAACATTATTTTAATGTTATATTATGAACTAAATCATTTTTGGGAAGAAATAAGGGTTTACGTCTTAAAGTAGCATCGACTACGTCTAAACCAGAGGATTCTACGTTACGTGCTTACGTTTACATACACCGTTTTTTGTGACAGTCCGACATTTCAAGAAATAAATTTATTCTTGAATATTATATTGGAATTTTAATTTGTGTTGGTTCATAAACTCACAAATTACGAGAAGAGATTAGGACTTATGTGCATTATTTAACGTCCTTTACGACTAAACCAGAAACCCTAGGTTTACGTATTTACGTTTTTTAACTCCGTTTTTTATGAGACAATTTTTATTAGATTCGTTTTGTGCCGTTGATTCATAATTTATAAAAATGTTTTTCATTAAACGACCCGAGGGCACGCAAATCGAGGAAACTAGAATCGAGTAGTACCCGTAAATTAATAAGGGGATGAAACAAGTTATACTTATCCCACCCCCTCACCATGGGCGGCAAACTTGGCCAACACACCTTACAAGGTGTCACTTTTATACATGTCTAAGGACACATGTCCTTAAACTACCTAAACTACTAGCAAACTCTTCAAAACCACTAAACATAAACTAGTTACTTTCATTTCTCACATGGAAACAACTCAATCTATCTCTCTCTAGCTCCCATGGTCGTCCCTTTTCACCACCACAAAACACCATCATTTGATCAGGTTTCTACCATAAATCTTGTGTTTAAACTTGATCAAGATGAAAACCCGACTTGTTGTTTTAAGGTGATCCTAACATCTATAAAGGAGTTTAAATGGAGTTCAAGGGCTGAATTCATGGAGGTATTCATGCATATTAAGATCTCAAGAAGTTCATTTGCCAAGTTCAAGATTTGGTAACAAGGAAACAAGCCTTGTTCATCAAAATCCCATTTTTCCATCATCTTGATTGGTATAGGGATCAATCTCTTCCTATCATATTGTTATTTTGAATATGTAATCTTGTATTTTCTACATTTATGTATATGTATATGATGATGAATGATGATCAAAATATTATGTGGGGATTTGGTGTTGATAAATTTGGTTAAAAAGATTAAAAGCTACATGAAAAGATGTTAAAATCATGACTAGAATTGTAGGCTGTATAAAACAGTAAAGAACCATATGATAACTTGTTAAAATGACTTGGATAATTTAATATACAGTAAGGTATATGACGTTTATATATGTGAGAGTTTGCCACTCAATGGAATCCATAAAATGAGTAAGATATGATCAAAACATTATTGAATTCCAAATCTGTATAGTCTGTTTTGGACGAACTGTTAGAGACATTTAAAGGATGATTGAGTAGTAGCTAAAATGAAGTTAATTGTAGCACATATTATATAGTTTGTGCTTCCCAAAAATGAGCTTCTATCTCCTTGTAGAACTCAATATATGGTAAAACTGGTGAAAATGAAATTCATAATCAGATTTGTAAAATAAAAGTATATATTATAAAATTAGCACTCAAGTAAAACTAATATAAAATGTATACCTAAAACCCACTAACTTATATATTACTTATAAATATTTATATACTTTGATAATTAAATGGGACATTTTATAAAATTGCAAATTGATAAGTTTTATAAGTTATAAAACTATATACATAAGTTTTACGTCTTTTCGGCTAAAACCGAAAGATTAACGTTTTCGTCAATTAAAACTTAGACGGTCGGTCCCGTCTAATGTAAACTTTTTATAACTTATATACTGATGTATAAGTACATTTGACAAGTAAAAACCGATAAAACCCAAGTTTTATAACTTATGGACATTAACGGGGCCAAAGTAGCCTTATTGGACTATTGACCCAACTAGTTTGGCAAAACACTAATGGACTTACTCATTGGGCTTAACCCACTTGGGCCAAACATGTGAGTATAGGCCTGATAATAAAAGTTTAATTGGACTAATATAATGTATTGGGCTTATAATGGGCTTATTGGGCCTCAATATATAAATAAGTTGAAACTAGTATAACTAGTCTAAATTTGACTAACACATAACACTATAATGTGTATGAAGAGATAGAATCCCACTTAATCATCATCATACTTATAATGTCATCATATATATATATATATATATATATATATATATATATATATATATACATAGCCATTATTTTTATAAAGTCATTGGAAAAGAGTCTAAGACCGAGTATTATTTGTCTAGGTTTCCGTGATTGAAGTACGTACCGTACATCCAAATCGTCGATAACCCTCCTTTCCCAATCAACGTGAGTTCATAGCCTTGCACTCTATTAAATGTTTTATGGAATGTTTTATAAACCCGCGAGGGAGATAACATGTTAGTTTTAATAAAATAGGACAGTAGTTGTCCCAATTGTTTGCTTATTGATATGGACCCGAATGATTATATGACCCGATGAATGATTATATGACTCGATGAATGAAATGAAATGGATTATTATAGTTAGGTTATGTCACTAAAATTCCCATTAGCATGAATTGTGAACTACCGGGATTTGGTGGACGCTTATGCATATAATAGTACTATTTGGGGAAGATCACCCCAGTTCCGCCTTGACGGTTGATCCCCGTCGTGCCACATTAATTGGTAAGCGAATTTATGTATGAGAAGATTTATATAAGCGTGATTATTGTGACGAAATGCTGTTTTAGAAGGGCAAATGAATTTCGGGTTAGCTACCCGTTGTTTGTTGTAGTAAGGTAGCAATGTCATGCGGCTTATAATAATCGAATAACGAAAATACTGGTATACGCACTGAATTACAATATATTGCTTGACTAGCAATACGGGGTCTTATTACTGATATTATGTTCGTGTTTTGGATTTATATAACGGTTTTTATTAAATTCTATACTACGTTATAAAACGTACAATATGATGTTTTTACGACATTGGTTCGTATAATGGTTTTGAAGGCAAAAACCTATATGATGATTTACAACAAAGATTTGTACAACATGATTTTCGATAATAATTATATACCAATGATATATTAATAGTTTTTATTAAACTCTATGAATTCACTCGGCGTTCTCGCTGACCTTTTCTTTTAACATGTTTTATCTTAGGTACTTGAAGGTAATTCTCGGGAAGACGACAATAATTTATGGCCCGCACTTAAATAACAATTTCCATTCAAATGATTTGTAAAATTGTATGAAATACTATGACTTGGGACCTATGTAATTTGATATTTATGAATGGAAAATGCTTTATTATTAAACGACACGATTTTTAAGTGTTGTTTATGATTTGAGTAATGTGCTATCCCATAAAAAAACGACTCTTCCGTTGAACTAAAGTATGATTATTTGGGGGGGGGGTGTTACATCACTTGTATTGTATTCTTTCGGGTTTGTCGTGATTTTATGATTTTGAGTTTGATGTTATTATGTATGGTCTATACTCGAGTCTATTATTAATGAACGTGTCTTATTTGATAGGTTGCGGTTCTCGTGTTTGACGGGCATCACTTATCATCGACGATCCTCTTCTTAGGTTTCTTATACTATGGTGAGTCTGTAGCCTCGCTTTCATGCTAGCTACTAAATGTTTTAATACCCGCGAGGGGGATAAATGCTATTTGAAATAAAATAAACACAAGTCATGATTGATTGTTTGGACCCGAATGTTGTCTTGAATTTTATTGAGTACCTTGTTGCTAAAGACCCTAATTTCATGAACCGTTAACTATGTTCTGACTTGATGTTGTGAGTTGGGAATAGCCGCTTATTTAAATGGTAGTACTATAGGGTTAACCACCCTATCTCGGTCAAAAGTTGTACGTTGAGTAATCTATTGGAGGGGTAATTATGATGAATGAGATGTGGATCAACTAATACCTTAGAGGGCAATGGTTTTATCTAGTCATGCTGGCATTTGGCGTGGGTGACTAATTTGTTAAGGGGTCATTGTCATGAGCTTAAATACAATTGTATAGCTTCGGCTATAAGATGAGTTGCCTATATATAGATTGTGTGCACGACAATTTTATAAAATGATTATGATTGATTTTCCTCTTGTGTTCAAATGTGATTTGTTAAACCTATGGACTCGCTCAACATTATTGTTGACTCGTTTAAGCATGTGTTTCAGGTAATCGAAGGTGAATGATGGCGGAGCATTGTTGTGGATGTTCTGGGTTTGATTTTGAAGAGTTGTGGTCTAAAACCTTTTCTTTCCTTTTACTTATGAACAATTTGTCTAATGTTTGTGTATGGTACTAAAACCTTGTGGTTGACGGTCGAGATCCAAGGGGGACTAAACGCTTTACTCTGATGTTGTTTTGGTACTATTTTATGGATGAAAAGTATGTTTTAGACAATGTTGTGAGTTCTTACTTATATTTTATGTGTAAACGTCTCATTTTGAGTCGTTCAATATACCATGTGTGATGATACTAGTGTTTAGCACCCTATTGTGTATTTTCGTTGCGCATTGTAAATTGGGGGTGTTAAAGGGAGAATTCTGTCACTTCTTCCTCCAATGATGATGAAAAAGACGTTGGGTCCAAGGGGGAGCAGCAAGTTAAGGAACCACAACCCAACACTCAACAAAAAAATCACTCACATTCCCACACCAACTCCGCTGAGATCCTTCAAACCTACCACATAAGTTACAAGGGATAAAGGCAAAAGCATTCTCACTAATGAACCAGTTATAACATTGCATTCCCTACAAGAAGAAGGAGGATCCACTGACAAGGTCTCTGACCTTAACAAGTTTAGAAGTGATGACGAGCCGCCAATGACTCTAGAGCAAGCCAGAGCCCAAATGATTGAACAAAAAGGCTCACTGACATTAAGACTGCTGAGCTCAAAAGCAAGGAAGCTCTAAACAAAATATTCTCACCAACTGCTGAAGAGCCTCAATTGAAAAAGCTCAAAGAGTTGGAAGCTAAGATAAATAGTCTTCAAATGGAATATGAGAAGATTGTGAACCAGAGAGCTGAACCAGGGCATATCACCAAATACAACTGCTTTACCAACAAAGACAAAAAGGTGGTCATGACCCTATACAGAGATAACCAGATGGAAAACTTCAAGGTCAGCAGTGACTTCAAACTTAAACATCTGGGACTCTCTGAATGGTTAGACCTATTGTCTCTTGCCCAAAAGAAATCTGGGCTAGTGCAGCCCAGTTAATGAAGAACATACAAGCCAAACTTAACTGGGTAAGAGACAGTACAAAGAAACTGAAGCTCCCTCTGCCCCCTCAGCTATCACAACAACAACCACAAGGCTAAAGAAAGAGAAAGAACCCAATGGGGCCCCTCATTGAAAGGTTGGTTACTAAAGATGTGATAGTAGATGGGATGCACAGAAAACTGGTGGTTCCCAAAGAACATTTAAAGCCTATCAATGGTCAAGCATACATACAACCAGAGAAAAGCATGGCCTTCATGAACAGAAATTATGACTATGGCTTCCAGAAGGAAAATGAATTGCACCTTGCATCAACAGTCCAACTTATTAGACTCAAACAATGCCTATTGGGGAATTGCAAGTAGGCCAGTGATTTTGAATATGGGATTGAGCTGGTCATCAACTCAAGAGCTGACAAAATGGAAGCATAGAGAATCTGCGACAAGAACCTTGACCAATGAAGAACTTTGTAACTTTTATTTTCTTTCTACCTCTGGGTGTCTATGTAATAGGATTAGGTTCTTTATGCTTAATAAAACTTTGAAGTATGTTTGTTAAATTATGTGTAAGAAGAAGCTTTGTACCCACTTATAATAATTTCAGACTTAGTATAATGTATAGGGGGTATTGTTGGGCCAATGAAAGTTTTAACTATGGTCCAGTCTAGATTTGTTTAAATTAGACCAAGTATTACGAGTCGCTGTGAAGACCAGCGACAGAGACTAGACCAGCTAAAGGCAAAGCCTCAGCTGGCACACCAAGAACATTCAAGTCAAAGACAACGTCAGAGAAATCGAAGACTATCTGAAGTCATACTCACCAGCAATTATGGACACGTTGGGATGGAAAAGGAATGTACTGGTGTTCAAGGATCTATGAGATGACAATACTCAGAGATCACTTACAACCCTATAAAGACTAAGCAAGCAGAGACTTGCCTTACCTTTTATAGTTTAGGCGGGAGAATCTCCAAAGTGTTTTGAGCGGGACAAAATAGGAGATTCAAGTTAACACCTAGTACGACCTAGTGAGAAAAAAGTAAACAGTTGGCAGAACTGTTCACCTAAAGTTGTTTAAAGGCATGTCTTGATATAGACATGCATTTAATACGTTGTACTACTTCCACACAGAAGTTGACACGTATCAAATGAAGGTTTATATAGTTCATAAAAATTACACAAAACCCTGAACGAGATCAAAGCACACATAGCGGAAGCGATTTAACAAGATCATAATAATAACACAATTATAATTAATCGAATTAGGGTTACATACCTTTACGCTAAAGCAAATCCACAAGATAAAGAACGAATCACCAATTCGGGTTTATAACGATCACCGCCACAAACGAATCCCCTTGGGGTTTCGTTTGAGTTGATCGGCCAAAGAGGGAGAGAAAGAGATTGAGGTGTGTGGAATTATGAGGGCGAGGAGATGCTTATATAGGCCTAGTAATTTGGTAGCCCAAGTAAAATAAATAAAAGGAATGTTTTTCTTTCCTCCCCGTGTGCCCTAACCGACGATCGAACACCCCTCTATGGGATGTTCTAGAACCTTCCGTTCTTCTTTCTTTTTAATCCTCTTTCTATTTATTCCACAACGTTCGTTAATACTTAACTCTTAATTATTTAACTACCATTAAAGTTATAGCTCGATTTAATTTAATAAATATAATAAATATATTTATTAAATACATTAACTCTTTACGTATTGAGTGCAATCCCGTAATCTCAAGTTCGATCCTATCACGCTACTATTAAATATTAGTCCATAAACTTTCAGGTCCCACTTGGACATATTTCAAATATCATGATTACATTGACTAGCGTCTAGTTACACTAGTAATGTCTCTAGTACAACTCGAGTAAGATCTCCTGGATAAAACCTTTTAAAAATTCTTCATTATTATTATCCTTTTATTTCTAATAAAACGTTAATAAAGATATGTATCTCAGTCATTCCTTTCATTAACCATTCTATTTGTCGTTAACAGATTCAACAAGATTACCAAAACAAATTTGGGTGTGGCCACACAAACATCTTATTAATCCCACGAGGGGCCCAACTGTATTATACTCCAAAACGGAATTAGAGGAAATAAATTCCATATTGACTACAAGCAAAACTTATGAATTTTGCAACACTTCCGAAAATAATCCTTATAGCTACCAGTTATGTTTAGCGTTAGATTATTCCACAAAAATGCACTAGATTCATAACAGTTTCCTCAAGTGTAAGGATAACTATTTATGGTTTACTTGATGACAAAGATCTACAAAGTAAAATCATATAGTTGGGATAAGTCCAATATTTGATTCATCAAATATCATCCAAAATCGATAAATATACTTTCAACTATACTCTATCGCAATTTTGAATTGTCTTAATTTAATGATATTCCCATATTATTAATCACCAACGGACATTTAGCATAACAATTTATTCAGGGATTAAAACATGTAAAATAGGATAGAAAATTAAATAATAAGAATAAACGAAACCCAATATTTATTTTATTAAATAATAATGTCTTAACATGCTTTATCCAAATACTAATCACAGATTTATTGCATGAGTTCGCTAGCTAGTTGCAGCCCAATAGCGTTGGCATTCTTAACTACCTTTGGTCTAGGCAAAGCCTTAGTGAAAGGATCAACTATGTTATCATCTGTGTGAACGTTTATTAATTTAATTTCACGAGCTTCAACTTGTTCTCGGACGTAGTGATGTCTACACTTAAAGTGTCTGGCGCCCTTCATGATTCCAGCATCATTGTCAAATATGATTGCGTCAGAATTGTACCAATACATATTTATTAGGTTCTTTTATTGCAAGCATCATTCCAAGATCTACAATAAAATTCCTAATCCAAACAACTTCCATTGCAGCTTCTGAAGCAGCCATGTACTTAGATTGAGTAGCATGCATTGCAATTGTTGTCTGCTTCTTGCTCTTCCAGTCAACTACTCCTCCATTGATAACAAACACATAACCCGTCTGAGACTTCGTATCGTCTTTATCACATTGCCAGGATGCATCATAGAAACCTGTAACATTCAATTATGTGTCTAGTTTCCCTCCAAATACAAAAAACATATCTTTTGTACTCCTCAAATACTTTAGAATATGTTTAACAACAATCTAGTGGAGCTTCCCTAGATTCTATTGGTATCTACTGACCATGTTCTGAGCAAACACCACATCAGGCCTTGTGCATCTTACATCATACATAATAGATCCTACAACCAAAGCGTAAGGCACCTTCTGCATGTATGCCTCCTCTTCAGGAGTTGATGCATCCATCTCATGACTCAGATTGTGCTTAACTTACATAGGTTGAAAACCTTTCTTAGAATTATGCATATTATACTTTTTCAATATCTTATCTATATAAGCATCTTTACTTAGACCAATTAACCATCTTTTCCTTTCCTGATAGATCTTAATTCCCAGAATGTATGCATGTTGATGCAAAAGTTGGGTGATCCTTGCTTGACCCGAATTAGGCTTAATTCGGGTTGGCTGGGCTCCGGCTCCTGCACCAAGTGAACTGTATGGTTGGGATCCTACACACTAAACAACACGCGTTAGACTTACCGTGGGAATGTTTCCCACGATTAGACTCCGGCGTGAGAGTAAGTATCGATTTAGGGTTTATGAGAATTGAGTGAGTTGAGAGTATAGAACGTGATCCCTTTGTGGAACCCTTGGGGGTTCCTTTTATAGGCAGTGAAACCCTAATGGGCTGTCACTGATGCTTCGGCCCCAAGGAAAGGATAAGCACCAAAATTGGATTGATTGTTATCTTCTAGTTATGGTGAGTGAATATCCTCTCCTTTGGATTAAATCATATTCAGAGATAGAATATGATTCTGTCTAACCCTGTACCGGTCATGCCGGGCCGTGGGCCGCACACATGTGTGCGGTTACTGTTCATCCAAGCCCATAAGCTCAAATGACATTATTCCCACCCATCCGTGATGGGCCGGATACGGGTAGTACCCGTGGGCCGAGTTCATGACCCGGCTGGGGACTATACGTCATCATGTCCCCCCAGTCTAGTTGTTACAGCCATGGGCGTAACCTCTAGACTATCAAGACGCTCCCTGGACGTACCAAGAAAAAATAGGAAATGATAATTTATCCAAGAATTTGTTTCGGCCGCACGTGGCAACCTGATTTAGGAATTTATTCCATGATTAGGTCAGCCGCTCGTGACGACCAAGACAAACTAAATGCAGCATTGAATTTGGGTCTTACGTAAGAGCCGCATATCCCGACATAAATAACTGTTCACCTGCCACTTTGACTGACAAAGTGCAAACAGTCAGAACCTCGAGCAGCGTAATCTTCTGAGTCAGAAGTGACTCGTGGGTCCCACCTGACGTTTCACTTGCCACTTGCACCCTAACCACACGATTAAGGATAGTGGCAAACACGTGTCACGCATCCAACAGGCCATGACCCACGATGCAACCCTATAAATAAGCCACCCCTACGGCTGTGTGAAACATACAGTTCTTATCTCCATTTCTGCCATTAAAGCTTTCTTCTTAGCTTCAATTAATCACGCACGGATCCCTTCCTCCGCAGGTTAGAATACCACGTCCTTACCTTTTTATTCAGTAATGGCTCACAGAAACAACCCCACAATTGGATCCGTGCTTAATGTAATGACCCAGGAGCAACTAGATCACTTTTGTAAAATTATTTCATCCCTACCGACCTACACCCCTCACTTCCTGGCGCCGGAGACCTCATAACTGAGGCTCCGGAGGGTAAAATTGGCCTTTACACTCGCCTTTTTGATTCGGCCAACTATCGCATTCCATTTACCCGTTTCCTCATAGATCTATTAGGATATTATGATGTACATATTAGTCAGCTTCACTATATAGGCGCGTGTAAGATAAGTCAATTCGAGATTCTTTGTCGTGCTAGAAGAATCCCCCCAACCGTAGAACTATTCCGGCTATTTTACACCCCCAGCATAGTAAATGGTTGGTTATCTTTTAAGAAACGATCTCCCAACAGCCCCCAGTCTCATAATAAGCCCATGGACTCATTAAAAAACTGGTACGACCACTACTTCTTCATTGCCGCGATAGTATGGCCGGCTGATTATGCCTTCAAACATAGGGTATCCCACGACCCCTTGCCGCACGTTAGTACATATAACCCCCAACACTCCCGAGAGATAGATCTGAACAGGACAGGATTCCATAGAAACCTCCCCGAAGCATTTCTATGTTTGCTAGGGATTAGCCGCAACTATTTCTGCTCGTCCAACAGATATCCTGTGTTCTGGAGAAGGCAGGGTGAAGGTAGGCTAGCATCCGTACACTAAAAAAACGCATTCAATTATTTTGTAATACCCAACATATTTCGTTGTTTGTGGCAGAAATGAACTTTTTTGGACTTCTACATCAAGGCGACCCCAAGCTCGTACCAGAGGGCTCTCGTCCCAGACATGAGAACGAATTACCCCTCCTTGAGCACACCCGGAACGTGACGGTTGCTCTTGAGGCCGTGCCGGACCCCCACTCGGACGAAGAAGAAACAACTCTGATGAGGACTCTCGTCGACTTCAGCAACGAAGATGGTGATAATAGGATGCTCGAAGGAGGAGCCGGACCCTCCTCACCGCCTAAGACTGCCACTCCCACACACGGGGAAGAGCAAGGAGACAACATCGATTTGACCACCTCCAGCCTTCGCCAGATGCTGGGCGACGATGAGGAAGAGGTACAGCAAGTCAACAAAGAAGAAGATGAGGAAGCTGAAAAAGAAACCGAAGAAGAGGTTGAAGAAGCAACAGCTCAGCCCGTCGCTAAGCGTACTCGCAGAAAAAACAAGCGGGTAAGAAGAGCCGCTCCGGCCGAGATTGGCGAACACAATGCCCCCGCCAAAAAGCTTCGAGAGGATCACCCCTTATATCAATCTGTTAGGAGCACCACCCAGGCCTCCGAGACGATCCGGGCCGCACATGTCGATCCAGTTAATCAGATTCCCCCGACTACCTCAGAATTAGCAGGGAATAACATGTAAGGCTCCATCTTTCTAAGTAAGAGCGACAAACTCCCCTTTAAGCAATACTTAATATCTATCCAAATACTTGTTTTGCAGGAATGAACAAACTGGTGCCGTGCCTCCACCTGATGCCCAAATGGAGAAGGGAAAAGAAAAGGAAGTGGAGAGAAACCCTATGCTTCATACGGCCGCCACGAGATCCGGTCTCGTAATCGAAGAAGGTACCCCCACAGCCTCCCAAGACCTCCCAACATCCCTCCCCCCTCAATCGTTCAACCCTGTTTGGAATATTACCATTGCGTCACGAATGAGGGAAGCCGAGGAATGCCGAGAGTACCTCAATAACTACATACCACCAGGCCTGGTACGAGAAGTGAATGCACTAAGCCATGCTGACCTGGCGGATGAGTACAACGGCGCCTTGGTGCATCAAAATGGCAATGGGCACCTCAATGAGAGTAAGATTCGAAGCAGCGCTCGCACATGTGGAGTCCCTCAAGAGGAAAGTTGGACGTAGGGAGAGAATGATCGTGGAGAATGAAGCTCAAATTGCTGCCCTTCAGTCCCAACTTGCTAGTGCCGAGGCGACCGTGAAGGAGCAATCAGCCCGTGCGAATGCCTATGACCAACAAGTGGCCGAGCTCGAGGCAAAACTGGATGCCGCGACAACCAAGGTACATATCCGCAACGCACCACTCCTTTTCCATAAGAAACATAATCTAACCAGTAATCTCTCATATAGGTGACCGCAGCGGAGGCGTTTGCCAAGTCCTCCTCCAGCCAGGTATCCGTGCTTACCAAAAAACTTGAGGATGCTCATATGACAATCCAGAGCATGGAGAAGGTACAAGAGGAGCTTGCGTATGAGAGGGTTATGACCCAGGAGCTAAAAGAGGCGTCCTCCCAAAAAGATGTGATGATAGATGCCCTTACCACCGAACGCGACGACGTGCTATGGTGGGACATGGGGCACGTCTGGCCGTCACCAAGGTACTAGAGGCCCCTGAATTTGTGCGACAGTTTGCGACCCTTGTGTCAGATGGTATTGACCACGTCCGCCATGAAGGAATGGTCCAGGCCATAGAGCTAATCAAGAAAAAGGAGAACTTCACCAGGCATGCCTTCTTCAATCCTGAAGCTGCGAACAAGATGACTGCTTCCATGGCTGCGATGCGAGATCTACATTATCCATTCTTGGCCGAGCTGGAGGTTACGAAGGATGCATCGAACATGGAGATCATGGAAAAGCTTAGTCTTGGTGCGTTCTCCCAAGATGAGGGTCATTCCCGTGCTTCCTTCATTCCCTCGCCCAGCCACCTGACGCTTCCTATCTACAAGGACGTAACCAGGATCGTGCTTGATGAAGAACCCTTAAGCGGGGTGCTGGAGAGGAATGCGGCCCAAGCCTTGAAGCGGAGGGAATGTGGTGAGAGACCTTGCTTGGCTGAGGAACAAGTGGAAATAGGTAAGTTTCTCCCCCCCCCCATGTAGGGTGCCTACTACCTTATTATCTATTTCAGACAATTTGGTTTGTAACCTTTGAATATTTGTAGTTTTTATTCGTCCGTGCATGTACACGGCTAAGACATGTGTGAAATAATTGTCCTTTGTATGTAAGTCCGTGATGACCACAACTATTTTGTTATTTATTTGGAAACTCGTGTATTTTTATTTTGTTGAATATTGTATACCAATACTGCATGACATGTCATGTCTTACACAAAAGGGAAAATACATACAAGTTGTTAGGACCATTGTAATAGTTATATGTAATAGGTAGACTAGGAGGTATGTAGTTCCTCCTGGTCCTAGTCGTAGTAGGAGCAAGTCCTGCTCCTGGTCCTAGTCAAAGTCAAACATTATTAGTTACTTAATATTCTGTTAGGATATGCATGAGTTATATTAGGAGAAGATATGCATATCAGTTTTACACGTTTTCTTGTATGCTGTATTAGGGTTTCCTTGTAGTATAAAAGGAACCTTAGGCAGAAGGGTTACATAGACCTTCACAAAACGTAGTTCTAGTCTTTATTAATATTAGAAATCCTTAGAAAGGATCAAGTCTTCACAATTATTCTGTTTCTCTTGTTTATATTTATATTCTACATTCATATTGTGTATAGAGTCTCTTTGTGATTTGACTTGTGATTACAAAAGTCATTCACCGGTCCTGACAGGCTGCAAGATCTATATCTAATAGACCCAACAAGTGGTATCAGAGCCTGGGAGGGTCTCTATACAAGCAGAATCAAGGTCTCTTATTACTAACAATCTGTTTATCATGTCTGCCTCAACTTCTACTCAAACAGGAGAAGAAGGCACTCCTAAAATTGTGCAACCTCAGCAGATCCTGGCTACGGTTTCCAACACGAATGGAAAATTCCCTCTTCTGAAGAAAGGTGAATATGATAACTGGGCAATGAAGATGGAATGGTGGATCACCAACACTGATCAAGATCTTTGGAAGATCATTCTGAATGGAAACAGCAGAAAGCTCACTGGACGAGACAAGAACGGTAATATTACTCTTCTTGACCCTAAAACTCATGAGGAAATCATCGCTATTCAGAAGGAGGTAAAAGCAAAAACAATTTTGCTTCAATCTCTTCCTGAAGATCACATGGGTGACTTCTACCATTTGGATGATGCCAGAGAAATCTGGAATGGCATAAAAGCAAGGTTTGGAGGGAATGAGGAGTCAAAGAAAATGCGAAGGTCCATGCTGAGAGATGAATTCACAGAGTTCAAAATCTCATAAACTGAAGGCCTGAATCAAGGGTATGATAGGTTCCAGAAGATATTGAGCCAGTTGAATCAACTTCGGTCCAAGCCTGATGATGGTGATGTCAATGCAAGGTTTCTCAAAGCCTTACCCTACTCTTGGAACCAGGTGGTAATCTCTCTTAAAGCCAAAGGTGGGCTTGATTATCTCAGTTTTGATGATTTGTTTCATAGGCTCAGAACATTCGAACCTCATGTGAGAGGATATCCGAGTGACTCTTTTCCCACTCCTGCTAATTCAGCCTTTGTGAGCTCTATGGCATCTAGTCCCATGACATATGCAAGTAGCCAGAGCAATAATGTGTCTCCCCAGCATACTATCCAGCATACTATTCAGCATACTGGTCCCATGTCATATGCATCTAGTCCCATGTCTTCTGCTTCTGATCCTCCTGCCAAGTCTGGTAGTATGGTAGAAGCTATTCTTCATTCTTTTGTTGCTGATGTTACTGCTGAACAACAACTTGCGTTTGATGACTTCAAACAGATCGATAAGCTGGATCTGGATGAGATAGATCTTAAATGGCAGATGGCCATGCTTACTCTGAGGGTTCACAAGTTTGAGAAGAAAGCAGGAAGGAAGTTTAATTACAACCCTCGGGAGCCAGCAAGATTCGATAGAAGCAAGGTACGGTGCTATAACTGCCAGCAACAGGGTCACTTTGCTAGAGAGTGCCCTAGCAAGAATGATCAGGAGAAGAGCAGGTACTCCGCTTTCAAAGTTCAGGAGGTTAAAGATGACAAGAAAGCATTGGTATCTGTTGACTCTATGGTTAACTGGAATGATCATCAGGCTTCTACTCTGGAATCAGCGGAATCAACGACTGATGTGTTGGCAATGATTGCTGGGAATCTCTCTGATGCAGAAGAAGCAGAAGAGTTTGCTCTTATGGGCATCTCACCTCAGGTACAACATTGTCCTCTTGGTTGTCATGATAAATACACAGAACTGTTGTCCCAATTTAATGAAGTAAATGAACAAAATGATAAGTATTACTTAGAGGTACAAGCCTATAAAGCTTCATTAAACACATTGGAACAACAAAAGAAGTGGTTACAAGATACACAACGTGCATATGAGGATAAAATCAGGATACTAAGCATTGATTTAGAAAACACTACAAATATGCTTAAATATACAGAAACTGAAAGAGATGCTAGTATCAAAGAAAAAGAGGAGATGCAAGCTAAATTAGATGCTACAATGTTAAGATTTGACAAATGGCAGAAGGCACCTAAAAATATTTCAAAATTAATTGATAGTAGCATGTCTGGCAGAACTAAAAGAGGCTTAGGATTTGAAAAATATATTGATTCTGAAGATGTATTTGATTTATCTTTCTCAAGCGTCTTTGATGCCGACAAAGAGGATGAGGGCAAACCTAGTTACAATAGGTTTAAACCAGCAGCAGAAATGCATGCTGTTCCTCCTCCTCTTACTGGAACTTTCATGCCCACCTCATGGCATAATGACTCGGATGGATCACAGATGCTTGAGTCCCCAACCAGTTCTACTAATACTAACGACTTTGTCTCATGTACTTTCAGTGACAAAGCCGGTGACTCTGCATCTACTGGTTCAAGTGAAGAGTCAAGACCTACGAGTTCCAAGTCGAATGAACATGCTGCTACTGGTGCTAGGAAGTGTGAAGAAAAAGTCGCTGTCAAGTCAAGTGTGTCTGGTCCTTGTTTATTGAGTCCTAGGAAGAATGTTTTTTCTAGAACTGTGTGTAATAAAGTAGGCAGTATGAAACAGTCTCATTCTAATAAAAGGTCTTTCAAAACATGTTTTGTTTGTGGCAGTCCCTCTCATTTAATTAAAGATTGTGATTATTATGACACACATGCATCTGTTAATCATGCTTTACTTGCTCCTGGTTCACCAGGAGCTGCTCCATATGCTACTAGAAGACTTAATCCTAGTGCTCCAATGTTTCATACTTCTAGAGTATCTTCTCCTTTCATGTCTGATTATTGGAGAGAAAATGGATTCCAGACAACTAGTAATTATTTTCCAAATTATAATCCAAACTATGCGCATCATTTTGACCACACGTATTTTGGTTTGGGAAATTTGGGAACTGCTGTTAAGCCCTCAGCAGGTTGTTCCTGGTCAAATAATAATACCCTTATGATGAATAGGCAACCAAGGAACAATGGTGGATCTCATCAATCTTCTTGGCATTCTTCTAATGATCCACAAGGCAGGCTCAAACCTGAAAAGGTTTGGGTCCCCTTAAGACACTAACTTTTACATTGTGATTATCTTGTTGTTGTAGGTTACTCCATACCAGGATCCTAGTCTAGGCATTGTTGATAGTGGCTGCTCCAGGAGCATGACTGGCAATAAAGGCCTTCTCTCTAACTTTGTACCATTTTATGGGGGCAAGGTCTACTTTGGTGGAGGTGAAGGCAGAATCACTGGCAAGGGAACGATAAAGACTCCAAATCTCAATTTTGAGCAGGTCTACTATGTGGAAGCACTTCAACACTTCAACTTGATATCGGTCTCTCAGATTTGTGACAAGAAGCAGTTTGTACTCTTCACCGATACTGATGCACTTGTGCTCTCCAAAGATTTTAAGCTTCCGGATGACTCACAAGTTTTACTCAGAATCCCTAGAAGACACAATCTCTATAGCATCAAGTTGAATGAAGTCAACCCTACTGGTCAACTAGCATGTCTGGTTGCAAAAGCCTCGAAAGATGAAGCCACAAAATGGCACCGAAGGATGGGACATGTGAACTTCAAGACCATTCACAAACTTGCCAATTTGAATCTGGTCTCTGGTTTACCTCCCAAGACGTTTAGAAATGACATAAATTGTGTTGCCTGCAGCAAAGGCAAACAACACAAAGCATCCTTCAAGGCCATTACTGCTTTAAGTCTCATTACTGAACCATTGCAGCTTCTACACATGGACTTATTTGGTCCTACTTCCATCAGAAGCATAGACCACAAGCAATTCTGTTTGGTGGTGACTGATGGTTATAGCAGGTTTGCGTGGGTGTTTTTCATGGCTACCAAAAGTGAGACCTACTCAATTCTTCGAGATTTTCTTACCTTGATAGAGAATCAGTTGTCCAAGAAAGTTAAAGGTATTCGATGCGACAATGGAACCGAGTTTAAAAATAGAGACCTCATCGCACTTTGCAATGCTAAGGGCATCAAAAGAGATTATAGTGCTGCTCGGACTCCTCAACAGAATGGTGTGGCAGAAAGAAAGAACCGGACACTAATAGAAGCAGCAAGGACTATGCTTGCCGATTCCAAGCTTCCGACCATGTTCTGGACAGAAGCTGTTAATACGGCCAGTTATGTTTTGAATAGGGTGTCTATTACCAATCCACATAAGAAAACACCTTATGAGCTGCTCACGGGCAAAGTTCCCAATATTGCTCATTTGAAGCCGTTTGGGTGTCCAGTCACCATTCTGAATACTAGTGACTATTTGGGGAAGTTTGATGGCAAGGCTGATGAAGGATATATTGTGGGATATTCAGCTCATTCTCGGGCGTATCGTGTCTACAATCTTCAAGCCAAACGGATAGTTGAAACTATTAATCTCAGGTATTTTGAGGAGAAGACAAACATACAAGGAACAGGTCCAGAATGGTATTTTGATCTTGATTATCTTAGTGATTCGTTAGGATATTTTCGTTTCAAAACTAACCATGATGCAGGACCACAAGTGTTTGCAACTTCTAGTACTGGTGTTCCTTCTAGTCTTTCTGATTCAGATGATGAGGATGACATTTTTGTGGTTCCATCCTATTCCACCACGGTTTCTCCTACTCCTCCTAGTGATGCAACTCCATTGGATGTACAGGATTCCCAAGCAGCTCTTGACACTCTTCTCAAGCAACAACAAGAAGCTACTAAGGCAGCTGCTCAAGTTAGTTTTGAGTTTCCATTGGTTGAGCATTCTGATAAAGTTGCTCCTGGTACTCCAGCTTCTGCTCCTAGTGCTAGTCACTCACCTACTGGTACTCCGGCTAGTGAGTCTGCTTCCAATACACGTTTCTCCAGTCCTTCTGATTTGGGGAACCATGAGAAGAAGTCTTCTACCAAGCTGGATGATATACATAAACAACCAGTAGACGGGATTTTCCAAAACGCTTCATATGATGCTGATTTTGTTGGTGATCTCAATAACTTGGCACCAGAAGTGGAGGTTTCTTCCAATCCAGTCTTGCAATCACATAAAGACCATCCTACCACTCAAATTATTAGAGATCCTGCTTCTACCGTCAAGACACGCAGAATGCAGCAGAAGGCCTCGTCCGATCATCACGCTCTTGTGGGTTATATTGAGGATCAAAAGCGTAATAATCATACGGACTTTCAACACTGTTTGTTTGCTTGTTTTCTTTCACAGGTGGAACCTAGGTCTGTTTCTCATGCTCTTGAGGATCAAAGTTGGGTGGAGGCGATGCAGGAGGAAATGCAGCAATTCCTGTTTCAGAATGTTTGGGTTCTGGTTGACTTACCGGATGGGAAGACAGCTATCAACACCAAATGGATTCTCAAAAACAAGAAGGATGCACGGGGAATTGTTGTCAGGAATAAAGCTAGGCTTGTCGCGCAAGGACACACTCAAATTGAGGGCATTGATTATACTGAAGTCTTTGCGCCTGTTGCAAGGATTGAGGCCATTCGTCTGTTTTTGGCCTTTGCTTCGTATGTTGGCTTTACAGTGTTCCAGATGGATGTCAAGAGTGCATTTCTCTATGGAAAAATTGACGAAGAAGTGTATGTTACTCAACCTAAGGGGTTTGTTGATCCACTTCATCCAAAGAAAGTTTACAAGGTGGTCAAGGCTCTTTATGGGTTACATCAGGCTCCTAGAGCTTGGTATGAGCGTCTCTCCACTTTCTTGTTAAAGAATGGCTATAGAAGAGGTACAATTGACAAAACACTATTTCTTCGGCGGAATTCCAAGGATATTATTCTTGTTCAGGTTTATGTGGACGACATTATCTTTGGTTCTACTAGGAAGGAGTGGTGTGATGAGTTTGAACACTTGATGAAAGGCGAATTTCAGATGAGTGCCATGGGAGAACTGTCCTTTTTCCTTGGTCTTCAGGTCAAGCAACAATCGGATGGGATTTTCATCAGTCAAGATAAGTATGTTCATGAGATTCTTCAAAAGTTTGACATGGATCCTCTTCGACCAGCAGCAACTCCTTATGAAGTTGCTAAAATCAAACTTAAGAATGAGCCAGATCCACCCGTAAATGTTCATATGTACAGGTCTATGATTGGCTCTCTCATGTATTTGACTGCATCACGTCCGGATATTATGTTTGCAGTAAGTGCTTGTTCTAGACACCAGGTGACTCCAACAGTTTCGAACTTAAATGCAGTGAAGAAAATTTTCAAGTATATCAAGGCTCAACCTAAATTGGGTCTATGGTATCCTAGAGAATCCCCCTTTGTACTTGAGGCATACAGTGATAGTGATTATGCTGGTGCTAATAATGATAGGAAGTCTACTACTGGTGGTTGTCAATTTTTGGGTCGTCGGCTTATTTCATGGCAATGTAAGAAACAGACAATAGTAGCTACTTCTTCAACAGAAGCTGAATATGTGGCTGCTGCTAGTTGTTGTGGTCAAGTTTTATGGATCCAAAATCAGATGTTGGACTATGGGTTCAATTTTATGAATACCAAAATTTTTATTGACAATCAAAGCACTATTTGTATTGTGAAGAATCCTGTATTTCATCAGCGGACGAAACATATTGAGATTCGGCATCATTTTATACGCGATGCCAATGAGAAGAAGCTGATACAGGTTCTTAAAGTTCATACGGATGACAATGTTGCTGATCTGCTGACTAAAGCTTTTGATGGTCCTCGGTTTAACCACTTGGTGGTTCATATTGGGATGGTCAATCCTTGAAGTCTAGGATTGAGGGGAGGCAAAGCCTAAGGGGAGGCTTTGTGTATATATTAGGACCGTCTAACGTATTCGTAGGATTTAACAACATAATTTCTTGGTTATGGTGGTGTGTGGTGTTTCTGGTAGCGGATTTTTGCTCTCTTCTGATGAATAAGGCCTTACATGACTGGCTTCTGGTCCTATTTGGTCAGCTTCTAGTCATGATTGGATGTCTTCTGGTAGTCTCAAATCCTTCCAAGTCTAGTGGTGTTTGGCTATGGGTACTGGTACTGGTCTGGCTACTGTTCACTCCTTTTGTCCTTTATTAATCACGTTTTGCTCCTGGTCCGACTATTGTGCACTTTGACTTTTGGTCAACGCTTCCAATACTGATATTTACAAGTTTGAATTCATCAAATAAATTGGGGGTAAGTTATTATGTTAAAAAGGGCAAGTGGTTAGTATGCCATTATGGCTTAATTTGAAAGGGCAACCCCCCCATTAATAGGGGTCTCATTACAATTAAAACACACACAAAAACCGCTTCTACTCCTCTCATCCCAATCTAAATCCTTCTTCAATCTATTCATCAAGATCCATGGCTGCTCTTGCTTATCAACCTGCTCATAATCGTGTTGCTTAACTGGGTGATGGTCCTAATAGTGAACATTTTGCTGATATCTTGGAGTTTATTGAAGCTTCAAACTTAAGGTATGCATTTACTGTTTGTCCTACCATATATGATAGTGTGGTACGTCAATTTTGGGCGTCTGCTGAACTTGTGAATGTGGCTGGACGTCCACGAGCAATCCATGCTACCATAGATGGACGTGCTTATGTGGTCACTGAAGCATCTATTCGCTCTTCTCTTCATCTTCAGGATGAGGGGGGTGTTGTATCACTTCCAAATTCGGAAGTATTAGAGGGTATGGCTGCCATAGGTTATGAACATGGGGGGAAGTTTAACTTCCAAAAGAATAGGTTTTCCCCTCAGTGGAAGCTTCTGGTTCACTATTTAATCCATTGTTTGAGTCCCAAGTCGGGGAGTTGGGATGCGTTTCCTACTCCGTTGGCTACTGGTCTTATATGTTTAGCCCAGGGTAGAGTGTTTAACTTTTCACATTATTTATTTGAGGGGATGGCTAGTAATTTGTCCACTGCGGGTTCTAGGAAGAAATTTCTTATGTACCCTAGGTTTCTTCAAGAAATACTTGTTTGCATTCCACGTGATAGGGCTGAGCATGTACCATCTAAACTGACAGCAAAAGTGTATTACAACATGATGCATGGGTTTACTGGGTATTGGAGGCCCCTGACTGAAGCCATGATGGGTTTGGCTCAGGGTCCTATAGGTCAGGAAGAGGAGGCTCCTGAGTTGGTTGTGTTAGATGATGACCCCATGGAGGAGGAGGAGGCTCCTGCTGGTGATGCCACTCCTGTGGTAGAGGAGGAGCTAGTTGAGGAGGTGGTGGTTGAACAACCATCCCCTCCCAAGGCTGGTCCTTCCTCGGCTCCACAAAGATCTCCATTTGTGGAGACTCCACCTCCTAGCCCTGCCCCACACTCGACTGATATCCCCTTTGCTGCTAGTTCTCCACACGTTGACCCCAATGTTGCTTCGGGCTCCCGTGATGCTTTCCCTGATCCAAGTTCTCTTGGTGGGCAGGCAGAGGAGCCTACTACTCTGACATCTTTGCTAGATCTTATGCACAGGTACCATGAGAGGATGATTTGCTTGGAAGCTGACTTGAACCAACATCGGAAGCTCACACGGGAATTTGTTCTTCCCCTGGCCGATCGTATTAAGGTATTGGAGAATCAACAGCGTCGTCGAAAGAAGCATGTGGTTCTTTCCGAGTCTGAGGATGAGGGTTCGGAGAATGTTGAGGATGGCTTGACATTGCTGGCAAAGGCTGCCTTTGCTGATAAAGTTTATGATGATCTGCCTGGTCCTCCAATGTCCTCCAATGCTCCTTCTTCCAGTATTGTTCCCCCTTCTATGGGTGGTGCTTCTGATGCTGCTGCTAGTTCTCATGCTGATCCCTCACATGATCCAAAGGGCAAAGCTCCAATGACTGATCCTCCATCTCCCATCCGCAAGCGCTCTCGTCGCCAGCTTGAAGAAGACAGACTTGGTGAAGAGGCTGCTCGTCGGGTTCAGGCTGAGCTTGATGCGGAGGACAATGCTGCTGAGGAAGAGCTCCGTGAGCGACGGCGTGCGCAAATTCAGCATGATGCTATGCACTGGACTGATGGCGAATGGATGCAAGTGTTAACTGTTCTCACTCGGGATTATGCTCAGTTTAAAGATTTGTTGGGTGATGATGTTGATGAACATAACTGCATTCCGCGTGCTATGGTAATGATGCGTAAGCATCAGTTGACTCTTGCTGAGGAACTCAAGAAACATCGTAGGAACAGACCTCTTTCTCAGGCTGAGCAGCGCCAGCAGATGCAACGTTATGTCAAATTTCAATCTGCTGCTCATTTCAATGCTCCTTGGACTTGGGCTCGGGTGCGGGCTTTGACTTTTGATGAGCTCAAGAAACTTTATGAGAATATGGTGAGGCGTGCGAGTCAACCTATACCGGAAAAATTTGTTTACCATCCTCGTGGTGTGACTGCTTCGATGCCTGCTGCTTCTACTGTTTCTCCGTCTGTGTCCATTCCTGGTTCAAATGGTAGTTCTTCTGGTTCTGGTGCTGTTTCTGTTGGTCCTTCTACTACACCCTTGGTTGCTCCTATTGGCTCTACTACTGGTCCTGCTACTACTATCTTTGTGACCACCACCACCACTCATGCTTCCCCCACCACACCTGGTACTTCCACCACTCCTGTTCCTGCAAGCACTTTTGTTGATTCCACCATACCTGCTGCTGTTCCATCTGATGTGCCATCTTCCTCACCACAAGTTCCTGCCACACAACCTAATCCTACTTCTGCTGCAGCACCTAGTGGTTCTTTGGGTGAACATATTCATGAGTCTTCTTCTACTGCTTCTCCTGCTGTTGCTGAAGTTCAGGTGAAGGTTGAATCCACTCCTTCGGCTCCCACGCCTCGACGTTCCACTCGCCAGAAACTTACTCGTCGTGTTCGCCGCGGTAAATCAGTTCCTTTTGAGAAGCGTGATCCTGAAAACTTAATTGATGCAGCTTCGGATAGTGATTCTGACTTACCTTTAGGCAATGGAAGTATTACGGGTTATACGGTTGAGAGGTCTACAACACTTCCTGGTGGCGTCTCCCATCGGATTACTTTGAGTGATGGGACTGTGCGATTGGTCACGAGTTTCCAGGGTGTGTTATCATGGGCTGACCGGATGGATCTTATGGCATTGTTTGGGCTTGTTGATTCTAGTATGCCATTTGACCCGATGGCAGTGTCTTCCTGGCCTGGTATTCGTCTTTGGGCTGATCTCAAGCTTATGTTGGATCCTCCTCCATCTGCTACTCCTTTGGGTGTATGGCAGGATCAAATGCAATGGGAGATTGTTCGCTGGAAGCTCTATGCTGGATGTGGAGTACATGTGTTGGAGTTAGGTTCTGGTCATGTGGCGTTTATGTTGACGGATGTTGTGTATCCTTTGACTATTTCTTCCATGGAAGCAATGTTGGCAAGTCATTTGCAGATTTCTACTGCTCCTTCTGGGAATGAATCGAGTATGGCCACATCTTTGGTCGAGGGTATTCAAGCACGGTTGTTGGCGGATAAGAAGGCAGCTTCTGGTGTGTAAGGTGAATGGGTTGTAAGTAATTATACTTTGATTTTTGTTCTTATTTTGATTCTTTTCACCAATATGTATAGTGATTGGTGACTTTTATTCTTTATAGTTAAAAAAAAAAAAAAAAAAAAAAATTAAAAAAAAAAAAGAAAAAAAAATATACATTTTATATAATATCTGTTTATACTTTAACACAGTTTAGCTTTTATAATTGTACATAATATCCCTTGGATGGTTCGAAATGTGGTTCCTGGTTTTCGGTGGTTCTGGTACTTGGTTTCACTTGGTGTTGGACGTGGTCCACACAACAAATGGTTCTCAACTTACCATGTCTCATCGACAAGAAAAAGTTGATTCACCTTGAGGGTACGGCTCCTGGTGCGATTATCAAATCCGTTGATGGTTGCCAGGTTACCTAAAACTGGATGGTTTTCACTTGCCATAGTATTGGACTGAAAAGTGGCTAATCCAAGGGGGTACGGCTCTTGGTAAAGATCTTATCAAATCCGTTGACAGCTGTAATAGCTTGCTTAAAGCTATAGGGTGTTCAACTCACCGATGCTTAATTGCTAAGAGTTGGCGAGTCCAGAGGGGTACGGCTTCTGGTAAAGACGTATCAAATCCGTTGATGGCTGTGATGGTTTGCCTAAAATCATCAGGGTACTCCCACTCACCATTGATTCACGTTCTAAGAGTTGGGCTGGGTTCTAGTCTCCCAGGGTGATGCTTATTCCACCATAATGACTAGCTAGCCCAAGAGTGAGCAGCTACTTGGTAAAGGCTCATCAAATCTGCTCATGTTGCTGAAAGATTCAACCTGATGCTGATTTGTTACAAGCTTTGGAGAAGCTTCTAGTGTTTCGTACGGCTGTTCTTCTGGTTCTTATCTTGTTGCTGCTGCTATTTGTTTTGCTGCTACAATCCTCGGGCTTTCTTTGCACGTTTTCCAGGAAACTTGAACTCAACAGGTCAAATTCAAGTTTAGGGAAGGATTGTTAGGACCATTGTAATAGTTATATGTAATAGGTAGACTAGGAGGTATGTAGTTCCTCCTGGTCCTAGTCGTAGTAGGAGCAAGTCCTGCTCCTGGTCCTAGTCAAAGTCAAACATTATTAGTTACTTAATATTCTGTTAGGATATGCATGAGTTATATTAGGAGAAGATATGCATATCAGTTTTACACGTTTTCTTGTATGCTGTATTAGGGTTTCCTTGTAGTATAAAAGGAACCTTAGGCAGAAGGGTTACATAGACCTTCACAAAACGTAGTTCTAGTCTTTATTAATATTAGAAATCCTTAGAAAGGATCAAGTCTTCATAGTTATTATGTTTCTCTTGTTTATATTTATATTCTACATTCATATTGTGTATAGAGTCTCTTTGTGATTTGACTTGTGATTACAAAAGTCATTCACCGGTCCTGACAGGCTGCAAGATCTATATCTAATAGACCCAAACACAAGTCTATAATTTACTAGACATGCGACGTACGTCTTTACCATGCCAAGCACTGCGTGAGTACGGCATACAAAACTTACCACAACGTCTTGTGAGTAAGGTGTCTAGTAAGGATACATGATCCGTGCCGCTGGGGTTGCATCCCTCTTACGCGGCAAGTTGAATTAGTAGGTTCACTTAATCCTCTTACCCCGCCTAGAGGCGTATAGTACATGTACGGTGTTTGAATGAATGCATATGAATGAAACATGGTATATTATAGTAATAATTAAAATTCTCATGACTAACAAAATCCTAAGAAATAATTTGCACAAAACAAGCCGTGGAGCTAGCTAGGCACCACGGCATTTTATTAGAACGTTTACATTTTTTGTTTGAACAAGAATGATAAGTCCTAAAAAAATAAAAAAGGAACCTAGAAAAAACATAAGAAGCAAAACAGATAGAGTGCATGGATCTTCATTAAAGCCACATATAGCGAAGTACCCATGGGGAAGCCGTAGCTTTCAAAGATAGCACCTTTTGAGATTGGACATGTTCCATGTGCGTTCTAGATCGCGGCCATCCATGTCGCGTAACTTGTACGCGCCTCGTCCTAAGGCTTCCGTGACCTCATACGGCCCTTCCCACTGAGGGCCCAGCTTTCCTGTATTCTCCGCTCGACTTGCTTCGTTAGCACGATAGACATAATATTCCGGTCGAAAAGAAACACCTTTAACCTTGGCGTCATAATAAGCCTTCATTTTAGCCTTGGACTTAGCCTCATTGATGGCTGCTATCTCCCTTTTTTCTTCTAACAAATCCAGGTTGATTCGCAGTTGCTCGTCGTTCGTGACGACATTAACCTCCGTCGTGCGGATGGTAGGCATTCCTATTTCCGCTGGTATAACAGCTTCAGTGCCGTAGGCCAATGCAAATGGAGTATCTCCGTTGGCTGTTTTGATCATAGTCCTATGTGCCCATAGAACGTGTGGCAGCTCATCCACCCATTTGGCACTTCGTTCATCCAGACGTGCCTTGATGCCGTTTCCCAAGCTTTTATTTGCTCGTTCCACAATGCCATTTGTCTGCGGATGCTTAACAGACGCGAAGCGCCGCTTGATATTCAATGATGCACACTAGTCCTTGAATGGATTATCAGCGAACTGTTTACCGTTGTCCGAGATGATTTCTGCTGGTAGGCCAAAACGGCACACAATATGCTCCCAAACAAACTTTTTAACTTGTTTGGTTGTGATAGATTTGACTGCCTTGGCCTCTATCCATCGTGTGAAGTAGTCCATCGTGCCAATCAAGAACTTAACTCCCCCCGCATCTACAGGAAATGGTCCTGCGATGTCGATTCCCCACTTATAGAATGGCCATGGGGATGTGATAGGTGTAAGCTCCTGCTGTGGATGTCGCGGCACTGGTCTATGCACTAGCAATCACTACACTTGCGAATCATGTCGCACGCGTCCCTGTGCATGGTAGGCCAATAATATCCTGTCCGTAAGGCTCTAGCTACCACGGATCGTGGACCTGCGTGCATGCCGCACAACCCTTCATGTATTTCACTGATTACATAGGTAGCCTGACGTGGTCCAACACACCGCAACCACGGCTGCAAGAAAGAGCGCTTATAAAGGATACCTTCTCGGAGTTTGAAGTGTTGTGACTTCCTTCTGATGCGTCGCGCCGCTTTTTCATCGTCCGGAAGGGTTTCACTAGTCAAATAGTTGATAATCGGGGTCATCCACGTAGGTCCATCCTCTTCAACTATAGTAGCGACCTCCCCTTCTGTTATAGACTTCTCCTTGAGTATTTCCACCAAAAGTTGCTTGGACAAGTGGGAGAAGCTTGTGGATGCAATCTTGCTAAGAGCGTCCGCCTTCTTGTTCTCACCTCTTGGCACCTGTTTGATGGAAAACTTGCTGAAAGCCGCGATGAGCGACTTGACTTTCTCCAAGTATCGGACCATGTTGTCCTCCTTAGCCACATATCCACCTAGAATGTGGTTCGCGACAAGCCGTGAGTCCACGTAGGCCTCAAGGTTGCGGACTCCCATTCTAGCGGCGATTTTTAAACCCGCAATTAACGCTTCATATTCCGCTTCGTTGTTGGTGGCTGTGAACTCAAAACAGAGGGTGTACGTAAACTCCATTCCTTCCGGATTTGTGAGGATGAGACCAGCTCCTGACCCATCCGTACACGAAGATCCGTCCATAAATAACACCCATGGTTCTATTGGAGTCTCGTCTTGTTTTACGATTGGTCCTTCCTCATCCGGCTTCTCTATCAAGAAATCTGCCAAGATCTGGCCTTTAACAGTCGTCCTTGGCCTATAAGATATATTATGCTCCCCCAATAGAATGCTCCATTTTTGTAGCCTTCCTGCCACATCCGGTTTAGAGATTACCTGCTTTATTGGTTGGTCAGTAATGACTACAATTGGGTGCGCCTGAAAGTATCGGCGCAACCGCTTTGTAGCAAACACTAGTGCCAAAACCAATTTTTCCATAGAGGAGTAATTCAACTCCGGCCCTTGTAATGTTCTACTTATGAAGTAGACCGGGGTTTGTACCGTATACCTATCCGTCATGAGTACCGCACTTATTGCTCCATGTGTGGCTGAGAGATACATAATAAGTTCCTCCTTTGGCCGGGGAGCTACTAGCATAGGGAGAGATGCAAGGTGCTACTTGAGTTGGCCAAAAGCTTCCTCGGCTTCCTTTGTCCATCGGAAGTCTCCCTTCCTAATGCACTTCTTGATTGTCTTAAACAGGGGTAATGAATTCTCTGCGGACTTTGATAGGAACCTATTTAGCCCGGCCAGCTTCCCATTTAAGGATTGTACCTCCTTCCGTGTCTGAGGGGATGGCAGCTGTATTACTGCGTCCGTTTTCTCTGGGCAAGGTTTGATGCCATTTGGATCAATCATATATCCAAGGAACATTCCCTCTGTTTCCCTAAACGTGCATTTCTTTGGGTTTAGCTTCATATTGATCCTCCTCAGTGTGTCGAATGTCTCTTGGACATCCCGGAGAAGTGCATCCTCCGTATGACTTTTTATGACTAAGTCATCCACATAGACTTCCAGGTTGCGGCCTATCTGCGAGTCAAAGGCTTTGTCCACAAGCCGCTGGTATGTAGCACCGGCGTTCTTTAGTCCAAACGGCATTTTCGTATAGCAGTATACGCCCTGACCAGTATGGAACGCCGTTTTTTCTGCGTCCTCCTCCACCATCTGGATCTGGTGGTATCCTTTATATGCGTCTAGGAAGCACTTAAAGGGATATCCACATAGGGATTCCACTTTCCAGTCAATCTCCGATAACGGGTAACAATCCTGTGGACAGGCTTTGTTCAAATCCGTGAAATCCACACACATGCGCCAACTTCCGTCATGTTTCTTGACCATGACCGGATTGGATAACCACTCGTGGTAGTATACCTCGCGCATGATACCTGCGTCCACTAGTTTTCGTACTTCCTCCAATATCACTCGGCTGCGCGCTCAGGCGCCTGGCCGCGCTTCTTTTGCTTGATGGGTTGGTACCCCTGGCGGATTTGGATCTTATGTTTTGCTATCGCGCGTGGTACGCCTGTCATATGCTTTGGCTCCCATGCGAATATATCTAGATTTTCACTTAAAAGAGAGCACATGGCCCTTTTGCCGCTATCCGAGAGCGCCCCCCTATGGATATCTCCTGTTCCGGATAGTCAGGATGGATTGCCACCTTCCAATTGGGAGGTGGTGATCCATCCTTGGGTGGAACAGGTGGAGCCGGTGTTGTCACGGTATGACACTCGGATGCTGGTACGATTGTGTTGTAAATGGTGACGATTCCTCCCTCAACAGGGAACTTGATCATCCCGTGTGCCGTGGAAGGTACCGCTCGTATAGCCAGAATACTTGGTCTGCCTATGATCCCGTTGTACGGAGAGTGTGAGCGTATCACCATGAAGTTCATCCACGCAGTAGTGGAGTGTTCCTCATTCCCAATGGTTACAAGAAGACGCAGTTGCCCTATCGGCCAGATGGTGTCTCCACTAAAGCCAGTGAGCGGCGTCGTGGCCGGTACTAATTGGCTTCTTATTTCTGGCCGTAACTGCACAAAACAGTGTTCATACAGTACTTCTGCTGATGATCCTCCATCCACATACATGCGACGAACATTGTGTGTTCCAATGTTTATCTCAATAGTGAGAGGCGCATCAATCACATCGCTTGATGTGATGGGAGGGAATGAGATTTCCCTGCCGCGTGAAAATTTTTGGCCAATTTTCTGCCTCGTGTGGCGTTGTCTGGATTGGATCATGTATATGGTCGAAGGTTTGTCCTTTTGGGGATCCTTCTTATCATACTTTTTGTTGTCTTTTCCATCCTTCCAATCCTTAACCAAATGCTTGAGTTTACCTGACTTGATCAGTAACTCAATGTGCTTCTTGAGCTGGATACACTCCTCCGTGTCGTGGCCCTTGTCATTATGGAACTCGCAGAAACGATTTCCTTGACGACGGTCCGGCGGAGTTGTCACTGGGGGAGGTCTCGGAAAATTTGCCCCTTCCGTAAGCAAGATCTCCCGGTAGGACATCTTTAGGGGGTAAACTTATCATCCGACCGTCCTCCTTTGTTTTGGCTCTTGTAGTCTGAGCCCCTACTACTGTTTTGATTGCTTTGACCACCCGACTGTCTCCGGGACTGGTCGTTTGATCGGTAGCAATTTCCTTTGGAAGGGTAAGCCGCGGAAACCGCTGTTTCTCCCTCTATGAAGTTTCTGACCCTTTCCATGAGATCATCATACTTCTCTGGACGCTTGTCATTGAGACGCCTGATTAACTCCCTATCTGTTATGGCGTGCATGTAGTCGGAGATTTTCAGGAGTTCTGGCATCGTCTTTGTGCGTGTGCACTCGTCGTTGAAGCGTTCAGTGAAGGCTTCTGTAGACTCCCCCGGCCGTTGCTTGACAGTTGCCAATGAGACCGGATCCCTATTATACTTCTTCCGCTGAGTATAATTATTCTTGAACGCAATGCGTAGTTCCGTGAAGCTATTAATGCTTCGTGGAGGGAGTCCCTCAAACCAGTCACGGGCATTGCCGATCAAAGTCGAATTGAACATTTGGCACCATATAGGCATGGGTCATCGCTCAATTTTAGCCTGCGTATCAAATATTTTGAGGTGATCATCCGGATCACCAGTTCCATCATAGGTCTTGACACACGCCGGCATGCGACGTTTTGTGTCCTCGGAGTAGTTCCGAATACGGAGAGTAAAAGGATCTTCCCTGGGATCCGCCCATGGACGGGTGAGCCTAGGGTCATCCCATGGGTCACACCATGGGCGGGAAAGATCCTCCGCTTCTGCCTCTCGATAATAAGGGCCACCATAATATTCATCATTATTTGGTGGTGGTGGAGGGGTACGCCTAGGTCGGCGACGCTTGGGTGGATGGTCATCCGAGTCCTCTCCTGATGGATCTGGAGACGGGGGTGGTGCCCCATCCCTTGGGTGAGGACCACTCTTTTGAGAAGAGCCAGGAGCCTTCTTCCCGGTGTCCATCCTATCCCACACACTTGTGCGGCGAGCGGCTCTGGTCAGCTCTCGGTCTGGTCGCTCGGGTGAACCGTCGGACTTCTCTCCCCCTTCTCGAGACTGCGTTAGTTCATGTATGAGGCGATCTCCTATGCGTTCGAACACATTCCTAGGTTGAGGGGTTTCCTCGAAGGTGCTCTGCTCCTGAGGCCGGGTTTTCCTTTTCTTCTGATTTTGGGAAGAGGTGATTGGTCCGGTATTGCCAAAGTTGAGTCTAGATTGGAGGTTACTCCCTAGATTCAACCTTGATGCAATCCCTGGGACGATCCTATCAAAGTTCTGCGTGAGAACTCGAGTGAGATCCTCCTCGCTGAGTGGTTGGACTTCCACTTCCTCCTCCAGCGCTGGTCTGCGCGGCTCCTTGTTAGGGGGATTGGGCGCACTCCCTGGATCAGGGTTGTCCAGGGTTGAAGTAGGTGGGGGAGTTATGGAGATCGTGCTCGTCACCCCCATGGACTGGAAACCACCTCGCTTACTAGGTCCGCCCACTGGGCGGCTAGGGGATTGATAGGGGATGAGTATCCCTTCCCCTTGGGACTTCCGATTTCCAGGATTTGTGTTCCTGGGATTAGCTTGCGGATGCCCCTTCGTCATGGAGAGTTCAAGATGAGATTTTGCTCTAGCTTAGTGTAATGGGTCCCACGGATGGCGCCAACTTGTTGATGCAAAAGTTGGGTGATCCTTGCTTGACCCGAATTAGGCTTAATTCGGGTTGGCTGGGCTCCGGCTCCTGCACCAAGTGAACTGTATGGTTGGGATCCTGCACACTAAACAACACGCGTTAGACTTACCGTGGGAATGTTTCCCACGATTAGACTCCGGCGTGAGAGTAAGAATCGGTTTAGGGTTTATGAGAATTGAGTGAGTTGAGAGTATAGAACGTAATCCCTTTGTGGAACCCTTGGGGGTTCCTTTTATAGGCAGTGAAACCCTAATGGGCTGTCACTGATGCTTCGGCCCCAAGGAAAGGATAAGCACCAAAATTGGATTGATTGTTATCTTCTAATTATGGTGAGTGAATATCCTCTCCTTTGGAGTAAATCATATTCAGAGATAGAATATGATTCGGTCTAACCCTGTACCGGTCATGCCGGGCCGTGGGCCGCACACATGTGTGCGGTTACTGTTCATCCAAGCCCATAAGCTCAAATGACATTATTCCCACCCATCCGTGATGGGCCGGATACGGGTAGTACCCGTGGGCCGGGTTCATGACCCGGCTGGGGACTATACGTCATCAATGCAACTTCTCCTAAATCCTTCATTGAAAAACATTTATCGAGATAATCTTTAACAGCTTTAAGTCTTAGAATGTTACTTCCCATGATTAATATGTCATCAACATATAGGACTAGAAATACTACATCACTCCAACTAGCTTTGCGATATACACATGGATCATCACGATTTTGAATAAATCCAAACTTTTTGATTTCTTCATCAAATCATGTATTTCATTGACGTGATGCTTGCTTCAAACCATACATAGATCTTTGAAGTTTGCACACGTGTTTTGGATTCTTAGGATCAACATACCCTTCTGGTTGTTGCATATAGATGTCTTCATCTAAGCGACCGTTCAAGAAGGCAGTTTTGACATCCATTTGCCTTATCTCATAGTCATAGTATGCTGCTATTGCTATGAGAATCCTAATAGCTCTTATGTCTGCTACAGGAGAAAATGTCTCCTCGTAATTTACGCCAAAAGTTTGAGTAAAACCTTTAGCTACTAAACGAGCTTTATAGGATTGTACTTTTCCGTCCGTGTCAGTTTTCTTCTTGTATATCCACTTATGTCTCACTACTTTAGCATTCAGAGGTGGATCTACAAGAATCCAAACATCATCAACTTTCATGGATTTCATTCTTCAGCCATAGCAACCACCCACTTATCCTTATCAGTATCAAGCATGGCGGATTTATAATTAGCAGGTTCACCAAGATCCCCAAATTCATCATCATCCTCTATATTAAGACATATATTGCAATTAGCATTTTTAATCCTTTCAGATCTATGCAGAGGAACTAATTCCGGTGGAACCGCCATACTTTCTGGTTCTACAGGAATTATTTCGCTAGTGTTTTCAGAAGGTAATGTATCTATATGACTCTATTCAAGATCATAATATCTCCCACTGAATGCTTGATTAACAATATCACTTTCAAGGAAGTCTCCACACCTAGCAACAATCACTTTGTTCTCAGGTGGATACTAAAAGTAGTAACCCATAGTTTCCTTAGGGTATCCTACAAAGATACATTTCACAGATCGTTGTTGGAGTTTATCGCCCGAGTCATGTTTCACATACGCCTCGCAACCCCAGACCTTTAAATAAGACAAATAAGGCTTCTTGCCATGCCATAGTTCATATGGTGTCTTATCAACCTTCTTCGTGGGAACCGCATTTAAAATACGAACAACAGATTCTAAAGCATAATCCCAAAAGGATAATGGTAAAGTTGTATGATTAAACTTAGATCGCACCATATCTAATAATGTAGGATTTATATTTTCATATACACCATTTTGTTGTGGAGTATAGGTACAAGTATTCACCACCTCTATCAGAACGAAGAGCTTTAATCTTCTTTCCTAGTTGCAGTTCTACTTCTGTTTTAAACACTTTGAATGTTTCAAATACCTCATGTTTATGCTTAAGTAAATAAACATAACCATAACAGCTATAATCATCCGTAAATGTTAAGAAGTAGCAAGCACCTTTCCTTGACAAATGTCTAAGTGGCCCGCACACATCAGTATGTATTAAACCAAGTAGATAAGTAGCTCTTTTAATATTGCTATTAAAAGGTTTCTTGGTATCTTTCTAGAGATACAAGACTCACATTTATCAAATAATTCATCATTGATATTTTCCAAAAGACCTTCTCGTTGAAGCTTTTATATACGAGTCTTTACAATATTGGCAAGTCTACAATGCAAAAGATAAGAAGAGTTCTTGTCAAACTTTCTCTTCTTATTCATGCTACAAACAAAATTATTATTATTCTTGGATTCATTATCATGCATGTCTTTTTTAAACACACCATTTACAGAAATTGTGTTAAAATAGAAATACCATTTTTTCAAACAGAAATTCCATTATTATCAATAGTGTGAACGAATCCATTATTCAACAAACAAGAAAAGGAAATAATACCCCTAACAATTGTAGGTGCATAATGACAATCATTTAAAATCAGTACGAAACCCAAAGGTAAAACTAAATTAAATGTTCCTATAGCTTCAAATGTTGCTTGTTCCCCATAGGATAACACCATTGCCCACTTGCAGAAATTGTTCCCCATATGATAGCTTCCTTTCCAGATTAATCCATGCAGCGTATTACAAATGTTAATACCGCATCCCGTATCATATACCCAGGAAATTAATTTGTATGTCAAATTGAATAATTCAATCATAAATAAAGTACCTGAAGCTGTAGCGCTCTACTCAGATTTCTTCTTTATTTCACAACTCTTCGAGGTAAAGAGGGCAATTCCTCTTCCAGTGACCACGTTCCTTGCAATGGTGACAAGTCTCATCCTTCGGAGATTTATTCTTCTTGAAAAAATTCTGCTTAGTTTTTGAATAAGTCGCAACTTGCTTGCCCTTATCACCCTTCCCTTTGCCTTTCTTCTTGTTCGCTTGCGGTTTTGGCTTACTCACTCTACCCTTTTGTATGGTTAGTACATGAGGAGTAGAAGTAGATGCCTTGTCCTTTAACCCCTTTTCATAATCAATGAGCATTGCATGTAAATCATTAATTGTCTTCCCCGTGCAATGCATATTATAGCTTCTAACAAAATCATTGAAGTCCTTGTTAAAGGACCTATTGATTAAGTTGATAGCCATATTTTGATCATAGGGTTATCCTAGTGCAATGAGCTTTTCCATATAACCTCTCATCTCCATATAATGGGCACTAACAAACTTTCCAGGAGTTTGCTTGCAGCTATGCAAAGCATCTACTAAGTCGTAGATCTCCACAGCTTGCGGCTTCTCGAACATAGCCTTGAGCTCATCAAACATTCGCTAAGACGAAAATAGCTCATACTTTTGTTGAAGTGGAGGAGCCATTTTTCCTAACATTAAGCAAGCAACCTCCGAGTGCTTCTTAACATTAGCAGCGTGTTCAAGCCTTTGCACTTCAGAAGCTCCTTCAGCAAGATCCTCTGGTTAAGGAGTGGTCAAGATATCAATAGTACTCGCTACTCTCAAGACAATTCTTAGTGAGCGGTACCAATCATTGAAGTTTGGGCCAGTAAGTTCAGGACGATCAAAAAACATTTTGAACGCAGAACTTATAGTGTTATTGTCGGGTTGAGCCATTTCTATAGAAATAAGTTCAAATATTAGTATTTTCGATATTAAAATTGATGGAGAAAGAAGAATAAACTGATTATTTAGTTTCCTTAGTTTATAATATCTTTTATTTTAATTTTCTTATTTTGTGGTATGTTTTATTTATTTTTCTGATTTTGTGTTTTCTGGGAAGAATATTGTTATCTTTTTTCCTAAGTTTAGTTTTCTATATAATTAGGACTTTTTGTATTGAATGATTATTGAGTTATGAATAAAAAACACAGACTTTTAGTCTTCTGATAATTGACTTAAATCCAGGTTAGGGTTTATTGTTCGATTTCATCCAAATAATTGGGTATCGTTGAATCAACGATTGTTGGAGTTTACCTAATTATCGGTATTCTTTTTGAATCAACGATAGTTGGAAGGATTGTGTCTGACATTCTTTCGAACCAACAGATTCAATTATTTATCCTTGTTACTTTTGTTTTTTAGTCTACATCAGTTGGTATCAAGAGCCGAAGTTCCTGATTAAGATGTTAGAATATCCGTTTTTTGAGGTTGATGGTTCATCTTTTGATGAATGGGAAGATTATGGTGCGGCTAGTGATGATTATGATGGACCTCCCATATTTGATGAATATGAAGAAGAACCGATGCTAGTTTATGATACAAATATTGAAGATGTCATTGAGGAAATAGAAGGATTTACGAAGAAAAAAGAATTTGGTAGGGAAGAAGACAACATTGAAGACACTGTAGTTGTGGTTAATAGGCTTTGTTCTACAATGATCCAAACTATCATGGTCGACAAGTTGGGTTTAAAGACGATCAAGGTTCGAGGTCGATTCATTTTAAAGAAAGGAAATATAATGGAAGGGATACAAATTTGGATTCTACGCGTACAAAGGACGAATGAGACAAACTCGAGGACGAGTTTTTTGAAGTGAGGGAGAATGTTGGAGAAAGAAGAATAATCTGATTATTTAGTTTCCTTAGTTTATAATATCTTTTATTTTAATTTTCTTATTTTGTGGTATGTTTTATTTATTTTTCTGATTTTGTGTTTCCTGGGAAGAATATTGTTATCTTTTTTCCCAAGTTTAGTTTTCTATATAATTAGGACTTTTTGTATTGAATGATTATTGAGTTATGAATAAAAAACACAGACTTTTAGTCTTCTGATAATTGACTTAAATCCAGGTTAGGGTTTATTGTTCGATTTCATCCAAATAATCGGGTATTCGTTGAATCAACGATTGTTGGAGTTTACCTAATTATCGGTATTCTTTTTGAATCAACGATAGTTGGAAGGATTGTGTATGGCATTCTTTCGAATCAACAGATTCAATTATTTATCCTTGTTACTTTTGTTTTTTAGTCTACATCAAAAATACTTTCAAGAAAATAAAATTACCCCGGTATATCAACCATAGTATTTTACTTGAATCCTAGAACATATATTGACATAGATTCATTACATCAGTTGATCTGCTAGTAATGAATGTACTCAACATAGCGACTTGTTGAACAATTCAGTTGACAAACAATTTTCAATTTCTAGATTTTTAAAGGATTTGCATTGCCAAAAAATGTTTTGCATTGTAAACATGTTTCATCCCTTCTGAATGCCTTAAGTTTCTAGATCTCACTGAGTAACTTAGTTAAGTCGTCTAATCTGAGTAACGTAAAACCATCATACGAATTCAAATTCTATGAAAGTTTTCTCTTCATCACAACATCATCCAAAAATCTCATTTCACGACGTAGCAATTTCAAGTGTTCGTCAATTAGGAGCATTCGACTTAAATTTTAAGGGTATAAATTTGATGTAAAAATCAATGTATGGAGAAGCATGCATACAACTCCATAGCATAAGTTTAATAAAACATTTAGTAAAATTCTTCATGAGACTAAATTTCTACATAAATTATGTTGAGGTATTGGTTCAACCAATCAAATAATTTACCCACAACTATTCACAACGTACTTATGGCTAAACCACAAAGCAATAACCTTATTCATTGTGAATTCGGATGTGAATTTGCGGTAAATCAACCTTAAGGTATAATGAAAATAATAGTCATAGGTAATTTCAATTTGACACACATGTGATGAGACTGCATTTATACATAGTCTCATCGTCCGAATCGGGCTTAAAACGCTTAAAATATCATAAAATACACCAAAATATACTTGTGTTTGTTCATTGTGTATTTTAGGTACGATTATCGTGAAATCAACAAAATATCAAAGGAATCAAGCAAAAACGAACACGGGAATGAAGCCGCACAAAGAACTAGACCCGAACGATGATTTTCCAAAGAAGTCCATAAAGTTTTTAAGATTGTCAATTCTGGTCCCTCAAGTTTGAAGACTTGGCATTTTATACCCTTGCAAAATTCTAAAATGCATTAACGTACCTAAAATGTCAAGAGTTTACAATAATAGCCCTTGAAGTTTGTTAAATATTCAACAATTATCCTTGGAAAAGGTTATGGTATTTAGTGTGCCATGTTTGACAAGTTTGTCAAAGTACTTTACAAAGGAAGTCAAGTTTTGGCTGTTAAAAATTTTATATGACAACAATATGGGAGATAAGGGACCTAACTTGCCAAACCATAAAACTCCATCCACCAATCATAACCAACCACCTCACTCACTCCTCCACTCTCCACTCCCCACGTCACCACCCATTCCACCTCACACTACAACTCAACAAACCACTAAACCTTATTTTAATTTTATATTAATCAGTTTAAACTGATTATTAAATCAGTTTAAGACGTGGGAAACACCTTTTTAAACCCTAAACATAATCAAAGTTGACTATTAATCACCCTCCCACTCATAAACCCTAAACCTAAATCCATATCAAACCAAAGGGGTTTTTCCTAATACCCTCCAGATCCTTAATCCATGATATCCTCACCTAAACCCACACCCTAAACTCACACCCCGTGACCTCCTATGGCCCACACAGCCTTCCCCTGTCACCCCAAATATGGCAAAGTTCGAATCTGTAGTCCCATTAATGATTCTCATAAGAATTCTATTTTTTCGCCAAGTTTTGCAAGAATTTTCCTTCTCTCAAGCCATGATAGTTAGATAGTCTCTAAACCTGAAAGTGTGTTGTGTCTAACGTCACTCTGCATGGAATGGCGTAAAGCTGTTTTTAAAATACGCCTTAGTGAGCCAAGCTAAAGAGGTTCAAAGATTTGCATGCTTATAGAAAGATGGAGGTGTCTTAGAAGCTTTTGGGCAATGCAACAAAGGCAACCTGAAGAGGATACAAACAAAGAGGAATGTACAATCAGAAAGGGTCTAATGAAGAAAAAAACAAAGTGATAAGTAGCGTTTTTTATGAGCTTCAAGTGGTGAAAAGAACCAATTGCTTGTCATTGGCTTATTCTTAACTCATAGTTTCTTTAGTTTATCTTATTGTAAAACTTAAGTATATATTTCTTTCCGATTTTTTTTATTTTTAATTATCTAGTTTTCTTCTATTTCATCAGGATCTGGGTTGCACACATTTGTCTTGTATTTGGGTCCTCACATTGCATTCTTCACAATGAAGACAATGCAATGTGGCCGAGTATATATCAAAATTCCTCCATATGATACAATATCACTAAACAAAAGCCCTTCATGGCTTAAGAAGGATTGTTCAGAGTTCGGTCCCCCATTGTTTTCATCTCCTAATGGTCATGATGTTCCACTTAGTAGCATTTTGTTGTTAGATGATAAAATATTTGTTGTCAATCTTGATTATGGTTGATTAATTGTAATTGATTAGTTGTCAATTGCTATCATTCTTAACTTGGGCTCATGCCTATATATGTATTATGTTTGATAATAATAAAGGAGAACACACATTTACAATATAATCTTACATGGTATCAGAGCAGGTTACATCCTAACCAAATCATGCTGCTGCCTCCTACTTTTTTTCTTTTTTCCATCGTAAACAATCATGTCTCCTTCTTCATTCCTACAAACATACAACAACCCTAAAAAGACTAAGCATATCTGTGTATTATCTTCTTGTGTTGGTGATTTGTGCTAAGGTCACAAATCCACACAATTGTCTAGTGTGATGGTGATTTATGCTAAGGTCATAAATCCACACGAATAAAGTTTTAAGAAGAAGAATCATATGTTGTGTAGTGTTTGGGTCATGTTACTGTCAAGATCGAGGTTGGGGTTTTGGTTTATTTTGTCCCATATTTTTTTTGGAGTGGATTTCTTAGCATGTTTCATTTTGTATTTTGTTTTCTATTTCAGTCCGAGCTTTCACGATTTCGCCGCTCGGACTGCGGAGGAGTGTTAGATGATAAGATATTTGTTGTCAATCTTGATTATGGTTGATTGATTGTAATTGGTTAGTTGTCAATTGTTATCATTCTTATCTTGGGCTCATGCCTATATATATATTATGTTTGATAATAATAAAGGAGAACACACATTTACAATGTAAGCTTACATTTATCACATGTGCATATAGAATCTATTCTTTGGGGTTTCGGAACTGCACTAGGCGAGCTCCCTCCTTATTTTATTTCGAGAGTAGGTTACAAGTTTTATTTGTATGCTTTTAACTTTGTGAAGGTAATCTTTCTAATGTAGATTCTAATGGTGGCATGTGTGGGCGCACTATCTTACAAAAGTGCATACTTATATGCAGCCAGTATCCCTAGTGGCAAATCAGATGAACTAGAAGAATTCAGTAATTCCACAGGAGATCAAAATGGTTCTTCTTCAAAGATGGATAAATTGAAACGCTGGTCTCTTTCACATTCACAGTATTTGAACTTCTTCACAATTCTACTACTTGCTTCGGTTAGTTATGATCCAATGGTTTAATTTCTAGATTTCATATTTGACTTCATAGTTAAAATTTCAGGAGCTCAACCATGATTCCATTTAGAGGTGGGAAATGAGCAGGGTCAAGAGAGTTGCGAAACTGGTCAATATATAAACACTGTAACAAAGATATGATTATAATGATCTATTATCTTTAGTATAACAAAATAGAGAGATTCCCTCTAGTTTCTTTTTTTTATGCCGTTAAAATAAGACAATAGTTTCATGCTTCTGTTAGTGCATTACTTAAATTACTTATTTTGAACTCCATTAATTTGGTGAAGCTATTTGTAAATACCTAATCCTCTATTTGACCTTGCCGGGATAATGTGTGGCCAATTCGGGATTCCATTTTGGGAATTTTTCTTCCAACAGTTCTTGGTAGGGGTGTGCAAGAAACCGAAAATCCGAACCTAAACAAAAAAATCGAAGAATCGAAACCTAAAAAACTGAAACCGATTGAAAAACCGATGGTTCAGTTTTTGCATTTTGAAAAAACCGAAAAGCTTTTGGTTCGGTTTGGTTTTAGCATTAAAGAAAACCGATATAAACCGAATCGATTTTTATAAACATGAGAATATATATATAAGCTCACGTCGAAACTAATGGACGATGAATATGCTATGTTAGATTGATTATATCATGTTTAATAACTAATCATTGTTTCATATGTTTATTGAACATGACTAAATAATAAGTTTTCTTCTCGATTGTTTTTTAATTAGGTTTTTATCGTTAATATTGTGTTGATTTATACACATAAATGATTTTTTTAGGATTTTATAGAATATTTTTTCCTTATTGTTAATGTTGTGTTATTTGCTGTTATTATTTATTTAAAGCTTTTAACGTGTCAGTTTATGATATATTCAAAATCGACTTATAAAAGCGAAGCTCGATAAATCATATAGAAACCGAAAAACCGAAAAACAAAACCGAAAGTAAATAAAAAACCAAAAAACCAAACCGACATAAAACCAAAACCGAATGGTTCCTAAAACTCAGAAACCGAAATTTTTTGGTTCGGTTTCGATTTTATACAAAAACCGAACCAAACCGAACCATGCTCGCCCCTAGTTCTTGGCAAGGCAATCTTCAAAGCGCACATACAGGTTTCTTTTTGTTATCTTCTCTGTCGGCAAATACTCATATCCTACTCATATAATCCCAACAAAATTTACATACTACAATATGATATAAACAAAATTTGCATAACCCAAACCAACTCATTATCCCAGTTACAAGTTAATGAGTCAAAATTTGCACCTCAAACAAGAGGCCTAGTGGTAAGGTCCTTGATTCTCAAACAAGAGGTCAAAGGTTCAAACCTCACTAGGTTGTACCCTTGGGCTTGGCCACGGAGGTTCACCTGCGACGACTTTTGGTTATCCAAAAAGATAGTCACCCTAGGATTAGTCGGCTCGCAATGTCGAATCGAAAACCCAGATATACCCAAAAAATTCTTGACTGGATAGAAAGTGAGTTATGGACACTTAGCTTCATCCCCGGCGTTCATTCTGTCCTCCCGGGAATCATAGCTAAGTTGCATGGGTTGAAGAACAAATATATGTTAGCCACTCTTCTAGATCCATCAAAGATAAAAGTAAATCCATATCATTTAGTTATCATATTACTTGCTCACTTAAAAAAACATAATTTGTCTTACTGACATTCCAAAAAATGTGACTGATACTTATAATTCACGGTTGGGTAACAGTTAAAATGGATGTCGTATGTAATGTGTTTGGAAACTAAACATAACTTGATGGTCTATCGACCTAAACAGAATGAGAAAGAACTTTCACCTATATTTGACAGAACATGTATCTCAAACAAAAGTGATACATACCAATAAGCCCATGATTTAGTACCAGTAAATACTTGGGATATACGGAGTAACACCTTGAACTGCTTTATTCTTCAAACGGATCCCTCAAGCCAAATATAAAGACGAGTTATTCAAGATTTCATAAAATTTATCTTCTTATAATTTCAGGATTCTCAAGGTGAAACGTGGGATCTTTTATTTGCTACGCTTTGGAACTCTATCATATGGCTGATGTTGTTGAACTTTTTTTCCACGATTATAACATCGACTGCACAGAGTTATCTCAAGAAAGAACAGGAAAAAGAAATGGCACTTATGAAAAAGAAAGTAATGCTACCAAATGATTCTAATTAGTTGTTGCGCAAAACAAACATATGATCTTCATCCTTTCCTTATAAGTCGTATATACTGAATTCCAAAAGTGCAAAGATGATTGTGCCCTTGAATGGTCTATTTATTGGATCCAAAGGGTTCCATGTATGTAAATATAGTTAAATGAGGTTTAGTGTTTTCTTTCGCATGTTTCTTACTGTGCTCCATGAGTATTATAATGAGAGGATCTGACTCGTACTGATCTTTGATACGATCATGCTGTCTCTTATTATATTAATTAGATAATTAGTTTATTTATTTTTCTTTTATTGTTTTATCTTAGGGACTAAGTTAAGTCTAAGACAACTTTTATTTTATATAGAGGATTAAGGGCTGTAAGAAAAAAAATGATGTTTTATGATAATGAAGTATTAGTTTTATTAATCAATTGGGAGTCGGTTTATCTCACTAATATAAGCCATTGAGGGGTCGGGTTATCCCATTAATATAATCTATCTATCCTTTTTCTCTATAATCGATCCGGTTCGTATCAATTGGTATCAGAGCTGTTTCGATTCTAGGGTTTAAAAAAAAACAAAAAAAAAAACTGTTCATCAGTTACTGTTCATCCGTTACTGTTCATCTGTTACTGTTCATCAGATAGGAAAAGTTATTGGAATGGAAACACAGAGGTGGCAAGAATGGCATCAATGGAACCAGAGGTGTCAAGAATGGCATCAATGGAATCAGAGGTGTCAAGAATGGCATCAATGGAATCAAAGGCGTGAAGAATGGCATCAATGGAATCAAAAGCGTGAAGAATGGAATCAATGGAATGAGAGGCGTGACGAAGGGTTAATTCAGGTCACGGATATGGTGGAACGGTTACAATCCACGATCTCGTTGCACCATACTCAAATGATGGAATCTTTAACACAAATATCATAATCTATAAGACAGGCGCGTCAAGATTGCTCATTGCGGATTGAGAAGATTCAAGGATCGATAAAATCAGTGAAGGAAGAGATTTATAAGGAGGGAAAAGTCGATTCTTCAAGGGTCCAACTAAATCAACGAATTCCTAACAGGAAGATCAATGCAAGGCTGTTTTGGAATAAGTTTGTGGTGGCACATGTCCGAACCAGAAAACCTAGAAAGGTAGGTACCTCACTTGGTCCTGGATTTGAAACGTCAGATTCACAAGAAGAGTTACAAGTCTGCACAAGAAAATTCAAAAACATAGACCAACACTGCTGCTTGCTCTTGAAGCGCACAAAGGGGATAAAACGAAGAACTTGGGGTCCCGGAATCACGCGAGGCAAAATTTTGGAACAACACCTTGAGGACAAGGTGTTTTTGCGGGGCGAAGTATTGATACGATCTGGCAGTTTATGACTTATATTTATTAAATAACTAGTTTATCTACTTTCCTTTTATTGTGTTTTCTTAAGAAATAAGTTAAGTATTAGGTATCTTTCTATTATATATATAGAGAACGAGGGCTGTAATCTTGATATGCAGAAACATGAATATGGTTTATTTTGGTTTATTGTTTTCTTAGTTAACGGGGAGAGCTTATTCGACCTCTTAAACGTCGATTACTTATCTTTACTGTTCTTTTCATCTCTTTAACCGATTCGGTTCGTATCAATTGGTATCAGAGTTGTTTCGATTCTAGGGTTTCAACAAAAAAAAGTGTTCACCCGACCACTATTCATCTGAATCACTGTTCACGTCCAGAAATTACTGTTCTCGCTATTGTTCACCGACTACTGTTCATCCGGGCACAAGAAGATGGTTAACAGCATGTGTTCATTCGAAAGAGATTTAAAGATGTCTATCTTTGAAGTAGGTGATGTTTTTGGGTGGATTTACCGCATGGAACGATATTTTCATATCGAGAGGATTGAGTCTAAGGATCAATTAACGGTTGCGGAGTTATGTTTAGAGGGACAAGCTCTTTCTTGGTTTTGTTGGAGTGATACTGAACTCCGTTTAGATCTTGGGAGGATTTTAAAAGGCGAATATTTAATAGATTCCAACAATCTCGTGAGGGTAGTTTGTATGAGCAATATTCGGCGATTAGAGCTTACGAAGAGAACAAGAGGCGTGAATAATGGAATCAAATGATTGAACAAAAGATTGAAGAGGATAAGAGGCGTGAAGCGTGGAATCAAAAGATTGAAAAGAGGATAAATCTAATTGATTCTTTCCGGAATCCCATATCGCCACCAGTAACAACCAAGGTACCCGCAAAACCGATTCAAAATACCCTACGTTTTGAAGAAAATAGCAGGCAAAGTTATACAAGTGGTGAGGAGGTGAAAGAAGAGTTGAAAGGCAACGTTGTTAAAGGTGTTCATGTCACAGATTCAAAAGAAGATGCTGATGTATATGATGGGGAAAACCTACCACAAACAGAAAATGCACTTCCGGATTTGGATACAAAAGACATTGGCACATGCACCATGGTTCCAGAAAAAGAAAATAACCAAGACAACATGAACATGACAAAGGATCAGCCACGTGTTCGAGAGAAGGATGTACCTTCGCATGGGCCGAGAGAAAAACAAATGGTTGGACAGATTTTGGGTGCAGAGCTCGAAAAACTTAGTATTGGGTTTGATTTGGGGGCTTCATTGTGACATAAGAAAGGAAGAAAGGATAACTTGGAATCCAGGGATCGATCGTCATCCATCAGAAAGAAAATGGAATTTTGCCCTGAATGTTTTTACAAAATCGATTATCAAAAGCAATCATGTGTTTCAAATTCTTAAGCCTAATGATGACCAACATGAGAGGAGGGGAGTTCAAAGAAGAGTTTGGGATCCCGGGATTACTCGAGGCTACATCTTTATGCAACACCTTGAGGACAAGGTGTTTTTGGGGGCGGGATTATTGATACGATCCTGCTGTCTCTTATTATATTAATTAGATAATTAGTTTATTTAATTTCCTTTTATTGTTTTATCTTAGGGACCAAGTTAAGTCTAGGGCAACTTTTATTATATATAGAGGATTAAGGGCTGTAAGAAAATGATGTTTTATGATAATGAAGTATTGGTTTTATTAATCAATTGGGGAGTCAGTTTATCTCACTAATATAAGCCATTGGGGGGTCGGGTTATCCCATTAATATAACTGATAGGTGTGTAAACACCCATCCTTTCTACCACTTAATTACAATAATAACCGAGCCAAAACGTGTATTTTATGTCTTTTATGTCGGAATTATGCGTGGTTTGTGTTTTTGTTGTGATTTAGGACGAAAAGGTGGAAAGTGTAGAAAACACGGGCATTCACGGCTTTTATTGAAGAAAAAGATGAAAGACGAAGTCGAGAAGTCAAGAGTTCAAAAAGAACGGAAATCCAAGACCAATTCTGAATATTTATCGAAGAAAAAGTCAAAAGACGGAAGTGTACTTAAAGCCGAAGAACTCAAGTCTATTTTATCGAAGAATTAAAAGACGCGTTCAAAGAAATCACGAGCCAAAAGTCATTAAAAGTCCAAGATTAAAGAAGATAAGAAGAAAAGGACTAAGCATGCAATTAATGAAGATTAAAGAAGGAAGGACTTAATCTTGTAATTAGGAGAAAAGGAAAGAGGGGAGGAAGCTTCCTAATCCTCCCCTATATATAGATTAGGATGATAATTATTTTTCTTGTTGGCTAAGTGTGACAATTAGTCTTCCATTTATTTACCTTGCACCTTTAATTCATGTCAATTTAAATACTTGTCAAATTTAAATACCTTGTCTTGCACCTTAAATTCCTTTAATTTCAAGTAAGTTTCTATTTAATTCTTGTCAATCTTTATTTTATCTTGTTGATCTTCTATCTACCCTTCTTGATCTTTGATTTTTATGTTTATGTTTGTGTTCATGTTCATGTTCTTATTTTGATCAAGTGGTTTTTGATTGTTGTGGTTAAATTTGTTAGTTTAATTGATATAGATTGTTTGTTTATGATTGTTTGCTGTTTCGTTATTAATTTGGTTAAATCTTTTGTTTTGATTTTGATTAATCTGTGTTAGATTTGTTATTACTGTGATCCCTTGTTCTTCGGGAGTGTTTGTTTCTGTGTCTGTATTCCCAGGAAGTTCCGAGCCAAGAAGATAAGAAAGGCTGCTCATTCGGAACTTTCAAAGTTCCGAACCAGTGGGTTTCATCCGGAACATTCAAAGTTCCGGACGAAAACTTCCGGACGAAATCTTCCGGATCAATACTTCCGAAGGAAAAAGTTCCGGATCAACACCAAAACTTCCGAGTCAAGCTTCATCCGGAAAAGTTCCGGATCAATACTTCCAAACCAAAGTTCCGGGTCAAGAGGTTCATTCGGAACTCAAAAAGTTCCGAGTCAAGTCTTCCGAACGAAAGTTCCGACTCAAGGGAGCTTCATCCGGAAGAGTTCCGGATCAACTTAAAAGTTCCGAATCAAGGTTTTGGGGCTTGGGAAGTTCCGACTCAGAAGACTTCCGTGTCAAGAAGTTCCGACTCAAGATTGTTTCATTCGGAACTCAAAAAGTTCCGAGTCAAGCCAGTTCATTCGGAAGTTTTGAACTTCCGAATCAAGGTTTCTTTCAGTTCTTTTTAGTCTTTCTTTTTAAATTTCTGTCTTTTATTTTCAAGCTTTATTTTTCCCGCCTTTTTCCTAGTCGCACTTTAAGATTCTTTGCCTTAGATTTATTTTATCCTTGCCTTAGTTTAAGTTTTAGTTGCGTTTTAAGATTGCCTTAGATAGATTTAAGTTTGCGTTATTTACTTTTAGTGCCCTTTAATTTCAGTCACGCTTTTAAATACTTGCACTTACTTTAATTAGACTTAGATTTAAATTACCTGCCTTTTACTTTAAAAGTTTCGCACTTTCATTTTAAATACTACAACGACAACATTTTTGTTTTACCAAAATAAAACTGAGTCACACATTAAACACAAGTTTTTCAATTCGAAGAGATTGGTACAACGAATATTTTTAACCTGAGTAAAAGCTAGTTATCAAATGGCGCCGCTGCCGGCTCTTTTCGTAAAGATTAACGGTTTTCTGTGAGAGACGCGTTGTTTTTTGGGATCCTTTCACTCGTGAGCGTTATTTTTCTTGCATAAAAAATTCAAAAAACCATAAAAATTAAAAATTGATAAAAATCCATAAAAATTAAAAATTTCAAAAATCCAAAAAGATTTTATCTTTATTGTGTATATATATTGTCTTTGTGTTTGGTTTCTTTTTCTTTTGCATTTTCAGGTGTATGCGTACTAGATCTTCTAATTACCAAGAGCCCGAGACTCAGGAAGATTTAGCTATGTCGGGTGTAAACAACAATAATCCACCGCACCCTAATAATAACAACAATGTTCTTCCACAGCCCGATCTTTGGACCATGGAGGAGCTTTGTCAACCTACAATGTTTGGACGAGGAGGACCGATTACGCCGATGCAAATCAACGCTCCTGAGTTTTCGTTGAAGCACCACATGATTCAGCAAGTGCAAACAAACCCATTCCGTGGATTGCCTGATGATGATGCCAACAAACACCTCGACAAGTTCATTACAATCACCCAAAGCATGAAGTTGCCCGGTGCCACAATGGATGTTATTCGCCTACAACTCTTCCCACATACTTTATCGCATCGCGTCGAGAAATGGTTTGATCGTCTCCCGAAGAATTCTATTCACACTTGGGATGACATGACTCAACGCTTTTTATCGCGCTACTTTCCACCATCCATAGTCACGAGCCTTCGCAATCAGATCAGCGGTTTCATGCAAGATCCCGATGAATCTCTTTTTGATGCTTGGGAGCGATATAATGTCTTGATTGATCGATGTCCAAACCACAACATGCTTCCCGTCACTTTGATTGATACTTTCTACAACGGATTAACTTTTCGAGAACGTGATACGATCAATGCAGCCGCCGGTGGCACATTCATGAAAAGGAGACCCGAGGAGTGTAGAGAGCTAATTGAGAACATGACTACTCACCACAAAAACTGGGATTCCTCTGCTTCTTCAAGTAACAACCCGAGAGTCAATGTTTCCTCCACCACAGCAACCCCTGATATGACCGAACTCACCCGTGTGCTGACTGAAATGAGCAGAAGTATGCAACTCTTAGCTTCAAACCAACAACAACAACAAGTTAAAGTTGTTGCTACTCCTTGTGAAACATGCGGCGGTCCTCACTCATACACCGATTGTCCTTCTACTCAAGGAAATCTGGAAAATGTGTATGCAGCTTATGGTAATTATTCACCGGAAAATTACCAAGCTCGACCTCAAGGGGATAGAAATCTGCTGAGTTACCGGTCCAACAACTACCTTTCACCAGGTTTTTCTCCTCAAAACCAAAACCCCGCCAACAACTACAATAGAAGCAACCAAATCCCACTAAGAGCTTCTAATCCTTATAACCCACCCGCCCAACAAAACCCACCCATTAACTCCGATGTTGAAGCCATTATGAGAACCCAAGGTGAGCAAATCAAGAATCTACAGAGCCAAATAATCAATTTGAAAGGAGATATCACGAAGCAAGGTAATGAGATAAGGTCCGAGGTTCGCGATAATATTCAATCCTCCTTCAGCACTCAAACGAATGAATTAAAGAATATGTTGGCTAGTTTCTTGCCCGCAGCTCAACCTTCTTCTTCGAGTTCTCTACCTTCAAACACCGTCACTAATCCGCGAGCTAATGTGAGTGCTATTACTACTCGTAGTGGAGTTACCATCATAGGACCACCAATCCCACCCCCATCATCTACACCTCCTCCACCACCATGTATCCCTACTCCTCCTACACCTAGTATTGGTGCACCATTATCGTCTCCGCCTCGTCATGACGATGTTCCTAGGAAGGACCCTTCAACATCTCAACCTTTACCGACTACACCTTCACCCTCCACCTATAAACCCAATATCCCATATCCTTCTCGCTTGGACAAGCCTAACTTGCTAACCAAGAATGACTGTCAAGTATCGAAATATGTGAAGATGCTATCTCAAATGAACATCAACATTATCCTTGTTGAAGCACTTGTCCACATGCCGAAATTTTTCAAAGCATTCAAGGAATTGCTTAACAAGAAGGAGAGGCTGATTGAACTCGCCAACACACGCTTAAATGAAAACTGCTCTGCAGTTATTCTTAAAGAACTTCCGGAAAAGCTTGGAGATCCCGGTCGTTTTGTGTTGCCTTGCGTGTTCAACAAAACTGAAGAATTTACTGCCCTTGCTGATCTCGGGGCCAGTATTAATTTGATGCCACTGAGTGTTTAGAAAACACTATCATTGCCCGACCTCACTCCAACAAAGATGACTCTTGAACTTGCAAATCGCACTCTCGCTTACCCTGTTGGTATAGCCGAAGACGTGTTCATCAAAGTTGGCACATTTACTTTCCCGGTCGATTTTATCGTAGTTGATTATGAAATGGACCCTCGTATTCCTTTAATACTTGGTCGGCCATTCTTGAGAACCGGACGAGCTTTAGTGGATGTGGCCGAAGGTGAGTTAATCTTACGAGTCGGGGATGATTCACAAATTTTCAAAATGGGGAAGCTTACAGGCAAATACTATGGACGAGAATCAGTGAATATGATTAATGTGCTCGATGATTTTGTCATCTACAACAATCCTCTATTCGACTCTTGCATTGATAATCTACTTTTTCATGATGATGTGGATGATTCTCTCTCCACTTTGGAAGCTTCTCCCATTTATGATTTTCCACCGGTCTTTGATGCTTATGATGATGATGATTCTAGCTCAGATTCGGATGATTTTGATGATTGTACTTCTGAGTATCCCGCGCTGCCCACATATGATGATTTCGATGAGGCTGATACTCTTTCAAGCGATTCTTCACATGATGAAGATCCTCCGCCATCACTCGATCCTACTTTGGACGATTACTCATTTGAGGAAGACTTCTCTGAATTTCTCAACACTTACTTCCCTCATGAGAGTGATGCTCCTCCTTATGACTTTGAAGATTATCGTCTTGATCCTACTTTGGATTTGAAGCACATTCTTTCTAAGGAGAAGAAACCGGTCGACACCAATATCTGCAGCACATATGATTTAACACCTCTTTGTCCCCCTTCTGAGGACGAGGTTGTGCTTCTTCGCGGATCTTCTTCCCATTCTGCTGAGCCTGAGTGCTATTTTCCCCTAAAGGAAAAGGTGTTCGACCCTGGTATTGACATTCTGCAGCCATCTCAGTATCCACCTGATGAAATAAAAGGAATTATCTTTGGAACTTATGAAAATCTGCTTGCACCACTTCACCCTTGCTTCCACCATGCTCCATCACTGCTTAAGGGAACCCTGCCTACTCTTCTTTGGCTTGCCTTGTTCGCCTTAAGTTCGTGCTATTTGATGGACGAAAACTATGTCTTTGATCCTGGTGGATATGTTTCATGCTTCTTCCTATGATGATCAAGGTCGAGTCAGGCTCATGACTCGGTTAACAAAAATCAAGCGCTTCTTGAGAGGCAACCCATACATCTATCTTTTCGCTTTCTTTATCATAAGTGTAGGGGGGAGACCCTTTGGTTTGCTATTTCCTCTCCTCTACTCTCTTAATCAGGGATTCGACCTTCAATGATCCACTCTTGATGATTCTTGACGACCCGTGATTCCGTGTTCCATTATCCCGGTTCTATCCTAAACTCTTTTCGATTCACTATTTTATATTCTCTCAATATTAAAATAGGAATCTCTTTAGTTGTCTTTTCCTTAACGAGATTTAAACAACGTGCACAATGTCCTAAGTGTAGGGGATTTTACTCCCACATGCTTAAACATTGAGGACAATGTTTATATTAAGTGTAGGGGGGACTTCTATCGAAGTTAAGTGGTCTTTTCCTTGTATTTGTCCTCATTTTAACCGGAAAATCAATTTTTCGACATTTTTCAAAATTTTTGATCTATTTTGACCTATTAGTTTTTCCCTTTGCATAGTTATTTTCTTGCCTTATTAGAATAAATGTTTAATAAAGTGGTTTTAATTTTCAAACGTTATGAATCTTTTGACTCAACCCGAGTTTACTTATCTAAGTTACTCTAGCTAGTATCCTTAATGTGTTTAAGTCAAGTTTTGCTAGGCTTTTATATAGGGAGCTATAAAACACGAAAGTCTTAACTCTCACGGGTTAAGAACTAGAACTTTCGCAAGTTCCTATAATTGATCCTAGAGAGTCGTTTATCAAGGGAACTTTAAAATGCGATTTCTAAACTTGAAAAAGTCTAAGAATTTGCAAGATCCTATAGGCGACTCGAAAACCCAAAACTTTGATTTAATAGGCTAAGTATCCACGAGTCTCAATCCTTGAGATTTTAAACTGTGGAGAACGAGAGATGATAGCGCCAATTATAAGTTTGGTATTCTTTCGTGAATTTATGTGAGTTAACTTTAAGCCTATTCTCCCATCGCTTGCTAAATAATTTATCTGCTAATAAATAAGGTTGTACGATTTGAAAAGTTACTTAGCTTCTAACCCAAGATCGTTTAAAAGTTGCTCGGTATGGATTAGAGTTCATAGCCAAGGCATAACTTGTTGAAGCGGGATGCGAAGATTGGCGAGTCCGAAAAGGCCCTAACAAGGCATGAGGGCTATATTTTGTTGCTAAAGATCCAAAGTGATGTGAAGAATCATTTATCGAAAATCAATATGAAGGATCGAGACACACGACGAAAAGCAAATACTCCCCAAAAGTCATGGAGAAGTGTATCCGAAAAGACCCTAACAAGGTATGAGGATAAATAGATCCAAGTCATAAAAGGAGGCGGATCGTTGTATATCAAAGTCCAAAATAAAGATTGGAGAAAAAATGAAGAAGTCGTGGTCCAAGTATTAATCTCTCAAAACTTCAAGTGAAGAAATTCCTATATGAAGAGAAGACCATTATTTCATGAACGTCTCTCAAGGTTTGAAGTATGAAGTCGCTGCCAAATATCGGTCCGAGAAAGGTCTCAAATCGCGAAGCGAGTTATGCCAAGATATGAACTTTATGAGGTCCCGAGAAGCAATTTTAAAAGATTTTGTCCTTTAGCTAACTATTGATTAAATCGTTCACTTTATTTTCGGACTAAATAACTATCGAAATAAGTCAAACAATGCATCCTCTTGATCATTCAAGACAACAATAAAATATAAGAGATACACCTAGGAATAAGGGAGTCTAAGTAAGTAATTGGCCCACATGAGTTCGTGTTAGTTTACTAACTTATAATAACAATGATCTCGTTTTTAAGCTTGGTTTGGAGAAAGTGAAAACTTGAGGATGATGATTATTCATGACAATTTCCAAAACCCAAGGTATGCTTTTGATTTCTTTATTTTTAATGTCTATATAGTTTCTATCTTTTTAATAAAGGCCAACGTGGATTAATTATGATGAAAAATGTAAACTTGCTTTGTAGCTAATGCATTGCATGAGGACATTGCAATGGTCAAGTGTAGGGGATTTGATAGGTGTGTAAACACCCATCCTTTCTACCACTTAATTACAATAATAACCGAGCCAAAACGTGTATTTTATGTATTTTATGTCGGAATTATGCGTGGTTTGTGTTTTTGTTGTGATTTAGGACGAAAAGGTGGAAAGTGGAGAAAACACGGGCATTCACGGGCATTCACGGCTTTTATTGAAGAAAAAGATGAAAGACGAAGTCGAGAAGTCAAGAGTGCAAAAAGAACGGAAGTCCAAGACCAATTCTGAAGATTTATCGAAGAAAAAGTCAAAAGACGGAAGTGTACTTAAAGCCGAAGAACTCAAGTCTATTTTATCGAAGAATTAAAAGACGAGTTCAAAGAAATCCCGAGCCAAAAGTCATTAAAAGTCCAAGATTAAAGAAGATAAGAAGAAAAGGACTAAGCATGCAATTAATGAAGATTAAAGAAGGAAGGACTTAATCTTGTAATTAGGAGAAAATGAAAGAGGGGAGGAAGCTTCCTAATCCTCCCCTATATATAGATTAGGATGATAATTATTTTTCTTGTTGGCTAAGTGTGACAATAATTCTTCCATTTATTTAACTTGCACCTTTAATTCATGTCAATTTAAATACTTGTCAAATTTAAATACCTTGTCTTGCACCTTAAATTCCTTTAATTTCAAGTAAGTTTCTATTTAATTCTTGTCAATCTTTATTTTATCTTGTTGATCTTCTATCTACCCTTCTTGATCTTTGATTTTTATGTTTATGTTTGTGTTCATGTTCATGTTCTTATTTTGATCAAGTGGTTTTTGATTGGTGTGGTTAAATTTGTTAGTTTAATTGATATAGATTGTTTGTTTATGATTGTTTGCTGTTTCGTTATTAATTTGGTTAAATCTTTTGTGTTGATTTTGATTAATCTGTGTTAGATTTGTTATTACTGTGATCCCTTGTTCTTCGGGAGTGTTTGTTTCTGTGTCTGTATTCCCAGGAATTTCCGAGCCAAGAAGATAAGAAAGGCTGCACATTCGGAACTTTCAAAGTTCCGAACCAGTGGGTTTCATCCGGAACATTCAAAGTTCCGGACGAAAACTTCCGGACGAAATCTTCCGGATCAATACTTCCGAAGGAAAAAGTTCCGGATCAACACCAAAACTTCCGAGTCAAGCTTCATCCGGAAAAGTTCCGGATCAATACTTCCGAACCAAAGTTCCGGGTCAAGAGGTTCATTCGGAACTCAAAAAGTTCCGAGTCATGTCTTCCGAACGAAAGTTCCGACTCAAGGGAGATTCATCCGGAAGAGTTCCGGATCAACTTAAAAGTTCCGAATCAAGGTTTTGGGGCTTGGGAAGTTCCGACTCAGAAGACTTCCGTGTCAAGAAGTTCCGACTCAAGATTGTTTCATTCGGAACTCAAAAAGTTCCGAGTCAAGCCAGTTCATTCGGAAGTTTTGAACTTCCGAATCAAGGTTTCTTTCAGTTCTTTTTAGTCTTTCTTTTTAAATTTCTTTCTTTTATTTTCAAGCTTTATTTTTCCCGCCTTTTTCCTAGTCGCACTTTAAGATTCTTTGCCTTAGATTTATTTTAGCCTTGCCTTAGTTTAAGTTTTAGTTGCGTTTTAAGATTGCCTTGGATAGATTTAAGTTTGCGTTATTTACTTTTAGTGCCCTTTAATTTCAGTCACGCTTTTAAATACTTGCACTTACTTTAATTAGACTTAGATTTAAATTACCTGCCTTTTACTTTAAAAGTTTCGCACTTTCATTTTAAATACTACAACGACAACATTTTTGTTTTACCAAAATAAAACTGAGTCACACATTAAACACAAGTTTTTCAATTCGAAGAGATTGGTACAACGAATATTTTTAACCTGAGTAAAAGCTAGTTATCAATAATCTATCTATCCTTTTATCTCTATAATCGATCCGGTTCGTATCAATCTTTATATAGAATAATAATGTGTATATGTAAAACTGGCTAACTAAAAAATCTGTATTAGACCGTTTCCGGAAAAAACATGAAATCTGAAATCCATTTCATTACATAATACAAAGATACTATACACGAGTCTCATAAGCGGAAGCGTAAATAATACGAGTGTAGGTGTTGGCCTAAACACCCATTTTTTCACCCATAACATGTTCTAAATCTTGCAACTTTACGCTAAAACTTGACTAATACTAATAATTTGGGGCGTTAAAAAACTCAAAACAAAGAAGTAGTTGAGATGCTCGTCAACTATGAATGGAAGCATTGTCGTTCCCTCATATCATCTTGGTTCACTGTTAGCTTATCACTCTTATTTACCTCATTATTCTGCTTCTCATGTTACTTTGTTATAGTACCAGGACTTCTTCCTTCATTCACATTATTAACAGGTTTAGGCTTATATGATACGATCCTGCGGTCTCTTAGTAATATTAATTATATAATTAGTTTATTTACTTACCTTTTATTGCATTATCTTAAAGAACAAGATAAGTTTAGGGCGTCTTTTATTATAAATAGATTATGAAGTCTGTAATTCTGATTATGATGTTTAATGATTATGAAGTATTGGTTTTATTAATAAAATGGGGAGTCGGTTTATCTCACTAATATAAGCCATTGGGGGTAGGGTTATCCCATTAATATAATCTATCTGTCCTTTTATCTCTATTATCGATCCGGTTCGTATCAATTGGTATCAGAGCTGTTTTGATTCTAGGGTTAAAAAAAAAAACTATTCATCCGCTATTGTTCATAAGCAGCAAGGTTACTGTTCCTGTCATATTTTACTATTCATCCGAATCACTGTTCATCCAGAAAAAAAAGTCAAGCTTAAAAGAAACTATGATGAGCAATAGATTGACATATCTTGAAGATAACTTTGGTGAATTTAAAGCAGACACACAAATAAGGCTTGTTTCCTTGGACATGCGTATTAGAGCTTACCGACAGGAGGAAGATCAAAGGCATGAAGAACGGATTCGAAGGTATGATGAATTAAAGAATTTACTTCTCACTCTAATTGAGAAACAAGCATTGATAGGTGTGTAAACACCCATCCTTTTACCACTTAATTCTGGCTAAAACAAGACCAAAACGCGTATTTAATATCATTTGTTTGGAATTATGCGTGGTTTTTGTGTTTATTTTGTTTTCAGAGCTAACCGGATGAATATTAAAGAAAACATGGGATTGCACGGGTTTCATCAAGGAAAAAGACTAAAGACGAAGTCTATTGTCCTAGAGATGCAAAAGATTTGAAGTCGCTGGCCTATTTGAAGATTTATCGAAGAAAAGGACCAAAGATGGAAGATTTACATATGTCGAAGAAACTCAAGTCTATTTAACGAAGAAATTAAAAGACGAGTTGAATTTAATCGACGACAAATCCCGAATCAGTATCGAAAACGTCAACTTTTCTGAAAAGACGAGAAGACAAGAAGAAAGGGAGAAAGCCCACTCACCAACCAACCACTAGGACTATAAATAGTTTATCCCTTCACATTTTAGGGAGTTAGCTTCATTTTTTCTTTTTCCAGTTCTTAGGTTCGGTTCATCACAAACACCATTAGGGTGTTTGGTGATTTTCATCTTTTTCTTTCAATCTTGTAACTCTTAATCATTACTCTTGTTATTTTTACATTAATCAATCTATTCCATCTTTTCATTCATCTTGATCTTCATCATCTTCTATTTCAAGTTCTTAAGTTTTTATTTGATTCAAGTTTGATCTTAAAAAGTTGTTGATTTAGTGTTTTTATTGGTGGGATTTGTTACTTATGGTATTTAAATGATTTATGTTTGATTTGGTTAAACCTTTTTGATTATTGAGTTTGATTTTGATAAAATCCGAGTCCCCTGTTCTTCGCATTTCTACAGTACTGTGTTCCCAGATTCCGAATAGGGATTCTGGGGTTGCCTTTATTCGGAATATTTCAATTATTCCGAGTAGAGGTTGTTTTTCTTCTTTATTCGGAATATCACATATATTCCGAATAGTCCTTATTTTCCGAATAGAACACATTATTCCGAGTAAGGTATTTTTCCGCATAGGCCATATTTTATTCCGCATAGTAAAACATTCAGAATAGAACACATTATTCCGCATAGAGGATTATTTTCCGAATAAGCTGTTTTTCCGAATAGAGGTGTTATTCCGCATAGAACTTTTCCGCATAGGGTTAACTTTTCCGCATGGTTTCTTTCTTTCCGCATAGAGGTTATTTTCCGAATAAGGGCATTTTTCCGAATAGGCTTGTTTGACATTCCGAATAGAGCTGTCTTTCCGAATTGGCCATACTTTCCGCATAAGACATACATTCCGCATAGGCTATTTTTCAGAAAGGGTATTTTTCCAGTATTAATTCAAGTTTTATTTTTTTTATTTGTTGCTTGTTTTAAGTTTATATCTTTACCATTTTATTCCCTTCCCTGTTTAGTAGAATAGAAAACCAAATCCACTTTTTGTCACCAAGAACAAATCATTCCACTTTTAACTGAGATCAATTCGAGAGGATTCCGAGAAAACGAACTTTTCACCGTAGAAAATCGCATGTATCAAATGGCGCCGCTGCCGGCTCTTCTCGTTAAGATCAAAAGTTTTTTGTGAGAACTTGGATTTTGGGATCCGTTCTCCGTGAGCGTTCCTTTTTCACAAAAATTTTCAAAAACACTAAAAAATATAAAATTTTCAAACATACAAAAAAATTAAAAAACATAAAAACCAAAAATATTTTTGCTTTGCTTTTCTTTGTTCGTTCTTTTGCAGGTGTATGCGCACTCGATCCACGTCATATCAAGAGCCCGAGCCTCTCGATCACTTAGACATGGCCGGTGTACCACCTCCAAACAATAATAACAATAACAACATGAAAAATAACAACAACAATGAGCCCCTTCCGGATAATCGCCCAATGATTGAACTGCTGCAAGCTCATGTCGATGGCAACACGGATCCAATTGTCATTCCTCCAATTGCCGCCAACAATTTCGAGCTCAAGTCAGGCTTTATCCAGATGGTCTCCGCTCAACCATTCTTGGGACGCACCATTGATGACCCACACGACCACATCAAGAGATTTCTACAACTCACCAACACGGTCAAATTCAATGGTGTTCCACAAGAAGTTATAAGGTTACAACTTTTTCCCTTTTATTTAGAGGGACAAGCCCGGCATTGGCTTGCTAAGGAACCGCCACAGAGTATTCTCTCGTGGACGGATTTGGAAACAAAGTTTATCAACTACTTTTTTCCACCCTCTCGTACTACCGCTTTGCGGAATGAGATTATAAATTTTGAACAAAAGTACGATGAGTCATTCAGTGAATCTTGGGATCGCTTTAAAGATCTTTTACGAAAATGCCCACAACATGGTTTTACCAAAGTACATCAAATTAATACTTTTTACAATGGTTTAAGCATGAGTGACCAAGATTCACTGAACAGTGCCTCGGGGGGTAATCTATTGGCTAAGACTTCCAATGCTGCTTGGGATATCATTGAGAACAAATCTCGTGTGCAAACCAAGAGTGTTCGGACCAATGTTGCTAGTGCTAGCACTAATGACAGCGACAAGCGATTAGACAAAATCACTACGCTTCTGGAATCGCTTGTCACCCACACCGTCAGCAACAACAACAGCAACAACGCCAAAAATGCTCAAGTGCATGCTGTCAGCCAACCTTGTGAGATATGCGGTGGACCTCACTCTTACACAACTTGTACTGCCACCCAAGATTACCCTGCTGAGAATGTGCATGCGGCATATGGCACCTATCCTCAACCTGCTTATCAAGCTAGACCCCAAGGTGACCGTAACTTGCTTAGCTACCGCAGCAACAACTATCTTTCACCACCTGGTTTCCCTCCTGCCAACCCAAACCAACAACAAAACCTTAACCGCCCTCCTCAACAACCACAACAACCTCGACAACCATACATCCCTCCTCACAAGCAGCAACAACCGCCTCAACGTAACAATCAAGTCTACCAACAACCTGCTTACCAACAACCTGCATACAATCCTCCTCCTAACCAAACCACCACTGCATTGCACCAAGAGGTTGCAACCTACATGAGGACCAATGATGTGATTGTGGAAAATCTCCAACAGGAAGTGCGAAACTTGAAAGCAGACTTGGTCAAGCAAGGAAACGATTTGAGAGCAGACATGAGAAATACGTTGGATAGCCAAACTAATGATCTGAGGAACATGATGGCTAGTTTCTTCCAAAGTAGTCAACCCTCTTCTTCGGGTACTCTTCCGAGTAACACCGTTGCGAATCCAAGAGGGGAGATGAAAGCAATCACTACTCGAAGTGGCAAAGGTACCAAGGAACCCGAGCTTCCTATACCTCCACCGGTGGTTGTGACTAAGGAGAACGAGTCACCTGCTCCTATTCCTCCTCCTTCTCCTTCCCAAATTTCTCCACCTCTTCCTTCTACCCCTCCCCCACCCGTGGTTGTGAGTGATCCTATTCCCCTAAAGCCTTCCTCTTCTTCCAATATACCTTATCCTTCAAGGTTGAGGAAAGAGAAGCAAAAAAGCAAGGACGATATTCAGGTTTCGAATTTCCTTAAAATGTTCAAACAACTAAATTTCAATATCTCTTTCGCTGAGGCTCTCGCTCACATGCCCAAGTATGCAAAAATGTTTAAAGACCTTCTGAGCGACAAGGAAAAGCTCCTCGATATTGCCAACACCCAACTTAATGAGAATTGCTCTGCAGTACTCTTAAGGAAATTGCCAACTAAGCTTGGTGATCCGGGTCGTTTTCTTATCCCTTGCAATTTCCCGGGAGTAGAGAATTGCATGGCCCTAGCCGATCTAGGCGCCAGTATTAATCTCATGCCTCTAAGTGTTTGGAAGCAATTATCTCTCCCAGAGCTAGTCCCCACCAAAATGACTTTGGAATTAGCTAACCGTACGGTTGCTTATCCAGTGGGGATAGCCGAAGACGTCATTGTAGGAGTCGACAAATTCACCTTTCCTGCCGATTTTGTTGTCGTCGACTACGAGATGGACCCCCGTGTGCCACTCATTGTTGGTCGTCCATTCTTGAGGACCGGTCGCACTCTCATTGATGTTGAAGCCGGTGAGCTAATCATGAGAGTGGGTGACGATAAAGTAGTCTTCAACATGGGAAAGCTTTCTAAACAGCCTTATTCTTACGAGAGTGTTAATTGTATTGACGTTCTTGATGAGGCTTGTGAAGAACACTTCAAGGATGCTTGTAAAAATATTCCTACCTCTCTTCCCAATGTTGAGACCGTTTCCTCTATCGACTCATCACTATCTCTATTTGGAGAAAGTGATTTCCTTTGGACAGATTTGGAAGCCACCTTGGGAGATGTGAAGCAAGACAATGACGATTCTACTGCCAATTGGGATGACGATCTCAGTTTCATTGCAAACCTCCTCAGAGAAGACAATCCTTCCCCTCCATCTCCCACTGTTATTGCTATCGATACTCCGACTTCGAATACGCCTCCCGTCGAAAATCCTCCGGATTTGGAACTTAAGGAGTTGCCGCCCCATCTTGAGTATGTATTCCTCGAAGAAGAGAAGAAGTCGCCAGTTATCATTGCTAAGGATTTGAAGGATGAAGAGAAAGCCCGACTTGTCGCTGTGCTGAAAGATCATAAGAAGGCTATCGCTTGGAAGATTTCCGATATTCGTGGAATTGATCCTCACTTCTGCACACACAAAATTCTCATGGAGGACGACTTTAAGCCCACAATTCAAATCCAACGAAGGGTGAATCCAAAAATCCATGAAGTCATCAAAACAGAGGTTCTCAAACTTCTTGATGCGGGTATGATTTACCCTATTTCGGATTCACCATGGGTTAGTCCAATCCATTGTGTGCCCAAGAAGGGCGGAATAACCGTTGTTCCCAATGAACACAATGAGTTGATTCCCACTCGTCTCGTTACTGGGTGGAGAGTTTGTATAGACTACCGCAAACTCAATGATGCCACGAGAAAGGATCATTTCCCTCTACCTTTTATGGACCAAATGCTTGAACGATTAGCAGGTAATGAATATTACTGCTTTCTTGATGGTTTCTCGGGTTATTTCCAAATACCCATCGATCCCCAAGATCAAGAGAAGACAACATTCACTTGTCCCTATGGCACATTTGCTTACAAAAGAATGCCTTTTGGCTTATGTAATGCGCCCGGGACTTTCCAAAGGTGTATGTTAGCTATCTTCCATGACATGGTTGAACAAACCATGGAAGTCTTCATGGATGATTTCTCGATCTTCGGGGATTCATTCTCTTCTTGCCTTGCCAATTTAGAACGTATGCTAAAGCGGTGCGAAGACACTCGCCTAGTTCTGAATTGGGAAAAATGCCATTTTATGGTAAAAGAAGGTGTCGTGCTTGGACATAAGATCTCGAAAGCCGGTCTTGAAGTAGACCGTGCTAAAGTCGATGTTATCGCAAAGTTGCCTCCACCTTCAACCGTGAAGGGTGTGAGAAGTTTCCTGGGTCATGCGGGCTTCTACCGTCGATTCATCAAAGATTTTTCTCAAATCGCTCGCCCGATGACCCACCTCTTGGAAAAAGATACTCCTTTTATCTTCTCCAAAGAGTGTCTTGAAGCCTTCAACTCGCTTAAGGATAAGCTAACTAAGGCACCCGTCTTGGTTACCCCTAATTGGGAGCTGCCCTTTGAGTTGATGTGCGATGCTAGTGATTTTGCTATTGGAGCGGTTCTTGGACAAAGAGTGAACAAACACTTCCAACCAATCCATTACGCTAGCAAGACAATGACGGGGGCACAATTGCATTATAAGACAACTGAAAAAGAGCTTTTAGCTGTTGTCTATGCCTTTGAAAAATTTCGCCCCTATCTTGTCCTTTCCACCACCATCGTGTATACCGATCATTCCGCGCTGAAGTACTTGTTGACAAAGCAAGATTCCAAACCAAGACTTCTTCGCTGGGTTTTGCTGCTCCAGGAATTTAAAATCGAAATTCGTGATAAGAAAGGAGCTGAAAACCTAGCCGCGGACCATCTCAGCAGACTTGAGGATCCTTACCAAGGGGATCATCCGAACGAAGAAATCAATGATTCTTTTCCCTTGGAGACCTTAATGTCTATAAACTCGAAGCCGAATGAAACCCCGTGGTTTGCGGACTTTGCGAACTACTTGGCGGGTGGAATTCTCAAGGAAGGGTTGACGTCCTAACAAAAGAAAAAGTTCTTCACCGACATCAAGACTTATTTTTCGGACGACCCTTACCTATTCAAACAATGTGCCGACCTGATTATCCGTCGATGTGTTGATGGACCGGCAGCTTCGGAAATCCTTGATGCTTGCCACAAAGGACCCACCGGTGGTCACTTTGGTCCCAACTACACCGCCAAAAAAGTGTTTGATTCGGGATTTTATTGGCCCTCCATATATCGTGACGCTCACGATATGGTTAAAAGATGTGATGTTTTCCAAAAGCAAGGCAAAATCACACATAAAGACGAGATGCCTCAGAATTTCATTCAAGAGTGTGAAATCTTTGATGTTTGGGGTATCGACTTTATGGGGCCATTCCCTTCTTCTAAAGGAAACAAATACATCCTTGTAGCCGTTGACTACGTTTCTAAGTGGGTTGAAGCCAAAGCTTTACCTACTAATGACGCAAGGGTGGTTTGTAACTTTTTGAAAGCTCTATTCGCTAGATTCGGTGTGCCTCGCGCCATTATTAGTGATCGTGGGACTCATTTCTGCAATGACCAATTTGCTAGAGTCATGGCTAAGTATGGTGTAAATCATCGTCTTTCCACAGCCTACCACCCACAAACTAATGGCCAGGCTGAAATATCCAACCGAGGACTTAAGCGAATTCTTGAAAGGACTGTGGGAGAGCATCGTGCCTCATGGGCTGATAAACTCGATGATGCTTTGTGGGCTTTCTGTACTGCTTACAAGACCCCGATCGGCTGTACGCCTTATCGTCTTGTGTACGGGAAAGCGTGCCACCTCCCCATTGAGTTGGAGCACAAGGCTTACTGGGCCTTGAAGTGGGCTAATTTTGATATAAACAAAGCCGGTGACCTACGCAAGATCCAACTCAATGAGCTGAATGAACTTCGAAATGAGGCTTATGAAAATTCTTTGATCTATAAGGAAAGAACTAAGCTCATTCACGACTCCAAGATCAAAAACCGAGAGTTCCATGTTGGAGACAAAGTCTTACTTTTTAACTCTCGGTTGAAAATCTTTTCGGGCAAGCTGAAATCTCGTTGGTCCGGCCCATTCACCATTGCCCAAATTTTTCCATATGGTACTCTCGAGCTCGCTCAACCTAATGGACCTAATTTTAAGGTGAATGGCCAACGAGTGAAGTTGTACTTTGGTGAGGACACCTCTCAGGAGGTGATTCCATCCCTCACCACATTCCCCATGAACTGAATTTGGGTCGAGTCAGGCTCGTGACTCGGTTATCAAAAACAAGCGCTCCTCGGGAGGCAGCCCGAGTATCTATCCCTTTAACCCCCTAAGTGTAGGGGAGGACCTATTTTGGTCGTTTGTGTTTGTGTGGTGATGTGATTACAGGGATAACTGCAATCTTGGAAATCTCTAAAGAACCGTGCTCCCGTGTTATCCGAAATCCGGTTCTATCTCACAACTATCGTGATTCAATTTTCTTCATACTCACATTTAAAATAGATCACTTTAGTAGTCTCTTCCTTAACTTGAGTTAACCAACGTGCACAATGTCATAAGTGTAGGGGAAACTTTTCCCACATGCTTAAACATTGAGGACAATGTTTATCTTAAGTGTAGGGGGACTTCTATCGAAGTTTTAAGTGGACTTTTCCATGAAAATGCCTTCATTTAACCGGAAAATCCTATTTTTCAACATTTTTCAAATTTTTTATTAACTTTGGCCATTTAGTTGTAATTTTTAAATTTTTATCGTTGCTTTCATATGTATATATCCCGCAATAAAGTCAAAAATATTAATAAAGTGGTGTAGCTAGTTTTGAAATCTTTGATCTATTAGGCCCGTTGCGATTATTTTGACTCAACCCGAATAGACTTATCCAAGTTTATTCTAGCTAGTATTCTTAACCATGTAGACCTTAATTGGTTTATTAGGCTAAGTATCCACGAGTCTCATTACTTGAGATCTCAAATTGTGGAGGACGAGAAATGATAGAGTCAATTATAAGTCGGTAATCTTGCACAAGCTCACTTGGTGTAATTATTTGCCTATTCTCCCATCACTTGCTAATAATTTATCTGCAATAAGTAAGGTCGTACGATTTGAAAGGTTACTTAGCTTCTAGCCCAAGATCGTTTAAAAGTTGCTCGGTAATGATGAGAGTTCATAGCCAAGGCATAACTTATGAAGCGGGGTGCGAAGATTGGCGAGTCCGAAAAGGCCCTAACAAGGCATGAGGATTCAATTTTATTGCTGAAGATCCGAAGTGATGTGAAAAGCATTATTCCCAAAATCAATATGAAGGATCAAGACTCACGACGAAAAGCAATCAACTCCCATAAAGATCATGGAGAAGTCTATCCGAAAAGACCCTAACAAGGTATGAGGATAAATAGATCCAAGTCCGAAAAGGAGGCGGATCGTTGTATCTCAAAATCCCAATTAGAGATTGAAGAAATAATCATGAAGTCGTGGTCAACAAAGTTGGAGTACCCCTCAAAAGTCTCCAAGTGAAGAAACTATATTATGATGAGAAGACCATTATCTCAAGAACGTCTCTCGAAGATATGAAGTATGTAGTACATGCCAAATATCGGCCCGAGAAAGGTCTCAAATCGTGAACCGAGTTATGCCAAGATATGAACTTTTTGATATCCCGAGAAGCAGTTTTAAGAGATTTTGTCCTTTAGCTAACTATTGATCAAATCGTCCTACTTTGCTTTCAGCCTAAATAAACTATCGAAATAAGTCCAAAAATGCATCTTCATGATCATTCTAAGACAAAAATAAAATATAAGAGATACACCTAGGAATAAGGGGGTTTAAGCATTTAATTAAGCCATGTGTGTAAGTGTTTGATTTACTAACTTATAATAACAATGATCTCGTTTTTAAGCTTAGTTTGGTGAACGTGAAACTTGAGGGTGATAAATCTTCGCAACACCAAAGCCCTAATGTAAGTCCTTGATTTCTTTACAAGTTATTTCCATCCTTTTGTTTATTTTAAAGTTTTAAGTTCTCTTAGTATTTTAATTGTTGTTTAGTAGAATTTAAATAAGGCCAAGGTTGATTGATTATGAGAAAAGTGTAAATTTGCTTTATCACTAAGCATTGCATGAGGGCATGGCAATGGTTAAGTGTAGGGGATTTGATAGGTGTGTAAACACCCATCCTTTTACCACTTAATTCTAGCTAAAACAAGACCAAAACGCGTATTTAATATCATTTGTTTGGAATTATGTGTGGTTTTTGTGTTTATTTTGTTTTCAGAGCTAACCGGATGAATATTAAAGAAAACATGGGATTGCACGGGTTTCATCAAGGAAAAAGACTAAAGACGAAGTCTATTGTCCAAGAGATGCAAAAGATTTGAAGTCGCTGGCCTATTTGAAGATTTATCGAAGAAAAGGACCAAAGATGGAAGATTTACATATGTCGAAGAAACTCAAGTCTATTTAACGAAGAAATTAAAAGACGAGTTGAATTTAATCGACGACAAATCCCGAATCAGTATCGAAAACGTCAACTTTTCTGAAAAGACGAGAAGACAAGAAGAAAGGGAGAAAGCCCACTCACCAACCAACCACTAGGACTATAAATAGTTTATCCCTTCACATTTTAGGGAGTTAGCTTCATTTTTTCTTTTTACAGTTCTTAGGTTCGGTTCATCACAAACACCATTAGGGTGTTTGGTGATTTTCATCTTTTTCTTTCAATCTTGTAACTCTTAATCATTACTCTTGTTATTTTTACATTAATCAATCTATTCCATCTTTTCATTCATCTTGATCTTCATCATCTTCTATTTCAAGTTCTTAAGTTTTTATTTGATTCAAGTTTGATCTTAAAAAGTTGTTGATTTAATGTTTTTATTGGTGGGATTTGTTACTTATGGTATTTAAATGATTTATGTTTGATTTGGTTAAACCTTTTTGATTATTGAGTTTGATTTTGATAAAATCCGAGTCCCCTGTTCTTCGCATTTCTACAGTACTGTGTTCCCAGATTCCGAATAGGGATTATGGGGTTGCCTTTATTCGGAATATTTCAATTATTCCGAGTAGAGGTTGTTTTTCTTCTTTATTCGGAATATCACATATATTCCGAATAGTCCTTATTTTCCGAATAGAACACATTATTCCGAGTAAGGTATTTTTCCGCATAGGCCATATTTTATTCCGCATAGTAAAACATTCAGAATAGAACACATTATTCCGCATAGAGGATTATTTTCCGAATAAGCTGTTTTTCCGAATAGAGGTGTTATTCCGCATAGAACTTTTCCGCATAGGGTTAACTTTTCCGCATGGTTTCTTTCTTTCCACATAGAGGTTATTTTCCGAATAAGGGCATTTTTCCGAATAGGCTTGTTTGACATTCCGAATAGAGCTGTCTTTCCGAATTGGCCATACTTTCCGCATAAGACATACATTCCGCATAGGCTATTTTTCAGAAAGGGTATTTTTCCAGTATTAATTCAAGTTTTGTTTTTTTTATTTGTTGCTTGTTTTAAGTTTATATCTTTACCATTTTATTCCCTTCCCTGTTTAGTAGAATAGAAAACCAAATCCACTTTTTGTCACCAAGAACAAATCATTCCACTTTTAACTGAGATCAATTCGAGAGGATTCCGAGAAAACGAACTTTTCACCGTAGAAAATCGCATGTATCAAGCATCACTTCCACCGGAAACCACTAAGGATCCCGTGGTTACAACAAAACTGTTTGATGCGGAAAAAAGTGGTGTAGACTGTGGTAATCCGGAAGAGTTTATGGTTGCATCAGGTGTCGAGGAGGCAGCTATTACAACACCAATCATGGTGGTGGCGGAAGATCTAGGGCAGAAGTTATTTGACAGTTCAGGTGAGGATGCTATAAAGCTCGAATCGGAAAGGAAATCGCATGAAAAAGGATTGACAAATGAACTTGTTGGACAAATTTATGTTCAGAACGAGAATAACTTTATGTGGGACAACTATCAGGTTGTAGGACATAACCATAACATGTTCCAACTTGTTATGGAGATAAAGTGCACGCACCATACCGTTCTTGGACGGTCTTGGAGACACTGCTTGGAGCATGCTCAGTATGGTCTTACGGCATCGTTGAAATATAATTATGTTTCCGACCCTATGTTTCAATTTCACTATGATCAGCAAGCTGTGGAACCACAAGTCAAAATTTGGGATCCCGGAATTACATGATGTGACGTTTTAAAGCTACACCTTGAGGACAAGGTGTTTTTGGGGCGGGAGTATTGATACGATCCTGCGGTCTCTTAGTAATATTAATTATATAATTAGTTTATTTACTTATCTTTTATTGCATTATCTTAAAGAACAAGATAAGTTTAGGGCATCTTTTATTATAAATAGATTATGAAGTCTGTAATTCTGATTATGATGTTTAATGATTATGAAGTATTGGTTTTATTAATCAATTGGGGAGTCGGTTTATCTCACTAATATAAGCCATTGGGGGGTCGGGTTATCCCATTAATATAATCTATCTATCCTTTTATCTCTATTATCGATCCGGTTCGTATCATTATACTGGTTGTTTTTATTGTTTCCTCTAGTAACTTCTAAACAACCTTCATTTTTCCTTGATCATTGATGTTCTTCAAATTACATCCTTAACCCTGTTTTCTTTCACCAATTTCATCTACACTTCTACGCCTGTTCTCACACTTCTTAAACTCATGTCCAAACATTGAGCAAAAATTATATTCTAAACCCCTTTATAGTTGCATTACTACCCCTACAGTGCAATTCAATCTCTTTCTTTAACTCCTTTTTAGCCTCAATTCAAACTAAAACTCTAGCATAACCAAATCTACCATATCCTTAGTGACACATATTGGCAGTCACAATGTCCATTACCAATGGCTTACCAATACCACTAGTAATAGCACAGCGACGAAGCCGGAAATTTAGTTACGGGTGGGACAAATAACAATGAGCATTAAAAAAGTAGTAATATCACTAGAGAACAGTTTTATTATAAATTGTTATTGGAAAATTAGCTATTTTTATAAAAGAAACAAAATTATTTATTTATAGCCCTAAAAACTATGTTTAAACTTGTAATCAAACCTTTTTATTTTCCACCAAGAACGATTGAGTCGCACTTTCAACTTGTAATCAATTCGAAAAGATTGGAATCAACGAACTTTCATACAAGGCTAAACCCTTGTACTAATTTACATTCTATTAAATTTTTCTTTAAACATTTAAAGCTAAAATACCGTACCTTAACTCATAACATTTCTTAAAGACTTTAATCAATAGTTTTTGGTCTATTTTGTTTGGAAAATGCTAAGCGTGGCATTAAAAGTTGTGTATAGGAGGACATTTAGACATGCTCCAAACTGTTTGTATCTTAAGTTATAGGCTTATAGCCCTAAGAGGTACGTTTAACGTACATCAATTTCCACATTTTTATAACTTTTAAATTAAAAGTTATAAAAATGTGGAAATTGATGTACGTTAAACGTACCTCTTAGGGCTATAAGCCTATAACTAAAGATAAAAACAGTTTGGAGCATGTCTAAATGTCCTCCTATACACAACTTTTAATGCCACGCTTAGCATTTTCCAAAAAAAAAAGTAGACCAAAAAACTATTGATCAAAGTCTTTAAGAAATGTTATGAGTTAAGGTACGGTATTTTAGCTTTGAATGTTTAAAGAAAAATTTAATAGAATGTAAATTAATACAAGGGTTTAGCCTCGTATGAAAGTTCGTAGATTCCAATATTTTCGAATTGATAACAAGTTGAAAGTGCGACTCAATCGTTCATGGTGGAAAATAAAAAGGTTTGATTATCTATTTTAAACTAATAGTAAAATGAAAGTGTCGTTGAGTAAAAATAAAGCTTTAAAAATTAAACTAAAAATGACGAGTTGAAAATAAATGATTAAAAATTTAAAGTGAATTTAAATCTTAAAACTTTGTAAAAATTATCTAAGACAAAACTCGTTTAAAAATAATACTAAGTAAAAGTGCGGGAAAAGTGAAATTTGAAAATAGAAATTAAACAATAATAATAATAAACAAAAAAAACAGGAAATAAAATTAAAGAAAGGTCAGATCGCAGTCACGATCGCAACCAACGATCGTACTCTGGATCGTACCCTGGATCGCAGTCAAGCGATCGTACTCTTGGATCGTACTCCACCACGATCGCAACAAGTGGATCGCAGTGGACGATCGTGACCAAGTGATCACACCCACAATCGAAGCCTTGGATCGTAGTGAATGATCGGACTCCAGATCGTAGCCACAAGTCGCAACCACGATCGTAACAAGTCGATCGTAGCTTAGATCGTGGTGAGTGATCTTAGTCTTGATCGCAGTAATGGATCACAAGTAGAAACCTTAGGGGTTTATGCGATCACACTTACTCGATCAGATTGGGTAAATAGTTGTTACGATGGGATTCAAAAACAGAATAAGCACAAATAAGCAAGACGAATAAGCACTTATTTAAACCATAACCAAATGAAAACACGCATAAATTTAAGAACTTTTAAGACACGAAATAAGCAAACTTTATGAATCAAACTTTAAAAAGACTAAACTTTTAAGAAAACTTAAAAGTAAATAAGCTAAACACAAAATAAGCCAATAAGCATAACAAGCTTTAAGCTTAATAGTATAAAAACTTATATAGGAGTAAAAAGATAAACTTTTTAATCACATAAACATCAAAATTAAACAAGGTGCATTAAAATTTCGAATAAAAGATAAATCAAAATCAAGAAAGGTAGAAGAAGATTTAAGATGAAAAGCTTAAACTTGAACTTGTAGATTAATGATTACAAAATAAAAGATTAAACTAAAGCTTAAACATGAAAGAAAGAAAAGATGAAGTTCTAGTGAGAGAAAGTTAAACACTTTCTCTCTCTAAAAATAAAACTAAAGAAAGAAAAGTAAACTAGCTAACAATTCACTAACACCCTCCTAATGACACATTAGGAGGGTATATATAGGAGGTGGGAGTGCATGTGTTGCTTCCTTCTTTCTTTCTTCTCGTCTCGACTCGACTTAAATTCTTTGTCTTTCTCGACGTCGTCTCGGGATTTGTCGATATAAATTGAACTCGCCTTATAATTTTCTTCTATAATTAGACTTGAGTTCTTCGACTTCATTAAACTTCCGTCTTTAGACTTTTTCTTCGATAAATCTTTAGAATAGGCCTTGGACTTCTGTTCTTTTTACACTCTTGATCTTTTGACTTCGTCTTTTCTCGTTTTCTTCGATAAAAGCCCGTGATAGCCCATGTTTTCTTCCTTTTTCATATTTTTATCCTGAAACACAATAAAAACACAAACCATGCATAATTCCGACTTTTACGACATAAAGTATACGTTTTGTTCTTGTTATTATTGGAAATAAGTGGTAAAAGGATAAGTGTTTTCACACTCATTAAATCTCCTACACTTGACCATTGCAATGCCCTCATGCAATGCATTAATTTTAAAGCACGGTTTTCATTTTTCATCATAAATAACCCACCTTGGCCTTTATTAAAGACTAAACACTAAGGAAACTAAAAGAACAAAACAAGTAAAGAAATCAAAGACGTACATTGGGGTTTTGGTTGTCATGAATGTTTATCATCCTCAAGTTTCACGTTCCCCATACCAAGCTTAAAAACGAGATCATTGTTATTATAAGTTAGCAAACTAACACGAACTCATGTGGCCCAATTATTTACTTAGACTCCCTTATTCCTAGGTGTATCTCTTATATTTTATGATTGTCTCGAATGATCATGAGGATGCATTGTTTGACTTGTTTCGATAGTTTATTTAGGCCGAAAATAAAGTGGAACAATTTAATCAATAGTTAGCTAAAGGACAAAATCTTTTAAAACTGCTTCTCGGGACCTCTTAAAGTTCATATCTTGGCATAACTCGCTTCACGATTTGAGACCTTTCTCGGACCGATATTTGGCAGCGACTTCATACTTCGAATCTTTGAGAGACGTTCTTGAAATTATGGTCTTCTCTTCATAATATGAATTTTTCACTTGAAGTTTTTGAGAGATTCTTCATATTTGGACAACGACTTCTTCATTTTTCTCTAATCTTTATCTTGAACTTTGATATACAACGATCCGTCTCCTTTTAGGACTTCGATCTATTTATCCTCATACCTTGTTAGGGCCTTTTTGGATAGACTTCTCCATGATCTTTAGGGGAGTATTTGATTTTCGTCGTGTGTCTCGATCCTTCATATTGATTTTTGATAAATGATTCTTCACATCACTTGGGATCTTTAGCAACAAAATGTAGCCCTCATGCCTTGTTAGGGCCTTTTCGGACTCGCCAATCTTTGCATCCCGCTTCAATAACTTATGCCTTGGCTATGAACTCTATTTAATATCGAGCAACTTTTAAACGATCTTGTGCTAGAAGCTAAGTAACTTTTCAGATCGTAAAACCTTATTTATTGCAAATATATTTATTAACAAAGCGATGGGAGAAAAAGCTTATAATCAACTCACAGAAATTCATGAAAGAATACCAAACTTATAATTGACTCTATCATCTCTCATTCTCCACAATTTAAAATCTCAAGGAATGAGACTCGTGGATGCTTAGCCAATTAAATCAAAGTTTTGGGTTTTCAAGTCATCTATAGGATCTTGCAACTTCTTAGACTTTTTCAAGTTTAGAATTCGCATTTTAAAGTTCCCTTGATAAACGAATTTCTAGGATCAATTATAGGAACTTGCGAAAAGTTCTTGTTCTTAACCCGTATGAGTTAAGACTATCGCGTTTTAAAGTTCCCTATATAAAAGCCTAGCAAAACTTGACTTAAACACGTTAAGGATACTAGCTAGAGTAAACTTGGATAAGTAAACTCGGGTTGAGTCAAAAGATTCATGACGTTGAAAAATTTAAAACCACTTTATTAAAAATTTATTTTAGCAAGGAAAGTAAATAATGATAACAAAGGAAAAACTACTAGGCCAAAATAGATTAAAAATTTTGAAAAATGTCGAAAAATTAAATTTTCCGGTTAAAATGAGTACAAATTCATGGAAAAGCCCACTTACTTCGATAGAAGTCCCCCTACACTTGATATAAACATTGTCCTCAATGTTTAAGCATGGGGAAGTAAACTCCCCTACACTTATGACATTGTGCACGTTATTTAAATCTTGCTAAGGAAAGGACAACTATAGTGATTTCAATGTGAACATATAAGATTTGAAATATTGAATCACAATAGTTTAGGATAGAACTAGGAAGACGGGTATACACGATCACGGTTCGTCAAATGTCATCAAAAGTGCTCTTTGAAGCTTTAATCCCTGCACATCATAAGAAACAAAAGAACAAACACATACGGGGCTCCCCCTACACTTATTATGAAAACAATAAGGATAGATCAACGGGCTGCCTCCCGTGAAGCGCTTGTTTTTGTTAACAGAGTCACGAGCCTGACTCCTAATTGACTTGCACGAAGTTGATTTCAGGTTCGGGATTGAATCCTAGAAGATTTTTCTAGGATTATGTGTTTTTTGAATCTTAGGCTAAAGATGATGTTTTTGTGGTTGTATGCTTTTATTAAGGTTTGAATGATTGAATGTCAGTGATTTAGTTATATGGTTAGTTGTTTTGCTCTAAAATCCTTAAAAATTTGTTAGTAAGATTTATAAAGGGGTGTTTGGATTTGCTATCTGCTAGTCTTGCTGAAACTCATAGCTCTCCATTCTCCATTCATCCTGGTTCAACCAAGATGTACCACGACATCAAGCAGTACTTTTGGTGGAGTGGTATGAAACAGGATGTTGCTACTTATGTCTCCAAATGTCTTACCTGCTAGCAGGTTAAGATCGAGCATCAGCGGTCTAGTGGTCTACTAAAACTATTAGAAATTCCAGAGTGGAAGTTGGACAAGATCACCATGGATTTTGTTACCGGTCTTCAGCAGACCAAGAGGAAGCATGATGCAATTTGGGTTATCGTTGATCGACTTACCAAGTCAGCTCATTTCTTACCAATCCGGAAAGATGATCCAGTTAGAAAACTCGCGGACACTTATAAGAAGGAGATCATGAGAGTTCATGGTGCTCGATCCAGTATCATCTCGAACAGAGTTCCTCGGTGTACTTCGTGATTTTGGAGGAGTCTGCAGAAAGCTTGGGGTACGAAACTTAAGCTAAGCACGGCTTTTCATCCTCAAACAGAAGGGGTCGGAGTGAACCATTCAGACATTAGAAGACATGCTTCGAACATGTGCATTATAATGGACAGGATATTGGGACGATTATATCTTCTTGGTAGAGTTTGCATATAACAACAGTTGGCACACCAGGATCAAGTGTGCACCCTTTGAAATGTTGTATGGCCTAAAGTGTCGCGCCCCAATCTGTTGGGATCAGGTTGGTGAGCGAACACTTGAAGGTCCGAAGATGATAGAGTTGACCAACGAGAAAGTCGATGTAGCCAAGGCGAAGTTACAAGAAGCTCGTGCACGTCAGAAGAGTTATGCCGACAAGCATCGTAGGGATTTGCATTTCAACGTGGGAGATCACGTCTTTCTTAAGGTATCACTGGCACGTGGTGTTAGACGTTTTGGAATCAAAGGAAAACTCAGTCCTCGATTCGTTGGATCGTTTGATATCATCGGGCGATTCGGTGAAGTATCATATCGTTTAGTGTTACCTCTGCAGCTTTCTCACGTTCACCCTTACTCAGAGGATACAAGTATCATCCATTTCACATGGTTCAACATCAACTTGAACAGATTCGTGAAGATCTTACCTTCATCGAGGAACCCAAACGAGTTCTTGACAGACAGGAACGAGTCATGAGGAAGAAGATGACTCCATTCGTCAAAATCCTTTGGAGGGATCACATCGAACGGGAAGCCACTTGGGAGATAGAGGAGTCTCTCCGGACTTCTTACCCTCATTTCAAGTTTTAAATTTGGGTATGTTCCTCTTTCAGTTTACCTTATCTATAATTCAGGGACGAATTATTCTTTTTAGGGAGGAAGAGTTGTAAAACCCGCATCTAAATGCCATGAACAATACACTACGTAAACATACGAACCAATTAAAGCTTTCCTTTTATGTCATGAACACGTGTCACGAATATTAAATTCAGAAACCACATACGTGTTAGTGCACGATAATTATTAAGTACGTATTAATACACGATAATTATTAATCATAATAATTATAATTACAAGCATATGATCACGAACATTAAAACATGAACATGTTAACTACGTATATATTTATTATAACACGATAAATATTGATTACGTGCAAGTATTAATTATAACACGAACGTTTAACCACGAACTAACGCGAATATATTATTAAACGAACACGTAAATTATTAAACATGAACAAAGCTCGGGTTGCCCCTTGTGGGACATGGTAGCCGCGGACACAAGGACAAGAGGGGGTCCAGCCCAACTTTATTTTAACTAAAAAGAAACAAAAAGGAAAACACATACTTTATTCTACAGATTTAAAAAAAACAAAAACCCTAGCCTCCTTGTTCTTTTCTCCTTGCCACCGGCTTCAAGAGACACCACCAAGGGTGTTGGTTGATTTTGATTGTTGATATTCAGGTTATTCATGGTTAGTGTTCTTAGTCTCATTCGATCACGTATTCGATAAACATCAAAACCTTGATCTTTATTTTATTTTCTTTAATTATGTTCATGCTTATATTTAAAAACATAATTAAACATGTTAAACATGGAGATTAATCAAGAAACATGTAATAAATGGGGGTTTTGGTGGGGTTGTTCGGCCGATGCACGCAAACAGAGAGTCGAAGCTCTCGGTGGTCTTGCGATTCACCAACAGCCGAGACCTTGTGGTCTCGGCGTGGTCTTCGTGGCTCGGTCGCAGGGAACAAAGGGACCCATAATCGCGTCGGGGTGGCCTTGTGGTTTGCTGTGGGTCTCGGCACAGCACCATCAGCTTAAGCCGGTGGCTGTTTTGCCTTGTCAGTGGGAACCGCAGCGAGAACAGGGCGAACCACCGACTAGCAGCCGGTGGTGTTTCGGTCCAGCAGTGGCTAGCCAGGCCATGAAAGTGGCTGTCGGCTAGACCGGTTTAGCTACTGTCGGGCTGGTTCGGTCCGGTTCACGGTTCGGTTCGGTCCGGTTCATGGTTCGGTCTAAATTAAAACACGGGTTCGGTCACGGGATTAATTTTTACAAGTTATACATTTTACAAGTTATGTTATTTTTCAAGAAAAATTAAACTAATTAAAACATGACTAGTAATTAATATAATTTAATGACTTAGGTTATATTATTTTTAATAAATAATACATATTTTTAACCTAAGTATTTTACCATTTAATTTAGATTATAGTATTAATTATTTATTAAAACGTGGACTATACTTAATTAATAAATCACGACTTAGATTATAATTAATAAATTGTTAATACATGATTAACCTAAGTATTTTATATGTCTTAATTTAATTAAATCATGCCTTTAATTAAATCTTATAACCCATAGTTTATTAAATTATCATGACATTATTAATAAACTATACTATTAATTACATGACCTATGATATTTAACTAGTAAACTTAAGCATATATTATTAGCTTATTAATTCAGCTTATTTCTAAATATGAAAACTTTCTATTTTTGGAAACTTACTATTTTTGTAAACTTTCTATTTTTAGAAACTGAACTATTTATAGAAATTGATCTATTTTTGGAAACTTTCTATTTTTGGAAACTTTCTATTTTTGGAAACTTTCTATTTTAGGAAACCTGCTATTTTTAGAATCTTACTTATTATTACACAACAAGGATAATAACACAAGAACACAAGATAATACTTAATCAGAATACATGAAATACATGATTAACATAGTATAACATTTAGAACAGTAAACAAGACATGGACATATAAAACAAGCTAAGAACATGATATAATCAATAACGTACTCAGTAATCAGAATACTTATACATGTCCCCTATTTATGTAGCATTAGTGAAGTCAGAATAGGACTTTCATCTTTTCGTCTTTCCTCGTTCACTGGACACACGGTACAGATTTCCCGTCCTTCAGTATGGACATTCTTTCCTTATTAGGATTCCCTGTTTACAGCCAACTGTTTTCCCAGTATATGTTTTATATGTTTGATTACTTATGTTAGTTTAAATGTCTAAGACATATACATGCATGACCAGTGTCACCTAGTTATGGAGGTACCATAACCATAACAGTGGAGGCACCAGTGTT